>JAMXBB010000004.1:108978315-109076536 GCA_024138015.1 Lumnitzera littorea | reverse complement strand
AATTAGGAAATGAATAGGGTATTTATAAGATATGGTAAGTGAATTTAATTTGTTGAATCGTAACATTGATCAATAACTAAGATTGAAGCCTTTTATATATGGGTATTAAATAAACTTTTTCCATAGGTTTAAGCCCAAATAAAGGGCTTTGTATTTCATTAGTGTGAGCTAAACCAAAAAAGGTTGGATCGGATGGACCAATCCAATGAGCCTTACTCCAAGCCCACCATGCCAAATCTCCTTTAATCATTCAAAATATTTGGACCCGATTATTTGGGACCTATCACCTTAGCCCAATAAGTTAAATCCATTTAATCAATAGGCTTGAAGCCCAATATTAAATTTAGCACTCTGCATTTTGCCCCTTAGCCAAAGTCCTTCGGACAAAGTTGAAGGGATTTGGGCACCGAGTGAGCCTTTTGAATGACACAGGCGCATGCGCGCTATTAAATAGCTACATCGCTGCCAAATCAATTTGAGGATTATCTTAATGGGCGGGTTCGCAGTACTTCTTATTTATGTGTCGTGCCTTAACTGGATTAAGTTGTATGTTGCCCCTATGGCAACACTTTGAAATGAGTCTTCTTTAAGTTGCCTCTTCTTGAGTTGATTTATCTCTTCGATGCTATCTACATGAGTCATCGATTCCATCTGAACTATATCTTATGCACTAACCTCACATTAGTAATCATATTAGGCCTGACTTTCATGTATTAATGTTTCCTTCATTTTCTTCTCATGTAAGAGCACTCTTCTTGTAAGGTCTTCATATATAATATAAACACTTTATGTTAACCAAATCTTATTTGTTGCGGTACGACTGGTAGTACGATGGTACCGCTGGCCGGTTAGCAAGTAAGGGTCAAGGGGACAGTACCCTAGAAGCTCAACAAAATTTCGAATCTCTATTTAAAGAAATTCTTCTCACCCTGCGATACGAACTAACTTCAATTCATTTTTTTTTAAATATATATATATATACATACATATCAAAACTCTTTCTTGAATTCAGTTGCTAGCATAAGCCATGAATTGAACAAGACTAACATTTTGACTTTGCATTGATATTAGCCAATTGTTGTTATCTTAATTTATGGGTATGGTAGGCTTCATTGCTAGCCGGCATGAATGAAGACAAGGATGTAAGGAGACTTGATCTCTATTCTATGTGTCCAACTCACCAAAAAGAAGACAAAGTATATAATTACACCACATAATTCCTTCTTCTATCTATTGGCCCTATCTTCGCATGAGGCTCAATAATTTAACAATTTGACATTATGCCCACTATTCAATTTGAAGGGTCTAGCTCATAAATCTCAGTAGTACTCTCTAAACATAATGACCATTGCAAGAAGATCTTGGCCCCCCACATATGCCGATTTTTACCCAAACAAAATAAGCCCACGTTTAATTTGACACCCCACTATTCGTACATGGTCAAAAGGAATAAAGACAAAGGTCTATTATATATCTCTTTTATCCTAATCCATACAATTTCCAACTATGATCGTAGTCAAATTTCTTTTTTATTTTTTCTTTTAGCTTTTGGGTTTTCCCCCTGTGTCTTAGATTGTCACGCTGCGAAGCGACAGAGTCGTAACAGCCCCACCATGTAAACCATTCTAAGATAGAAGTTGGCCTTACAACCGCTATCCTAGACCTGATCTACACAAGGCATCTATGACTGACCTGTTTTGAAGTAAACAGTTTGTAATTTAAATAAATCATTTACCTAAGAAAGCAAGAATATATATATATATACATTAAAATTCAATTATTACAATTAACGTTTACAACATTTCACCGTAATATATTTCCTAGTTGATACATTATTCAAAAATGAAAAATTCTAAGATAAGAGCTTAAACCTTAAAAATACATATCTATTCTTCAAATGTTTTTCCTCACTCTCTAAGATCTAGCAATTGCTGGCTTCAGACTAGTTGTAAGCCACTTCTTAACCAGCACCTGCAACGACGTTTATAAGGATGTGAGCAACTACAATTCAGTAAGTTAGGATGGAGGACTTAAAATTATACCACAAACACAAACAAGGTTATCAACCAAATCATTTGGTGCAATGCATATTCAAGCAAATGCCATCGCACAACGGTAACCGGTCTATTGTGAGATTAAAGAAATTGCGCTCGCTTTAATCCGGGTTGAGGAGTTGCCGTTAATGCAACAGCTTACGACTAAACCCAAGCTTGTGCAATGAAGATACCGCTCCTCCCGCGACTACCTTCGAACCATTAACTTCACCCTTACCGCGACCTCCTCACTTGTCACTTAGTTTAACTAAAGATGAAGAAGGAACCTATTATGTTATCCAGCGCTATCCCTTTCGAAGGGGTCGGTATTTGGCCAAAGAATCCTATGTTTCCCCTAATAGGTTGCTATGCAGGTTTAATTTATGTTTAAAAGTCATATCTTTGTTAAGTTCAATTTAGGGTGATCGATCACTTCATACAATACAAGCCAGAACGATAAACAGAATCATAGCATCGTTCATAATTAAGCACATGTACACAACCAACTATCTAACAAGCACAACCAAATATAATCTTAAGCCTCCAAAATACAACAACGTATTAATCCCAACTTACCTCGACTCCTCGCTCACTCACTCGAAATCCGACTCGCTGAAGCCATCGCCGATCATCCCTATAACACCAATGTTGTCTCAGTTTTCATATAACTATTATAGATTAGTTTTTATCCTATAACACTTATTGTTATCTTTAGCTTAGGGTTTAATATGTCCAATTATTTTGGGTTTGAGGTTAGGTTCGGGTTCAGTTTCCACATTGATTTCTAAATTAGGTTTTAGTTCAATTTCTAAGTACTGTTTTATACCCAAACCCTAGAAACTCGTTTCAACTCATAATGTAAAATTAATCACATTACTTTTAGATATCCTAAATACCATAATTACCCCTAGTCAGTATTTTATTTCAGCTGGAACACTTAAATCCTTATTAGTGTACCAAATTTACTCCTAATGTAAGAAATTTTTACATTTTTCATATAATTACATAAATTTAAGATTTCTATCAGATTTATTATATATCCCTATTATTTATATAATATCAATTTTTATTCTAATATCTTCTATTTATTATATTTCCAATAATTACATATTATGTACTATCACTTATTATATACATAACACACATCCAATATTTCTATCACTCTAATTACCATCTCCCAACATCAATTATCATTTCAAAATATCTAAATTCATCCTAAATCAAATTTTACACCTAATTACCTTAATTTACAAAATTAACTTAAAATTTACTATTTTTTCTTATCACTTATTTACTACATAATTAGCTTAATAATTACGTCTAACACCCTAAATGCTACAAGTATCATACTTCATCATATTTCAACATCCTAAAACATATAATTATTCACTAAATCAGTAATTAGCTATTTAATTACTTAATTAACCTTAAATTACTCATTTTATACCTCATTTTAAGGCCTAAAAATTATCTAAAAATTTTAAAAATTAATTTTTTGAAAACGGGCTTCAAAGAACTGTTTTATATCATCTAAATAGTCTACACAAAAATTTTGGGCTTAAAACTACACTCCTATAATCATTTATTTCTAAACCGAAACATACTCAGTTTTGTACAATTTCTTAAGGACCATATATCAAGGAACATATTTTCATCAAAATAATATTTTTTGTAAAAACTATATACTAAAATATTCTAAAATAACAAAATTCATAATTTTCTAAGAATATTTACTATTTTTACAAAATTACACAAAATCGGACTGGAAATCGAACTCACCGATTTGGGTGGCTCCTGCCACCGTTGATGGCCATGGGTGTGTTGGCCCACCTGGGCGCTACTACCAACGTATGGTGGTGGTGGCTGTCTACTCCCAGCTATTCGTCGTGTTTGGGTTCTCCTTAGAAGCCCCAACTGTACATATTTTTTGCTAAATTTTTGTAAAACCTTAATTTACTTTCAATTTCATCTCTCTCTAATTTTCTAAGCTTCTTAACATCCAAAATGAGCTTGTGAAAAATTTGGGGTATTTATAGAGATCTTGGAGAATTATTGTGCATTAATTTGATTAAACAATTGCCTTATTTTCTTCCAATTTGCCTTTTATGTTATTCTAATTTAATTGGCTAATTTTTTTCTTATTTTCTCCAGTTTCCATGACCCAAATCTGAATCATTCCTTATTTTTTCTGATTTTTCTTTATTTTTCCTTAATTAATTATGAATTTTCTTTAATTAATTATGAATTTTATTTTAGCACATTTCGTGTATTTTAAGTAATTACGCATATTTCTATCTACATGTAAATTCATATATAGTATAAATAAATATTTCTAAATATTATTTAAGTTATTTTATGATTTTTAGTATACATATAATTTATCTCTAACGATTCATTAGTTATTAGAATGCATTTTACGCATTTTCAATAAATAACGAATTATATACTTAAAATTTTCAAATTTTAAGTATATAACTCGTTTTATATTCTTTTATTTTATTGCTTATTTTCTTGAATTTGAACTTACGAAATCATTTTTATTAATATTTCTAACTTTACTTTATGATTTAGGCACAATCGGATTTTTCAACCAATCGAAACCTTGAGTGGCTGGTTATAGGGCTTACATAGACAGCTAAGGCTTATCTCTCCCATTTTCCTTTCTTAGCTGCCAAAATCTCAAACAATATATACATATATGTGAGTTCATAAAAGAACTTCAACAGTCGCAACCAATGCATCTTTAAGGATCTCCTTCTTACGACAAGGACAACTTAGGTCAAATTAGCTTAAGTCACTCCTTTACTACTCATGTATGTGCTTGCAACATTTTTGTGACTTGTGCTTAAATCAAGTGTTTAGACATGGGCAGCTCCTTGCGTAAAGAAAAGATGAAGTGGCTTCATGGTCTTAAGTTGCTATGCTCTGATTTGTTTGATGCTCCATTAGGTTTGTTTTTTTGTTCTCCCTTTTTTTTTTTTTATACTCTTCATTGTTGTAATTAACTCAACATAGGGACCTGCTGCTGTCTTATTACTATTCCAATAGCTGCTGCAGTTGTGATGTGTGTTCAATTGAAGAACTATCTAAAGTTGCTACTATTGTTGATTGGGAAAAGCTTAAGTGTAGGTGTACTTGAAATAGCAGCTACAGCTCTAATCAATTCTGGCGTTGTTCATTTAAGGAGCTACCAAATCGGGTCATGTAGATATGGAGCGTAGGAGTTGCTTAGATCTAGTTCTCTTTTTTTCTTTTTCATTTTTTGTTATGTTATCTTGCTCTTACATTATACTTCCTTAAAGCAACAAAGACTAAATCTATCAAAGTTGTTTCTAACTTTAAGGAGGTGCTACTAATAGGGAATTTTGAGAAAAACTTCATTATTGGTATGATGGAATTACTCTACTTGACCTAACTTTGATTTCCCTTGTTCTTCATAGACGTGCAAATTCTCATAAGTCCACTACTTGATGTTCAATTGGAACCAAATTTGAGAGGTCACTATTAGCTTATCCTTTTCTTGTATAGCTTCATAAATCCTTTAAAAATTTCAAAGCCTTGTCAAAGTCACTGATTCTAAAATAACCAAAAATAAGTAGTTAATATGTTACTGTATTCGATTTCTTATGCTTCTTTTTAACCTTAGGCAAAATCGTATATGCTGTGTCCAACTGGCCACTAATCACATAACCACTAATAATCATAGCATGGGTCTAAATATCTAGTTTTAGTCCCTGAGCTTGCATCAGTAGCTTCAATTTCATTTCTTTAGTCTTTGCTTACCCACTTACAACAAAATTGAAAATTGCGTTTCTAGGAGGAGGGCCCTGAGCAATCATCCTATTGATCAATTCTTTTGCCCCACCGAGTTCTCCATTTCTACATAAACTAACTTTACCTATTATTTCTAGTCTATTACTCTTAGAATCGGAGCTCACTTCTATTGTTATATGATGGCTTTGAGTCATAGTAGGCCTAATATGTTAAATCAACATAGATCCGTATAGTATGTACCCCCCTTCAACCAATCTCCTCTTTTTCTTTAAACTTTGAAATTGACATCTCCTCATTTCCCATGCTTTGCAGGTACTATAATCAACATTTGAGAATTGGTTCAAAGAAGATCTTTTCATTGCCCAGATTGTAGCCGCTTGCAGTTGAAGGCCAAAAGTCTGTGATCATAACTTGAGGACCACATCTCGAACTAGCAATAGTCAGCAAATCAGCATGGTTTAAAGAAGGTAGACTTTTTACCACCCAAACCATGACTGTTTGCAAACTAAGGGTCAAGAGTTTGCTATCATGACTTGAATACCGATCTTCATCAACGAGTGAAAGCAAAGAGGTATAATACTTTGGTCATATGTAGCCTCCTTCTGTAACCTCCATAAAGCCAATTGCAATGTAAAATGTGAATTGAATCATGAGCCTCAAGTCGTAAGGGCATGCACACACAAACACACGAGAGGTAAGCACGAGCCTTGAGCATGAGGTGAACTAAACGTAGGGTACAACGTTAATTCGTGAAAGTAGAACACGAACATTAATAAAACATGATAGTTGAACATGATGTGAGCCTTGAGCACGACATAATTCTCTAATCATGATGTAAGTCTTTGAAGATGGTACGATGAAGCCTTAAACATGACGCGATGCAAGCCTTAAATCGTATGAACCAAACATGAGTTTAGAATGTGAACTTGACATGGGAATTGAACATGAGCTTTGAACCCCCTTTAATATGAGTACGTGTA
Organism: Lumnitzera littorea; assembly: GCA_024138015.1. NCBI lineage: Eukaryota > Viridiplantae > Streptophyta > Magnoliopsida > Myrtales > Combretaceae > Lumnitzera > Lumnitzera littorea. The sequence continues at coordinate 109,069,749 of JAMXBB010000004.1, read as the reverse complement.
AGTTGAAATACTGAAACAAACGTAAAGGAGTACGAATCATAAGCTTTCTTAACATAAATGTGAAAAGACATGGGTCCATCATACGAGCTAACAATGAGTTATTGAACATTAATCTTCTAACATGAACACATGTGCTGGAATATACCAGTTGTACACCATCATAAACATGTGAGTTAAGCAAGGTATCACCAATCTTATGTGTGAATTGCGTATTGTCGTCACATATTGCAAAAGTCCTTATGCGTATGTATTATCTCTAGTCTTCATAAGTGGATGTCATACTTGCCCAATGCACCTTCCTTCCACTAACTCTTTTACTTCTCTTCATTTGCAAGTGGTCACTTCCTTTCACACTTGCATATAGACATTACTATTGCCTTTAGGGGTCATTAACATGGGCAAAGAATCTGGGAAGAGTCATTCTCATAGTAACAATGCTGATAAGAACAACGAAGTTTTGGTATATTCTGAGGATCACATTCCGGTAACCCCCTTACCTCGGGACAAATGGTTAGACCCAATTATCGAAAGTGACTTCTTCTAGCAAGAAATAAAGAGATGAGATACACTTCTGATAAAGGCATATTTTTCATGTTTTAAAGTGCAAATTAAGATAAAATAATTATTGATCTTATTAAAATCATTAAGAAATGGTACTTAATTATTTTCATTTGGAAATTTTAGTAATCAGAGGATTTAAGAGCAGAATTACGGACAATTTAGTAGAGTTTTACGTAAAGGAACAAAGTCCGAATCAATACGCACAAGTTGGAATTGAAGGCAGCCAGCCTACAATGACGTTGTACTCACACCGCCAGCCTTCATGAAAAAGAAGTTTCACATGAGTCAACCCTAATTTTTCTTATTAATAGTTTCATCGTTTGAGACTTTTAACATATTTTCCTTAGACTTAGAAAGTCGTAGAATAGTCTTTAGATAGTTCTTAAAGAATTCTTTAAGAGAATCGCTTAGATCATTGAGAAGAATTTGCTTTTGCTGTGAAGACCAAGTTAAAGTTGCAATCAAAGATTATCTTTTCTAATACAGAATTAGTGATATCTATTTCAATCATTCTTATGCAATTCTATGAATTACTTATGCTTTCAATTATGAATTTCCTTGCAATTTCAATTAGTATTTCTGTTTTTGTTTCCGAATCCATGGTTGACTAAATTTATTTGTAAGAATTGATGAAACCCTAGATAGCCAAGATGATGATTGTATTCATGTTATAGAATTAAGAGATATATGGATGATTCAGGATTACAATTTCTATTATTTTGATTATAATTGTTAGAAACCCTAATAATATGGGAGTTGATATAGGGTTGTTAGAAATTCTTAGTTGATTTGATTAATTAATGTGGAAGCAGAGTTAATTGAATTAATTAGAAATTTTCTAGAAATTAATACAATGTTCGGCAATTGATTATTCACTAAGACAATAGGGATAATTGATTTAGGACATTAAACAATCATAGTATTGGAAGATATATGATTGTAATTTAGAGTCTACTGTTAATTGAAAGATATAGAAGCTGACTAATTAATCAGGAGTTTAAATCCTTAAGTTCTAAAATATAATAATTTCACTTAAATGACCATATAGCTATTAATTTATATAACATGATAACAATTTGATTAACATAATATAGGGTAGATTATGTTTTCCTACAATTCTCAATTGATTACTTAATTTTAGATTTTTCATGGTTATTTTCTTTTCAATAGTTTTAAAGTAATTATTAGATTAATTAATTTAATTTAATTTTGATTGCTTGAATATTGATAAGAACTAACATAAGATTAATAATTTCTTAGTCCTCGAAGGATCGACAGTTTTACTTTCTCTATATTACTTGATTTTGATCCAGTATACTTGCTGAAATATTCGCGATTTATATATATATATATATATTTTTTAAGCGAATCAACATCCACATCCACCTAAGGATGCCAAGCTGCGTTTTATAAGACAAGAACCTCCAATGCATAAGAGGGTTGAGATAGAAGCAGATTCTGTGTTGCGTTTTAGAAACGAGAAGAAAGAAATCCCCCTTTCAAACAATAGTTTTGATGGCCCAAAGCACATAGTGAATGGCTGGTTAACTTGGGTGATGTACATTTTCAAGAATCCCGCATATACATCCACTTTGGAAGAGGCGGTGATGCATTACCCCATATGGGTGTCTTCTCATTTAACCTTACATCACCCGCAAGAAATAGAAACTTAGCGAGCTATCATGTCCCATTGGAGTACTTACTCACATACCTTTATGATAGCATGGGGTAAGATCACTCCAACACTAAAGGATGTTACAGTCCTTCTAATCCTTCCTAATCTTGGATTGATCAACATCACCACAACTTTAATCTCGAAAGATGACCAAGCACTGATTGAACTATTAGAAGTGGACAAAAAGGAAGCTTTAAACACTTGCGGCATGGTACACTTAGTGCATAGGTCAAGCATTTCTTTAGACCAGACAAGAGTGATAAGATAGGGCCTTGATATTAGTACAAGTAAGTTCTTACATTTTGATGTAGCATAGTCATTGTTTACCCTTTTTCCTATTGATGTTTAGTTTTTAACCCTCACCTAATCTGTCTCGTCTTACATTTCAGGTACAAGTTGGAAGCTTTCATTGATTGTTGCTTATCATCGTTCGTGTTCCTAGGGGGCCCCGAAAAAGGCGTTAGTTCTCAACTCTTCCACTTAGCTATTCGTATCACATGAGGGGAACATTTTGCTTTAAGGACTTTCTACTTGGGTTCCTTATATAGGCGTTTGGACCTCTTTCATGAAGCTTTAATACGTTCGCAAGGGAGATACATTATGGTGTCGTACGTAGACTTGGTGTTTCTTCATATGTTCTTCTATGAGCATAATAGGAGATATTCTGGTCTCCTGCTTACACATTCTGATGCCGTCAAGCCCCAAGCTTGGGGATGGGTTAATAGAAAACTCCCAAGTACTTTAAAGAATGTCATTGACACCTGTCACGAGTTCAACTTTCGTCCATACACAAAGGAATTGCCTGAATATGAATGGTATTCAAAAATCTACCCTTCCAATTCACAGGACTTGGTAACCTTGATAGAGCTTCATGATAAGCTTTCGGATGTCGAGATAGAGTTTATCTTATGGAGTACACCTAAGGGTCTTTCGTCACTTCATGATTAGGCCAATGCTTCTAATTGCTTCCTTAAGTGTAGTGTCATGAAATATTCACTTGATCAAGTTGCTCGACAACTGGGGTTTGATCACGGAATGCCTCAGGGTTTGATCACGGAATGCCTCATGATTTGGTCATTAACCAAAGTTTTGATAAGTGTTGCAAAGCATTCAAACTCGAGAGCCAAAAGAACATTCATGAGAGGATCAAGCAATTATTCTTTCTCTCCATGAGTTGTTCTGAGGTTACTTCGAGTGACTGGCTCACATATTGGAAGAATTGCTTAGATGGATTTAAGAAGTATGCCTCCGAGACAGCTAAAGGAGATTTGCTTGAAATAGTCATCCGGAGATATGAATTTCACTTTCGACTAAAAGAAAACCCAAAATTATCTAATAATGTAAAGTCGTCTGATGATGCTCAAGGTAAATTGCAAAGTACACACTTACCCTCTCCCCCATTGATCATCAAATAATTTAAGTATAGCCTCATTCATGAGTTAGCATTATCATTACATTCTCCTTCCTCCTCTTATATATACATATATATATACTAATATTTTCTTAAAGTTTACTCTTCTTAATTTCCCCAACCTTATGTGTCATAGGAGCAAAAGGGGAAGGATAAGATTAACACTTCTATTAAACAAAAAGTGCTAAAAAATCATCCTGATGGAGCGAGTGGTGGCATCCCTAAAGGTACTTCTTCAAGTCCAAGCATCCCTCCTATCACTCAAACTTTTCCAAGTCACTACGGTATAAGAAAGGTGCTTCGAGCTAAAGACCTACCCGCTGTTACCGAAGTTATAGATGAAGGAGAAGATGATGTTGAGTTGGTTGATTATAGGGATTCTCCCTAACATACCAATGACAATAGAGAAAATTCTACGACAGACATTGATGACAACCAAGAGGGACAATTCAATGATAAAACAAACTCTACAACGTAGGCTGATGAAGACACTCATGGTAATATCAAAATCCCCAATGTGTTTAATATCGTTGATAATTATGAAGATAGAGAATTTTTACTCTTAGAAGAAAGTGTGATCCAGGCGATTACTAATGCTTTGATGGGTGCAGGGTTTTATAATGAAGAGATACATGCTACTCCCAATGCTTCCTTAGATGCTACTATAGTTAGTAACGTCCTTACCCTTTGTAGTGACGCGACTTCGCCTATTCTAAGGAATCCCACATCATCATTTCCCCTAGACATTAGAAAAATACAACATGGAGATAAAGGATCAACAACCAAATTAGTAGCAAGCTCAGAAGATACTACCTCCTTTCATGGCTTCACGATATCTTCTAACCTCCTAATACCACTGGAGCGCTTACACGGGATGGAGGAGGATTTTTGGATGAGATCTATCTGCTTGGGTTCCAATATGACAAATCATATCCTGGGCCTACTTAGGTAAGCCGTAAGGCTATTTGATGAGGCTTAGCGCTCGCTATCCATAGAAAATCTCGAACTTTTGATTAGTAGTGTCACTGCAGTACATGCCTTCAGGTTCAAGCTCAACAAGATGGAAATCATTGCAACTGAAGCTCAAAAGGTGTTGGGCGGTTAAGACATTGAGGAAAGATGTAAGCTACTCAAAGCCGAACTTGCAAAGGCAGAACTTAAGAGAGAGGAGCACCTGGCAGGTAAAAATCTTGATTCTACTGTAGCATCTAGTGTTAAGTATTTATAGTATTGCTTTTGTTCTCTTTGCACCCTTTTTTTTTTTTCTAATGGAGTACAAGGACTTGTTGAGCTCAATATGTGTAGTTTTGCTTTTCGCTTATTTGAGATCCATGCCTTTACATGGAACATCATGAATTAACGTAAGTTGTTTGTTGATTTAGCAAGCTCTCGAAAGTTCACATCATTATGCGCTTAAAAAACATTACATTTCCTTAGCAGCACTTTATGTGATAGGTTACTTCATGGCTTAATAAATTTTCGAGAAAACCCTATACAGTAGAAGTATATTATGTTTGCAAGCAAGGATTCGAATATATGATCTAACAATATGAAGACATTAATTGAAACAAGGAATATTAGTTCCATTAAACAATCACGTCATGAGTTAAGGGGGTATTACCCACTACTTAACTATTTTTACATGCTCCACGAATATATACTCAAATAGTGTAAGTCATGGTCTTATTCGATAAAGCATCATATAGTACGCCTAGGAGTCAAAGCTTCAACCAGTCAACTACTCATATGATAGATGTATATTGCGCACTTAAGAGACAAGTCTCTTGCCAAGTAGCAGTAGCAACATTATAAACACCAATACTTATATATATATATATATATTAACCTAAAGTGCATAAAAAAGATAATAGTAGAAATAGATATACAAAACAAGCTCGTACAACTCGAGCTATAAGTTTCATTCATTTAACTTTACCATAGTTTCCTTTTTACAAATGGAACTTTTTGATATATTGAAAATTGATAGGAGCAATAATAGCATCCGTGTTGGGATTCCTGAGTTTGCAATATCCACTTTCGTACACTTCCTTAACTACGAAAGGTCCTTCCCATTTTGGTGTAAACTTAGGTGCTGGGGTACCTCGGCGCACATACTCGACTGCATAAAATACGACGTCGCCTTGTTGGAATGATCTCTTTCTCACCAAACAATTGTACGCCACTCTAAGCCTATGATGATAATTAATGAGATTATGTTTGGCAATATCATGCCTTTTATCTATTGCTTCCAGACATATCACTCGCAACGTATCAGGTTTGAGCTTAGTATTGATTGCCAACCTAGCAGATGGGATCAGGACTTCTATGGGAACTGCTGCCTCAAAACCATATACTAGAGAAAAAAGAGTTTCCTACATCGGCCTTCGTTTAGATGTCCTATAGGCCTAAAGTGCTAATAGTAGCTTATCATGCCATGCATTATGATTATCATAAACCATGCAACTAAGTATCTTCAACAAGCTCTTATTAGTAGCCTCAGCTTGTCCATTTCCTCTCAAATAATAAGGCGTAGAGTTTACATGATCGATATTATAAGAAATCAGTAGTTAGCAAACATGCAAATTGATAAAAGGAGTGCCATTGTTAGATAAAATACGCTTCGAAATTTTGAACTTATATATGATATTCTCCTTTATGAAACCCGAAACTGCTAGTCTTGTTGCCTTCCTTAAAGGAGCTGCTTCTACCCACTTTGTAAAGCATTCTGTTCCTACTAGAATCCATATGCATCCTCTCGATGGTGGATGTATAGGTCCAATAAGGTTAAATGCCCATATGTGAAAAAGCCAAGGAGTTGTGATACTATGAAGTGTGACCGTAAGAGCATGAATGGCATTGCCATGCTGTTGACAAACAATACACTTCTTAGTGAAGTTGAAAGCATCTACTTTCATTGTTAGCCAATAATATCCTCTATCGAGTAGATAATAATATAGTTTCCCTCCTCCTTAATGCTCCCCGCACTCTTTAGCATGTACCTTAGTCAAAACTATTTCTGTTTCAGGATGAGTGATACACTTTAGGGGTTTTCCCATAAATGATACTTTGTAGAGCTCACCTTCGTGCATAAGATACTTCCTGTCCTTTCGCTTTACAAGCTTGGTGTCCATACTATTCGTTAGTAACACGTTGTTCCTCAAGTAATCAATATATGTGCACCTCTAGTCTCCAACACTAGATACAAAATTACACTTACTTTGGTCGGAAAACTCAGAACATTTAGGGTAATGTACTTGTACTTAAAGTGCGTCTTTAGCCATTGATGGCCAATAATAGCATGCATGTTGAATACGACGATATAGTGGTGGCCCTTTCTCCCTACACCAAATCTGGTGATACTTGTCTAATTTGAAACAAGCTTCCTTAGAACCAATACATCGAGATAGAACACCTTCTAAACCCTTATAATATAACATTCCATTGATTTTAACAAAATTCTTCAAAGTCGAAACAAAAGCCGCATTAGGGTGCGCTAACTATTCTATAAATGGGATGTGCTAATCATCTTGCATGTCTTCATCCTCATTAACAAAATTCAAAGCCATACATGGGATAGATTTCTTGACTACTTAGATATTCACATTACCATTAGCATCTTGAATCAGAATTTTGGATGCTAGTGTGGCCAATGCATCAGCATACCTATTCGCTGATCAACTCGTGTGCTTGTATCGTATAGAATTAAATTTTTGTACCATGACTTGCATTGCAGCCCTATAAGGCACAAGTGTAAGTTCCTTCAATCCAAACTCACCCATGGCCTGTTTAATGATTAAATTTGAATAACCTCAAATACATAAATTATGCGCTCCAACTTCTTGTGCAGACAACGAACTAAGTAATAATGCCTCATACTCGGTTTCATTATTGGTGCATCGAAAATCTAGTTTAAATGCTAAGGGTATCTTTTGACCCTCAGGTGATGTCAATATGATTCTTGCTCCCCAGCCTTGATTTCCCGCAGAACCATCAAATTGAAGTGTCCATTCACCATCTGCCTCAACCATTAAAGTATCTTCATGAAATTCAACTGTTATTATGCCTACAGTCAAGCCCTCTTGGGCATTTGGGAAGTGTGCTAATTGATCGGCCAAGGCTTGTGACTTGATGGTTTTAGGAGACTGCATTGAGATGTCAAATTCTCCAAGAAGGAGTAACCACTTAGCAACAAATTCTGATAAAGTTGGTCGTGACAATAAATACCTGATCAGATCTAAACGAGTTACCGGATTGATCTTATGCACAAGGAAGTAATACCGGAACTTCTGCATGGTAAATATTAGTGCAAGACAGGGTTTCTCGCAAGTCAGGTACTTGACCTCGCTGCCTTAAAGGGTTCAACTCAAATAGTATACTGGTTGCTCTCAACCATCAACTTTTTGCATAAGTAGAGTCCCAACAAACTTGTCGATAGATGTAAGATAGAAAATCAATTGCAATTCTTTGACAAGCATGGTCATGGTCTAAGGAGAAGTCAAGATCATCTTAATCTTTTGAATTGCCTCCTCATGGACTTGTTCCCATTTAAATGAAATTCTTTTTTTCAAAAGTTGGTGCAATGGGTATGAAATCTCAACAAGTGCTGGTATAAATCTTTTATAGGATCAACATCGATTCCTTTTTAATGGACAACGAAGCCCGAGAACTTCCTTGAGGACACTCCAAAGACACATTTGAGAGGATTCATGCGAAGCTTATATAGTCAACATCGTTCAAAAACCTTTTGTAGACTTGATGACTATGTCATCAACATGGTCCTCCATAAAGTCATGCATTATGTCACAGAATATAGCAGTCATTTCCCTTTGATAAGTGGTGCCCACATATAAAAATTTTCAACTAGTGTCTAAAAAGTGGTACACTATGCATCCCCAATTGCCATCTTAATCTAATTATAACCACTAAATCCATCCATAAATGAGAATAAATCATGTCCTGCAGTCGCGTCTATCAAGGTATCGACGTTTAGTAGAGGAAAGTCATCTTTAGGACAAGCCTTGTTCAGATCCCAAAAGTCCACACATACTCTTATTTGTCCATTCTTCTTTCTTATAGGAACAATATTAGCAAGTTAAGTAAAATGTTGGATGAGCCTTATCAATCCAACTTATAATAACTTCTCGACTTCTTGCTTAATTTGGACTTCAATCTCAGGGTGGAAAAGCCTTTGTCCTTGCTTTACAAGTGTAACTCCCAGGGCAATGCTTAATTTGTGTACTATGAGATTAAGGTTCAATCTTAGCATCTCTTCATAGGTTCATGTAAATACGTCTCTATATTCTCTTAGCAACTTGACAATATGAACTTTTATTTCTTGTGGGAGGCTTTTGCTTATGAAGATTGGCCACTACAACTCTTCCGATTGCGCTAGATCCGATTCTTCTATTTCCTCAGCCTGTGGAATCATTTGGTCTTGTAGTTATTGTAGGGCGGGTTAGACTTCTTATGCTGGTATGGGATCTAAAGAGGAGAAATATATCTCCTTAGACCCATAAAATCTTCATAGGTGGTATACCCTTCTTCTGTCTTCTCAAATGAAGCTTTTAATTCCTTTAGCCTACTTGTTCTTCTTCTTTCCCCCACAACACCCGTGCATCTTTTTTTTCTTTTGCTAACCATCTTGAACTTCTTCCCATGTAGGTAAAGGGATATCAATCAGCTTAGCTATCGCAGTCTCGCCTTCTTCAGCAAATTCATCAAAGTAGGCCAACTCAGTAAAATATGATTCGTATTGCTCAAAAGGATTCGTTGTAGCTAGAATAAATGCATCCTTCCCTTTCCAATGGCCCTTAATACATTGATGCAACATGGATAGGACTAAGTTGTAATTATACAGTCGTTTCCTACCAATGACTAAATGGTATTGGACCGGCGCATCAATCACATGAAAGGTAGTAGTACCATGGATAGGGCCAACCTTGAGATCAACATTAACATACCCAACAAAATTTGTAGGGGCATAGCTAAATCCATTTATTAAGATAGGTTGTTTAACCAGTCGTTTGATGTCAATTCCAACAACCTTAAAAGTACTCATTGGCATGATATTTAATGAAGAACCATTATCAATGAACGCTCTCTTAACCGAAGACCCATTAAGCACACCCTCCACATATAAGGGGCAATTGTGATTAGAATTCTTCACACACATGTCTGCATCAGTAAATAAAATCACATTTTCATGTGCTGTAGCTATCCTCTTCATAAGTTGCATTGCACTACACTCCGTATATTAACTCTTAGAGATCTATGTAAGTACAGTTGCTACTATAAGCTAAGCTTTATCATTAAATCCCAAGAGATCAAAGAAATTCGTAAAGTTAAATGCCTTCAACAATGCCACAACAACAGATGGGTGTTCATCGTCTTGAGCTTCACTCGACTTTCCTTTATCATCATCATTTCCAGTAGTTTGGGTATCAACCATTTCAATGGTGATGGGATCATGGCTAATGGCATTAACAGCACCCCTTCAGTTATTGTAGGTGGGAAGTAGATCATTTTCGACATTATTGCTATCGATGAACAACTCACCACGTGCAACTCGATCATTGAATATTTTCTTCAAAGTGAAACAATCTTTAGTTGGGTGACCAATAATCCGATGAAATCTATAATTCTTAATATCACTCTTTTCTTCATTTGTAGGGAAGTGCTCGACCCTCGAGAGCTTGATATTTCCATCATGAAGCCATTGGTCAAGCATCTAATGCACTTTAGTCATGAGACAAGGATATGTCAAAGATGACCTAGAGTAGTGGGCTTATCATCCCTTTGTTTCTTTGCTCCTCTTGGTGATTCTCCTTGAGCTACACTTACAAACGAAGTGTGCTTATTGAATCTCCTAACTTCACTTCTTTGTCTTGCCATTGAGTTGTTGGTCCTTCGTGCATTCTCAACTAGCGTAGCAAAGAAAGCCAACGAAAGGTTTTCAAGGTAGACCGCGTACTCAAGAAACATCCCTCAAATACAGATCTTAACCAACTCTCTCTCATCACAAACATCTTGTATATCTAGTGAACGCTCCCTAAAGTGTTTGATATAGCCCATCAGATCTTTTTTGGACTTTTGTTGAATCCTTCCCATGTCAGTAAGGGTGACTCTCTCTTCCGTGGAGAAGAACTTCTCCAAAAACATCCGACACATACTACCCCACAAATCTACTGATCTTGAAGGGAGATTAACATACCAGGTGTACGCCTTCTCAGTTAGTGACTTAGAAAATTTCGGTTTTAAATTGTCATCTAGGCCATATACTTCTAGCGTTTCAATGAATTTTCGCAAATGTTCCTTAACACTTCCCTTATTGCCATTAAATAGCATGAACTTTAAACTGACATAATCCTTAGGGTACGGCTTTGCAGTAATGCGTTGGTGATATTAAAGCTTCAATTCTGGTATCCTAACCGTAGATTTCACTTATATCTCCTTCAAATATATATCCAAATCTTCTTTGGTTACAAATAAACCTCTTTGAGTGGATGCTTTCGCCCTTAGTGACATCACAGGAGCAAAATGCATGGGCGCTAGATTCACAGGTATAGATCTTGCAAACAAGGGATTCATTGGTGTTGGTTGAACAAAGTCAACAATTATGACACGTAGTATAACACATGAGGAGAACGAACCTTTAGTCTGAACTCCTTAAGTCCTTACCTCAGGTAATGAATCTTACATGACTATAGGTTCCATAGCAGGAAGTTGTTCTCCAACCCTAAGAGCGACATTCTCATTGACAACAGAAGGGTTGGGTAAGGTATGTTGTTGCACTACATTAGAAGGATTTGAGGAAGTTACTTCTTATTGCGTAGCAACAAAGGCAACTAAAGCAGGCACGCATTGAGCAAACATCGCCATAAGTTTACCTAAGTTTCGATTAGTCTCTCGCAGCTCACGCGTTAATTGCACATTATCAAGGACACCTTCTTGTGTGCTATCACCTTAATTAGTGCCTCCAATTGGAGGTGGATTTTAGTCATTAATCATAATAACGACATCTTACTCTTGATTAATCCCATCAGTAGGGTCAAGTTGTCTTTGCCTTGGAGATACTATATGAGTATCAAGTCTTCCCTCCCTAATGGAGTTCCAAGAAAAATGTGGGGGTATTGGGTACAAATATAAGTGTCACATGTATGTTGCATGTGAAGTTGTACAGCATGTGACTAGGAAAATGACTTAAGTGACTCATATGGGATGATCAGGAGAGAAGTATAGAGAGATGGAGTAGGCAATCTTAATAAAGCTCTAACACGAATAGTGAGAGGTAGAGAAGCGTAATGACATTAAACTCCAAGATTAATGAAGAACGGGGTGGTGTTCTTGAAGTGTTTAAGTGTTTAATCTTTGAGGCAAAGTTCTGGCAGAGTAACGGCGTTAATAAGGTATTTTTTTTCTTGTCCAAATTATGAAATGAATAGGGTATTTATAAGATATGGTAGGTGAATTCAATATGTCTGATCATAACATTAATCAATAGCTAAGATTTAAGCCTTTTACATATAGGTATTAAATAGGCTTTTTCCATGGGTTTAGACCCAAATAAAGGATTTTATATTTCGTTAGTACAAGCCAAACAAAAAAAGATTGAATCAGAAGAACCGATCCAACAAATTTTACTCCAAGCCCATCATGCCAAATCTCCCTTAATCATCCCGAATATTTGGACTCGACTTCTTGAGCTCTGTCACTCTAACCTAACGAGTCAAATCCATTTAATTAATGGGCTTGAAATTCAATATTAAATTTGATCCTCTACAACTTCTTTAAAATTAAAAAATAATAATAGTAATAATATCAAATTACAAGTGCCAATACCTATAATAGACATTAGATAAAAATAACTGATTCGTATTCATCTTTCAAGTGATATCCTTTGCGAACAATGTTATTGAATTTGGTAATCATTTCTAGTTGTCTATTTCTCACAAGATCTCTTAAATGCAATATTGAATTATTTAACAGGTCCAAATCATCATGCTTTACAAGATCTATTTCTTATGATTGTCAATTTCTTTTTTGTTTAATTTGCTGCTTCAGTGCTTTTCTAATACTTTCGCAGTGACGGATTTTTCCCTATATTTGCATTAAGAAATTTAATTTTCTGCTTATTTTTCCTCGCAATATATGAAATCATTTCATAAAATGAGTACCACGGGAAAATAAAAGCATGAATTCGATGTTCTAGATCTTTTTTTCAAGAAAAGCTTCTTCTACATCTTTTTTACCATCAGAAATGGTTTTCATAATATACAGGAATGCTTACGAACTTAGAGTCAATATATCATTATTTCTTTATCATCCAGAAATATAAAATAATATTATAAAATCATGAAATCAACGTCAGTGTAACTATCATTATGCTTTTTCGAAGTTGGTTATAATTCATCAAATTTATATTATCACAATAATTTCAACATGTTATAAATATTAATAATTGTGAATCATGAATGAACGGATGGGATGACGATTAATACCAATCGAAAATTCTTAATCATTAACCACGATTGCTGACCATGAAACAAACGCTGTTGTGATTCACAAATTTGAATGCAGAACTTGGAGATACCGATATCATGAATTTAGGAGTTGCTGCCAAAATTTGATTTATTATGATACATAATTTGGCAGTTGAAATTTAATTATTTCCACCTAAATTCAGTAACCTTTTCAACATCAAGTGTGAGCGTTTTTCCACATCTTGTGTCGATTTGAAGCCACGTTGAGCTTTGGGGCTTTCTGAATTCTTCTCCTGTCTTCATATTGAAGAACAGCAAGTGTAATAAATGGTTAATTAATTACTTTAGTCTGCTAAATCGGCACATTCGTTCATCTAATCCTTGGAATCCTTATTATATTAATATTTTTTTTCAACCATTATAAGGACTAGATAATTGATTAAATAGCCTCAGATCATAGAAGTTCATTAAAAAATTGATCATCTTTAGAAATAATCCAAGTGATTAGAATACTTTTAATTTAGAGTTTAACTATACAATTGATTTCAAGGTTAAAAGTAGCTGTCAGCAAAGAATTAACTTAAACATGAGACTTATATAGCCTACAGAGGTTCACTTTCTTTCCTCTTCCTTTGTCCTATAAATATGATACTTTCGGATTAGTTCAGATTTATAGTTTGGTTCGAAATTGTATTCAGTTTACATGAACAATTTACCGTTCAGCTATGTTTTCAAATTGGAGCAAACCAAACCAAACAGTACGAGGTTAGTCTTTTCAGACCATAAACCAAACTGCAACATGTACTCCATAATCCAAACCAAACCACTGAAAACAAAAAAGCTGAATGGTCTAATTCAATTCGATTCCGTTTCCAAATGAGTCCACTTTTGTCATTTACTCATTGTGTATTATATTTGTGCTAAATGTTTTAATGCATAGAACAGGTCCAAAGGCTTCTTCTCTCGAGTGAGAGATGAAATCAAGAGAAGCTACTCTATGCGTTGAAACATTTGCCATAGAAAATGAAGCAATTTGTGAGTTTATTCTCTTTCAGATGGATGGTTGATGATATGCTTAAGAGCCGTGCTAGTTCGGATATATCCTGTAGAGATATCTGCCTCCAAGTTGAGTTAGTCAACAAAACTTACCAAAGTGGAACAATTTGAAAACGAAATCAAATCGAAATAGAGAAGTTGCAGCTTTTTCATTTTGAATGGTTTGGTTTGGATCACGGTTTACGGTTTGCAGTTTGGTTTATGGTCTTAGAAAATGAACCATACGGTCTGGTTTTGGCAAATTGGAAAGATAGCTATAACTGCAAATCATTCACCTAAATTGAATAAAATTTTAAACCAAACTATAAAGTAGTGTAATTTTTGTTCTTTTAACTGTTTGGTTTGAAACAAGGTTTGTTGTATACACATCTTGGTTTGCAGTCCGAACAAAACCATAGATCGGACCACAAACTAAACTGAACTGAACTAGACCATGCCTATAATTCTATTGGAATTAGGAAGATATGTTTTAGGTTCTGCTATAATCTCAAATGACTTGGAAAGGTCATGTCCAAGGTGAGCTCCATAACTTAAATATAGCCAACGATGTATACTAACGTTATGAGTGACATTCTTTGGTCCTTCATTGCAGGCTTCTCAGGCTGGCATTTTTCGGTGTTAATTGCTCACAGCCATGCTTTTGCCTAAGCCAAATGCCAGTGGTTTTGGCAGTGACTCTAGGAGGATGGTAAAAAAGTTCCGATAATGTTTTAAACGGGAGAAAGAATTCATTAGGTAATATACGTCGCATGTAAGTATACATGGGATTTGAATACGTGGGAGTGATACCTAAAAATCCATTACTAATATTTTATCTTAATTCTACAGCACAAAGTGATGGTTTGTAATGAGCAGGATAGGGAAATGGGAAGGACAGGTTTGTTCATAGGGTTTCATGATGCATTGTGTGCTGATCTTAATTCCATAATACGTGATTGATGCAGCAAAAGGATGATGGGTTTACAAAGTAATCATGAACACCAATTCCACTAGTCCAGTTCTTCCATCATAATAGAGTTAAGTATGATGTTTGTGTTTTCATTGCACTCGGACACATATCAGAAATCTTGAAAACTCAATGCAAAAAAATGCAAATAGCAAGCCGTACTTCTCCCAAGTTGGATTGATGGTCTAGTCCAGCTGCGACTCCGGTATCAGACTCAAAGAGATTTTTCCATAATACAAAGAGGCTAAATTGAGTCAATACTGGTTTGAAAACCTAATATGTCAAACTACTACTTTAAAACAAAAGCATATTTTTTTCTACTAAGTTTACTATGTCGTGCATGTAGTAATGATAGTAGTAAGACTGAGTCAAAACCATAAAGAATAGAAGTAACTCCGTATATTTAGCTAACATTGAAGTTTTCAAAATAAAAAAGAATGTAAATCTACTCCCAATTAAAAGAAAATATAAGGATGCCAATGTCGTAAAAGTTAAAATCAAAATGAATTAGCAAATTGAAATATTAAAAATGAATGTTAATGATTATGATATTAAAATATACTATATTTTATTACTAGATTCGTGACTAGTTTACAAAAGTGTGAATCACCCTTACTAGTTAATGAAGTCTTTCTATTTCTATAAAAAAAAATTATGTAGTTAATTAACCATTTTATATTCTAAACTCTAACCCAATTACAATATAGAATTCCTTATGTCTTACTTATAATCCAATATTAATTTGTCACGGAATTAATTGAATTAATTTACTCTTTTGTAGATTTTAACTTAATGTAACATGCATTTATAGATTATCAAAATACATACTCGATGATATTAATATCAAGAATTCACAATATTCAAAATTTTAATATAAAAATATCATGAATTCGATATCCCAAACAATCGAGACTAATTCATGATTAAATAAAGTATACAAACTATTAGGGGAATAAAGAAATCCATAGCAAAAACCAAGAAAACAAAAAGAGAAATTTTATTCTTATAAAAAACTCGGAAGTTCCTGACCTTTAATTGTCGCATGAATCAACTCCTCCCCTTATAGTCGATGTCGAACCCGCTAATTATTTACAAAGAACTTAAAAGAATAACTATTGTAGCTTATCAATATAAATACTGATTTCCTAACAGGATCGATCGGGTTTGATTCCTCCGTCCTCCAAAGTTATCATATGTTTATAGTTGAGGAAATAATAATAATAATAATATTGGCTGTGTATCTTTTATGGTCAATATCACAATTTACAAGTCAATTTTGTCACTTTGTATAATAAATTTTTAATTTATCTAATTATAAACCTAATTAAAAGTTTAATTGTTACTGCCTATATTTCATTTAACTTCAATCTACACAATTAGTCCAATTAACATAATTCGCCAATAGAGTAGCCACCTATGACCTTAAAGAGTTCACGCAACCCCTAATATGTTGTTATTGACCACTGCTTACAAAAATGTGGGTCATAACTCACTTCAAAAATATAAGTCGCAAGACTTACTAGTGGCCTTAGGTGGCCGCCTATAATTTTATGGGGTTGTGTGACCCTATTAAGGCTATGTACAGTCCTCCACCGATTAATCGTGTTAACTCGACTAATAATATGAATCAGAATCAACTAAAATATAGATTATGATAACTAAATTTTTAATTAAGTATATAATTAAATAAGTCAAAACTTCAAATAAAACTTCAAATATATAATTACAAAAGGTGAAAAAGTTAAAGGTATAAACTATAGCATTATTCCTATATTTTATAATTCATGAAATAAGTTTTTCCAAATCCATTTTGACACGTATACTTCCAATTTGGACTTGACTATGACGTTGGGCTTTGATATCACTGGAACGTGAGTTAACATTTCACATGGGCTTCCTTTGAATTGAACCCTTTTTCTTATAATACAAGCACCTTGATAGTAATTTGTGGATATTTCCAAATCCTAATCATCTTTGTAATTACCCTTGAGGAAACTTCTTTCACTAAAGTATTGTATGTTTTTGCATAAAAAACCGTATAGTTTTGTCCCTTAATACAAGGGCTTCATAGGAGATCACATATCTTAGAATTAATCTAATCAGAATACGTTAAACTTCAAAATTTCGATAAACTCCAAACTATTACATCAAACGACACCTCAATGATTATATTTCTTTTACCTAATATTTAAGGGGTATTACAAACAGTACACCAATCAGAAGGGCAAAGTCCCCACCTAGTGCAATCTTAGACTTGTATAACAAACTGACAAGGATATCAATTCTTTTAGGGGGGATGGATTATAATACCTTTTAAATACTAAGTGATGAAACTTTAATAATCGAAATGCCTTTTGGTGTAGTATCCTAAAGTTCATCGAAACTCTAAAATTAAGCATGCTTAAGCTACGTTAATCCTAAAGGACATATGGTCGGGTCATTATAATTTTCCTCTTAAAAGTACAAAAATATATACATGAGTATAATATAAGATTAGAATAAGATATGTAATTTTCACATTTATCAAAACTACATTATAATGTTACGAATGAGACGGTAGAAATATTTGTGCTTTCGGCCTTCAAATGATACCAATGTTGCTTTCAACTTCGTCTTGCTCTTGGACTTATTTAGGTAGGGAAACACCAATACCTATTCTCCCGTTATTCCTTAAAAATGTCTTATTATAATGTCTACTTCAATCAGAAAAATGGGGATTTGGGATTCATGACTTTCAACTAAGAATTGCTACTCCAAATGCAAAAGACACTCGTTACCCTTCTTCTTCTTCTTCATCTTCAATACATCGATTACCACCAACGATCACCACCAACAACAACTACTTCACCACCACTGGAAAAGGTGACAAAGAGTCACCAGACTAGGGGTTTAAACAGGGTAAGTTTGCAACAGGTTATAGGAACTTAGAACTCGTCTCACTATATTAACAGGGTTCCTAAACCCGTCACCAAACCCTATAAGATTTTTAACTTTATACCCAAAACCTACCTCGTTACCTTAATAGAGTATCCTCTTCCTAACCTGCCAGACCAGTTTATAAATTTTTTTTTTTTAAGCCAAATAATTGTTAGTTGATTTGCATCATTTACAGAACATAAATATCAGGCTGAGGATTAAGGAATCCATTTGTTGTACCTTCTACATCTTATGTATCTTATTACTATATCAATGGAGTACCTAATAATGTTGTTATAAAATAACTTGAATAATCTATATAGGCTCCACTTTAATTTTTCTATATGTTTAATGTTTGCATAAAATTTGTTATTTATTTAACTAGTTTTTTCTACTATATAATAAATACACATCCACATTCTTTTAACTGATAAAAAAAATTATATAAATACATATTTATAAATACTAATAGAAATAGTAAAGTTGATCAAAGTTGTTATCATCCCTATTTTTATCTATTAATTATTTTATATATTAGAAATTATAGTTAATATTATACCATTAATTTTTTTTTTTATCGAATAATGAATTTCTTATCGAGCTATTTTAAGATGTTACAACCTGTTTCAAAACTCTAATGAGTTTTCAATGGATTAATCAAGTCAAATACTTTATAACGACTCGTCTTATTACATCCGTACACCGGACCTATCCACCTAGTCAATGCACTAACCTTAAGATTGCACAAATCATTCCTTTCGATGTTCCCAAGATCGCCCCTAGCATGCCCCTTTCAATGTTTGCGTCTAAACTTTGAAGCACCGATAATTGAGTTGCAAACGAGTAAAATGTCTCTTTCGATCAATGGAAGTAAATCATCATGTGTACTTTTGATCAACATGTGTGCAAAGTGAGTTGCAATACAACAGAGAAAAGAGGGTAAGTGCTCTAGTTTGTTTGCCGATGTTTGCTCTCTGCAAGAGGTGCATGTGCTGGTTAATTCGCTGGTGTTTGCAGATTTAGTGTTTTTGCCAATGCTCTGGTTTAATAAGTCGTATATCTAGTTGTTTGCATCTTGAGTATCTTAGATTTGGTTTGTCTACCGATGCTTTGGTTTGTGTCAGAAGTGGTGCGTGCTCTGGTGCATGATTTGATGTTCATGGAGTGCAATTGAGTTTGTGTCTGTTGCAAGAGAAGGAGGGTTGTTTGATTTTATTTAAATTTTTTTATTTTATTCTTTTTTACTAGTTGTTAAGGGTAATAAGATCTTTTCACTTCTATTGCAGATTTATTTTTTAAATCATTTTTATTCGAGTAAATAATGTAATAAGTTATTATAATTTTATTTTATTCTATTCCATTCCATTCCATTTTATAATACCTGTTTCAACTTTTTTCTTATTCGATTTAATAAATGAACACCACCTTGTAAATGAGATATCAAATTATATTCATATGTATAGGCTCAATTCAACCTTAACTCACAAGTTGACATATACAAGCCATAAATATAGAAATTTAGTTAAGTCCAATAAACCATTCAAATATGAACTAAATGAACTTGAATGGCTTGTAAGTGGTTTTTGTCAATTTACATCCTGATGACAACTTCACGACGGTGTTTTTCGACAATAAAGTGAGCACTCAATTGCACTATAGTCCAAAAAACGGTATAAGCTTATTAGATTATGACATTCACTTTACAACGAAGACAGACCAGCGCAATGGGAGCCGCTGGTACAAGCGAAATTCACGCAGATTTTAAATAATAAATAATCCTCCAGAAATTAGTTCTTTAAAATTTATAAAAAATATATATATAGTAATGATGTCAGATTAACTACTCCAATTAGCTATTGAGCTGGAAAAGTAAAAAATTCGCACTAGAAGTTACACGACAAAATGTAGACATCAGATAAAAATAATTGATTCATCTTTTAAGGTCATGTCCTTTTCGAGCAGTATTGTTGAATCTGGTCTCATTTCTAATTTTCTATTGCTAACAAAGATCTCTTAAGTGCAAGATTGAATTATTTAATAGGTGAAAATCATCTTTGAATACAAAAATATTTTGCCCCTTTTTTAATTTGTTAGAATCTAATTATATATATATTTTTGATGGAAAGTTGATGGTGAAGATATAAAATAAAATGAAGTTGTGAGTCCATTACTATTGACTTCTTGAGATTTGATCTCCCAAATTTCACCTTGAAATTTCAAAGAAGTCATGCAGCTATTGTTGATAACTTGATATCGGTCCAAATATTTGGACTTAAAACAAAGGGTCTGCTATTTTAGAAATTATGTGTTTAACCCTCAAATGTTTTTAAAAAGCGTATTTAAGTCCCTAAATAGCCATTTTGCATCATGACCAAATTTATTTTCAATTTAATTTAGTTCTTCTATTATTTTATGTATGAGCAAAATAATAAAATAAGGTTTAAATGCACCTTGTTTAAAAGAAGCAAAGGTCTAAACATAGGATTTTAAAAATAAATATATAATGGGTAAATTCTCAATTCACCCAAAAGAAAATACACCTTGTTCAAGAGTTATAATTTAAATTTAAAATTAAAAGGTATAAATTAAGCTATTTTTCATGATGCAACAATTGAGTAAAAATATTGTCTAATGGATGCTTTTTTTCTTTTAATTTAAATGTATAAAAAGATGTCCAAGTAATAAGCAGCCTAACTATGAAAAAGTAATCATTCAAGACTAAGAATGAATTAAGGATTTAAATATACCAAACCATCTATAATTTGTTTATATCTTTTAGATTTCATTTTCATTTTCTTTATAATTTATTTACATCTCCATAAGTTCTTTATTCTTTTTTAAGTTTTAGTAGTAAATTAGTTTAGATTTCCTTATTTTTACAAAGTTTTCAAAATTCCAAACAATAACCCATCGCAAGTAGATGGTAAACACAATCTCCATTCCATTTTTTGATCGAAACGTGTTGTACTGCTATATATCTTTATAAAAACTCTAATAGGAAAAATAGAAAGTTGCATTCTACCAAATTTTATTAAATTAAAGTTAATAAAACCAACCATTTTCGTAAATCGTCCATGCCAGACGTCAACATGCAATACATTAAGAACATATTCAAAAACAAAAAAAAAAAAAAAGTAGGTAGGAGTTAAGAAATCGTGCTTGTTGATAAGGAAGGTCTGGTAAATTAAAATATTACTTGTCTCTTTCCTCTGCATTGAAATTTGGTGCAAATTGGAGGTCCACATCTCATGCACAGAGACCATCTTTTCTTCGTACAGGCATTAGGAATCTTCCTTTCACATATTCTTCCAAATTAAAAACATGTCACTTTCCTTTGGTGATATTTTCACTCTCATGATTGTCCCTATTTTGTTTTTTTTTTTTTTGTTGTTTTTGGTTTTTAATTTTGATTTGCACATTCAGTGCATCTCTCATACTTCAGCAATCATGGAATTCATTTCAATTTTCTGCTTATTTTCCCTCGCAATATATAAAATAATTTCATAAAAAGATTCCGGCAAAAAAAACAAAACTCGAGTGTATTTGTTTGGTGGAAAACATTTTCAAGATTTTTTTCATTTTTTTTTCCAATAAGAATTGATTTTCATGATATACATGCACGCATTCAGTCATGTCGAGAAAAGTATCTTACCTTACATCCTATATGTTGTGGGTGCTGCTGGACTTTCGACATTTCAAACCGATTCCTCATTTAACAGGCAATAAGCACTATATGCATCATGCAGCTTGCATGATGAACCTCGCTTCATGATTTGTTATAATTTATTGACTATTAATGTAGTTATTTGAAAAAGATCCGAGAATTGATGGCTTTCAGGAGCAAACGATAATGGAGGACAATTATAGTATTCGGAATTGCCCGATGGTGATCATAACATTTGAAAATCTTAATAAAAAATGACGAAAACGATTTTATTTCATCTTAAAATTGAAATTCTTAGTTGTTAATCACAATTAGCGGCCATTGAAAGAACCCTCCCTTACTTTGTAGTTTTTTATTAGAATGCGATTCTCAGCCTTGAATCCAAGACTTGGAGACACCGACACGACATCATGAATTTTATTTATAGTTGCTGTCAAAATTTTTGGCATTTGGCGCTATTATGATACTGGTAGTTGAGATTTAATTATTACCACCTAAATTCACTCACCTTATTATTATTACAATCAAGTATAAGCATTTATATATATCCTACATCACTTTAAATCCGTTTTGAGTTTTAGGGCTACAAATAAGTTGAAACTCATACTCGATTTATTTAACAATTATCGAGTTAAAGCCAAGTCAAACTTTTATCAAGTTTAAAAATTATAGACTCAAACTTAATTTGCTCAAATATATAATTTTTGTTTTAAACTCAAACTCGATGCATTTACAAATTAAACTCAAATCTGATTAAGCTTAAAGCAAGCTAAATTTGAATCTATTCATAAGTCTAAATATGTAAAATGACTAGATATATAAATAAATAAATAAATGAATAGTGAATAAGACTATATTATATATTATCTTATATCATATTACATATTTAAATATATTATATAGATAATAGTTTTTGGATATTGATTATAAATTATATATAATACATAATTTAAGCTCACGAGTCTAAACAAAAGCTCGAGTTCAATTCGTTTAAATATACAAACTTTATTTGGAACCTAAGCTTAACTCATTTGCCAATTAAGCTCAATCGAGTATAAAGCAAGCCGACTTAAGTAGCTCATCAATAGTTCAACTTATTTGCAATCCTATATAGGCTTAGGGGCATACTAAATTCTTTTCCTCTCTTCATATTGGTGAAGAGTAGGTGCAATACATGGTTAATTAATTACTTGACTTGCTACATCTAAATAATGGAATCCCCATTCATCATATAACCATTAAAATCCTAATTATATTAACTTTTATAACTATATCAATAATCAGATAATGGATTAAATGGTCTCATCAATAAGCTTGTAGAAATTATCATGTCATTGTTTATATAAACCTGTAATCCAATTAGGGAGAGAAATGAGTTAAAAGGGACTAGAGCATCACTTATAAAATAATATTTAGTGTGGAAATATCTGGACAACCAAACCACTCAGGTTTTTT
Source organism: Lumnitzera littorea (assembly GCA_024138015.1). Lineage (NCBI taxonomy): Eukaryota > Viridiplantae > Streptophyta > Magnoliopsida > Myrtales > Combretaceae > Lumnitzera > Lumnitzera littorea. The sequence continues at coordinate 109,046,586 of JAMXBB010000004.1, read as the reverse complement.
AAATTATTTTTTTTTCCAATGAAAGAGTTCTATTTTATTTTTTTGGCCAAATCCCTAGGAAAGAGTTTGTGGACCAAATTTACATATGTTAGTTCCTACCTTAGTCTTTTGAAAAGAAACAAAAAGTGACCAGAGAGTTGATTATGCTCATTAACGGGGAAAATCGGTTTACCCCGCTACACGGACCATGTTCAGGAATAATCAAAGTAATTATAATACTTTCATTTAGGGTTTTAACTATACAATTAATTTTAAGGTTAAAGTAGCTATAAGCGAAAATTAACCGAAACACAGGGCCTGTACTAGCCTATATAGGTGTATTTACTTTCCTCTTACTTTGCCCTAGTCGGTTGACATAAAATTAGAAATTCAACTCTTTTTACAAAAAAAAAAAAAGAATTTTATCCCAACTAAGTAAAAGTTATAAACAAGGTCCTCAAAAACACAATTATTGCATCTAAACTTTGAAATCTATAAAGTCGATAAAATCTTATACAACCATATAAAATTAATAAAATCGTAAACTTATATAATCATATCTCTAAAATTATAATTCTACCATAAGTCTAAATCCAAAGGATTTTACATTCGTCTTAATTAAAAAAAAATCTCATAAAATCATATAAATAACTGGTAATTTTAATAATTATTGATGGGTTGTACGGCCTAATTGGTAAATGGTGAGAAAAAATAAATGAAAAAGGGGAATGAAGGGCCTATGGTTGAAAGGAAAGGAAAAAAGGGAATAAAAGTAGGGATAGAGGGAAGGGGACAAGAGGAGTAAAGTGGTAAACCAACGCGAAGCTAATGACTAACACCAAAAGGGAATTATAATTAGTCTCAAGAAGAATGCAAGTGCGGGAAACCAAAAGGGAAGGTAACTCATTTAAGAGGATCCATTAATAAAATACTATAATTATAATTAGGGTAAGCAAGTATAAAGCCAGTAGAAGTATAAATATATCATGTTTTCACATGCTTATACAATCCATGTTTAAGCTAACTTTTGAGATGATTTGCTAGAGCTCTAGTATGGCAACCTGCTTCACATTCTTATTTCTTGTTTTAGATAAAGCCATTAATAGGTTTTTAATTTCTTTATAGACATAATTTGATTTCATCAGTATTATCGGTATTAAAAATCACCTCTTCATAGGTCATGAGGTATAGATTTGGCTCATCTTCTATTTTTAAATTCTTTGATTCTACTTCAAATTCATCTGGACTACTTTAAATAATCATCATTACTTTCTTTTTTATCTTGTACTAAGTTGAGTTTTTTAGCTAGAAATGAACATTTACAGAAGCTTATGAGACATCAGCCTTACAAATTAATTACAATCAAAGGGTTTGAGGAAATGAAATATAAATAGTGGTCCTTTAAGCAATTTTTGTTTTTTTTTTTTTTTTTACTATATTAGCAAGGATACAAGCATTTAAGGTATAATACACACTTTAGAGAGGAGAGAATATCTTTGCTTACATATAGTAAGAGAGAGAAAAGAAAATATTAGTACTTTGTTTCCTTCTTTCATCAATGAAAACTTCTCTTACTTGGAGCACTATGCTTAGAGTTCTTAACTTTGACGATACATAGAGGGATGTAATCAGGGAGACATAGAAGAAGGAACGAATGATTTCAGCAACTTGCTAATGCCGCTGATAGATGCACATTCTTAAGCATTCTTGAGTTTCTTGCATTGTATTGGTTGTTTGATATTTGAGTGGAAGTTGGCAACAACATAGATCTTTTTGACTAAATCTTTTAAATTGTGTCAAATGAGGAGAACACAGCACCTATTTGTAGATTTCGATGCTCATTCTCAATAGTCAGGTGAATCTAAAGATTGATGACCAATATAAGCCTTCCATTACAACCATTAGATCATTTTTGTTATAAACAAACAAGATAGAAGCCTCAATAATGTATTTGAATCTCCTTATTTGTGTCCTTTAATGTATATGGATTCTTTAAGGGGCCTAATATAGCCGAAACGCTATGAATAAACTTATGAATAAGCCTATAGATATGCTTATTAAGTATATAAGTCATTGCTATTCTACCAATCTGTGTTTCTTCGGTAACCAGCTTGTGATAACCTTATCTTATAGGGACCATTGGACTAATAGCAATCAATTTGGTTTAAAGAGGCTCGTATAGGAGACATCTTGATAATACCTAGAGTGAGAAATTCAATTAACCGAGATTCAAAAGAAGAAATTTTATCTATATCGTCAATAAATCCTTCCTAGTCTTGAACTCGACCTTATGAAAGCGAAGCTCCTCATTTCGAGATACGTATAGCAGTCCTTAAACGAGTCCGGTGTTATCCCCAAAAACCAAAACTCGTTAAGGACTTCAAAATACTCATTCCCTAACTCATCGACGTACTTGAATGGATGAGCTAAAGGCCACTCGTACCAGTTCACCCAACTAAGGGGCATCTTCTCCGTTGTCTTCTTCCTCTTCGCCCTACGGGCCTGTCGAGCCTTATTTTGGTTTTTTTTTAATTTAACTTATATTAAGCCCAACCCGCTTAATATAAATTAGTCGACATAAAATTAAAGAAAAAAATATTTTAAAAGATTAGAATTGCTAACCAGTTAAACTAGTAAAAAGATAAATTACGGTTTTTAGGTGAGAAAACCCTAATTTAGCTACTACTCTGTGAACATTCTAAAAAAATTATTTTTTAAAAATATTAAACTAAAAAATCTAAACTCGGTGGCTAACCTATTAAAACTAAATTACCACGTAAAGATAAAAAAAAAAAAATAATGAGCTTTTGTTTTCTATAATTTTTTTAAAAATGCTAAAATATGTACAAATATGCAAAGGTGTAATCAAGATGAATTTTTTAATAATTTTTATTACGAATTTTCAAAAAAATAAAAAAATTATTTTTTTATGGTTACCCCGAAGGTGCCCACATACCTATTAGTCAAGATCAAACCAACGCAGTTCTGTTTTTTTTTTTTTTTAGAAAAGATTTAGTGGGTTAATTCTTTTTAATTTGAAAACTGAGTTAAATTTACATTTTTTAACCAATTTATTTTTATTAAGAAAAATCCTAAAAAAAATAAACTAATTTTTATTCCTAATTAAAAAAAAACTAAAGACTTAATTTTTAAAAAGACTCCAAGTTAGTATTTTCTTTTTTTTTTTTGGAAAAAATTGCTACATGACAAAACTTAAAAAAAAAATCCTAAAGCACCTAAATGAAAATAAATAAATAAATAAAAGATACAAGTTTTATGAATTATGCTAATATACAATTATCATGGAAAACATGTTGTTTTATGAAAAAAAAAAATACAATTACTATTGACAATATGCCTAACCATAGAAAAGAAGTATAAACTATAGAAAAGATATCTAAGTAATGGATAAAATACTGTAGACACCTAATTTTTGCCCTTCCATAGTCTTAATTCTTATTTTTACAAAAAAGGGTCCTAATTCAAAAATAATAAAAATTAACAAATAATGAAAATACCAAAAAAATAAGAAAAGGAAAAATTACAAAAATTTTGTAGATTTTTAGGAAGTAATTTATATTAGGAATAATTAATTTAATGTTAGTTTTAATTTTAGTTTAGTTAAAAATTTTAGTTTAGGGATTCAGATGGTTTAAATATAATTTAGTTAAGAAACAGGTCAATGGCCTAACGGATAAGTAGCGAAGTACTTGGGAGGATTTAATTGGAAGTCACGGGTTCGAGTCTCAGCAAGCATCTATGTCTTTATTTTTTCATCTTTGCAAGTTTAGCTAAATCAGATTTGAATAAGATTTGAATCTAATCTAATTAGATAAAATAGATATGATAGGATTCGATTTGGGGCTTTATAAAAGAAAAACAACTATGGGAATCAAAGGGGGGGAGGACCTTCAGATAGTAGGAATTCAGATCACAAAATAATACAGCGACAAAAACATCATTCGGTGAAATCCATTGTCAGAGTCCGACGTCAGCAGCACTCTTGACTATGCTGGATGAGTACAAACAACAACTACCTTCAACCATCCTAATCTCGATCAGTAGTAGCACTACGATAGGCCCTATCACGGCCTCTTACACAGCCCCTAAACACTACTACAGTAGCTCCAATTGCCGGCCAACATAGTCGCAATTACCGACGACCCAATATCACTCGATAACCGCCATTCCATTGTCTACTTAAGGTCCACAACATCCTCTTCAAGCCCACGCCATACTGCATACCTTACACCACCAACTGGAGGACTGTGCGTGAGACAATTTCAGCAGGTGTACTGACTGGAAAACCAATACAAGCTAAGCCACAGCTACGCCTGACTGCAAACAGCCCAGATTTCCCCTCCATCTGATCAACAGCACTGATTGCCTGATGATCACCGAGCTACACCATCTTCGGTTACGCAAGCCATGCACACACGAATTCTCTTCACGCAGCACCAGATCCTTCCACGCATCGTTCCACACAGCAGCAGATTAGTAGCCCACTACGACAGGCACGACAACACAACGACGGCAACTGGTGAACGGTTAGCCCCCCACTGATCTGAAAACGAACACAAGCACTCCCCTGTGAGTTTCGTTAGTTAGATAGTTTCGTTAATTAGATAGTTAGTTTTTTTTATTTATTACTTATTGTTTGATTATGATTATTATTGTTTTTATTATTATGTTATTAGTTCCTTGTTTATTTAATATAGTATATGTATATGATTGCATTAGTTTAGGAAATCTTCAGCTATTTAATACTATACATACATTAGATTAGCTTTTATATTAGGTATATTCCCTGACATTGTTAATTTGCTTAGGAGGATAATTGTTAAATAGAAATAGTGTAGATGCATATATATATATATACATATATACATTCATCTAGGATTCCTTTAGAATTAGTTTTTTTTAGAAATTCTCATATAGGAAATTATTTTTAGAAACAAAAATTAACAAAAGGAAAATTTTTTACAAAAAGATTATAGTGTTTTAAGGAGTCTTTTGATCACTTACAAGTTAGGGCCCTTTATTTATTTATTTATTTTTGAATAAACTAAATCAGTTAAACACGTAAACTCAGTCAGTTTTCAAAATTAAAATCAACTAACACACTAAAGTTTTTTTTTTTTTGAAAAAACTACGATCGTTTGATCCCGGCTAGTAGGTACGTAGGCACCTTCGAGACGACGGTAACATATGTAAAGACTTAAGTTCTTTTTTTTTTCTTTTGATTTTATTTATTTATTTATTTATTTTTAAAATATTATAATTAGAAAAATGATCCTAATTTCAGTAAATAAATAGTAATACCCGTTAGGGTTTAATAGGTTAACCCCCGAATTCGAAACCCTCTGGTTCTTTGTTAAAATTGAAATCAAAAACCGGTAACTAAATTGTAATCGATCCACCCAATTGATTACGGTTTCTTTTTCTTTTCCCGACTTCGGTCGGGTGGCGACTCCAAAAATTATTTTTAATAAAAAACCGGAATTTCTCAATTTCTTTAGTCGAAGATTAATATTAAATGGATAAGGGTTTAGTATTAATCAAGAAATGAGAAATTAATACTATAAACAGAAAACCGAAAAATCAGACTCGACAATTACTTAACTAAAAAGGATGGCTAAACCATGGAAAAGATATTTAAACTATAGATAAGACGCCTAGACCATAGAAAATATGCCTAAACTATGAAAAAAAAAATGTTTGAATTATAGGTAAGACGCCTAAACCATGGAAAAAAAGCCTAAACCATGAAAAAGAAGTTTAAACCATAGAAAATATCTTTAACCATGGAAAAGATGCCAATTGAAGACTTTTTATTTTATGAAAACTAAATAAATGACAAAATGATTTTTTTATTCTTGAAAAATCCTTAAAGACCTAAAAATGCAACTTTTATGACAACTTGCTAAAATATGCAATTTTCATGCAAATGTGAAGTTTCTAAAAACGCAATATCTATGCAAAGATATATTTTTGTTATTTAAAAAAAATAATATGATGACATGCCAAAAAAAATCAACTAATAAGAATTGCTCTAAGACCTACATAAAAAAAGAAACCATGTTAGCACTTATTCGACACAAATAAACCATCTAAATTATGCAACTTTATGAAAATTAATATTATATGTTAAAAGTACAAAATATTAATAAGCTAACAATAACTAAAATAAAAACTAAAAAAAGTACTTGCATTAAAAAAGAAAAAATAACATAAAGTCAGTAAAAACAACTAAATAACCAAAATAATAATAATAATAATAATAAACCAAAAGAGAAAGGAATCCAAACCTATCTAATTGGCCATGTTTATGAACTGCTAATCAATGAAGTGCTCGTAGACATGAAGTGCTAATCGTAGACATAAATTGTTATACTAATGGTGAAGTGCTCGTGGACATGAATGTGTCACTACATATGGATGATAGGTGTGTGCTGTATACGGACAGTAGAGGACAGTAAAAAAAAAAAAAATGCTGTGATCGTATGTGAATTGTGAAAACGTATCCAAACTTTACCGTCTACTTACTATTTATAAGCCACATAATTGAATCTTTTGAATTTTTTTCAAAGAAAAATTTAAACTTAACAAATCTAAGATACAAAAGATAAGATCATAAATCCCAGACACGATAATCCTTGATTTAGATTTATTGAATATTCAATTTAGTTTCTAGAAACCTTATATTGATTTGGGCTTTCTATCTTTTAGACTCGACTCAATCCATCTTGATTTAGCCTAAAATACACACTAACTCATCTAATAAATCTTAAATCTATTTAACCTAGTATAAATTAGATAAAAATCCACTTTATATCATACTGGACTAAAAAATATTTTAATAAAGTCCTATCATTTAACGACTTAGAATTTATTAAATTAAATATGCACCATTATCCATTTCGACCCTAAACAACTTGACTCAACTCGATACGACTTGGCACTTTACTTTTTTTTTAATTTTCATTTTTTATTATTATTTAATTCTATTATTTTTATTTTTTTATTTTTAAAACCTGGCCCAATAAAAATACTAAAATAAAAAGGTAAAAATGAGATGTCTACAAGGCCGCTTCCCCTATAGTCTCAAAGGCCTTCCTCTTCTACCCAACTGCCTCAGACGAGGCACTAGCCTTAGCCACCCCCTCCATACCCTTATCAAAGGAGGTAAGCATCACCACATCTATCTCCTCAACGCCGATAGCCTCATCCTCTATAGTTATAAGCGCAGAGGTGGAGACAGGTCCGATGGAGGGAATAACCATGCTTACAGGCTTAGCAGCCATTGACTCTATGCGAAGACCAACGAAAGGAATCCCCTAGGCTAGAGTAGCTAACTTGACTTTGTTGGTCTATCCCGGCCCTGATCTCAGCCGCACGGCCTTACCTTTAGGGTTAGAAGCTTTGGTGGTTGACTTTTCCCTTGCTTGATGATGCCTCAACAATTCAAATGCCAAAGGATGAGAAATCTCTTCGGCTAATTTCTTGCTTGCAAAGAATCAAACAAATGGCCAGCAAAAAGAAAAAAAAAACAAAAAAAAAGTATAAATCACCACCATTCACCAACTCCACCATGATTAGCACGAACAAGGAGGATGTCAAACGAAGCAAAATTCTACACATACTAGCATAACAGAAGAAGTCATTTACGAAAAATAAACCTGTACCTTCTGTCCATTTCTTCACCATAGCATTCTTCATGTTAGGAAAGAGCTCAGAGATCGGATACTTAAAGTACCTCTCTACTGTCTCTGTGGTATTTATCTCATTGCCATTTTCTCGGGGCCATGAAGGCTTGAATCTCCCTTGCAACCTCAACGTCGCTAGGCCCAAGCTCCTTCTAAGCTCCAGTTTGGACCAATTTAATCTATCACATCCAAAAGTCTGCCTGGTCTAGCAACTCTACCACCAAGAAATCATCTTACCAACCTTTAATAGTGTTCGCCAGGCCCCCAAATAGCTTCTTCCTCGAACAGGGCTAAAGGTATGGCCATCTACTAAAACTCTTCCACATGTAGAAGTAGTTCAAGAGTTCAGGGGTAGCCCTCATCACTAAGTACTCATAGAGCCCCTAGAACGCTTTCAACACTCTCCACCTATTGGGAAAGACTTGTGTTAGACTACATCGATGAAAGTTGAAGAGCTCCTTCTCAAATTTGCTCAAAGGAAAGCATCACCCATATTCCAAACAATTCTCAAACACTATAAAGTACCTCCCCAACAACAAGGGCACCCCTTCCTCCCTTCTTAGTAGCCGTATCACCTAACCTGGAGTTAGTCCATCTATGAATTTACTCAGGACCCAATTAGGGGTAAAAGGCTTAATCCCACTAATTAGATTGCTTAGACCTCTACTAGTCCTGGCCGCGGTGAACAGATCGATGGCCTTCCACAAGAGAATGTACACGTAAACATCCCTTAGGACGGCATTGATAAGCCTGGTCCTATCCAGTGCCTCCACTACCATTCTCGTGGCATCATCTAACTGTTCCAATGGCGTGGCTTCATCCTCTCCTCCATAGGGAGGATCATTCTTTATGGTTTCAAAGTCCGTTATGTTGTACTTCGATGTATCAAATGGCGTCTCACCTCTATTTACACTACTGTTAATAGACATTCTAATGATAAAGAAGCAAAGAAGAGGGAAGAACTTTGAAGAAAAGTTTGAAAAAACAAAAACTTCAAAGAAAATAGATGTAGCAGTAAGAAAGTGAGAAGTTGCAAAAAGGTTAAGCCCTTTAGGTAACTCTGGTATTTGTAGGTCAAGCACCTTGGGAAACGAATTAGTAGTTTTAGGGATTTGAGTAAGCACGAATCCCTTAAAACACTACGATGCAGATATGTACACGAATCCCCTAAAACTCTGCAATGCAGATACGTAGAGATAGCTTTAATCGAACGGCAACATTCGAAAGACAAAACACATATAATTGCATGCATGTTTACAATAGTAAGACAACTGTCACATCACATTAACTACACTGTGTACATGTGCGATAAAGTGAGAATTCAAAAAGTAACTTTCGCAAGTAGTTTTCCTGAGGCTACGAAAGAACTTGCTCAACACTATACCTTAGCACGGATTGATTGTGTCTACTTGAATAATGGTCAGCTCAGCTCGACCCCATCTACTCAACACATCCGCTTAGTAACCTTATTGATTAAAGCACTTAACCTACCAAATCCTCACCTCGGCTCAAAGCTCTTAGCTTAACTTATTAAGAATCCACCTTGAGTAGCCAATTTGGCTCAAACCTAATCTGACTAAGGACCAACCACTTAGTGGTCCTTGACAACCAAGGAGGTCAAACCTCCTATCTCCCACTTCGGGTCTAGTGCACCCACCTCAACCTAAAAGGTGAACTACTTAAAGAGACCACATATGCTTGGCCGTTGTGTCACTCAACTAGGACATCTTTACCACCATGTCGACACTCCAGCACCAGCACCTTCAACACTCCTAGATTAAATCAACTATATGCCTAAGAAGCCCATCTTTCCCCTCCTTACCTCTACAATGGCAATGAGACTGCCAAAGGGGTTAAGGTTAAGTGTTGATAAGGCCTTTTAGACATGGGCCCCCTAAGCCTGTGCCGACCTGATAAGGCTCACGACATAAGCCATGCTCCTTGAATACGCAGCCTTCCCCCTTATAGCCAACCTCAACCCAAGCTTATCAGGCAACCTACCCAACTAGGATGATCACCAACGGCTGGAAGAACACAAATAAGGCTAGTGACTAAATTAAACAACTGCCTCCTACATTTATAGAACACATCAAACATCATGACTCTACTCTCCAATACTTATGAACGTAGCTTTTTGCCACTAACTCCTCTCCAACTACCAACACCACTCCTCTATAAATATAAGGCCATCACCAAACGGTAAACCACTTGATACTTTGCCCACTTGAGCCTATGTACCGACTTTGAGTACTTTTACTCTGTCCAAATATACGCCTAACTTAAGTATCGAAGTGGCCATACTAGACAACACTCTAGTATCCTCTCACTGCTATCTGTTTTGCAAGTTTACTTACTTATGCGAAGCCCTGTTCCTTCCAGAATCTATACCAGTAAATATCTTGAGACAACACATAGTTAGCTTTATGTTCATCTCAACTAATTGTGTGAAAGATGAGTTTCTTTTTGTCATCTTCTTCTTGAAAATGTAAGCTAACATCCACTTAGTATAAATGCTCTTTCCCTCAAATTCTTAACAAACCACAATCTTCTTAACTTTCTTACTTCTCTTAAGGACAACGACCTTATGATCCTTTACCCCATCAACATCTCTTTCATGCTTAAGGTTTAGGATACTTAGGACCTTAACAAGGAAGGAAGGACTGGTAATAAAGCAAACAATAGGACTAGGCTTAGGAGATAATGGTAGTAGTCTGGGAAGGGCTTTAGTTATATCATTTATAGAATTCAGTGCTCGCTTACTTAACTTCAAGGATACATTTTTTGTTATCTCCTATAAGGATTCAAAGCCGAATGATGATGATGAATTGATGTTTTACTTTAAGCTAGGTGAGGTTAGTTTTAGAGTTGATGGCCATTTAGTCTATGTTTGGTTTTTTAGTTGAAAGAGTGGTTGGCTCATGATATTGGATTTGGTTAAATTTCAATGTTAATATATAGGATGGATTTTAAGGTTTAAGTCTTCAAGAAAGCCAATAGAAGGTTGGGATGAGCTTGTTGGGTTAAAAGGTAAAGGTAAATTTATGTTGCTATGTGTCGTATCTGGATATTAGCCGATAGAGTTTTAGTTGAGATTAGGCTTCATATAATAGTGAGCTTGCAAGATAAAAAGAATAAGGGGTACCGGGTGGTTGTCCAATGTGACCACTCCAATGCCTAAATGAGATTGGTATATAAAGAGAGTAAGAGTACTCGAAGGTAAAAGTAGGCTCTAACATGCGAAGTATTAGTAGATTCTAGTATACGAAGTATCAAGTGGTTTACCACTGGGTAGTATTTTTGTATTTATAGAGGAATGGAGCAGGCTGTTGGCGAGAAGTTAATGAGCAAAAGCCACATCTATAAGTAATGGGTAATGGAGCCACAATGTCCAATGTAGTCCGCAAATGTAAGAGGTAGGTATTGACTAAGTCGTCTAGCCTTATTCGCAGCCTCCTAGCAGTAAGTGACTGTTATAGTTGGGCAAGTTGTGTTATGAGCCTGGATTGAACCCGACGATGATAAGGAAGCTTAAGTCTAGAGAAGTGCATACTAGGCCATAAGCCCAATCAAATCGGTACAGGCCTAAAGGGTTCGGATTCAAAATGCCTTATTAACACCATGAATACATGATGGATCTTGCACCAAAACCTATACATCTCTTACTGATGTGTATTCAATTTTGTTTACAGCTAGGATAGAATCCAACTCTACAATTTCCATTTCCCCCATTTTTTAGCCTACTCTACCTAATGTATATCCTTTTAGCTTACGTGTTCTTAAACATTTGATGTTGTGATAACTGGCAAATGCAATCTAGTAACCGCTTCATGTTAAGAACCACTGTTATCTCTTATTTCATCCATTGAGTAGAGATTCGCCATACCAATGATTATTTCCAATGGTAAACATGGTCTGAACTTTTTAGATTGCCTTTCCAAGATGCTTCTTGAATCACAAGCAACAATAACATATTTTATTAGCCCCATCCATAACAAAAGCCAAAGAGACTTTCTTAACCGAATGATATCCAATTATGCTAATTATTGCAATCTTTAATCCATGTCTCATTCATAAGGGATTTTCTTACTTCCATACCGACTCTAACACGCAAAAATTCACTCTGCACATTTGTCCAATCCTTCATTTCCTCCAACTCTCCCAAAGTTGCAACAATTAAGGTTGTAAATGAGCAAAGCCGAGTTTAACTTCTACATGCCTAGGTTTAGCTCGTTTAAAAATTATCAAGCTTGACCTCAAGCCAAGCTGTTTATTAAGCTTGCAATTGATGCTCAAGTTCAGCTAGTTTAGATAAAATGAATATGAGCTTTATCTTAAGCTCAAACTCGACTCATTTACTAATTAAGTTCCAATCCAAGCCTAAAACAAGCTAATCTAAGTCTAAATATATAAAATAAATAAATAGATTAACAAATAGTGTACCAGAATTAAATTATATATCATATATTATCCTATAACATATTAAATATTTATATATATTATATAAATATTAGCCTTTAAATTTAATAACATGTAGTATATAATATATAATATATATACCATTTGTTATTCATGAGCCTAAATAAGTTGACTCGCGAGCCTCAACTAAAGTTCAAACTTAGCTCGTCTATATAAACAAGTTTCATCTTGAACTTAAACTTAGCTTGTTTATTAATCAAGGTCGAACCAAGCCAAGTTTAAAATGAGCTAAGTTCGAGTACGAACAGTTTACGATAGCTTAGCTCATTTACAATCCTAGAGGCATTATCATTCATCGTCATTCTTATAGGGTACATGAAATACATATCTAGAATTTGATTCTTGTGAATGATATTTACTCAACTTTTTGCGATTTATTGTTTTGTCTTTTTGATCAAATATATGCTATTAAATCAATATGTCGAGACAATAATAAATCAATGAGTTAAAGAAACCCTAACAATACAAACCATCATATGTTGAAAGATCCCAATTATGAATCATTTGAAGTTGTTATGTTGTTTATAAAAAACTTTTAGGCTTATAAATATGTGGCACCTTTTATAAGAGAAAAAAAATTAAAAAAAAAAAAAAACAATCCACTAAGTTCATGACTCTTTACATTTTCTATGTAGCCATTGGTTGAGTTTAAAGCTACAAAATAATCAAGTTAACTAAATATGGAATTGTGTTTCAATGGATGGAAGTTTAGGAAATCAAGGAAATTGATAGAAATAAAAGGAAAATATGGGATACTTTAATAAAAGACGAAAATAGGATGAATTTAATAGAAATGACTTGAATCATTTCTATTCTAGAGTTTTTTTTTTTTTTCCTTTTCTCTGTAAAATTATTGAGAATTCAAAGAAAACAAGTAGAAAATGTGAGAAATTACAAAAGACACTTTTAAAAGGAGAGGGAAATAGAATTTTTAGATCAATATAGAGGGTAATTTAGTCCAAGTAATGTTTTCTTTCTCTTTTTCTTTTTTCTTTTTTCCTTTATATTAACCAAATATGAGGACTTTCTATAATTCAATTACTCAAAAGTGACCATACATTATTATCATCTTTTAGCTTAGTAAATCACCCCTAATTTATAGTAAAAGATGTTCATCAATAATAAAGACAAAATTGTCGAGAACAAAAATGAGACCATCGATAGTTGCTTATAGAAACTATTGATAGTGTTGTTTATTGATGAATTCTTTTACTATCGATGTAAGCCCTATAATTTTACGTAGTTGCTCTAACGAGTAATTTCAGGCGTTAGTAAAATTAACCCGAATAACTTAAAAATTTATGAATAGACTCAAAATATTAGGTGCGGATACTCCGTAAATTTGGATATTAGAAATATAATAAAATAAAAATAATATAACTAAAATAGTAAAATTTAACTATATTATATATTATTTATCAGAAACACGTAAAATAAGTTTTAATAGTTAATAAATATTATAGTAAAGGATGTTCATCAATGGTAAAAACAAAACCGTCGAGAACAAAAATGAGACCATCAGCAGTTGCTTATAGAAACTGTTGACAGTGTTGTTTATTGATAAATTCTTTTTACTATCGATGTAAGCCCTCTAATTTCATGTAATTGCTCTAACGAGTAATTTAAGATGTTAGTAAAAATAACCTGAATGATTTAAAAATTTATGAATAGACTCAAAATATTAGATGAGGATACTCCGTAAATTTGGATATTAGAAATATAATAAAATAAAAATAATATAGCTAAAATAGTAAATTTTAACTATATTATATATTATTTATCGAAATCACGTAAAATAAGTTTTGATAGCTAATAAATATTTAGCGATAAGTTATATATGTAAAAAAAATATTATGTAACATAAAATTACATGTAGAGTAATTATGTATGCCCATATGAAATTTTTATATAATAATATATATTCGTAATTATCCAAAACACCCGATTACGTACAAATTAAGTTAAAATAAACAAAGAAAATTAATAAGAAATTATAAAAATTTCTTGGACAACTGGGAATTTTTGTCTTAGGCATGTAGAGTGAGCTTAGACAAGTGTGAGGGTTTAATTGGGCAATTTGCAAGTTCTAGAAAAATTTGGAAACACTCTCTATTGATTTGTTCATGAAAGTTAGGATTTAGGAAAAAATTTAGTTAGTCAAATTAACCAAAAAGGAAAATCAAGCAAAAATTGAAAAATCAGTGCACAATCTAAGCATACAATGGTATGTGAACTTGGAGAGCTTTTGGAAACCAGCCACCACCATTAAGAGACAGAGGAGGCCACACTTAGCTCTATCGACAAAGAGGTGGTCAACGATGGTAATCGAAGCGGCTAATTCCGATGAGGTTCCAAATTCATCTGATTTTAAATAATTTTGTAAAAATATGAAAATTGCCCAGAAAATCCCATGAAAATTTATTGCTACATATTTTCATATATAGAATCTAGAAAAAAAAATATTATTTTGTAAAAATTTAGTATTTGTAATATACATGCTTAAGAAATCGACAAAACTGAACAATTTTCGATATTGAAATAAATAGGTCTAATAACATAGTATCAACTTAAAAAAATTTATGTAAACTACCCTATATTTATGCTGAATGGCTATGAAAGGATTTTTCACAAAAAAAAATTTCTAAAATTTTTAATGAATTTTTTCATCATAAATCATTATTAAAATGGTGTTTTGGATAAAAAAAATTATTGTATCTTCTTAGGGACCTCACTTGTATTTTGAGCTATACTTGTAATTGATGTATTTGATGGTGTAAGGATGCTATTGAAAGGGGTTTCATTAAGAAAAATTACCAAAGTCAAGTATATGCCTTGAAATGTGTAGTTAGTATTATGTAAATTTGAAGAAATGGTCAATGATAATGTATTGCTTAAGGAATTTGGTATGTGATGAAGCTAAGTAATATTGGTTCAAGTGTTACTTTGATTACTTATACTAGAGTTTGGGATGGAAATGAACAAATCAAATGATTGTAAAAAGTTGTTAAGGGCAGAGGATAGCTTAGAGGATTTTATAAATGATTTTTGCATTAGATTAATACTTGATGGTGAATTAGAAGCAAAACTTATGAATGAATTATAAAAACAAGGGATTCAAAAGTTTAGTCAGAGAATGATGTTCGTAAAAACCCTATAGATAACAAAGTTAGAGGCTATTTAAAAGGAAATTAGGACGCAAATGTTCTACTCAATAATCACTCAGAAGTTTAGTCAAATGCCAAAAAAAAAAACCCCCCTCAAAGAGAAGTATGGTCAAGAAGGATCAGAAACTAAGTCAGAGGGAGTATTTGTTGGAACTTATGGGTCTCAGAGAAAAGTTCAGAGGAAAGATTCATAGAAATTATGAAGCTAATTAAGCATAAATGATATATCAAAGGATTCTGTGGATGTAATAACTTAGTCAGAAGATCACTCAGAAGCTTCTAGTTTAAGAACTTCAAGGATAACTTAAGTTAGAACTTAGCTCGGATGATGTTTATTAAAGATCTTAGGGATTTACTAACCTCAGATATTGAGGCAAAGGATGAATCTGTGGTGAACTTCAATATCTAAGTAATGTAAAGGATATTTCAGAAGCTTTTTTCAGTGAATATTTCAAAGATACCTTAATTCAAGGAATAACCCAAAAGGTAACATAAACTTATACTACTATTTTAAGCTTCTAATACTTAGGGCATAAGCTAATGAATCAGCAATTAATCAACCTAATTCTATTATAAATGAGTAAATTAGCAATATTTCCTAACTAAATGCAAAATAAAGTACTACATCAAGATAAACATCAAGGGATCACCCACAAAGACAAGTGAACAACCGAATTAGCAAGTGATTAAGTTTTAGGTAAGTGAGATTAATACTTTACTGCACTTTAGAGTATTGCTTGAGCTTACTTGGAGACCCTAGTATGTACCTTGTTTATGATTTTAAGTTATTAGCCTATGCGTATGCCGTGCATGTGTTTGAACATTGAACTGCTGTTGTAGAGTGCTGGATTATATGTATTGGTTCTATTATGATATTATCTACTTTGAGTTATATAAAATTATATGATCACCCCAAAAGTAATTTAACACAAACTCGATGTAATTACTAACTAGACTTGCATCACAACCCACTAAGGGAAACGATTAGGTTTCTCGAGCCAAACATAAACACTTCAATGAGGATAGCAAAGATTGTACTTTCCTTACCCTTAATTGAATTAAGTGACAAGAAAGAAGGTCATAACGAGGTTAGGGACCGTGGTTTGAAGATAATATCGAACGGAGCGTGTTTCTCCATTGCATAAGCCCCAGTTTGGTTTCAATTCATAAAGTATATGGCGTAGAACTCCTCAAAACCGGGATTAGAGCAAGTATAATTTCTCTTATCTCACGACGACCAGTTAACGTCATGCAATAATATTTGCACAAATATGTATAACATTTAATTAACCTTGCTTGAAAATCTTGGTTGTTTGATGACTAATATGTATTATTATCTCCATTATACTTTGTAAGCTTTAAATATAAGCCAAGTAACCATAAGATCAAACTTAGTATACAAAATTTAGAGTAATTGGTTAAAGGATCCAATCAAATCTAAATTATAAATTAAAACTAAAAATATTAGTAAAAGTGACCCCATAAGCTTAAATTTAAAAAAATAAGATAATATAAAATTTTTAAATTTTAAGTATATTACTTGTTATTTATCGAAAATGCGTAAAATATATTCCAATAACTAACAAATCGCTAAAGATAAATTATATGTATACTAAAAATCATAGAATGACCTAAATAATATTTAGAAGTGTTTACTTGTACTCCACATGTATTTACGTGTAAGCAGAAATACGCGAAATTATCTAAATTGCCCGAAATTAGCAAAAAATTTGCTAAATAATGAAAGAAAATTATAAAAATATTAAGGAAGAATCAGAGAGATAGTGAATCATCTAGATCATATCGTGGCAACAAGGGGAAAAGAAAGAAAATATTAACCAATAAAAAACAAACACTTAAAAAGCAAAAATAATAGAGATATAGGCCTTGTCTTATTTAAATTAATACACTATCATTGCTTTAAAGCCTTATAAATAGTAAGAAAATTTTCAAAACTCATTTGGTCAGTTAAGAGCTGCAAAAAATTAAGAGAGAAATTAAGGTTTTAGAATTTTTTTTTTCCCAAATCTATACAGTTAAGGAAAGTAGGTCGAACTTACACAACACCACCACCACCACCCTACTCCAAACTGACTGCCTAGACCAGCCAACACACTTGAACCGATGTTGGAAGCTAAAAAGCTCACGAACTAAGTGAGTCTCAAATCTCCTCCAATTTTGCAAAATTCCTTAAAATTATTAATTATACCCAAAAATTTATGAAATTTATTATTCTGATGTTTTATTGTATGTAGATTTAGGGAAAAATAGTGATTAAGTTTAATCACGTCTATAAATATAGGGTTCTTAAGAAATTGGACAAAATTGAACATATTTAGAATTAGAAATAAATAGACTTAGAAGTGTAGTTTGGAACTCAATTTTTTGCTGTAGAATACTTAAGTCCTATAGAATAGTGCTATAAAGCCATTTTTCTAAAATTAATTTTCAAAAATTTTAAGTAATTTGTTTAGCTCTAAAATGATGAAAAAAATGGATAATTTTAGATTAATTAAGTGATTAAATAATTAATTACTAACTTAGAAGGTAATTAGATGTTTAAGGATGTTAATCTCTGATGTGAAAACCTAATCCTAACATTTAAAGTGTTAATTGTAATTAATACGAGAACTATGTCATAATTGTAGAAAATTTAGTAATGTGTGAAGTTGGGATTTTAATAAATATGAAATAATAGGTTAAATTGGATAATATAATAATGATATCAGTACAAAAATTAATTTTAAGTAATTGGATAAAAAAATGTAAGATTTTCTCATATCGGGAGTAAAATCCAATACCCTAATTAAGATTAGAGTGTACCGAATAGGTTAGAATATTAAATTAAGACCTAGTATGATATTAGAGTACTCGGGCTTAATGTAATTAATTTCACATTAGGATTCGAGCGTATTTAGGATTCCTTATTGTTAAAAATAATTTAGAACCAAAACTGGAATCTAATTCAAAAACCGAATTATAGAATGAATCATTAATAAATAATAGGTATATATGGAGAAGTGAGTTAAATCATAATTTAGAATATGTATCATCAAAGTATAAATACTAAAAAGACATATTTGTATTATAGAATATACGAAGGCAAACCAACTTGCAATTGAGTGATTGAGCGACCAAGAATTCCAAATAAGTTGGGTTTATTACTTCACCATATTTGGAGTACTATTTTAGGGTACTCAAAGACTTAGGATTATGTATAATTATGATTATAAGTAATTTTATGCATATGCTTGTGTATCTAACTTCGTATTGGAATTTGTATTGTGATTGATAACCGTTATGACTGAATTGGTATGAAATTGTTTGAACATTCTAAATTGAACCTAATCCTAATCGACCCTAATACCATAAATTGTCATACATTGTAACCTTTTAGGAGATCATAAGGATTCTCTAACCAAATACCGATACTTTCGAAAAAGATAGCACTAAATAGTAATTTGGTCTTTTTTTCATCCTTAACCAAACTAAGTGACAAAAGAGGAGGTCGTAGTGAGGATCAGGGTATTGGTTTAAAAGATAGTCTTAAAAGGAGTAGTATCTTCGTTGCACAAACCTGAATTTAGTTGTGAGCTGTTGCATAATATGAAAACTTTTCAACCCGAATTAGAGAGGGTAAAATTACTTTGATTTCGCAACAAACCAAACTACGTTGTGTAATAACACTTGCTTATTGCATTGCATGAAAATAATTACTTGATAATCTTGTTTGTGTTTGTATACATTAATGAGTCTCCAATTCAACTTACTAAACTGTATTCCTCATATTCGTATAGATCCTTTTACAAGTCCTAACTTCTGATTACACTAATTAATATGCCACCCTATAACTATCCGACAGTTAATTCTCTTTTGAAGCCTACGGGGTGTGAGGATCGATTTGTCTAATAATTAATTTATATCTAGAGTCTCACTAATATCTTTAAAATTGCAAGACCGATGTTTGATATGTAAACCAGCTGGCTATTATATTATGATGTAGAATCACTTGGCAATTTTACAGTAACGTAGATGTAATTATATATATTGACTTAAAGTTTTAATGTTTACTGTAACTTTAACTAAATTCTTAATTAAACTGTCTATTTCAAAACGAGAAGTTGTCGACGACTTATATAAATCATATCTATGATAGGTACTATAAGGTTAACTACTATTATAGAATAATTTACACGGTACGACTGTTACGATTTTACGACTTCAGAGTATAATACACTTACTAAGTAAGTTGTCGCTTACTTCCCTATAGTTGTTTTGTAGGTTTTCCAATAAAAAGACCAAAATTACACCAAGTCCTAGAAAGACTAAAAAACGAGGTCAGGAAGTAAGATTTAAGACTAATAGGTAGCATTCTTAAGTAATTATCAAATTTACTAACTTATACGAAAACTAATGGTGTCTCTATTAGTAGCCCTATAATTTTCTATTGTATTTACTAATACTATATTCAATAAACTTGTGAATTTTTATAAATTCTTATCGTATCTTTTTCTAAAGTTATTTATAAAACTTATTTTCTTCTTAAACTTTTATATCACAAAATATTTTTCAAAAGTTATTTAGAAAGTTGCATCAAAAGTTAATACCAAACAGATACAAAATTAGATGACTCAAAACTGTAGCGTACTAAAAGCATGGTATAAACTATATTTACGTTAACGACTAAAGGGACAAATTTTTAGTTTAGTTTGGTTTATACGGTTAAACTGTTATGAATTTTTTATTTGAGGCATGATATTCAGTAAATACTATTTTATTATAAATAGAAAATGGTTTACCGAACTTAAAAATAACACTACTATTATGGAATTTTCCACGAAACATGGAAAAAATATATATATTTCCATTGATTTCCTTGTATTTTCGCTTTTTCTATCTAAACAAAGTAAAAATTATATGTAGTTTGCTTTTTTTTTTCTTTCCCTTTCTTTGGAATTCGAGTCATTTCCAAACACATTCTGAGTTTAACTGGATCCTATCGGAGTTTTTGAATTTTTCTGTTGTTTTTTTCCTTCGTCTCCTCTGCGAAGCAGAAAGTCCTCGTGCTGGTGAGAAGTGACACCGGACAATCGCATGCAGGAAAATAGGAGGACCAAACCAAAATGTCCAAAACCCGAAAAACGAAACTTCATATTTTGTCGTATTTGGCTTTAGCCTCACATCACGCCTATACACATTTACCCCACACATTGGCACTATTCATTTTCAACTTTATTACATCTTAATCTCACCATATTATTATCATTGACTCCGGACCAGCCTATACATATAGATCTAGAAATTGAATATGCTTGTATTGCAGTAACATATCTTTTACATATCCTCTCCTACTTATCACAAGCGAATGGTTTATGGTCCTTCGTCTTCTACACGGTACGTACAATCTCTCCCTCTCTTTCTTTACTCTACCACACGTCCATACGTACACATACACACTAGGTGTTTGATTCTTGTCGTCATGTGGTTTGATTTAGTTACATGTTTATGAAATGAGCAATTTCTCGAGAAATGGTATTCTGGGTCGTGTTTTGAAGTTTGAAATGAAATGGTTGTTTTTGGGAGAAATTCAGGCTTTTGTTGAGTTATTGAAGTTGGGATTGGAGGAGATCTAATTTGGAGATGGGGAGCTCAGGGGAGAAAGTTGTTGCTGTGATCATGGTGGGTGGTCCTACTAAAGGTATGAACTTTGGATTCGAGATTGGATCTTTAGCATTATATGATGATATCATGCTTTCAATCGGATTAACATGGTTTGTTTTACTTCATTCTTGGTTTGGGATTTGAATTTGGAAACCATACGGTATGTACATTTGCTGAAATTCTAGTTTATTCTCATGTTCGGATTTGTTTTGGAATTGAAATGATGATTTCTAGATTTTTGGTCCGTGTAGGAAGCTGTTTTGGGCTCATTTAGTTATACCCAGTTGCTGGATACTTTGAAGTTGTGGCCTTTTTTGTGTAGTTACTGCATCTTGGCCAGGGACTCTGAATATGATGATGATATCATGTTTTTGTGTAGGTTTTGTTTTTTTTTTTTTTAATTAGGAAGTTGGTAATGGTTTATCTGATGGTATCGTTTTGATAGTGTATTCTATTTTTAGGAATTTAACCATGTACGAAGTTGTTTTCTTTCTATACAATGTATGCCCATTTGCTAAATTTACTGTGCTTGGTGCTAGTTTCACCATTTTGAACCACTTTGTTGGTTTAAGTTTATATTATGATAGTCTTATTTGCTAAATTCATTTTGCATGTGAATTTGATTGTGTAGTTATAGGATCTAGGCCATTGACTAGGGATATTATGAAGTCAATTTGTTGTTTTAGGATTATATGATGATTACCATATTTTTAAGGTTATAACTTTGTATATGCAGGTACTAGATTTAGACCATTGTCTCTGAATATTCCAAAGCCACTTTTTCCTTTAGCTGGGCAACCGATGGTTCATCATCCCATATCTGCTTGCAAAAGGGTATTGCATATTGCAAAATCTTCCATTTAAAAATAAATCAATACATGGATCAATTCTACCAATTTGAGATATTGAAAGTGAATACCTTTTGGTTTTCTGATTTGTAGATTCCAAACCTAGCACAAATCTTTCTCATAGGATTCTATGAGGAGCGCGAATTTGCTCTCTACGTGTCTTCTATCTCTAATGAGCTTAAAGTTCCAGTCCGGTTAGTACTTGCTCATGCAATGTCTTGGACATCTTGTTTGAAGCCAATTGAATTGCTGTTAATCGGTGATGGTATTAACATTTTAACTGATATGATTTCTAGATACTTAAAGGAAGACAAGCCTCATGGTTCGGCTGGGGGGATTTATTATTTCAGAGATTTGATCATGGAGGATAGTCCGGTTTGTGTCAAACTCTCTTCTAGATTGATACACACAACTCCTTCTCAATCTTTTTATTGAAGTCCTCTTTTTCCTCCTCTCACCTCATTGATAATTCCAACTTGCTCTAGAGAAAGTTATTTTTGGAAAAATGTGGATTTTGTAATTTTATTATAGTGCATATTGTTTTTTAAGTTCATATCATTATGGTTTCTCTATCCTCAAGTAAGTTGGTAATACTTGATAGTTTAATTTGTGTAATACAGAAAAGAAAATGGTTGGTCTTTCGTGATTTGATTGGTGCATGAGGAATTTTGTTTAATTGCTAGTTAGGATTGTTTAATTATACGGAGTTCGGTGAACTACCTCTTTCCTAAACATATTTTTTCTTGCAAGATATTTTATACATTTTTTAAGCAGGTGCTCTTTGGGGCACTTATTAAGACACCAACTAATGAAACTTTTCACCTTTCCGTAAAGTGTGCAATCAAACTTGGAGAATGTGGAAAATTCCTCCTTTAGGGATTTCATAAGTGGCTAGAGGGCACTCGTTAACAGCCTACATTCTAATTACCTTCTTTCCGGGGGCTTGTTATGGCTTGCAAGTCGTGTTGCAGAAATAATCATGTTGCTTGATGCATTTGCAGTCTCATATCTTCCTGCTCAACTGTGATGTTTGCTGCAGTTTCCCACTGCCAGAAATGCTTGGTAATGGACCTTATTTATTGTATCTTTGTATTTATACCTTTCTGCTATTTCCTCTGCTCAATCCATGTCATAACAACTGCATATGCGATCATTGATTGCTTCCAAGTCATGATATCTTGTTTTAACATGGCTTCTGCGAGTCTTCATTTTTATCTACTTCATGTTGCATATCCAGAGGCTCACATAAGGTATGGTGGGGTGGGCACACTCCTAGTTATCAAGGTAAGTAAAAAGTGTTGTAGATGCTTGCATGAATGGCTTTATGTTTCCACTTTAACCTATGTTGCTTCATACGTTAGTCTTTACACTGTGGCTCTTGTTCTCTGCTTCTGCACAGGTTTCTGCTGAGTCAGCCAGCCAATTTGGTGAATTGGTAGCTGATCCAGCCACCAATGAACTGCTACATTACACAGAGAGACCTGAAACTTTTGTAAGTCTGAAAATCTAGATTATCTCTGTTATGCATTCTCCATGTTTAATGCTGTTTGGCTTTGAATTTTAAACTATTCCATTTCTCACATCATCAAATTTCCAACTTTAATTACCAAAAGAAAAATTTTGTCCCTTGCAGGTAAGTGACCGCATAAACTGTGGTGTTTACGTCTTTACACCTGATATTTTCACTGCCATCCAAAATGTCTCAAGTCAAAGGAAGGAAAGAGGTTAGTAGCAGATTACTTTCTAAAATGACTATTTATCTTATTCCTTCTTATCAGAGTTCAGATGGACATGGAAGAGTTTCTTTTCCTTTAGAACCAGAAGAAATGCATTTTTCAGTTTTTGTTTCGGTCATTTTCATTGTCAATCGAAAAAGGGTTTCATAATTGCATATTCACTCTCTGAAAAGTTAACTCTGGCCTTTTCAGCGAACCTGAAGCGTGTATCCAGCTTTGAGGCACTGCAGCCAGTAATAAGGTGCTCCTCTCAAGTTTGGCCTGAACCGTATTTATCCTACTTTGGCTATATTTCTAGATGGACTTGGAAAGACAGGAGAGCTAGTCATTAAAGTTGCTCTTTTCATCTACTCAGAGCTTGGCTCTTCCATTGTCAGATGTTTTTCAGAATAGCTCATACTTTTGCATCTGCATCAATGCTTCTTCTTTTTCTTTTTCTTTTTTTTGTTTCAATCGCCAAAAGAAATTGATGGATTAGTGGTTGTTTCATATTTTTGAGAATTAATGGATAAAAAACTATAACTGAAGGGGCAATAAGGCTAGTGAAACTATAAGCAGACTGCTGTTGGTCTATATTTACTGATCAGTGATCAATAACTGAAATATATTGTTGAGTTTCATAAATCTTGAAAATTGATCGTATATAAAATCTGAAATGATATATGTTGCTACTTTCTTGATGTGTTATCTATATACCCAGAAAGAAACTTTTCATACTTCAGCATCCATACATCATGCGTGCTAGAAAAGCTTTACCGTTCAGAATGCTATGCATAAACGGAATCCTCATTGTCAAACGATGCTGTTGTTACTCTTCTTTATCTGGACCTTTTGTCCCGTATGATATTAACATTGATTCCTTTATCAGGAGTGTTCCCACGGATTTCGTAAGATTGGATCAAGACATCTTATCACCTCTTGCTGGTAAAAAGCAGTTATACACATATGAAACTATGGACTTCTGGGAGCAGATTAAAACTCCAGGGTGAGCAGAACATCGTTGCTCTTCTACACAGTTGACTGTATAACTGCAATTGGGACCAATATTTGTCTAACCGGTTTTCATATGGTTCTGCAGTATGTCCTTAAAATGCTCTGGTCTGTATCTTTCTCAGTTCCGGTTCAACTCCCCCAATCTTTTGGCAAGAGGAGATGGCACAAAGAGTGCCACCATCATTGGCGATGTTTTTATTCATCCATCAGCTAAAGTACACCCTACTGCAAAGGTAATTTTTGGAGCATGCCTGCTGGCGTACACTTCATTCTGCTGAAATATTCACTACATAGCTGTCTTTTATGTGGTTAAGCTGAAGCTGATTCTGTTTATGCAAAACAGATTGGACCCAATGTGTCAGTATCTGCAAATGCACGAATAGGAGCTGGTGCTAGGCTTATTAGCTGTATTATTCTTGATGGTGTTCAAATTGAGGTATGCGATTTGAGGACATAACTACTTCATTGAATTCAACTCGATTGTGAGTTTTAACTGGGTTGTGCTTTTCTCAGGAAAATGCAGTGGTTCTGCATTCAATCATTGGGTGGAAATCTTCCGTAGGAAGATGGTCCCGTGTCCAGGCAAGTACAAGTATAATGAATTTTGTGAACTTGAGCACTTGACTATCGATTCGCTTGGAAAAATAAATCATAGCGATTCAAAGATGATTTCGTGTGTACTTTGTTCAAGTCACTCGTTTCCTTGGTTAACTCCCTTGCATAACTAAGTTCTCCACTTCTTCAAAAATTAGTGGCAACACCTTCTCTGAGTAGGGTTTATGATTTCAGGGTGGAGGAGCTTATAACGCAAAACTCGGGATCACAATTCTTGGTACTCCTCGAACATCCGTTTCTTCCTTTCTCCATTTCCTTTTTATAGATGAAGTTTCGATTCACTGGGCATATTCTCATCATTGCTTTGTCTGGTTCTCAGGTGAAGCTGTGTCTGTTGAAGATGAGGTGGTGGTTGTCAATAGCATTGTCCTTCCAAACAAGACACTCAATGTTAGTGTTCAAGAAGAAATAATTCTATAACGTAAACCAAGAGCAATGCATCCGTTTTTTTTTTTTTTTCCTTTTCCTAGCTTTAAGGTTGTAATTTCTTGTATGGTATTGTATGATTGTCGACCGGGAAAATTTGTATCGTTAAGACTATTAATTAGTAATCGTTTGTAAATTGGCAATTTCGAGATTTTGGAATAAGAGAGTTGTATTTTCTCTGCCATGTCCTCCTCAATTTCCGTTTATTGAAGGGCTAATTAAGGATTGTGAATTTGGTATCTCTTTCAATTGATATGTAACTAAAAAGATAGATAAGACATGCTGTATCGCTTAAAATTTTGGACAACAGATCAAGTTTGTGGGCAACATGAGTTCGTTCCTGCATGGTTTCGACCAAATACTGACGCCATGCTCACTTGGGGGAATTCCCCCCGTATTACTTATGGTCCCTTGTGTACTTGCTTTTGGCCCTTATAATTGAGATTCCGTAGGATTTCTAATTCCTTGAAAACAGTGTATGGCCATTCATTATCTATAATTCCTTGAAAACTATGTATAGCCATTCATTATCAACACTTATGGATCATTCACTTTATTGAATTGAATAAGAGAAAAATAGAATTAAAATTCTTATATAATAAAATAAAGGGATTAATGCTAACTATAGTATTTAGTTGTACAAATATTCTATTAAGAATGAACATATAATAGAAATTAAAAAATCAATTTTGCCCTCATCTTCTTCCTTTATGATTTTTATTTTCTTTTCAAAACTCTATCTTTAATCAATAAAAAGAAGAAATCTAATTGTTGTCTTTAATCCAATCTTTTCATCATCAAACTCTCTGTCTTCAATTTTATGTTTTTTCCTTCATCTTCAATATGAGGATTTACTTCAAAAATTTCTTTGTTCTATTTAGTTTTAAAGAAACAAAAATAAATGAATAAAAACCAATTAATGGCATATGATTTCACTTTTCCTTTTACACAAGAGTTCACTATTGTTTTCATCCCAACTTCAATATTAATTTTTCATTCAAACCTTAATTTCAACAAATCTTGATGACCCTAGTTTGATTTTGTTTTTACTTAATCAAGAGCTTACCAAAATTCTTTTATGGGCATAGGAGTAGTAATGTAGTTGTTGGTGATAGGTGGCATAAGTGGTGCGATGGTGAGTGAAAAGAAGAAGATAGTGGTGAGTAGCAGTGGTGAAGAAGAAGAAGAACGAAAAAAGAGTAGTAATGGTCATTTATTTTTTGGAATTGCAATTCATAACTTCAAGTAAAGAATTTTAATTCCTAATTTTTAAAAATTAGAATTTCTTAATAATTAGGATTTGGCAAAGTGAACATGGTAATAAAGTCTTAGAAAGGAATAAGAGTGTAATCGAATCGAATCGAACGATATTGTGCTTGAGCTCAAGCTCAACTTGAGTCCAATCAAAAGTTTTAAGTTCGAACTCAATTCAAAAATATATATGATAAATTTAAACTCGATTCGATTAACTCAATTAAACTCAAATTTTTTCAAACTAATATTATATTTATTTATATTTAAATAAATTAAAAATTATAATAAGATTAATTAAACTCATGAGTCTAACGAGCTTAGTATTTTAAAACTCTAGCTCAACTTAATTTACTATTTGAATAACTCGAGCTCAACTTAACTATCATCGAATCGAAATCAAATAAAATTCAAATTGAATTCGAATAGTTTACGAACCAATTTAATTCATTTACAATCCTCATAAAGAATAAGAGAGAAATAGAATTATTGTTCCCCTTAAGTAAACGAAATGAATTGTAATTACGACTTCATTTCCTTATTTTTATTCTGAAAATACCCTATCTAAATACAGAAAATATAACTAATTATATTTCAAACAAAACATCATACCAACATCAAACAAAACACCTTTTTGTAACCCTAATCAACCGCATCACCTTCTCTCACTTCTCACGCATCTGAAACAATCAAAGGGAAAACCCGACGTATTACGGTAAAGACAACGAAGGAGATGGGCCTCTCAATCGTGGAAAATACCGCGTTGAAGAAATAAGAAAATTAATCTATTTGTGTGAAGAAAAATGAAAGTGGACTTCTCGACAGTAAAGAAAAATCCTAATCTACCTTCGTCCTCTCTAGATGGAAGAGGAATAAATTCCAGCTCCAGTAGCTCATTTCATCGTAGGTGGGTTTCTCGATGGTGATGAAGTCATGATTAAGAAATATGAAGGAATGGGTTGTGGTTTCTACCGGAGGTGGGTTCCAGCTCTAACTTGATATTTTTATATTTTTATGCCGACTCCAGGTTGATACTTCTATTTTTTGTTTGATTCCATCGATTTGATTGCGCGGAATGGGGTTAGGGTTTCTACTGTAGGTTTCTATTCTCCTTTCTTTTTTATTTTTTTTATAAGTCATAGGTTTGATTTGGTGAAAAAAATGTTGGTCAGTTTTGATTGTTCTGTATTTTTATTATCATTTAATTGAATGAGGGTCTTTTAGAGATTTTAATTTTTATTCATTCTTATCCTTATTCAAGATAAAGAAAGTAATTACAATTATGTTATATTCAACTAAACAACGTATATATAGATTTCTACCTTATTTTATTTAATTCCATGATGATTAGTATTACGTTCTTTTCTGTTGTCTCTGAGTTTTGGTCAATATATAAACCTATAAAACAACACATAGTGAGGGAATATCGAGAAGTCGTTTGACGTAGTCATTCCGATACTTAAGTTAGTAGTTGAGCTTTTGAAAGTATGAAGTAATTTAGACTATTAGGCAACAATCCGATATTTATAATGAAATAGAACTAGTAGTTAAATGTCAATTAGTGGGAGAGATCTTCTCTTGCAAATATAGAAGAGTAAGGTTATTATACTCGACATGTCCCACTTTTTCAAGACATGACTATTTTACACTAACCAATCCTTATTTTATGCATTCTAGCCATTGTAGGTCTTATTGAACTTAGTCAATGCAGGCTTAGGGCTTAGGGCTTAGGGCCACAAGAGCGAGCCTTAGGTTACGAGACATGTCAAATCCGATCAGACTTGATGGGCTTATGTCCAAAGTGCCATGTCAACACTTACCACCCTACAATCTCATTACCGAGGCGAAGGTAAGGAGAAGGAATATATGGGTTGCTCAAGCATGACCAATCTGAAATAAAGGAGTTTGACCTGGCTACAGTATTGACGTAGTGAAAGTATAGGTCCAGGTTAAAAGCTAGCCGAGGTGAAAATGTTTGAAGCAGTGGATACCGAGCCGAAAATTTCTAAGGTGGGATGGATCAAAGTGGTTAACAATTGTTTTGAAGTGGAGTATCGAAGAGTTGAACGAAGTAGAGCCTTGATTGGGATATCAAAGCAGGACACCCTCGTAACTCATTAGGTAAGCGCTTTAAAACTATGAACAAAACTATCCGAAAAGTGCTCGCCAAGGATTGAGCAAACACTACCATAGCATGTCTTTATCGTACCAACCAGGTGGAAGCTGAATGGGCCCTGAGGAAACTTATTAAAAGGAACCTTTTCAAAATGTGATCTTTGTCCACCTGTATTCCGTGCATTAAATGCGACATAATAGATGTCATGTTGTAGCAAATTAGCGTGCAGCTACATATACTTTGCCTTTTAAAGGTGATTGTCCGATCAAAATGCTTTCCATGTATCTGCTATATAGCTTCTCCTTCTAAAAAAGAAAAGAAAGTCAACCTTACCACTCCGTGGGAAATCACCCACTATTACTAGTCGAGAGGCTACCTATCCTATAGAATACATTGCCCCTGACCTCTGTCTCAAGACCATAAATAGAACCTCTAGCTTCATGCCTTGACCCGAACAACTATTGGCTTAGTTGCAGCTGCCTAGCTACTAAGATAAGAACTTTGAACCCATCTTGCCAATATAGTAAAAAGAGTATAAATAGGATTCCACTCAAGGCACACTTGTTAGCTCAAGTTCTCATCTGTCTTGTAAAGAACTAGAACTCAAATTGCACGCAGTTACTTTTCCAAGCCTAGCCATAGAAACTATAGTTACTCTTGCTCTTAAGCTTCAAAATCCTGACTTAAGGGGATTAAGGTAGCCTTAGTTACTTACTTTTCTTAGAGAATGGCTATGAAGTCAAGTAACGAAGCCTTATGTTATGCTATTGAATGCGTTGTCGGAAGGATGTATGGGAGGATAGAATACCCGAGACTTGTTACTGGAAAGAGCTCATTAGAGGCATTCCATGTCCAATGAGATGTCTTAGGCTTCATGATGGCATTGAGATGGCTTTACTCTGTAGACAAAATAGAGTAAGGAGGGAAGGATAGAAGGGATTCGAAGGAAAAGTCTCAAGTACAGTTTAGCAATCAAAAGAACATTGGAACTAGGAAATCCAACTGCCATTTCGTTAGATACTAGAAAGAAGGAAAGAGAGATAGCATAAGGTAGTTTCAGTCACTCGAGAGGAAGAAAAGCTATTCTACTTAGCAGCGGAAGGGAAAGGTGGGAAAGGTAAAGGAAGTTACTGATTCAATGCTAAAAGAAGGCGAGTGCCATCAATTTCATTGTTGAAAGAAGGTGGATGCGACGGGACGAATTGGCATTTGGAAGTGTTCCTGACTTAACATTTAGGTTGCGGCATAACAGGGCTTGCACTGTCTTTTCGCACTTAAGTGCATAGCATGCCATTGGTAATGATTTTACTACGGTGGCACAAATTCACAAGCTAATCCTAAGTAATCGTTGTTGTTCATTGGATTCCGGAGGAACTACTTCGTTGGGATTAGGGAATAGGGATTCGTGCTTATACGGATCCCTATAACCGCTTATACAGCTTCCTAAATGGTTTGCCTATAAATAGTAGAATCACAATGAGGGATCACTTTTCTGCAATCTTCTCGTTCTACCATTACAAATTCTGCGTTCACATTTAAACTTTCAAACTTTCTTCAAAAGTTTCTCAATCTTTCTTCCTTCTTCAAATATTGCAACCATGTTGACTAACAAAGGTGAGATAAATTCATCTTCATCACTACATATCTCTGGCTCCAATTCTATAAAGAATGACCTCCTTCTGGCACGAGAGAATGAAGTCTTGTCGCTAGCATAACTTGATAAGCCTATTAGGATAGCCGTGGAGGCACTAGACAGGGCTAAGATCATCGATGTCAACCTTAAAGATATATATGTGTATGCTCCTCTACCCTTTGCAAAGGATTTGTTCGATGCTCTCAAGATGAGTAAAGAGCCTAGTGACCGAGTAAGCAAAAGTAAGCAATCTACCCCCAGTTGGATTATAAGTAACTTCGTTGTTGAGGCGATCCTTAGGTGCCAAATAAAGTTGCTGAAAAGGTACGAACGAATAGCCCTACTATTAGGGAGGCACTTGTAGTGTTTCAAAAGTGCCTAAAGTTAGGGCAATGCCTCTCTCCGAACTACTTCAAAAAAGAAATTTTCAACTACAACCAGTACAATCCATCGCAAGTCCCTCCTAATGAATAGAAGGTGCTAAAGGCTTTTCAGGTGCTTTGCTAGTATCTAATGGTAAGGACTACTGTCGAGCTTTAGTCACTTCTACATGTAAAAGAGCATTAAGGGTGGTCTTACCTCCAGCCACACCCAAGAAAGAAGTTGTTCCATAGTCTTGTGGATTCAGTGAAGGGCTGGTAAGATAAATACATGGTAGTTGAACTATTCGAGGAGGCAAACTTTTGGACGTGGTGGATCAAAATGGTCCGAACCGGGGGCAAGAAGGGGCTTGGTCCCAATAACACTGAGGCGTCCAAGATATCTTAGCCTTCATGGCGCTAAGATACGGCCAGGACATTAATGCTGCGAAGACTATAGAAAGGTATTTCCAATGTCCAATCTCTAAGCTCTTCCCCAACATGAAAAAAGATGTGGTGAAGAAATGAGTCGAAGGTATAGGTTTGTTTTATGCGCCTATCTATCGTGCTAGTGTTGAGATGCTTTGTCCAGCACTTATAGGATGGGAAGGCCTCCTTGGACATGTCGGTCACAGCAATATTTTATGAATGGTAGTAGTAGTTCCTTTTGGTATCTTCTTCTTTTCCTTCTTTAACTTTCAATTGAATTTCATGCAGGCAAAAATTTGGCCGCAAGGATGCCTCATCCCTTTATAGATGAGTTGATGAACCAATACCAAGCGAAAACCACGGTAAACCCATCGAAGTGTAAGGCAATAAAGCCAAAGCTAAGGCTTGGGGAGACTAATAGGGCACAGTCGAGATCTATTCCTTAGGGGATTTCCATCGACATACAGGATGAGCTCGTCGATGCGGAGCCTTTGGATGTAGCTCTACCTACTCCTACCATCACCCCCGCTACCAAGCCCATTGTCGTGGGTGATGAAGGTGCCAATGCGAAGAAGCCCGATGTCCAGATGCTTTCTCCTCCAAAGGTGAGAGAAGAAGAAATTGTTGAAGGGATTGTACTTTTTCAAGTGGTCAGCCAAAAGCACAAGGTTATCGAGACGACTGAAGAGTCAAGGCCTAGAGCTAAGAAGTAGAGGCCCTTAGCAAGGGCACTTTTAAGTCAAGGGAAATGGAACGAACGGTCGATGGATCATCCCTGTCAAAGCATTGACAACATTAGAAACAAATTATTTGAAATCCTAAACAATTTTAGGCTGATAGAGATAGGGTCAGACTCATTCCAAGAAGTACAGTACACCTCTCGAGATGAAGAATTTTTAAGGGGAGCCCCCAAGATGGAAATGAAGAGAACCAAGGGAAAGCTCCTAAGGCTGAAGTGGAAGGTCTGCCCCAACGATCTAATGATGCGGCACCAGACGCTTAGCTACCAAGCTTCCCTAGGGTCTTACACTCTCAGCAACTAGGCTATCCTCGAGAAGCTCTTAAAGGAAGGTGAGGACAATCCCTTGGAGATAGTAAGCCACTTGAGCACACTGATGTGGCAAATAAGTTTTTGTTACTCTTATGTTGATGTATTTTATTCATCATGGCATTAACGGTGGCCCCTTTTTTTTTTTTAATTTACGATACCATGGCCAAGTGTTGCTTCAATTGAATAGATTTGATACGGCCCAAAAAGAAGTAAAGGACTTTAGGGAAGTGTTGCGCCTGCATAAAAAGTAGCTACAAGAGGCAAAGACTTCTACTAATAAATATTTAAGAAAATTCTCTAAGGCTAACAAGTGCTTGCGTCACTCTTATGTACAAGTAATGGGACTTTAAGTGAGGCTTAAAGATGCAAAACAGGAGCGAGGAAATATGGAGAAAGCAGCTAAAAAGGCCGACGACCTGAAGGCTCAGTTGAGAACAAGCAAAGGATGAAGGCTCGCCTCTCTTAGAGGCTGGATGAGGAGGGCAAAGCCAAGGCCCATCTCAAAAAGGAGAATGTCGAGTTAAGGGCGTCGGCGGCAAGGTTGCAAACCGAACTGGCGATGAAAGTGTCCAAGTGCCAAAGTGTTAAAGCCACTTCACTAGAGCTAACCAGTTTAAAAGTCGGATTGAAGCGGTAGGTCCAAGAGTTGCGAGAGAAAGTTTCCAAGATGGAGGAGATCATCTCAAAAATGGAGACTATAAAGGTCTTCAACGATGCTACCGCTAAGAAGGTAGTCACCGACTATCGGAAGATCGAGAAGTGGTTGGACGAGCTAAAAGACCTGACAACAGACTCCACGCACCATATAAGGAAGGAGGTTCTCTCCCATTATTCGGACCTTGATCTAAGCTTCCTCAACTTTCTAGATTCTCCAACCTTCAACAAGAAGAAGGAAGCCTTAGCACATGATAGAGAGATTGCCCAAGCAGCCTTTGATGATCCAAGCGCTCCCTCTACTGCTAGGGCTGGGCAAAGCGCTTCTATATCCACTTTGCCCCAGCAACCCAGTCGGAGGCCGCCCCCAAAGTAACTCCTCAAGACAATTCATCTTTGGGTGATCCTCCTACTGCTCTTGGTTCTCCAACCTTCTAGATTCTCCAACCTCTCTATCAACTTTCTAGATTCTCCAACCTTCAACAAGAAGAAGGAAGCCTTAGCACATGATAGAGAGGTTGCCCAAGCAGCCTTTGATGATCCAAGCGCTCCCTCTACTGCTAGGGCTGGGCAAAGCGCTTCTATATCCACTTTGCCCCAGCAACCCAGTCGAAGGCTGCCCCCAAAGTAACTCCTCAAGACAATTCATCTTTGGGCGATCCTCCTACTGCTCTTGGTTCGCATCCCTTAGACCCTACTCTAAGTCAAAGCTTACCACCTAAAGCACCGACGAATCAATGCTCCGAACAAATCGATGCCTTAGACTTTTCTAAGTTACTGAAGTTAGCTGATCCAAGGAATTAGCATGTATATTTCATGTTTTTTTTTTTTTTTTTGAAACATGTATAAGTCAAGCCAAGATGCCGACCTTTATTGTGTAATTCAATGTTCAATGAATGAATAGATGAATATTTTGAAACATCTTCTCTATACACCCACTCTCTTTTTGCCTTTGAATATATCTGCATAGGAATTTCTTTATGCAAGAGGAGTTTACCCTTACTAGGGTTAACCGTCCATGATATTTCAACTTACCCGGTAGAAGGGAGTTCTTCTATGCAAAGGGTGTTTCCTCTTACCGAGGTTATCCTGGAGGGGGTCAAGTCTGTGGCATTTTAACCTACCCGATAAAAAGGAGTTCCTCTATACAAGGGGTATTTTCCTTTACCGAGATTACCTAGAGGAGAAGGTCAAGTTGGTAACGTTCCAACCTGCCCACTAGAGGGAAGTTTCGATAACTAAAGTTTCCCCGCATTTTTTGCAACAATTGGAGCAAATTCCGATACTTCACTTCAAAATAGACCCAAGCAATGCGTCTATTTAAGGGTATGTACTGGGAGTAAATAGGAAGAGGGAGCAAGTTGAGCTCGGCTCGATGCTTCTTCCCAAAGCTCTCCTCCTCTAGGCTGCTTAACATCCTATCGTCAAGGCAATCTTTCACAGACAATTTTTCTTTGTCTTGCTTTTCACCCAACCTTTTTAGGTCGGTGTTACACCTAGCACGAATGTTGTCTTCCTAGTCAATATACTTTTAGGTTTTGTTCTACAAGTCGACTAGGGTTTTTGACTTGCTCTTTACAAGTGATCAAAAGAAATCTCCCGAAGGTCGAATTTCGAGCTGGGCGGCATAGACAGCGACTCCCTCATCCAATTGAGGTATCTCAACCACGACATTATTAAATTGGGCTACGTAGTCGCGCAGAGACTTTCCTTAACCCTACCTTTTGAGGTACAAGGACAATGTGTCTTTTAACAAAGGCTTGCTAATCCTGAAGTGGAGGCTGAATCTCTACACTAACTCATCAAAGGAGCTAATGGAATTATTAGGAAGATAGTTAAACCACATCCAAGCCGCTTTTGTTAAGGTACCTAAGAAGGCTTTGAACATTATAGCATCCCCATAACCGTAAAGATTCATAAGGGTGTAGAAGTGGAGAAGATAGTCATTAAGATTACTCGTGCCATCATACTAATCCGGAGTCTTATTGCTGGCGACCAGTCCGGCGTCACCAGCAGCCTTGCTCCCTTGCTGCTCAAATAGCCACCTTACCATAGCATAGAGCACATTTAAGTCGACATCATTTGCTGGGAGAGCTCATCGTACTGCCAAGTGAGCCTACACCGCCTACAAGGCGGCTTCTTGTTCATTACCAGCCAGAGCTCAGCCGTAGGTAACCACAAACCTTGCTGGCTGCTGATGCAAGGGTGGATCAGGTTGCCAATCCCTACCATTTTGCTGTTGCTGGATGTTGTTCTACCCAGTACGATCATTCGAAGCTTTGAGGGGGGTGAGTTTATACGTTATGCAGCTCTGCTTCGTTTAAGTGAACGCGAAGCAGCTTGTTTTATACAGCATACTCTTTAACCAAATATGCCATGCGCTCTAAGTGCTCCTCCAACACAGCTCTTGGGAGGGACTGATTGCCCCCCAAGTTAGTTGTTTACTAACTGTTGGTTCTACTGCTTGTTGTATTAAGACATAATGTCAAAGGAATTGTTCGTGGGGTATGTATTTAATGTATTTGAGGTTTTAGGTGTAGGAATTCAATTTCCTACAAACGGTACCAAATGTCATCTCTAAGTTCTTGTCGGTAAATATTTGGGCTCTGCACATATGAGGCCTGCAAAACAACACACAATAAGAGGATGTCAGAGAGTTATTTGGTATAACCACTTCAACACTTAAGTTAGCAGCAGGACTTTTAAAAATAGAAAGTAATCTGGAATAACATGTAAATTTGATGTACAGAGTCTAGAGAGATTTACCATTAAGTAGTGATTCAATATTTATAGTAGAGTAAAACCGATAGTTAGAGATCAATTGGTGGGAGAGGTCTTTTCCCACAAGTATAGGAGAGTAGGGTCATTATGCCTGATGTATCCCACTTATTGAAGACGTGGCTGTTTTACACTAACTAATCCTTATCTTGTGCATTCTAATCATTGCAGGGCTTACTGAGCTTAGTTAATGCAAACCTAGGGCTTAGGCCTATAGGAGCGAGCTTTAGGCCACAAGACACACCAAATCCAGTCGAACCTAAGGAACCTATGTTCAAAGTGCCCTGTCAATACTTCCTTATTCTATTAATTGAAGTAAACGTGCCGTAAGAGTGAGAAGAGGGAAAAAAAAATTAAAAAAGACCAAACTGAACCAATCTGCAACTTGAATCATACTAAATGAAGTGAAAATATGGTTTTTTTATTCATTTTTGCAATTTTGTTTGAAAAATCTTAAAACTGAAAACTTATGATTTATTTGAGACTAAACCAAACCATTTAAAACAATATATTAATATTTTACTCTCTTTTTTAACTTATCATTTAGAAGTACTTTTAATTTCCATTTATTGAAAGATATATGTATTTAACCTTTATTATTATTATTTATAAATTATCTATTATGTTAAAGTAAAACATATTTTTTAACCGTCTATAACTAACAATATGATATCTTATATTTTACCATAAAATATATTTGTGTGGTAATTAAAAAAAAAATTGAATTCATTCCACAAACTTCTAAACTATTACCTATTACTTATAAAATACATCCAATAATACGATTATTATTTTCTATCACACCTACTTCTATTTTTATTATTTTTTATTTATCCATTATTTTAATTATCTAACATTGCTATTATTAAAAAAATTCATTATAATTTTTATTTCATCATTATTTACTACTGCACTAAAGATTTTTTTTTTTTTAATTTTATTACAATTTCATATATTATCAACATTTTACATTATTCTATATTATTAAGTCTAAAATTATTTTATATTTATTATACACATAACGTAAATATATCATCTACTAGTATGTATATATATGTGTGTGTGTGTGTGTTCAACTATACTAATACTAGTTTTATAAATAAAATTAATTGTTAATAATGATTTGAAATTTCCTAATATCATGAACATTAACCTCATCAATCACTTATATAATTCAATACTAATTATTATTAAATGAATTTAGCATTTTCGTATGAGATTACATGTTTCTACAAATATACTTTCTTGAATTACAAAAAACAATTCAATCCATAAATTAAATTGAAATTTTAAAAAATTCTTCATTTAAATCTTCTAATTTAATATAAAGTTATGAAAAACTAAACCATATTCTTTTAATTGGGTTTGATTTGAAGAGAAAATCAAACCAATTCAACCATGCCTACCTTTACCAAAATCCGTCCACCATGTTGATAGTCAATGAGAAGACCCCAAAAGCAAAACAATCATTGAAGAGGTAAGATCTAGACGGGCTTTTTTCCGGTGGAGAAAACCCGTGTTAGCAATGGACTTCACTGCTCTCATTAAGTGGTAAATAATTAAATAATAAATATACACAAAAAAGCTCATACAGAACCCTTGGAAAATATAAAAAAGATTTCCATGGTACTTTATGCGGGAAAAAGATTTACAAAAATACATGAAGAAATGTCAAATGGACAAATATTATTTCACCATAGTGGTGCTCAACTCTACATGAATCCAACGACAACCCCTTCCCTTCCCTTCAGAGTCACAAAAGTAAGGCAAGAGGTTGCAGTAGGGTTTATACCAAATGCCAAATCCATAAACCCACCCCAACAACAACACTCCACCACTGCCGTAGCACCCAATCGCAGTTGGCAATTGCCCCAACAACAGCATTTGTCAGGCCCTATTACAGTCCATAAGATTAGTGCCAATATTTCAAATTTTTTGCAACAAAACCTTCAGGATATAATTAAACATACGGAATGGTTAGGATATTCCAGGATGATCCTCAATGCAATAAAGAAATTGCTTCATAGAGTCCAAAATTCTATTAGTTCACATAATGGGAACCTTCATACAAAAGCAGGTCAGGGACTGTATACTTCAACCCTTTTCAAAGCCCTATATCCGATTGCTGTGCACCAGCCTGCCTACTTCTGTTTGAAGCAGGCACTAGTTAGGACCTCCTGATATTAGTTCGTATTCTCTTCATTGGCAAGTCATTTAGCAGAAGTGACGGACATGCAAAAC
The DNA here is from genome assembly GCA_024138015.1 of Lumnitzera littorea. Taxonomy (NCBI): domain Eukaryota; kingdom Viridiplantae; phylum Streptophyta; class Magnoliopsida; order Myrtales; family Combretaceae; genus Lumnitzera; species Lumnitzera littorea. The sequence goes on along the minus strand of JAMXBB010000004.1, from coordinate 109,008,470 downwards.
CCCAATCAGACTCCATATAGACTTGCAAGTTGCACCGAACATATCACGTTGCAACTCCAAGAAAAAACGCGAAACCTAACTCATCCCTGGTACTTATCACAACATCGTCAATTTGAAGATATTGTCCGTTATTGGGTACAGAAAAGTAGCGACCACACGCTTTTGTTAGAAGTTGAACAAAATAATTGGGTTACAATTTGAAATGACGAGGAAGACGACCATCTTTGCTGTGCATCCTCAAAATTTCCCTAGCAAATTCTTGATTTCCAGTAAGTAATAAGCCATTAAGGACTCTGTTAAAAGTAAATCTTCGAGGGAGAAATCCTCTATCAACCATCTCAATTAATAGTTTTCCTGCAATTATCAAATCATCCGATCTCTTCCTAACAAACATTGCACTGATCAAGATATTATACGTATCCAAGCTTGGTAAGCACTCTCCGATTCCCATTTTCTCAAATAGCAGCAATCCTTTCTCGATTTCTCCAGAATCGCATAAGTACCTAATCATAATATTATAAGTCTGGACATTTGGTTCACAACCATCATCTTTCATTCTAGTCATAAGATCCATAGCCCTATCAATTTGCTTGGCATGACAAAATCCTCTGATCAATGAATTATAAGTCATCGAACTGGGTACATACCCTTTCCTCAACATCTCCTCAAAAACTGAAAACGCATTTTCCACGCTATCTTTCTTACACAATACCTGAATCAAAGCATTATAAGTCACCACTGACGGAAGTACTCCCTCCCTTATCATCTCATCAAACACCTTCCTAGCTCTCTTAACCTCACCAACCAACCCCAACCCATGAACCACGGTCGTGTAAGTAACAACGTCAACATCGCATTTCCTCCTCTTCATCTCTAAAAAGAACTCCCAGGCTTCATTAATCTGCCGGGCCCTAAAGAAGCCTTTAAGCATTATATTATATGTGTTTAAATTCGGTTTGATTCCCCTCTCCACCATCTCCTTCATTACCTCCAACGCCTTTGGCGTCCGCTTCAGTAAACACCAACCATTCACAATTATATTATAACTGACACAATCGGCCTTAAACTTTCCTCTAAAAACCCGAAAAAGCTTATTATACGCCATCTCGACGTTTCTCGATTTACACAATATATCAAGCATTGTATTGAAACAATTCAAATCCTGCACACAACCATGTTGATGCATTGACAAGAATACTTTAATAGCGCGATCGGGCTTCCCTGAAGAGACGTACCTTTCGGTGATAATAGAGAATGTTTTCGGGGTCGGACCGAGACGGAGGGACCGCATACGGGCCACCAGGGACCACACGGTCTTGTAGTCACGTACGCGGGCCGCAATGTCCACGGCATGGTCGAAGGATGAAGAGGAGAAAGCTTGACTGTGGTGGTGGAGCAAATGGGTGAAGAATTGCAGGGCTTTAGGGGCATGGTTCCAGAGGCGTTTCAGGGTTTTTTCTACAACGTCTGGTGTGTAGTGAAATTGGGGATTTTGGAGGGTTTGGGCTAGGGTTTCTGGGGTGGAATCGAGGATTGCTTTGGCTAAAATAGTTTCTAAACGCCGTTCTTGTGGTGTGGTGGTGAAGGTGGTGGTTAGGGTTAGGGTTTTGGGTGGAAGTGGAACCGGGGACGATAAGTGAGGACGCAAGTAGAACGTGTTCCTTTTAGAAAGCATTGCAAGAATGCATTTGATTACTACAAGTTGGTAGTTATTGGTCTTATGTTCCAATTTTTACTTCTACCAAACATTTTAAGATATATCATGACTATTAAGTTTTTAATTGAAAATTATGTGTATAGTATCATTTTTAATTTACTTAATGCTTATAATATATGCCTTTCTATTTTTAAGCTAATTGTATGAACAAATCCAAAAAAAAAAAAGAAAAAGAAAAAAGTCCAACTAAAAGTAATTTACTTATGCTAATTAGTTGACATTCATAAAAGATATCTAATGAACAATGCATACTGTTTAATGGAAAGATGATATTTCTTTTTCTATCATTAGATAATTACTTATTTATAAATCTCAACTATTAATTCAGACTTTAAGTATTATGTAGCTATGTTAAATAAAAATTTATGGCATAATTGTTCTATAAGTTAATTCAAAGCATTATGTGGCTGATTTGAATAAAAGTTTGTTAATACATTCAATTCAATTTTATTGACGATACCAAATAATTTCATTAATGAGATTGAGTCTTAATAAGATATGTATAAATTAATGTGTGTACAAGTTAGAAATGTAATATAATATAATATAATACATACTAAATGTTGAAGTTGAAGTCAAAATAAAAAAAAAAAAACGATAATCAAAGAGATTGATGACCGTTAGTGAGACGATAGTAACGGATGATGAGAAGGAGAATAGTGAGAAGTGCATAGGTGGCTACTAAAAAGGTTAGAGTAAGAAAAGAGGAAATTATGAAATTAAACTATAAATATTAAAAATATTAATTTTAAACTAGTTTAGTAATCAAATCTAAATATGTGCATTGCACCGATTTATCAAATGAATTTATAAATGGGTTTAGATGATGAAGCCATAACTAAATACATTTATAAATGGATCTAAATGTATCTAACCCATTTATTAATTATATTAAATTTTATATATACAAATCCTATCTAAGTAGATGATAAGCTGATATGCACAATAGATTTGAAAAAATTAAAAAACAAAAAATCGAATTATCAATATTCTTTTAACTAACACTATGGTGAGGCCTTAACTATTGGCTATAGCAAATGGTTGAACGAATTGATTATTTTCAAGGATTGACACATTACATTAAGTCTAATCTTCTTACCAAGGCTATAAACTAGACGAGTCAAACCAAGCTTTTACAATTTTAGGTTTATTTCAACGATTGACACATTGCATTAGGTCTAATCTTCTTAGCAAGGCTACAAACTAGATGAGTCAAACCAAGTTTTTAAAAGTGTAGGTTTAATTCATTTAAAAATTATTGAACTCAAATCAAGCTTTTTATCAAATCTAAAATTAAGACTCGAACTTAACTCGTTTAAATAAATAAAAGCTCGAGCAAAGCCCAAATTAAAACAAATTGATCTTAAACTTATTAACAAACTTAAGTATACAAAATTAAGATATATATAAATTAATTAATTAAAAATAATAAATAATAATTAAATTATATATATATAGATATTAGTATTTAAATTTTAATAATATATAATATTTATATTATATATAAATTTCATAAACCTATTCACGAATTTAAACAAATCAACTTACATGTCTAAGTGAATAAGTTCACAAATTTGAATTGAAGCTTGAGTTAAACTCGTTTACTAATCGCGCTAAGCTCTATTAATCAAGCTTGAGTCGAACCAAGCTTTAAACGGTCGAGCTCAAGTAACTCATGAGCAAATTGATTCATTTGCGATCCTACTTTTTAGTCTCCGAATAAATATATATATATATATATATATATGTGTGTGTATGTGAAATTAACCTAATAGAGAAATCCTGGCCTGCCTAGTTTCATACAAGCGAGTGAACCATCAACACAACAACCAGTCTAAAAACAGAGGACTTCTCCTGAAGCAGAAATGATGTTTCAACAAGAAGGCAGTATGTAGGGTACGAACAGGCAAAAATACACCCAATTATTTCCAAAGACAATTGCTCAGTTCAGTCAATTTTTCAGATTACGCCAATGAATGGGTTGTTTATTTTCGACAATTTCACAACAATGTTTTTACTGTGAAATGTCAGCAGAATATAGAAGAGTAACGTAAGGGTTTGATTTCATCATGTATGAGATTTAACTTCGCTCCCTGCTAGAGAAGAAGCTGTTAAGGGATGGCATAATCTCAGGAGCCCTGTTTCGGACAAACTTCCTCAAAGGGTGCTCAGCGTACTTCTCACCCTCAGCAAAGTTCTCCAGAACTCCAGCAGCTCTGTTCTCTTTGGTCAACCTGATCAACAGGCAAAAGCAGTAAAGTCAAAACAGACTTAGCAGATTTATAGTCTTCCATGGAAGATAATATGAAACCCATGTTATGAAAATTTCAAATCTTGCTCCATTCCTTTAACTAATAATAATCTTTACGATGGTGGGAACTGAGAAAACATTCATCTAAGAATATGTTGAGGAGAAGAATTGTCTTAGTCAATTCAGAAACTCCAAAGGCTATTGAGAAGCAGTATTAACATGATTATCAGTACCAGGACCCCATTGCTACTGTCAAAACTTCTACCAAGACAAATGCACATGAATTCACATTATGATTACATAGCACAAACCATGAATCCCGATATCACATAGATGCATCCAAAGTACATTTCAGACTCGATGAAGTAATTTGTGTTAAACAGATCGACCCTAGTTTCATTTCATCTCGAATTAGCATCAATATAGAAGTATATAAAACTTGAGATAAATTGCAAATATACTGCTTATTTTTTACCAATGCACGATATCTCCCTATATTAGGAACTGAGACCTTAGATCCAAAACTAAATATTAAAACAAAAAAAAAATTTATTTCATGTTCAATTTGCTATTTTGACAATGGATAAAAATAATATATATTAAAATTTAAAAAGAATCGCATAAAATCAGGAAAAAAAAAAAAAAAGAAAGAAAAAGCTCGCTTATTTTCATTTTAGAATATACCAAATTCGATTATTTCGTTTAGATTCGGAGTTATAAACTAGTGCATTTGCAGATACCTACAAAAACAATATTACGACTTAATTTTTTTTTTTTCCCTATAATCGTATCAATCCGTCTCGCGATCGTGTTGGGATGAATATTTTCGTACCCAACCGTGCCCGTAATGAGAGAGAGAGAGAGAGAGAGACCTGACTTCAGGGTTCATACAGATGTTACGAACCAACTGCATCCCGCAAATCCCTACGGCAACACCAACAGCCGCAAACAGTGGATAAACCTAACACCACACACCAGCCAAGTAGTAACCATCAGATGTACTGATCCACTACAACCGATTCTATCGGAACACACACACACATACATACAAAAGAAGAAGAGAGAGAGAGAGAGAGAATCAACGCAAGATCTGAGTTGACTCAATGTACCTCGGGCCTCAGCCAACGGTTGACGTTTGATGAAGCCATTGCAAGAAGTCCGATTCGTAGGGGTAGTTGAGAGAACCAGTCTGAGTCAAAACGAGTTTGAAATGGGGTGGCGTTGGGAAGTCTAGGGTTTGTATTTATTTAGTGATATATTAGGTTTACGGTGTAATGTGATTGGTCGGTTTTTAAGGACCGATGACAATTGGCGAAGATTCTTATTGCACGTGCATGTATTGATCATTTCAAGGTGGGTGAGAAAAAATTTTATTTAATTACTTAAAATGTCTTTCCTGTCAAATTAGAGGGAAAAAAAATAAATAAATAAAGTTACAAATATATCTATTGTTAAAAAAAAAGTTGCAAATTACGTTTTACCCCCATTAAATTTTCAAAAAATAATGCATTTAAAACCTGTTTTACTAGTTTGCTTTTAAATAAAATAATAAAAAATCTTAATATTAACAAATACATAAAATCAAGGATAAATTAGTCATCTAAAAGTTGAACCATACCTTTTCAAAAAATTGTTAGGTATAAGTCCAAAATTTTCAAAAAATAATAATAAGGAGCTAAATATATAAGAAATATATATAAAAGAAATGCAATTTTCTCAAAAGTTACTTGAAAAGTTCTAAGAACTAAATTATAGTGGCTAATAGTCAAAACTTTAATAGCTTTATGTCATAAACACTTCTTTTAATAAAATGAACCAAGTTTGATTATTTCCTCTTTAACAATGATAATAGTAGTTACCAAAAAAAAAATGAAGAAGACGCATAATATACATCGATATTCATAAATAGTAAATTACATATGTTACTCATAAAAACTTTTAAAATTATACCTTTATTATAAATTTTTTAAGAGCAAATTATAAATATACCATTTTATGTTTAATTCATATGCGCTTAACTTGCTTATTTTAAAATCGTACATTTAGATCTCTAAATCTTTAAAAGTGCATTCAAAACGTTTTTTACTTTAGGAGAAGAAAAACCTTATTTTACCAATTTCCCTTCAATAGAATAAAATAAGTATCAAATTAAGGGTAAGATAATCATATAAAAGTTGAAATACAATTTTTTAAAAATTTGAGAGTCTAAATACAAAATTTTTCAAATAAGGGAGCTAAATAATATGAAGTGAATATAAGAGAGTGCAATTACAAATTTACACTTTTTAATTGTACAATAGAAAATGCACTAACGATTGGTATTCAAAATAAATAATTGTATATAATTTATCAAGTTAAGCTGTAAAATAATATATATGACTTGTATATAATATGTTTTAAAAATAGCAAAATGCATAACAGCTAATGGTCTTTAAAAAATAATAATAATTAATAATGCGTAAAAAATGGAGAGCATAATTAATGATCCTTAAAAAGTGGAAGAGTTGGGTGGTATTGATAGTAGATTTCGAACATAAGCTTAGTAGCCAAACATGACTAAAGCCTAGGGGCTTACCTTAAATGAGCCCAATAATTCAACATGCATACATCCTATCTAACATGCCATTCGATTGACCTGCAAAGAACTTGATTTCTAGACCAAGCTACAAGACAACAAGTTAGGAGCCAACTATACATACCACTTCATGACTAACCTACGAAATGCTCAACCCCTTAGCCAAGTGTTGCCTTAGAAGGTCACATGACTACATTGTATAGTATTTACAAATCATTAAATGAAAATTGGACATCCCTACATCCCAATCATACAATGCCCATACTGCATTAAATACAAAGGGATAGGCACAAGACCTAAGGCATTCTCTAGTCACATCAGGAGATCTAACCAATTCTAAGCCCCAAGAAAAAACCTCAAATAGTCTTGGATAACAAGGCTATCAACATCGGGGTGCAATTTCTCACCTATTAGTTCCACTAATCTTCACTTAGTTAAGTTAAGCTCACATAGCCCAACTTACATACGCTTCGCTTAATTTTACTCTCATTTCTATTATCAAAAGACTAACTTAAGTATTAAAGTGGCCTTCACTAAATAAATCCCTTTTCTAATGAGGTTAAATAAATGGAAAGATGATGAGGAATATGAGAAGTTTCTAGAGGTGTTAAAGAAGTTGGAGATTAGCTGATTTATTGGAGCGAACACCTCAATACATGCACTTTTAAAAGAAGTCATGAGTAAGAAGAGGAAAATGAATAAGCTAGAGACGGTTATGTTGTCTCAAGTATGTGTGGATAAGAGATGCACTTTCCCTTACGTTAAATGATCCAGGGAAGTTCCCTTTGGATTGCACATTAGGAGATTAGGGTTTCAAGAATGTATTGTGTAACTTAGGTCTAAATATCAATTTGATTCGCTACTCTATGGCTAAGAAATTGGAATTGGGAGATTCAATACGAAAGATTATGATGACAATTTAGTTGGCTAACCACTCTATTAAGAGACTCTAAAGAGTGATTGAGAACATGCTATTAAAGGTGGAAAAAACCATACTTCCTATACATTTTATGGTATTTGATATGAAGGAAAATTCAAAGTTCTCATTATTTTTGGGTGTCTACGCATAGCCGAAGTTGTGAATTATGATTGATATAAAAAATAATAAGATGGTGTCAAGGGCTGAGAATAGGAAGTTGCATGCAAATATCATAAAGTGTTAAAAAAGAAAGAACCATTAGGCCACCAAGTTGGATATAACACCATGTGTTATGGTTGGACTGGGAGTTGACTCTAATAAGAATAAGCAACATGAGGCACTAGCAAAGATGGCTTAATTGAAGCTCTAGAGCATACATAAGATGGTTACAGTTGATATGGAGCTTGAGAGCATAGAACATGTTGGAGGCGTACATAAATGTGATTAACTTATCAACTTATACCCCATGAGAGTCTTATTCTTTCCTTTCCTCTTCTTTTATTTTTCTATTGTATTGAACAATGAGGATATGGTTTGTCCTAAAAGTTGGGGTTAGATTATGTGTTGAGCCATAGTTGGGAGTAGTGTTAGCTAGTGGAGTATTGATAAGTGGATGGTGGATTTATGTTGATTTATTGTTGGTCTATGTTGATAATCTACTTGATTCTACATGCTAGTTACATGTATTGCATTGTGCTGCTTATTAGGAATTGATGGCATATTTTAATCCTTGTGTATACTAGAGAGAAAAAAATTTGTGATTAATCAATGTCATTATTAGCATTTATTTCATAATTATGTAAATTTTTCAAAATATGAAACTTTAGTTGCATTTCTCACAAATGTGTAATTTTTGAACTTTTCTTCAATTTAATGTTTTTTTTTTTCAGCTTGATCATGAGTCAAACACTCATAATTTTTTAGAGTTAAATTATGAAATCGTTACTTTGTTTAGTTATGCTTTATTTAAATTGATATTTAACAACTCATGATTAAAGCAATGTCAATAATTAGGGATTAAGTCCTTATATTTTTAAGATGACTAATAGAAGTTCTAATAACTCAATATGATTATGTAAATCATACAAATTCTAAACTTACCTTTATGTCTCTTCTCAAATAGAAAAGAACCTAAGTTAAGGTTAGATAATCCTCAACCACCAGAGAGAGAGAGCTCTTGGTTTACAAGCCAATTGCCTACAACTTTTAGAAGAAATCTCATAAAAAAAAATGAAAAGAAGATATCAAAGACTTGATCCTAAAGAACAACTACCAAAGCCTCTAAGGACAATTCTCTAAGTCTCGAAGTTAACCACTGAAATATTATCAAATTCAAACAAAATCTTTGCCTAATTAGTAGATAAAACAAATTTCCCTCCATCTAATTGGGGATTAGGTCCTTTCATTTTTAGGTTGACCAGTAGAAGTTCTAATAACTCAATATGATTATGTAAATCATACAAATTCTAAACTTATCTTCAATGTCTCTTTTCAAATAGAAAAGAACCTAAGTTAGGTATAAATTCTAAATATACCATCAATTTCTCTTCCCAAATAGAAAAGAACCTAAGTTAATGTTAGATAGCCCTCAACTACCCCACAAAGAGAGAGAGATAAGTGCAAGGCATATTTTCACGATGATAAATTTGTGAACGGGTTTATGAGCCCTTATTGTCTAACTTGTAATAAAGGTAAGGACTAAAGAACTTCCTGATATAAATTAATAAAATATGGGATGCATGAGCATTCAAAGTTAAGAAACAAAAATTGAAAAATTAGAAAAGTAGGGAAGATCAAAGTAAATGGAGAACTTGTAATTTTGTATCACTTACTTGGTTGTATCATATTTGTGATATGAAATAGAGATATATACAATGCACATCTAGTATACACATTGTGAGAATCTCTTTCTTAATTTGTTGATGTTATACTTGATTCTTCGTAAGAGAATCTTAATTAAAAAAAACGATACGATCCAACTCTATCGAGCAATTAATTAATGACTTAAATATATTGTCAATGATCTATGCACATGTTGGCTGGTTGAGTAGTAAAGAGAAAAAAAAAAAAAAAGAGAATTGCTTGAGCTTGAGTTTTAGTTAGGAGAATACAATTAGTTCTATTAAACTTCAAGGATATGGTGCGATTATAAAGTTGATAATGATAATAGATGTGAACTTGCTAACATTCCTCATTAGAACATTGCATTCAAAATATGAGATGTGGAAAATATATTAAGTTGGGAATAGTTTATAAATATATAATTTATACATAGCAGCTTTTTCTCGTGAATTGTACTTAAAGATAATGACATATGGGGTTTTGGATTCATTGCGTTAGTAGTGTGGAAAAGGATAAGGGGGGAAAAGGAAAAAAAAAGAAAAGGAAAAAAGAATTGGTGTAAGTGGCTTGTGTTATTTGAATGCAGGAGGAGCTGGATGAAGAGATAACATTTTATTTTTAATACAAATGCACCAGGAAGCATTGCATTTGGAAATTGGAAATTTCACTCTCTTTCTATGTGAAGCCACGTAACAGGTGGCCGGAGGGATATATTTCCCATTCAATTTTCATTATCACGTGGACAGACCTTCTTTTTCATTTTATTATCATTATTTTCTTTTCTTTTTTATCACTTTCCACTTTGTTTTTCTGGGCTCTGGAACGTTTACCATTTCAAAGGAACTAGAGGGCCCATGTTTTGGACATGCTTGTGTTCCCGATCCAAATTCATTTCGAGAAGAGACTTGACATCATTTCTTAGCCAACCAACCAAAGACACGTAGGCTATTTGTTTTCGTATCTTATCCATTTCTTTTTTATAATTATGGTAAAAATGGTGGTTAGAGTATAAAAAATTGATCAGTAAAAATTTATATAATTTTAAGAGAAAAAATTTTGAAATATATATTTTACATATTGGAAAAGTATATTTTGATCGGTATTTTTGTAAAAACAAATAGAGTAAAAAGTAGATTGGTTCAACTTTATAGGATTAGTTAGGTATTTAATTTCAAACGAGTGACATATATATCAACTAAAAAAAAGGATAAAATATATGGTTTCCAAAACATTGATAAATCTCTCACACCCTAACCATCGGAAGAGAAATGCCATTGAACAACCTACAAGCATCTACCCAAACAAATCGACTACCTTCTTAATGGAATCCTTAATCAGCTGCTATCTCTAATTAAGGCCGTGTAAATGGGTTAAACGAGTTAAATGGGTATTTACAAATTCAATAAAGAAAACATAAATTACATTTTTGTAATTTTCGCTTTTTTGATTATGCATTTACATACATTTGCCCGCATTTAGGAAAATGTCTGTGCACTTCTAAAAATATCTAAATATGTCCATGCACTTTTAAATTTATTAGGGTCCTATGTAGTTACAGGCCAAAATGTGGGCTGAGTGAGGCTTCATTTTGTTTTTTTCTTTCCTTTTTTTTTTAAAGTTTCCCTTTAAAGTTTTTGAAAATATATGGGTATTAATTTGTTATCTTTATAGGTTTGCACTTTCTAATTTCTTTTCTAAAAATCGGTCCACCTTCGTTGAGAACAGTAGCCCATGACAACGAGAAGAATTAAAAATAAAAAGTAAAACTGTTGGCTCAATATGGTGGGCCGTACTGGGCCATAAAAATTTGCTTCGGGTCATACTTCGTGGAGCCTAGTTCAGTGTCCGCCTCTAATTCTGCTTTGAAAAAGAAGATATGTAGGCAAATTTTGATTTCACGTTCTTATCGAGACATAAGTGCGTTGATTTAGAGACGTGCTAATAACCATAGATGCTGGTTGATTTATCCAGTCTAATTCAATTTGACCTAACTCAATTATAAAATCAATTTAAGTCATTTTTAGTAATGAATGCGGTTTATCTATTTAATCCAGTCGATTTAATCCAATTCTCACGAGACTTAACTAAGATTTTAGGGTTTGAATGTATTGTTTTCCTTTCTTCCTTTCAGAAAATATACTAGTTTACTAAAAAAAATGTAGACCCAAGAAAATTTTTAAAAATATATAAAAAGATTTATTATAACGGACTCCATTAAAAATTCCATTCATATTATCATATTGACATGTGTCAATATCTAATTGATTTACAATAATTAATTTAAACAATGTTATTCAATTAATTCATATAGATGACCTAATAAAAAATAACGAAAAGAATTTTTTCAAATAAAAGAAGTTGAAAAAATGAAATTCCATTAAGAGAGAGAGAGAGAGAACTTAATTTTAATCTATGTTCCTAATAATCTCTTCTTACTTCTGAATGGTAGTGGTTCATGGGTGGTGTCCACCAATCTTAACAGCCTGTTCACTTCACTGAATAGAATGAGGAAAAAATGTAATTAGAATTCTTGAGAAATGTGATAAAGATGTAATACCTATTATTTTATTTAACTGAATTAATAAATAACTTAAGAATAAACATATAATAAAACTTTAATAACTAAATTACTCTTAATCCATTTTCTTTTTNAAATAAAAAAAGAAAAAGATGTTAAAATTCAAATAAAAAATTAAGTAAATATTAATAGCCTTATACATATTTGCTTTTCTTATATTTATATTATATCTCTAAGATAACTATCTCTATTTGTTATCTTTATTTATCTATATCCCCTTTGTATTTATCTTATGTACTCGCTATCTCTACTTTTGTATATTTGTCCATCGTGTTCATATGGCACGTTAAATTGAGACCTTTCCAATTGTATTATAATCATTTAAAACCTTGAAAGGCAAACCGGACATTTTGGCAAGGGGTTTTACGTGAGGAAAGCTTGAGATTAAAATATAAAAAAATTTATTAATATATTACGTAAATCAATAAGATATAAATATTAATTATATTTAAATAAATAATATTTTTATATATTAAAATTTTAATAATATTTATACGTTATTTATTAATTTACGAAATATATTAATAATATGAAGACTTTTTAATCCGACATACTATTATTAATAATCGCCGAAGAAAATCTGACCAATCCTCTCTTGGCTGATCCTTTGGTCTACACCCAACGGCTAGGGATGCACTTTTGATTCCTGTAATTATGATTGGATCTCTCTTGCTAATGTGCGATCAGATCAAACCTAAAAAGTATTAAATACAGAAATCAAATCCTGTCAATCCCAAGATATCCCGTCACAGAAACCAGAAATAGAAGAATAGGATTATTATAGCCAAAAAGCAAGATCATAAGAAGCCAAAAGTAAGAGAAAACATACTCCAAAGCCATCACGAAACCAAACACTATCTTCCGTTTAAATGGATGGTGGTGATCTTCCTTGTCCTTTTGGGGCACTACTCAACATCTTAGATTCGATACCTTATTATTTCTATGATTATATTTCTCTCAACATATCTTTCGAATTGGACGAGGATTGACAAACTTTGCCTTAAACAAAGTATAGAATAATTAGAGCATACTTATAAAAATGGTTCTTTACACCTTTTTCATCTATGTATTTCTTTATTTTAAAAATAGATATTTTAAGCAAAAGTTATTCATTTTTAATTAATTATTTAATGGGTCCTATGAAATAAAAAAATTAACTAAAAAACTATTTAATATAATTTTTTTTCTATAACTTACTATTTAATATCTAAACAAATAAAACAAACTAACTAAAAAGCAACTAATTAATTTTGGTGTGAAAAAATAAAATGGAAAATCGGTTTTTCATGAAGTATATCTCTTATATTAAGCAAGTGTTCACAAGTACAAATTATAAAAAAAGAAAAATGCTTTACATGGATATTTATATCAAACACCATTTTATAAACTTGCTCTTATAAATTTATTACCTAAACTATTAATTACACATCGGTACATTATTAATTTGTCCGAGTATTTCAGGTATGTCAATTTTGAAATTTAATTGAACTTTCAAATATGTCGCTACTACATCTTTTTTTCTTTTTAACTCCCCTGAGAAATGTTATATGATACTCCTAGTTAATTGTTGCGTCACATGTGTCCTTATTGACTACAAAATCCCCTATATAGGTCGGCGCCTCCGTAATCTAAGGCCATATATATATACATATATTTTTTTTTTCAAGGTATATCGATTGAGAAAAGAACTTAAAAAATGTTGTAACCCAAACTCTAGTAAGCCACTCTCATTGTTGCCAGTCAAAGCGAACCACCTCAACAGCCCTAGTTGATAGACCCACCACCCATTTTGACTGAATCCCTAAGCAATTGTCACCTCCAATTATAGCTATGTAAGTGGGCTATTAAACGGATAAATTCAACCCGGTCTATGATGAGTAAGTACCGATCAAGCCAGCTTGCTGTGATTTGTTCAATAAATGATAGAAAAAAATTTTCACAACGGATTGGTGAGTTAGGTGTGCCATTAATTCAGTTAATTTAATTTATTTATACATTTTGATGAATTATATAGGTTAATCTCCAATCCATTGCATTTTTTTAGATGAAAAGACTTGATATTACATAATAAATCTGTTGACAATAAATCTTGATTATTTTAATTAAATCTTACAAACTAGAAACAGTACCCAACATGAGAGATAATGGAAATCCCATATTCCAATTCTCAATTGAGAATCAACATAGCTTCAAATATTAGCACGATTTAGTTTCCTACCTTAACTAAGCTTGCATTACGCATTAAACTATAATATATAGGTGTGAAAAACCGAGCCATCCAACAACACTAGAGTTAAAAACTCCCTACGGTCTATGCATTCCCATGTTATAACAAAATTCGAATCAACATTACAACTTAATGTCATCATCGTCATTATCAACATGTTTATCAATCATCAAAAACCAAGTTTTAATCTTCCTTTCACAAAATTGGCGTAGTTTTTTTTTCTTTTAACTCCATCTACAATTCCCTAGACGAAACACATAAGTAAATAAAAATATCTAAAGCTTAAGATTATAAATTGAAAGAAAGTGTACAAACATGGAAGAACACTCTCATAAGCAAATTCTTGCAACTAGTTACATGTACAAATTAGAGTTTGCACATTTTCAAGAAAACAACAATACTTATTAAGAGAAGCACAACATTAATAGTTTGTTCACTTTACTGAATGGAATAAAAGAAAAATATAATTGGAATTCTTAAAAAATGTAATAAGGATATAATACATATTATTTTATTTAATTGGAGTAATAAACAACTTAAGAATAAATACGTAATAAAACTTTAATAACTAAATTACTTTTAATTTATTTTTTTTCTCAAATAATTCTAAAGTAATAGGTGTTGGTGATAGAAATTAACTATAAGGGCGGAAGCGGTGATAATGATTGATAGTGGTAGTACTGGTGGTGGTCGATGGTGATAGCAGTAGTGATTGCGATGGCGATGGCGGATGGTAGTGACGATGGCAATAGTAGCAGCTAGGGTAGCAGCTTGAAAGGGGGTTGCGGTAGTTGTGGTGGTAACGACATTGGTGATGATGACGATAGCAATAATGATGATGATAATGGTGGTGGTGATGATAGTGGTGGCCAGAAGTGGTGGCAGCGACGGCCATGGCAACAATGGTGAGTGGCAGCGGCGACAATAGCGGCAATGGTGATGGTGATGGTAGTAGTATGATGATAATGGTGTTAATGGTGATAATAATGGTGACAGTGGCGGTAATGGTAAGTGGTGGTGGTCGGTGGTTAGTGTTGGCGATAGTGACGGCGACGGCAGTGGCAATGATAGTTGTTGGTGGTAGCAATAGTGGTCAATAGTCGCCAGTTGTAGCGATAGTAATAATAGTGGTAGTTATCGTTAAATTAATATGAGGTTATTTTTGGAAAAAATGTGAAATTTTGTAAGGGATCATAATTTTTTTGTTGAATCAAGAAATTCTTATTACTTGATTTCACATAATAAGAATTTCTAAGGAATTATGATTTGAAGATAAAAAAACAAAGTGAACATTATAATAAGAAATAAGCGAGAATTGAATTCTAATTCATATTAAGTGAACGAGGCATAAAAGTTATGTAAAGAACTAAAAAGAGGTAAAGAGAGAATAGAAAACTAGTTTTTGTCCCCCCTTTTTAGGATTTGTTATTTTGCATTTTGCTAGTTTCTTTCCCTTTACTTGTGGATCAGTTTATGTTAACCTACAAGTAGATAAGCGACCCACAAGTAAATAAGCTAAATTAAGTGGCTCGTTTTCAAGACGAGTTAAAATTTTTATACTAACTAGGTGGGTCAAATGGTCAATTCATTAGATTTAGCTTGCCCTTTTGCATAGTACCCTCAACTATAACATACACCTAACCCTTAAGTCGACTTTTTAACATTCGACACCAATGATAGTTCGATGAACATTAAATTCACACCACCTTAACCTTTATTGAGAGAGGATAAGAAGATTTTCATAGTGGACTATTATGAGTGAGAACCTTCAACCATAAAATTAAAAAGAAAAAAAGAAAACCTAAAACAAACTCAATCCTCTATTGTTGCAAATTTGAGTGATATGTTCTAGATGGTGTTACTAGTTTAGATAGTGTATACGATGGGTTTTCTGGAGTGAGAAGAGATATGGAATAGGCTCATTCGGCTGGATATATATCTTTCATCGTGTTTGAAGAGATTTATCACGGTTTATCTAGTTAAGTTCATCTGGTTGAATAAAATAGGATTTATATTTTCTTTTCCTTTTTCCTATTATAGAGAGAGAAAGAGCATAAGTAGGGGTTTTGACGATTTACATAATTCTTTGATTTTATAATTTTTCTTTTATATTTTCTTAAATTTATTTAATTAAAAGTGTGATTTAATAAGTTTTACATGTCATTTTGGTAAACTTACAGTTTGTCTGGTACATGGAAAGGAACGTGAAGGGAATAAATGTAAAGGGAAATAACTATGAAATTGTTGACTTTCTTCTATTATGTTTGGTTAATAAAGTGGAGGAAAAAAAAAATGTTAATTGTTACTAAAGATAAAACATAAAATTACTAATATAGCCTAAAAAAAATGATAAGAATAGGGTAAAGAAGGAGTAAAATAGGAATTTAAACAACTTTTTAATTTTTCTTCCTGGTCTTTCCAATTTGGAGGAGAATAAAATTTGGTAGATCCCAATTTTTCCTTTTGAATTCATTCCTTTATTTTCTTTCCTTTATCCAAATAAGGGAAGATAGATTGAAAATCCAACTTTCCTTTCCCTTTTAGTTATTTTCATTATCTCAAACATACATAATGAGATGGGACATTGTTAAATGCCTATTAGTTCAAAGATTAATTGTGTAATGAAGGTGGAATGGCTTGGAAATTTAGGCAAATTTGAGGTTAACCCTATAATTAAATCATAACAAAAATTTTGAACTGTAAATAGATTCACTCTTAACATTTTGATTTGGCTCTAATTGGTCATATGCCAATTTATGGCGATAATTCAAACTGATCTCCAATAGATATCATAATTATCAAAATCGTGATTTTATTTATATAATTTTATGATTTTACTATTTCAAGAGACTCCTTTGAATTTAATCCAATATAGAATTGTTTTTTTTTTTTGTAAACTTAGGTAGAATCATGAGTCAATATTAAACTTGGTAAAAGTTTATATTTTTTATCAAATTTACCAATTCTATCGATTTGATTTGAATGGACAAAAAATTAAAGAGTATCTTTAAGTTTCTATAAGATCATCGATTGGTAAGGCACTAGCACTGTATTATCTTCCCGATCCCACTCCAAATTTTATCCTTTTTATGTCTCTCCTAATCTTATGTTCGATGTTCGCAATCTTCATTGAGTTATAGTAGCAAAGTTTATAAGGAAATTTATTTATTTAGCTTTTATTATTAATGAATCAAAATAAGTTGAAATATTTGTTTTCTTTAATTCATCTCTTTTTTCAAACAAAATAATGGAAAAAAAAATTAATTTTACCTTAACTTGTCTTTTTTTGTACATATTAGTTTATATATTAATAATTTTTAATGGAATATAACTTAATTTTTAATTTTTTGTTTCTATCATGTATTTCAAGTTTTTTATAATTATTTTAATTATATATATTTATAGTTTATGAAAACTATTTTACATATATTGTAAAAAATTATGTTTATTTCGATTTTATAAACCCTCTAATAATCTTAGAAAGAATCGCAAATTTAATAACCTTAATAAATATATTAATTTGATAGATTAGAATGGATTCTAAACTAACTAAGCTAAGCCGGTTATTTTTCCTCCAAAGAAGAAACCACACAAAGTGAATTTGTAATTTTTATTGCAAAACCATCCAAATTCAAAAGAGATAATGAAAAAATAATCCACAATACATCTAGTCAATTGGGAATAGTTTCAATTTCTCCTTTTGATTTCTCTTTATTCAAAATCGTAAACAATGAATTTGAGATTCTAACCATGGTTAATGGAATTATGCTTAGGCAAATAAGGTAAGTTACAAGGACGTGACATGTGTTGTTTGTCTTTTGTCTTTCTACAAATGCATTACTTTTGTAGGAGATTTTACATCCGGTTGTCTGCTATTTTGACGGGAATAATTATACTTCAATCTCACAGTCCATTTATATATTTTAAAATTTATTTAATTATTTAAATTAAATAAATATAAATCAATAGTAAAATAGATAACAATATTAATCCTATAAAATATAAGGATAAAATCGTAGAAAAATTCAATTTTTATTAAATGATAGGTGAAATGCATGTGTCCTTAAACAACACTATATCATGTATATTTTCCTTAAATATCCTAAAGTGGATAAAATAATAGGCTCTTTTTCACATTCGGATCCCAAATCAAGTGCGTTATTTTGTTTGATTTAAGGCTTTGGAGCAAGATAAACAATCTACAGGGTTCTATTGGGAGAGCACATGCACGCATGACTTATCATTCTTAACCAAGGTTTGAATTTGACGTTAATGGAATAAATCATAAAGTACGCATCCATAGAAAGACAAAATACAATCAACAAAATTTTTCCAAAAAGAAAACGTAAATGTAGGGATTACATTAAAAAAGAGAGAGAAAAAACCTTTTGTACGGGAAAAATGGAAAAGGAAGAGGGCTCGTTATTCGTGATTGAGAAGGTGCAAAGCAACGTTAAAAACACGAATCCAACGGATTCGGACCCAGCTGTCACGATGAAGGAGATACGCTCAACCTCAATCCAAACACATGATCTTCTCGGAAACAGACTCCCATTGGACGGTCACATCCAAACCGCTGTGTCTATTACCATCTGGCCCTCTAGGCTAGGCTTCCTATTTTGTCGCCGCCAGTCTCACTCTGGTGTTAAAAAATATTCATTTTTTTCCCACCTCACAGGATATATATATATATATAAAACTTCTATAGTCTATCCATAATTTTTTTTAAAATCGAATTATTAGTTGCATATCTATTAAATTTGAGTAATTAAAATTATAATTAGTTTAATAATTTAAATTTAAAAGATATTAAATTAAAAATAAAGCAAAGAGAGGGATAGATCCTGTAAAAAAAAAAATGAATAAAACAGTTTAACTAAAGCTTGTTCGTTCAAATATGTTAAGTTTGAGCTTATGTTTGGAATTGGGAGCATACTTGTTTAGGCTTTGTGAGTTTACCTGTAATCTCTATATATATTACATATATTATATTTTATATAGCTTCTAGAGTTTAATTTTGTTTTATACTTTAACTTTGCAAATAAACTAAGTCATTTATGAATTATTCGAATTCAATTTACTTTTTATTGAACTCAAATTTAAGTTTAAATTCAAATTTAAAATAAAACTTATTTATCTAAATTACTTAAGTTAGATACTATAGTTTTCAAGTTTGATGATAAATCGGTTCGATTTGAGTTTAATAATTTTTAAATCAATTAAGCTTTAAGCTAAATCTAATGTTTAAAAGTTTTGATTAGTTCGAGTTATTTGCACCCTCGATATTTAGTAAAATTCTATATATATCATTATAAAATGAGTAACTTTTAGAATAACTAATGCACATATTTTATATATATTGTATTTGTTATAATTTTATTGATATTTATATATATATATAAATAATTGTTTAGTATTTATTATCAGATTTCAATGTACGGTCAGCTCATTATGATATTCCAAAACAATCTAATGTGATTTTGACCGGAATACAGTGCTGTAACTATTGGTCAAAGCTTCCCATTTTTTCTTTCTGCTTTTGGTCTGCGGTCACGCTCATCATGGACCACCTTTCACCGTGTTTTCGCTTTCGACTTTCAAAAAGATTACCTCAATCCTTCAAGATGATTTTTTTATCGGAGGAAAGCTTTTAAAGATTGTGATCGTCAAAAGTTAAATAAAAAATTTTCTATGATGATTATTTTCTTCCTAAGATATATAACTAATATTAAAAGGTACAAAAAGAAAAAATTATTCTCAAACTTTCAATAAATATTCCAAATGCTCTTAAGTAACCTTTTAATTAAAAAATTATCAAGATTTCACTTTTTCTATCAAAATCATTTGGATAAATAAACAGTTTAGGCTTGTTTTTCATACTTTTATATACTATACTTTCATTTGATATAATATATAAATAGTAATAAATTGATCCAAACAAAATAAACTAAAATTTATAAGTTTTGAAATTTTATTTGATTCTTTTGATGTGTATATTTGTATGGGCATTCTTTTGTCACTCTTCTCATCCTATCTTAAATGAAAATTTTTATATTTATGTATTTTTTTCCTAATTGATAAAATAATTTGTATTTTTTTTTTGAAAAAAATTCCTAACGTTTCATATTTTTACGAATCAATCTTTAACTTTTTATTTAGTTTATTTTAATTTTCGACCTTTTTAAGTTATATCAAATAAGTCATTTCGTTAAAACTATATTAAATTTTTCATTACTATAAATATGTGTTAACATATAATTAGTGCATGTAAATGTAAAAAAATCCTTAACGTTTACTTGTATATACAAATTAGTCATTAGCATTTTTATTTACTTTATTTTAGTCCTCATTGTGCCCCTACATAAGGAAAAACTAAGGAAGAGAATTTTTTTTTTTAAATTTGTTAGGACATTAAGGATTAAAATAAATTGAATAAAATGTTAAGGATTAATTCTTATATATATATAAACGTTATAAACTTTTTTATATATTTCCTTCTTTATTTTTTTTGCCAATTATATTATAATCTTATGGATGAAAGACTTGAACCTTAAGCTATTTTATTAGAAGACCAATAACGATACTATTAGACTTCAATGACATTGATATAGTTTTTATATTTTAAAATCATATCTTATCATGTATGAAAATGAAAGCAAATAGAGTATTTTTGTATCTTTTTTCATACATAATAATACGAAATTATCATAACACAATATATTGCTCCATCTTCACTTCTACTTATTATCTCATTGTTAAAGGTCTCTACACACCACTGTAAACCTGGTACTACTATCTCCATCTCCATTTATAGGAAGGGTTATTTTTATTTTGTTTTGTTTCTTTTAATTTACTTTTACCCTTACATGGATTGTCTCTTAAATCAAAGTACCAGCTTGCTGTTAAGGATGTTTTGTCTTTAAAGCTGATGTTAAGGATGTTTTATCTTTTAATTTACTTGTACCTCTTGTTGTTTCTCTTTAGTTAATAGGAAGGAAAATGCCTATACAGACTGGGTAGCATCCCAGGGTAAAAAGGGTTTGTGTTATTGTTTTTGGAACTCAAATCCCCCAAATCTTTGTTTAATCTCTAGTTGGCTAATCACATATCGCAACCCCAGGAATATCTACAACATCTTTGTAACTTTTAATCAGTTTTAATGTATATTTCTTGGTTTTTGTTGGCAAAAAGAAAAAAAGAAAAAAAATTAGCAGCATTTTTTTTTTTATTTAGAGAGAACTTTATTTGTAAAATAAACGTTTCGACCCTATTTTACGAAAGAAATATGCTAATTTTGGATTGGCCTCTAAACAATCATCTCTTTGTTTAATTGTTGGTTTCTTTTTACATTGGAATGATTCTATATGAATTAATTAATATTCTTTAAGCTTTAAATAAATGGCTAACATTTTAGAGTAGGATGATTTGTATTACAAGAGTCTAGATTTTAGTGGCTTTTATTTCATATATTTAGTGGCCACTAGGACTTTTACAAGAGTTGCAAAGTATCATTATTGTCACTTTTTTTAATATAGGTATATACAATGTTATAACAACAATTTTTAAAAGTGAAGATATATGTATGCTACAATAGTATTTATTGAAAACTACTAAATTATTTATACAAAAGTAACTTAAAACTACTACTAATGAAAGAATATAGGAGCTATTCTAATCCATTACTATTTTCTACATTTAACATTATTTTAAAACGACTACTAATATATTTAGTACATTTAACATTTAGCAGATAGACTTAATCCATAGATTCCTCTCCAAGATAACGTAAATCTTAGCAAATGTCATATATGCATTCATCAACACTGATATAACAGCTAAGTTTAGTAACATGTCACTACTTAATTGGCAATAATTACAACAAGTAGCTCCATATGGTTTATTGAATAGCTCATCAACTTGAAATCAAGTTCAGCTAATCAAAAACATCATACAACACATAAAGTTAGAAGTAAACAGAAGTCTACTCAAACATATATAAATATCCACTTACCTGGCTAACGGTACATTTCCAATCTTACTTGTTAACATAAATTTCCTCTTCCTTGAATTTATCTAGCAAGAGTAAGTACTTCTAAGGCCAATTACAGGTCATGAGTATATATATACATATACTAGTTAAATACTCACTTATTGGTAATTAGTTCATTATAAGCTAGTTTCAATTTAGTCTCTAAGTTTGATTCTGAGTTAGCTTCTAAAACAACTTATTATTATACCATCCTCTTTTATAAATCTTAATTTCTTGATATATCAATGATTTTTATAAGTTACCGGAAATTACCAAATTCTCTTAGTTAGGTTCTGAGCAATTTTATAGTAGTTTTCTTTAATAAAAAAATCCTCTTAGTTACTATTCGAACTATTCAGGGTTCATTTGTTACACCAGTTCTATCCTTTGAGATAGCCTCCGAGATTCTCTAAGTTAAACCCCTTATTATAACATCCTTTGAGCTATCCTTTAACTCAGTTAATTATAGAATTTTTAATAAAATCATCCTCTGACCATCCTTCTACTCTCCCTATTTTGATATTTTACTCATCATTTTTCCTTCTAACCTATAATCTAAGTATCAATCTAGTGAAAATTTTCTTGACCAGAATCCTCTTAATCATCATCTACCTTTAATCAATATCCTATAAGTAACTAATTTGCCAACTTCCTTCTAAGTTACAATTGTAGAATCAAATCTAAACATCAATAATACTCCAAACTAACCTTCTTCAGTTTCATTACTTCTTAACTCTTCATTCATTATATCATAATTCATCAATTGTTTCACATTCATTAAATTAGTCAAATACTAACTTCACTAATTAAGGTCGATTCACCATTTTCCATAACTTTTCACTTTATCAATCAACCCAACCACTCTAGATTAATGATCATACTTCAATATTGAATCAAACTCAGTATCCAAGTAAGATTATTAAGAAAATATGTTATTTTTCCACTAAAAACACAATTTAATACTTAATTTGAGGCTCAAAGATCACATAAAAATTTAGAAAATAGTTTATGAGATATCTCTTCATAGAAATTCAATATTAATATAGGGTAGCTTATAGAAAAATTTTGAAGGTGAAGCTATATTGTTAACCTTATTTATTTCAATATGAAAAATTGTCCAATTTCTTAAGGACGCATATGATAACTACCAAATTTATACAAAATAATATTTTTCCCAGATTTTTTATATGAAAATATGTAGAAATAATTTTTTTCATAATTTTCTAGACACTTTTTTTATTCTTACAAAATTTTACAATATTAGACTAGAAATTGATCTCACTAAAAGATGGAGTTTCAACCACTAATGGTGGCTACCACCTTATCGGCATAATTAGGCATGGGTCATTCCTTGTGGTGGAGGAGTAGGTTAACGCCTACCAACTCTCTACTCTAACAAACCGTCTAACTCCTTAAACTATACATCGATTTTCATATTTTTACTAATTTTTGCCCTTTGATTCTTTTAGCTCGCTTAAATTTTTCCTAGATCAGCACTTGCATTAGTAACATGTTGGAGAGGGCTTTTGAATTTTGAGAGCTCAAGGGTGGTGAAAATGAGCTTTTCTTTCTCTCTCTTCCAAAGTCTTAAGCTTAAATACTATGGAAATTACATACTCGACATTATCCTAATCTTCGACAATTGTCCATCTAAAGCCATATACCCAATTAAGAGGTAATCCAGCTGCTTAAGTGTCCTTAGTATTTTTTTATTATTTTTCATGAATTTAATTAACTTATTTTGGCCTAAAATACTATTTTCAAGTATACATATACACATAGTAATTACACGCAGGGTATATACATATGCTTTAAATATTATTTTATGTATTGTAATATTTTTATGACATATATAATTTATCCCTAAGGTTTTATAATTATTCAGAACTCTAATTTCAAGTTTCTAATAATTTTTAATCATACTCAATAAAAGTACATTTTATTGAAATTAAATATTACAATTACTTTATTTCGAGAAATTGATATTATTAAGACTATTTATCTAACTTTTATGACTTATATTAAATTTTGATTCAATTTAGACAAAATTGATCGAAGGTCCTAAATCGTTTCAAATGTCCTAATTCACATTAATATCAAATAGTTTAGGTATGGTTATTTGACTTAACCAATTTCTTAAATGTCCCTTAATAAATTTACTTTATTACTTGCCTTTGCTATACTTCCTACATCAAGTGGTCCAATGTTCCAAGTCTCGAATAGTAGGTTAAAGATTGGGTCTCATACACTATTTTTGGATGTGATGTCAATAACTTATCCATGGATTTGGTCTCATCATAATATTTAAATTGCAGCTCACACTTATAATTCTTCCATTTCATGCCTAAGTTCATGATAACCTATGCCTTTATGGCTTTCTTTTGCTCCTTTAGAATCAAGAATTTCAACTAAAAATGTAAAAGAAAAAAAAAGTAAAATAAAAAGTTTATGGAACTTTAAATAGTAAATCATTCATAGAATAGTACCTCAACTTTACTCCACATTATTTCTTTATTAGCAATTGGCATCTCATGCCAATGTTTCAAATTGATGAGAGCCAAATTAGGCTTCTTAACGATAGTACCAAGAATCCAGTGAGGAGTCATCCTTCCATACCAACAGATTGAGAAGACTTATTAAAAGTGTAAACAATTCTCTCATTAGATGGTATATCTCGAATATCATCTAAGCTTATGCAACCTTATCTTTTCTTTCTAGAATTGTCTAAGAAAATAAATTTAAAGTTAAAACCCAAATATATTAAGTCAACGTGATAACTTAAATATTTTAATGCCTTGAAAATATACACCATTAGTGTGTTCTTCCATTATATTAATATTGTCTTGACCTTCCTTGATTGAAACTTAATGCATCTTACAACGTCATCTCGTGATAAGCTGCTCTTTAAAGAACAACTCCAAAAGATGTAATAACGTTAAAATAAAGTAATGTTATTAATTTAAAAATTAATCATGGTTCGTCTCAAAAATTAAAATTAATAATGGACCATAATCATGTAATCCTTCTATATAAACAAGATTATACAAAATAAAGAGAAATCTGGCATGCCAAGCTCTCTACAATGACATGATAAAGTGGCTGATGTGGCAGAATAAATCCAACATGGAATGTCTGGTTATATTTAATCACAAGTTTAGTAACCTCATTTGTCCAAAAAAAGGAGGGCTTAGTAGCCTCGATCTTCCATATGTACTTAAATTTTATATAGAGTGCAGGAAGAGAGGGGTGATAACTTAAACTATATTGGTAAATATTTTTCATTATGTAGTTGAATTTCATGCCCCATCAGTCATTCTATCACATGACTAATGGAGTCATGTAAGAAAGTAAGTGTGAGAGTCAAGGCAGATTGGGCATATCCATTCTAATTCCATAATTTAAGGCCTTAATTGAGGCATTCCCAAAGTAAGGGCCAAATTGGACAAAAAGAAAGTTCAACAGCACAATAGCATTTTAGTAAGGCTTTGAAAGAAAATTTAACTTAACATGACATGATAGATTATTTTGGAATAGCAATTACTTGTTGAATATTCATTACCATGTCCATTAAGTGGCCATTTACTATGCACAAAAAATCCTGCGAAAGGGAGCATATCCATCCCTTCCTAAGACCCTATGAATAGTCATTCATTAGCTATCCCTTTCAACTTTACCCAATTACTTTTCAAACCCCATCCTTACATGGCATAGGCCTTTGCTAACTCTAGCTCAGTTGTACCACCACATGTGAGCCCCACTATCATACCATAGAAAATAAAGAATGAAACTTGGCAAACAACTACTATAGAACAATGAACTATAGCAAACTATCAAGGAACCTACATGGTACCACAGAATTACCTATGAACCCACCTAAAAACCATAGTAAACCCACCTAAAAAACACTTATAAGGAAACATATTATAGTCTTAAGTAAACCCATGTGAGTCTATATGCTAAAGAAGTTTTGCATTAAGCAAAAAACATGGATTCATATGCAAACAAGGGTTCATATTGAGTGAACTTGGTTTAGATGAGAAACTATGTTTACCTAAAGTATACCCACTTTAGTCATCATACAAAACAAAAAACCCACTTTGGTTAGTCAACAAATCGGGGTTCACTTCAATGAATCCAACTTGGGATCAACAGGGTTACATAGGCCAATTACTATATGGGTTTTTCCTTTTACTATGTTCGATGAGATAGCTTCAATGAGAAGAGCTATGTTGCCTGGCTTGGTTTAGTTGGAAGCTAGATTTGGTTAAGATAGTGGCTAAAGTTAATAGTTTAAGTTTAAAAAATGCAGGGTATATCATATGTATCATTATATTCATACTTTATTTTTTATTGTATTTTACTCTAACTAAACGGAATAGTATGCTATTACTTGTCTATTCCATTAAGGTATAATTGTTTATTTGATTACAATATACACCAATCCAATTTTGGCCAAGCCTTTTTAGCTTGAAAGAAGCTCAAGAAGATTGAGTGGAAATCATATTAGTGTACATTTAGTGTTAGAGAGATCTTAGCTTCTTTAAAATACCGAGATACTAATGCCCCTATTTTGTGATGTATTGCTACCAACATTAGTGGTTCATTACTAGTGAGCTTTTGGTGACAGTCTTGGTCCATGCACTATGTTTGGATATCATTCCAAACAGCAACAACAATAAAAACAAATCCAAGCTCATTTTCATTTTCAATTAATAGACATGGATGTAGCAACAAGTTAAGCAACTTCATTCCAATTTCAATGTGCATTAACTCTCATGCAATTTAAAAAAAAAAAAAAAAGATACTTAGTACTTTATATCATGCCATATTAACTAAAATTTATTATAAGCATCGGGGCCTAAGATTCCCTTATCAATGTAAGTTTGACTACCTAGTACTTTATAGCTAAGAGCAATATATAATTTGAAATCTCTCTTCCTCATTTTATATCATAGATATCTCAAAATATTAGACTAAAACGAAGAGAAACATAGTTAGCTAATTTAAACAGTGAAGTATGGTCTTTTTACCACTTAATGATCCTATAGAAGTTCTTATTGTGAAAAATCATGAAAAGATGAAGTCATATGAGAATTGCCATAAAAGACTTTCTATACTTTCTCATCTTTCGTGAAGCAAAAACAGGATAATGGAGAAGTGAAAATCATTAACAAGTAAAATTTGATTTTTAGCAACATTGTTCCAAACTTTCATTTCTCCATTTCTTGTCTAAAATCTTCTATATACCAAAATGATAAATTATCAATACATAAATTAAATTAAAAATAAGAGAGAGATGATATAGAATGAAATAAATAAATCTTCACATCAAACCCTAAAAAACCATATAAGATGAAATAAATTAAGAGCTAGTCTTCTTTAATGCGCTCCATATCAAAGATTTGTCTGAGATCTGGTGAAAAACATAAGTGAAGCCGTATGAGCAAAGACATAGAGAGAGTAAGTGAGATCTAGTGGAAAACGTAGGTGAAGTTTTAAGAGCAAAAATGTAGAGAGAATGAGCAAGAGATATTGGGAACAAAGAAAATGAAAATGGAAAAATTGAATGGAGGTAAAGGCTCGGGCCAAAATTCACTTATTTTTCCCATAACCCAAAATTGCTACTATACTTTATCTTTTCGTAGTAGTTTTTGATAGAGTCTTTATCATATATAGCTATTGAGATGGTTGAAAAAAAAAAAAAAACTACAATTAATTATGAATAGTATCACTTTTTTAAAAATGCTACTCATTATTAGTAGCTATTACACATAATTGTCGTAGTGTCAATCTAAAGGTTGGATGCAATATTGAAAAAAGAAATAGAGCATGATGCGAAGGAAAAGTAAATGTAAATAAAGAAATTCAAAAATAAAAATTACTACTCAACTTTGAAATGCATGAGAATGAAAATAGATGTAAATTTTTGGCAATAATAAAATAAGATTATATTTTTGCAAATACTACCCCTAATTATTTGAATCAAATTTTAACAAAAAAAAAAAAAAGAATAGCAAAAACTAAAATATGTTCTTATAATAATGTATGGAAAAAGCGATCTAAGAGGGACTAATACTTTCTTGACATTTCTATGCAAAACCCCATCAAATTCAATAAAAAAAGAATTAAATATAAAGTTAATGGGATGGTAATAATACATTTTAAAAGCCAAGGGTAGTCTTGAAAGTTTAGGGTTAAGTAGAAACCCAAACTATAAATAGATAATA
The DNA here is from genome assembly GCA_024138015.1 of Lumnitzera littorea. Taxonomy (NCBI): domain Eukaryota; kingdom Viridiplantae; phylum Streptophyta; class Magnoliopsida; order Myrtales; family Combretaceae; genus Lumnitzera; species Lumnitzera littorea. Next base: position 108,980,105 of record JAMXBB010000004.1, on the reverse strand, counting down.
AGCCATTGAATTAGGTTTTATCCATCTTTTTCAAAACCCTTCTTACCTCCCCATTCCATGTTACAACTAAAGAATCTATAGGAACTATCTCAAACCAGGAACAAAGTTGAATTGAAGAATTTGGGAATAAAAAATTGAAGTAAACTTAAGGAAATGCAAGGATTAGGGTTTTTCAATAAGCTCTTCATTTTCTTGTTTTGATTTTTCGTTTTCTTGAGGAAGGGTAAGGGAACCCCAAAGATATCATGTTTTGTAGCAATCTAAGGATTTACAGATCGATTGTTGGTTGTTCTTTAAACCTAAGAATAGGTAAGATACTCCTAAACCTCTTATTCGTTGTTGCTTTTATTTTGCAAGAATTATTCAAGTTATTTCAATTTGTGAAGAAATGTTTGATTTAGAGATGAATAATTGATATTTATTATCATAAGTTTGGGATATTAAAGGATCTGAGGGTAAGTTAGTCCTACTTATGGGAATGTGGCTGTGATATAGTAGATGGAGATTAAAGTAATGGGTGTTTGTGTAGTAAATAGTGGTGTGTATGTAGTGTAACACATGTTGTATGCATGTATTAAATGCATTACACAACATATGTGAGGATGGTGCAATGTATGGTGTGCATACGGACAACATGCCTTATACTTAGTGAAAAGTGTATGTGTTATGGGTATGTGATAGCAGGTACAATGTGTTGGTGTGTGTTAAAGTTATATGCAGTTAATATGTGTTGGTATATGTTCTCTACATGTATGCGTGTACACGCGTAAGGCTTAAGTGTGAGGGTATTAGGTAGTGTTGATATGCATAGGGATGGTTTAGCAGATAACCATATTTAATTTAGGAGTTTTAGTTATTAGCATTTAAGAAATGGAATAATAAAGGAAATTTCTAAGTCAATGTCTATGTTTGTAACTAGGTACTAAAAGTTTGGTGTATTTGAATTCAGTGAAAGCAAGAGAACTAGGCACAAGATACATGTTTGCTTGTTGTGTTTATTTAGAGTAGTTTCTTAATCGAACTAATTTCAACCTTGAACTTAATAAATCTTATGTTGTTTATGCTTGGCTTCAACCTCTCTTTAGTAGGGTTCAATTGGGTTGGTAAGATACCTAATAATCATACGTGATTTGCCTCGAGTGGAAGTTTCGTATTGAGATGACTTAACTAGATTCTATGAAGGGTTATTAGGATGATAGGTGTGACCTACACCAATATTTATGTATTATATAGATCATGAGTTATCCTAAGTCTTGAGATGCTAGGATTGTGTTGGTTATTGGCTAATAAACAAGATAATAAATTGTGTTTATTACATTAGTTATGATGTCTATGCACGTGACCTATTAATGGTGTATAGCATGCGCATGTGATTGTTGTATTCCATATAGAGCTTCAGCTTATTGCATATTAATTTTTTAGGTAAAGATACTTGAGTCTAAGTTACAAGGTTTGATGATTTTAGATTGAATTGTCAAGTTTATCATGATGGGGAGTGACGAGTGGAGTTTTTATTACGAAAAAAAATTAAGTTAGGACAAATAAAGTTTATTTTGCCTCTAGTAAATTCTTATTTAGAGTTTTATAAAATTTATTTAGAAGTTATTTTAGATTTATTCATAAAATTAAATTTTATTGGAATTATTTAAAAATTTCAATAGATAATTTTGGAGATTTTAGTATTTATGTATGCCTAACGTGTTAATAGATGATAAGGATTTGTAGCGGAATGTAGTGCTCTGAGTTATAGGGTATTATGTTCTAGCTCGCTCTTCTTGTAAGTATACAAT
>JAMXBB010000004.1:108935455-108977936 GCA_024138015.1 Lumnitzera littorea | reverse complement strand
CCCCCCCCCCCCCCCCCCCCCCCCCAAAAAAAAGAAAAAGAAATCAAATCATGAATTGAACCACATCAAATCCAATTGAAAAATTGATTATTTTTTAATATGGTATAATTCATATTAAGTATATTGGTTTGCAAACAATGAGTATGTTTTTTTTTTTTTTAAAAAAACTACCCTAAATATAAAGGTCGTCATAATTTACCACGTGCAACACAAGGCATGTAAAGCTCGACCTTATGCTTTCTTATTCTTCATGTTCTTTTCACAATAACCGAAAAATAAAAAGAAAAGAGTTTCTCGAACTGGATAAGTGAAACCTAGTGAGTAACTAACTACATAGATACACTTAGAGCATATGTCAAGCCATATTAGATTAAAAATAACCAATGCAACATTATATCCAATAAGAACACATAATTTTATTTCAAGTTACTTAGTGATAGTGTGCTTATAAGGACTAGCCAGTGATCACATACAATTAGATCCTTAGAGTCAATTTTGAAAGTTTAGATCTATAAGGCCCCTATCATTTAAAAAGTGTAGACCCTTAATACTCTTTACAGTTGATAATAAACCCTTATTATTCCTAGAGTAGGATCTTGGAAGGTGTAAACCCACACTAATCGCTAAAGTGAGTTTTTGAAAGCGTAGATTCATGGCACTCCATAGAGTTAGTTTTGAAATTATAGATGTCTAGATCCTTAGACTCCATTTTGACATAATGGAGTAGATAACTAAAGCTAAGTTTTGATAGTGTGAAGTGATTTCTCAAACTTGACTTTAAAAGTTGGAATAAGTTCTTAAAGTTACTTTTTGAGAGTACGAAATGGTTCCTTAAAGTTGAGTTTTGAAAGTGTACGTAGGTCCTTAGAGTCATATTTAGAAGTATGGTTTTGTACAATTCTATGTTGATACACATCAATCACTGTAAGCTTTTTGGATAATTTATGTTGTCACCCATGCATATACGATGATTAAACATATTATAAATAGAATACTATAATTATCATATAACATGTACAACTATTGAGTAGGCAAACCACTAGCCTTTATTTTTATAGAAAATTGTTTTGTGATCCTTATTGTTGTGTTATGTTATAATCAATTAATAAATTACATAATTAAACTCTAAATTTAATTGTATTTATTTATCCTTATATATGGTTGACCTAGTTGGGGTAAGGGGTTGATTGGCCATGCCTCCAATGAAGTTTTCTTTGTCTTTTCCTTTTTTCTTTTTCACATTATTCTAAATATTTTCTTTTTCAATGAGAATTATTCTAAATATTGAATTTGATGTTTATCCTATTAGCTATCCAATTAAGATAATAATTTATATTTTGTTCTAAACCCTATTTTTTTATAAAAAATATCTACCATATTTTTTTTTGAACAAATTATTAGGATTTAGTTTTTATTACATATTGTTCTTAAATTGATTCATAGGTTTACTTTTTAGTTTATCCAAATAAGTTTGTAGTTCTTAATTTCATAATAAAACCTTACTTAAATTGATTATTATATGCTATTGTAGCATATAATGTCATCAATGTTGGCTCGTAGTAGGATGAACTTGGTTTTATTCTTTTACCCCAAAAGTTGTAATACTATACTAGTTGGCAAAAATAGAAAAAAAGGTTCCTATTGTTGGATTTCATTATAAACCATAACTTTCAAATCTATACATATTTTAAAAAGTTTCATTAAAACTCTAATCTTTAAATAAATCCTTTTTTCAATAGATTCTTTGGGTTGATTGCTATAGCTCTTCACATATGTTTTACAGTTTCTCACTACAAGTTTCATATTTTAGTTTATTATGGGTTGTTTGCTATTTTATTCTTTTTCTTTGTTTTAACATTAGTTGGATTGCTAGTCTTTATTGATTATGCAAAGAATTTGGGTTAGGAATATTTACTTGATTATGAACGCTTTCCTAATCTCTATCTTTTCCGTCTTTTAATCATAATAAAGCAATTCTTACTTGGAGTGAATTGTTAGAGGGATGTTAGGATCCATTTATAGATATTATAGGAAGATACTTCTCATACTTGTTTCCTATTTTATGGAGATATATAATATAGTATGTCTTCATTATGATTTTTATAGTATTTTTTTTTTCATCTACCCCTTTGATCATTTAAATATATCAAATTTTTATTTAATTTTTGGAGGTGTTCCGGATAATATGCTCCAAAATCTAGGAAGGCGTGCATCAAGCCATGATAAGCTAAAACATGGTAAATGTTTCATAAGAAGTCATCTTCATCTTTTGAAATTACGAATCGCGTTAAAAAGTTTGTCCCCAAAAGCATCTTCCTGCTTCATGTACTACAATCTTTCCACGACCATGTGGCCACTTTCCTTACGTCACCTTTCGATATATTCAGTACGATCTCCTTAGTACCCTCCGTATAAGACGATGAATTTGGTAATATATATATATATATACTCAACTTTCTTTCTAAACCTTGTAATCATGCTTCGAACCATTAATCAAAGATTCAAAATGAAAGAAACTATTTTTTTTTTTTGTTTTGATTTGAAAAATTTTATAAACCAAATAATAGATTTAATTTGAGGTTTAAAAGAACTGGACCGTAATATATAAGTTAAAGAGAAAATCGTACCAAATTGAACAAATTGATTCACAAGTTACTCAATTTTAGCTTGATAGATGCTCAAGTTCAATTCAATTACGATTGAGACGAGTTAGGCTTGAATTTGAGTTATATAAGTAGCTTATAGAGTTGAGTTTGGGTTTAAATTTATTTGGATCAATGAGTTTATAAATCCAACTGATTTAAGTATATATCAAATTTTATTAAATTTGAAGAAGATTGAGCTTGAATAAAAATATAGTGAAAAAATTACAAAATATTCTACATAAAAGAGTGTAAACAAACTTATTTGAATCAAACTTAAACTTATAAAGGAAATCAATGTAATCTAATCTCATACCCTTTCCTTCCCCTATTATTAAGATTCCATTTCCTAAAATACATTTGCTATCTACTTTAATGAAATGGACTATTTACATAAACAAAATTCTTTCCAACACGTATTTCTATAATCAATGACAAGTTATCACAAAGGATTTAATAACTCTCTGTTGATGGATAATTTTGGATTGTAAACTCTTAAGGTCTATTCTAACTTCCTAAGGTAATCCAAATCTTAGCCTCAGAGGATTTTTTATGGTCAAATTGACCTTGACTACTCTAGACTTTGGTTTGGTTATGTTGAGACCTCGGTTCCCATACTATGGTTAGACCCATAGCAAATGTGACAAGACCTCGAACTTTGATGGACCCGTTCGAGAAGCTTAGAGATTGGGTATTAAGAAATATTGTGATTTGATCACTTCATGGGAACAATTAAGGTGCTATGTCACCTCTCAAAATCTTGGAATGTATCTATTCGAAAGATACATTTGTCTATTTGGGCAAGATATGTATCTTTCCAAGATTCATTCCACAAAGCCTTGATTAGAGATGATGCTTGCAGCTAAAACACTTGTCTATTTAACAACTCTAGCACTCATTGATTATGTTCTTCAAGGAAAAAACTCTATCGGTGATATTCAAGCAACAACACTCTTAATGCTTTCTTTCTTTCTTTCTCTTTTTTTATGCGAATTCTTGAACCAAACAATGAATTCGACATGGAAATAATGATTCCTTCGATCAAAATTGCAACTTCAAGTCAGAATCTCATGCTTTACACAAGAAATAACCAACGACAACTGATCTTATCAAGCTGCACATCCCTAAATGCGATTCATGCCGGATCCTCTTCAAAAGTGTTACCAAAATCTGGTTTTTAACCAAATTCCTTTCTTATTCTCGTAATATACTTCAAAACTGATGAAGAAAACTCAAGAATGGATTAAACCGTGACCAAACTGAATGAAATCGAAAAATTAGATTTTTTTTTTTCAATAGATCAATTTTGGATTCAGATTGCAATGGGTAATTGTTTTGCAGTTCCGTTCACTTCTTCAAACTGAATGGTTTGGTTCAAAGTGCCGAACCTTTAAATATTAAGAAAAAAGAGCTAACGTAAACCCTAGCCTATGAATGCCTGTATTAATTGCCATTCCGCTAAGGTCTCGCCCACCAAAATTGGAACTTGCGGTCTCTTTTTAGCTTCAATAGCCATGTTATGATTGTGCATATCACAGGGCTAATCCTTTGGCATTCTGCCATCGAAAATTGGACACATGCAACCTTCGTATAGGTAGGAGAAGCAACATTTTCTTTACCAACTGGATGAGGGAGAGAAGAATATTATATTATATATAATTTTTTCTATCTTATTGGTATGTATTTGGTATTTATTTATATCTTATATTTAGTAAGAATAAGATACAAAAAAGATAAAAAAAAATAATAATTCTATATGTGCCTTTTAAAAAAAATTAAATACTCAATAAATCCTAAGAAAGTTGAATCTATTTGCACTTTATTTTATTCACATTTATAAAAATGTTAATTAAAATAATTATTTCCAATATATACAATATATTTTTTTCAAAAATTTTCTCTTAAATATACCTAAATTTTCATTTCTTAACTCGCACTCTCTAATCAGTACTTTCATCACACTTGTGAAATAGAAATAAATAAAATAGTTTTTTAAATATCAAATTTTAAATAGATATCGATTAAATACAAAACATATTTAGATAATATATACAAATAAAATAGAAAAGATAATTCAAATAGGACCTAAGATGTCAAAAATAAGGACAAGTTACTGTGACTATTCTCTTTATTATTATTTTTAATAACTTTGATAAGAATGGTTCAAAACATATACAAAAGCAAATTGGTTTTTGAAAAATTATGAATGAAACACGGTTAGGTTTGATTTTCTAATGAAAGAAAAATTCGAATTATAATGTTAAATTCGATTAGATTCAGTACGATAAGTGAGTGAATAGATTATATCGAATCAAAACATACACCCCTAATCCTTACAAATTATTTTTTGACTCTCAGACATGTTACCTCATATGATATATATTTTCCTTACCTAAATAGTTATAATAATTTATTTTCATAAAATATCTTTTCCAAGTAGCTTAATTGGGTTTCAATAATACACATGTTACATTATTTTACTATTCTCTCAATTTATAATACGTTTAAATTGACATGATAAAAACAACTTATTATCATCATGATACAAAAAAAAAAAAAATCAATTCTAGTTATATTATAATTTTGAACGTAAGTGGTTTATTATTATTGTTATTGTGGTTATTATTATTATCATTATCTTTAGTAACTAATGCATCCACCTGTACCGTCATTTGTCAAATAAAAACTTAAAATCGAAGATTAGTAATTTATTAAGTCATCCAACTAAAATAATACAAAACATTTTGAGATCTAGATCCTCCAAAATCTATTTTCATCATGGTACTTTCTAAAGTAAAATGCAAGATATCAGTGCACTGGTACACTTGAAACAGAATCTTTTTTTGTTGTTGTTGTTGCCTCTATAGCTTTTTGATGTGGCAGATCGAATGAGTAAATACTAAGAACATGATATGATAACATGGCTCAAACATGTGCTAGCAAGTTGCATGTAAAAATACCACGTCCATCCGACATACCCTCAATGACAAGTTCCCCAACGAGGCTACAAACTTATGAGCACATCAATATTCGACATTCTTTTTTCTATTCAAACTTAGACATGATCAACCTTATGAAATTTCCTCTGGATCATATACATGATGATTGTATTTTATTTTGCCCCCCAACCCCACACCCCCTCCTCCTTTTTTCTATTCCATTCGCCTTTTATTATTCTTATTTTTTAATGAATTAATTCTAAAATAAATCATAAATATATCATAAATTGTTTATTAAATTCAAATAGATCTGTTAAACTCATACCGCATATTTTGTCTCATAACATACTTTTATTTTTCTATAACTTTTGAAGATACATACATAACTTTTAGAATGTCTCCATTCATGATCATTTCTCGAGAAATTTAGGGTTTTTAGTAATAATTTATAAATATGTGCATATATTTTAAATTTGAAGTTATAAATTACTTTTTAGAAAAGTTATAGGAGCCAAGTTCATGGCTTTTTGTGTTTCTAAATTAAAAGAGCCATGGAATTGCAATTAACCATTTTCATCTAAATAATATATGCTAACTTATATTGCCATCTCTTAGAAGCTATTAAAATTACAGAGACACCTCAAATAGCGGACTTCGCCTTTTGAAAAGGATTGCCACTGCAAAATTTCTCCTCCATTACATTGTAATATCGAGTCCATCTTCCGTAACGATGTACAATTTTAATTATGGCAAATTCATCACCCGATTTGAATTGTATTAGCCATCTAAATGTCAAATTAGTCAAGAAAAATCTCAAAACAGTTGATGAATCTGCCATAGAAAAATAATTCCAAGTGTTATATGTACAAAAAACAACTTAAATGTCTAACATTTTTCCATTGATATAAATTGGTATTTTTAAAATTTGAGATGGCTCCACAGTATGCAATAAAATAACGAGCAGAGTCCTTTCCATTCTGTGTGCTAATGAGGCAAACCGGTTTCTCCCAAAAGGACTCGGTCTTCAACTTGTGTATAATTTAATAAAATCAAACGAGGGTTTTTAGGAAAGAATGGGCATTTTGCCATTTAAAATAGGAGTATGACAAAAACTTTCACAGAAATCTAATGGAAAATCTTGAGTGGGGTTTGTGGAATAATATTACACAGCACATAGATGATAGGCTCATGCAATGTTCCAACTTAACTATGATCTGGACAGTATCTTCATGGACCACGTCTGGTTGCTATCTTTAGCTTGTTTAGTTGTTATTACTGTCGGTGGGACAACCATTAATATTGTGCATCAACTGACTTTACAGACGCTGTTACATGTTGCTATACTTTATTTGGTTACTAATTTATCACAATCAACTAAAGTTAGCGCTAACAACTAAATAAGAAATTTTAGACTATTGGAAAAATAACTAATATCAACTTGGGTTAAAAGATGAAGGAAGAACCCTAACCAAATCCGTAATGGTTAACCATGCATAAATTAGTCAGCCAATTTGAATGAATGAATAAATAAGTAGTTGAGCAATTGGGAGAATGGCTAACGGAAGTTTCATCTAGTCAATTGAATCTCTCGTTCATATGACTGAACCCTCTAATGAGATGTCATTGCTAAATTAAGTTTATATGCTTTTTTTTAATGATCTTGAGCGAAACAAAATGTAGATCATAGTCAAGTAACAATATCATATGAGTAAATGCCCTATTGGAACACTGGTTGTTATAGATTGAAATGTTCCTTATGTAAATTTGATCTGATATATGCTACATATTCAATAGTATGAATGTTAGAATGCATGTGGCATTCATTACAATGATGCTTGTTGTGTTAATAAATTGGTTAGCTAACTTAATAAGCTTCCTAGCTTAATCTTTTTTAAGCTGTCTATTTTAGATACCTAACTAGATGGAACATAATGGAAGAGAGAGGAGTTCAATATGCTACAATATCTTGAGTCATCTTGGTTATGGTTAAGGCCATGTGGAGGTTGCAATGCCTTTTTGGATATAGGGCATAGAGTGTATGTAATCAAATTTTATTTTATTTTTTTGATGATTACAATAAGGGAAGGAGTATTTAAACTTAGTTCAGTTTACTTAGGAAATTAATATCCATGCCACTAAGTTATAAGACCATTGGTATAATAAAACTCATTTAAAATAGTTATAACTATTGCACTGGTTTTTTGATAAAACTAATTTTTTAAAACAATTTTGAAAACCAAATTTTTGAGTTCAGGGGCTAACTATTTTTACCTTGAGTGCTCCTTTTAACTTTTTGAATTTAGATTTACTTTTCAATATACTCTTATAAAAATATTATTTATTCACATGCAAATAAGTAAATAAAATTGAATCTACAAAAAAAAAATTAAATAAATATTTACAAAAAATGAAAAAAGAAAATTTTTCATATTTTAAATCGCTCCGTAATTACGTACGAGTATCTACATACCCGTTATTCAGGATTAGATTTAGTTTGTAAGTGACTTTTAATTTTGAAAACATTCGGCTTAACATTTTTTAATAATTTATTTTGTTTAAGAAAATTCCTGAAAAGGAGTCCTAATTTGAGTGTTTTGTTTTTGGAAAGTTCTAATTTGGAAAAGGGTTAATTATTTTTATTTATTTTGAAAAAAAATTTTCTAAGTAATAAATGATTTTCAACTTTTATTATTATTATTTTCTTTATTTTATCATTTACTTATTTTTTATTTTACCGAATAAAAACCGAAACGAACTTCTTCTTCTTTTTTTATGTTTTTCTTTCTTTCCTCTTTTTCTTCCTTTTTTTATTTTATTTTTATTTTTTACAATTACAACAAGTTACAAGAACAAATAAATAAATAAAGAATACAAAACCAAAATCAAAACAAGGCTAGACCAAGAAGAAACATGTACGAGTTATAGAGCAGGTCGCGGTTGGGTTGGTCTCGAGTTTAAATATGGGTCTTCAGATCGCGAGTCGGGTTGTCTCCAATCTTCAATAGTAGTGGCATGAAGGGACAGCTTGGGACAATCTGAGCACCAAATTAAGTAAGCGAAGGGTTTTTTATGACAATTTTATTATAATTAGGTAGGAGAGGGGGGGCTTGATGCTGCGGTGTTTGGAAGTCGTTTGGTGGTTCGTCGAAGGGAAGTGGTTGCGGTTGATTGTGGATAGCTATGGTGGGAGTAAGACCTACAATTAGTTACTCAAGGTTTCGATCGGCTGAAAGATTCGATTAAGCCCAAATTATAAGTAAAGCCAGAAATATTAGTAAAAATGATTCCGTAAGTTTAAATTTAAGAAAATCAGCAATAAAATAAAAGAATATAAAAATTCCAAATTTTAAGTATTTAACTCGTTATTTATCGAAAATGTGTAAAATGCATTCCGATAATTAACGAATTGCTAGAGATAAATTATATGTATAATAAAAATCATAAAATGACCTAAATAATATTTAGGAATATTTATTTGTACTATATATGAATTTACATGTAGGTAGAAATACGCGTAATTACTTAAAATAAGTAAAATGTGCTAAAATAATACTAAATAATTAAAGAAAATCCATAATTAATTAAGGAAAAATTATAAAAAATGAGGAAAAATCTAGAAATGAGGCATGGCAATCTGGAATTGAAGAAACTAAATCAACCAATTAAAATGCAACAAATAAAAAGTGGAAAAAAGAAGAGATAAGGTAGTTGTCTAATCAAATTAATGCACAATAATTTCCCTAAAACTGTATAAATAGCAAGAAAATTTCAGAAGCTCATTTGGTTAGTTTGGAGAGTGAGAAAAATAGGGAGAGGCGAAACTGAGAGAAAAATTAGGGTTAGGAAAAAAATAAGAAAAACTATACAATTAAGGCCATAAAGAGGAACCAACACCAGACGAGCAGCTGGGAATAGACGGCCACCACCACCACACGATAGTGGCAGCGCCTAGACCGGTCAACAAGGCCATGGTGGCCGGCGGTGGCCAGAGCCACCTAAACCGATGAGTTCGATTTTCAGCTCAATTTTGTGTAAATTTATAAAAAATAGTAAATATTCTTAGAAAATTATGAATTTTGTTATTCTAGAATATTTTTTTATGTAGTTTTTAGGAAAAATATTATTTTGATGAAAATATATCTTGTGGTATATGGTCCTTAAGAAATTATGTAAAATCGAACATGTTTCGGTTTAGAAAAAATGACTTTAGGAGCATAGTTTTAAGCTCAAAATTTTTGCGTAGATTATTTAGATAATATAGAATGGTGCTATGAAGCCCGTTTTCGAAAATTAATTTTTGAAATTTTTAGGCCTTAAAATAAGGCATAAAATGGGTAATTTAGAGTTAATTAAGTAATTAAATGGTTAATTATTAATTTAGTGAATAATTATATGTTTTAGGATGTTGAAATCTGATGAAGTATGATACTTGTAGCATTTAGGGTGTTAAATGTAATTATTAGGTTAATTATGTAGTAAATGAGTAATAAGAAAAAATAGTAAATTTTAAGTTAATTTTGTAAATTAGGGTAATTAGGTGTAAAATATGATTTAGGATGAATTTAGACACTTTGAAATGATAATTGATGTTGGGAGATAATAATTATAGTGATAGAAATATTAGATGTGTATTATATACATAATAGGTAATAATACATAATATGTAATTATTGGAAATATAATAAATAGAAAATATTAGGATAAAAATTGATATTATATAAATAATAGGGATATATAATAAAACTAATAGAAAACTTAAATTTATGTAATTATATGAAAAATGTAAAAATTTCTTACATCAGGAGTAAATTCGATACACTAATAAGAATTTAAGTGTACCGGGTGGAATAAAATACTGACTAGGGGTAATGATGGTATTTAGGATATTTGGAAGTAATGTGATTAATTTCACATTATGAATTGAAACGAATTTCTAGGGTTTAGGTATAAAACAGTACTTAAAAATCGAACTATAACATAATTTAGAAATCGATGCGGAAACCGACCTAACCCTAACCCCAAACCTAGAATAATTGTAAAAGACTTAAGATCTAGATAATTAGGTATATTAAACCCTAAACAAAACATAACAATAAGCGCTATAGGATAAAACAAATCTATAATAGTTATATGAAAAACTGAAACCACGTTTGTGTTATAGGGATGATCGGCGATGACCTAAGCGAGTCGTACCTCGAGTGAGTGAGCGAGGAGTCGATGTAAGTTGGGATTAATATGATGCTGTATTTTGGAGGCTTGAGATTATGTTTGGTTGTGCTTGTTAGATAGTCTGTTGTGTGCATGTGCTTGATTATGAGTGATACTATGATTCTGTTTGTTATTTTAGCTTGTATTGTGTGATTTGTATGAAATGATTGATTACCCTAAACTGAACCCAATCAAATATACAACTTGTAATCATAATCGAACCTGTATGGCAACCTATTAGGGGAAACCTAAGATTCTCTGGCCAAATACCGACCCTTTCGAAAGGGATAGCGTAGGATTGTATAAGTGTCTTTTCTTCATCTTTAGTCGAATTAAGTGACAAGAGAGGAGGTCGCGGCGAGGGTGAAGTTAATGGTTCGAAGGTAGTCGTAGGAGGAGCGGTATCTCTATTGTAGAAGCCTGGGCAATTTCTTTAATCTCACGACGAACTAGACAACGTTGTGCGATGGCATTTGCTTGAACATGCATTGCACTTAATAAGTTGGTTGATAACCTTGTTGTGTTTTTGGTATAGTTTTAAGTCCTTCATCTTAACTTACTGAGCTATAGTTGCTCACATCCTTATAGACGTCGTGCAGGTGCTAGCTAAGAAGCGGCTTACAACTACTCTGAAGCTAGCAACTGCTAGATCTTAGGGAGTAAGGAAAAACATTTAAAGAACAAACATATAGTTTTAAGGTCTAAGCTTTTATTTTAGAATTTTTCATTTCTGAATAATGTAATAGCTAGGAAATATATTACGATGAAATATTGTAAACGTTAACTGTAATAACTAAATTCTAGTATGTATATATATTTTCTCACTTATTAGGTAAATGACTTATTTAAATTACAAACTGTTTACTTCAAAGTGGGTTAGTCGTGAACGCCTTATGTAGATCAGGTCCAGGATAACGATTGTAAGGCCAACTTCTATCTTAGAATGGTTTACACGGTAGGGTTATTACGATTCTGCCGCTTTGGGGCGTAACAGTGGGGATCATTGGGTGTAAGAGGAGATTATGGCAGTGGGTTTTTAGATATGGGGAGTTTAGCTATACAGTCGATTTGTGCCAAAAGTAGTGGCACATAATGGTTTGAGAGTAAAGGCTGCTATGAGTTAAGGTTTCATAGTGGGGGGATGGTTAGGGTAGCTAAGATGCACAACGAGTGTCAAGAGAGGTTAAGTTTAAGAGAAGTAATGGTGGTAAGTGTCGTGGTGGTAGTGGGTTTGTTTGGAAGTGACCTAAGAGAGAGAGAGAGATGATACGGTTAGAGAGAGAGAGAGAGCTTGAGGATTTTGATAGAGCGTTTTAGTGTACAGGTATCTAAGCTTCTAATTCTCAACCCCTTTTTATATTTTGATTCGAGCGTAAGAGACCAAGGAAAGGATAAAAAAATCTGGGTTTTGAATGATTTGACCTTTGGATAAATGACGATTACTGCAATCTTGGGTATAAATGGTCGTCTATGGGTGTTCAACTTACTCCAAATCTCCACTAGAAGCTTTGGATTGCATTAATAAAGCTTGAATTAAGGAAACGAAAATCGGAATATGAACAAGCATTTGCTACTTTTCTAAAACTTTGACTTGATTTTTTACTGACTTAATGGCTGAATCTGGATGAGTATTTGAACTCCAATTGAAGAAGCTATGTTGAGAACAAGAATCATCCATAAATTGGTGTATTTACGAATGGAAATTGTGCAAAAAATGAGGCCAAAATGGAGGGAGGTGTAAGGACTAGTTTTGCTGCGGAAAATGAGGGAAAGGGAAAGAAAGAATGCTAAAGTGGTGCCACATTAGCTGCATAATCCAATAACATCGTACCATGCATCTTTGACGAAACATGTGGCTGATCATGTAGTAAGAGTTAACATGTTGTTGTGCTATGTGATACGACATACGACATATGGCATGAGGGTGTTGATGTAAGGCAATGCCATGTGTCTACAATGGATACGTGGCCTAATGATATCTTGATATGCGGTAGCATATTTTATGGAGAAATATAAAGGGCAGCTTGTGCCTTTGATGATATTCAAACCTAAGATCTCCAAGTTACATGCAATAGGAAGTTAGAATGTAGAATGTTAAGCCGTTAGCCTATGCCTTATCCATATATGCAATTAAATTGTATATATTGATTAGGTTAGCCTAGATTATATTTAAATTTAAGCTCAAGCCTAGACCCAGAAATCTCTTTTCTCTTATTATCACTAAGGCCTAAAAAATACTAAGGTTAAATTAAGAATCTTATTCTACTTAAACTATTTAAAAATTATATTTTATTATATATTTTTTTCTTTCCTTCTTTCTTTTTTCTTCTTCTTTTATTATTTTGTTTTCCTTTTTTGTATTTTTCCTAAATTTTCTATTTTTTGCGATTTTTTTCTAATTTTTGTAAATTTTTTATAATTTTTTTTTCTAAACTATGATCCTTAATCCTATTCTAAAAATTTTAAAAATTATAGGAGGGCAAAAATGGAATACCTATAGTAAACATTTTTCATTTAAAGATACACAATCTAATAATTATCATGCCATATTGGATAACTTTAGAATAATTCAAAGTGATCCAATATTTATTACATATACATTCAACAGTTATTGCCTCGTATAGTATCAAATGATGCTTAATCAGGCATTCATAAGCTTCAATATGTAAGATAGAATAATTTACTATATATGAGTGAGTCTGATCATAGTAATCTGATATGTATAGTGTTATTGTCATGTTTCACGTAATCTTAGAGGAGTGACATAACATTGATATGTAGACAATTACTTAGAGAGAGATGTAAGAAGGATGAATAGGCAGACTTGGGGACTCGAATGCACAAGTGACAGATGCAAGAGTTATATTGCATTGTTCCTACTATTCTTAAGGAAAAGATATATGTTCTTCGTTTTGAACCTTGCTTGATCTTCTAAAACTATAGTTTGATAGCATGACATCTACTCCTCAAAATCTCTCAATTGTATTGAACAAGGAGGAGCTCTTAAGTATTTACAAAGTTTGGCTGTTTTCATTAGATTATACTAATAGTCAACCATCGAGATGAGTTATGTTCTTGATGGATCCCTCTATCAACTAATCTCGGGTCTAAACTTGTAGAGAGCATCTCAAAGTGTATGAGCTTTTATAAGAAAGGATGAAAGTAGATGAGTTGGTAAACCTATTCTTATTCTAAGCCTACTTTATCAAATATTCCTAAATCATCCTAATATCACGACCTAGCTCCTTGGTTCTATCACTAGCTTAAGGAGTTATTACAGATTGTTATTGAGTTTACAACCATAACTATATTATAAGTTCATTTCAACCTTCTAAGTTATATATCTATTTTACTCAATTTAAGGTGCTTTAGCTGTAATTACATTAATCATTTCTTGGTATAAAATAAACAAACAATAAATTGGATAAAGAGTTGATGAAAGGTAAGTTACTGAATTTGAACTTTAGGAATATATTAGGTGAATGACATAAGAATTAATTACCTTACTTTTAACCTACTTTTAACCAATGTATTAACCTAAAATAATTGTGATATTAATCAATTTTCCTTCCTTCTTTCTTTTTTTTTTCCCTCACAATAATTTCTATATCAGTGTTTGTTTCTTCTTTTTACAAATACTGCCTTAGATAAAATAATGAATATCCTAAAATTTTGTCTTTGACTTATTTAAGAATGGGTGTAATATCATTATGGCAATCTAGCTTGTTATAATAAATTTCATTACATATAATATTAAAACCAGAGAAAATATAAACTAAGAAAAGAAATGCAAAAAATAGATTGTCTTGAAAAATAAGGCTAGGTTAAAAAACTATAGATGAGATTAAAATAGATCAATTATAGTGTGAAGATCCAAGCATGATTTCTTTCAATCACATAGTAACTACTATCAAAATCAAAATAATCCTAATTGTTATTTAGACATATCATGTAACTCACTAATGCAATATGAAAGCACATATATGGGGTTGTGTAAGCAAAACGTTAAAGATAAGTTAGGCTATGAGTAATCACGAAAGAGTAGATTACCAAACATACTTTAACAAATAGACTTATTCACCGGGCCAAAACGGCTTGGAATCGCTAGTTCATAAGTTGGATGAAGGCTGAATCATGATCAACCTGGCTAGTCATGGTTTTGGGTTAGTTTGTTGACCTTTGAATCAGTTTTTTTTTAATTTTAATATTTATTTATTTTTATTAATTCCCGACTTGTCGTGGTTTCAACTTTTGTGTATTTTTTCTTCAAACATGGCCTCCTTTATCTTTTTTTTTTTAAATTATACTAATTTATTAATAATTTTTATTTTTTTATTAATTTCCGACTTAATGTAGCTTCAACTTTTTTATTTTTTTCCTCTCAAATTTTATCTTTTCCTTATATTCAAGTCTTTAACATTTGACAAGTAATAAAAATGACTTATATTAACTAACATTGAATTTTCCATCTATTTTTAATGCATAATCAACTTATAATTAGTTTTTTATTACTAGTTTGATGATATTATTTTTAGAAAATCGTCATTCACTATCGCAAAGAAGGTAATTTTGACATGTTATAATTTAATGAATATGATCTAATTATTTTTTTTGACTTAATGGCCATCCTTCTCTCTCTCTCTCTTTCTTTTTTTTTTTTTTTAAAGAGGGTAAACCGGTCGGGCTGACCTGCTTGTTCAATGACGAGCCTACAAAGCTAAACTGCTCAAGTCCTTAAAGCCCAACAATTCAGAGGTCAATTTAGGTTTGCCATAAATTGAGTTGAGACAATTTGTAGTTTGGTACTGGCCTTTACACAAGTATACTAACAAATATGTAAGATATAGTCTTTTATATCATGTACCATCAAATTCAGAAAATTATCGTAGATTTATAAAACATTAAGGTATTTAAACTAGCAAATGAATATTTTGGTAATAACTTAGAAAATTAAATTTCAAAGTGGAAACTTTTTTGTAATTTGTTTTTATTTTTATTTCTTTTGGTAGGAATTGAATATAATAGAAGGTACCCAAAAGAAAGATTGACATCCCTAGAAGTTAAAATATCATTTTAGACATGCACTAGCCTTGTAGTGTAGCGCTACCTCAAAAATTTTGATTTGGATTGTCTAAGGATGTGGGATGACCTACCCTTAAAATACCCTCTATTTTTATACAAATTTGGTATGCAACCCTTTACTCCATGTCTCTTCCATCTGATTCAGAACACGGCAGCTATTGCATCTGACATAATAGCATTTGCTAGACAGAAATGATTATTTTTATTAATTAATCGTTGCACTCTTTTTCTAATTTTAGAATGTTGTTAAATTCTTATACTTGGAGGGTGACGATGGTCTTGAGACATACACAGAGTAACTTTATTTAGGACAATTAAAAGCCATCCAGAAACAAACAGCTATACTATAATTATATGTCTAGTGAAGACCTTAAAAGTAAGAAGACAACTATATGCATGAAATGAAGTAATCAAATATAAGGTGTATCTTCAATTAATTCATGTAGGAATTCCAAATAGCCCTTCAATGATATTAGTTAGATGCATATAGATTTCTCAAACAATTAAAACGTACTTTACCATGATCTCATAAGTATAAAAATAGTGCAAATGCGTCTATATTGTCGCTAAAGTTCTGTTGCTATTTATGGTGGATTTGGAAATGATTTTAGGGTCGTAACAGTACCTTGAGCTACATACATGCATACAATCAAAAGTTATGCCAAAATAAAGATATATTTTTGGAGGTTATGAGTTTACTCATATCTGTAAAAAAATTTAAGATATATTTACAATTATCCCTTGATTCATTGTAAGTTGAGAGAGAAAATGGAAAGTTTAATAATAAGATTAAAAAAAAAAAAATTATTTCTTAGCAAACATGTTATCGTCCCCTTTTTTGTCACCTTGTTAAAATACTTGCATCTTGGATATTTTAGGTGTTATTTTTGACAATACATTATTAATCTAACTTAAATACTTTGTGTTAATTTAGAGGATTAAATTCAACATCGTAAGAATTTAGGGAAAATGAGTGATTTCATTTTAACATTAAAACTTAGGTTTTGGACTTAAATAACAACATAAAAAAAGAGTTTAACGGTATTATTAGTAGTTAGCGGAAAAAAATGGTAAGACAAGAGGGATATACCTTACATCTAATTTATTTACGTTTTATTAAAATTTCAATCTAAAATTGTCTTCTACAAGCGTCTTAAATGCGTTAATTATACATTTTATTTTTATATGTATTTAATATTTATATGTTATCTGTGTTTTAATTTGATAAATTCTTGAATAAATAAGACTGAAAAATCAAAACCATAGGTCGTCTAGAAAACAGTTATTATTTATCAACAAAATTTGGCCAAACACACTCGATTAAATTTAGAAAAAAGAGGAATCGTCTTTATCGATGTTACGGTGAGATGATCGCTAGAATAGACAAGGCAAGATGCAATTCTCGAAAATCAATGGAAAAGCCACCAATTAATATAATATAAATGATACAGAATCAAAGTACATGTGAGTTTGCGATACGTTTTGTCTACTCCATTAAATGCGAAGCAGACCACACCAGAGAAAGCCGTAGCCAATCCGAAATTAACATTTGCGGGAAAAAAAGAAGGAAAATAAAATTACTACTTAACACCTCCATACACCAAAATTCGAATTTTTGGCCTCTTAATGGGCACTAATCAATACAATCCTTGTGTAATGCTTTATGTATTAACCCAGCATAGGTTATCATAATTTTATAAAATATATCTCCACTTTATTTGTGTTCTCTCACGAGTTTAGTTTTTATTATTGTAATCTATAATAGATTATGTATATATATTATCGTGATAAGGGCTTGAAGCTAGAAAAATCTTTCATCAAAATATTAAGATAAGTCTTTTCTTCTTCTTTTTTTTTTTTAATACAATAATTGATTCTTCTTAGAAAACTATTTCCTTAGGGTTCTAAAAGGTTTTTTATTAGATCTATACACTTTACACTTATTAAGATAATATATATATATATATATATATAGCAAGATATGTGCCTAATACTTGAAAAACTATGAATTTTTTTTACTATATAAATTATCTTGAAGCACTCAAGAAAGGAAGATACTCGCTATTATGAAATTCCCACGTTGAATATGCTTCGAAACTGTTGGAAAAAGTTGCCTATTCACATTTACGAAAGAGCTGGTCCATGTGTTTCGCAATGAAGTATCGGTAGATTGTTTTCGATCCTCCTATCACTTCTCCTCAAGGAATAGAATAGTTACACTTGGATGGTATGATTTGATTTGATTTTCAACCGTCAATAAATTGGCTGTTATAAAAAATTATGTATTCAGGATAATTTATTTCAATTTCAATTTAGTTCATTATATATTTAATTTTAATAAATAAGAGAGGATTCAATTCAATTTTTAATTAAACCAAATCAAACCTTTAAATATACTATATATATATACTATTTGGTTTTATTTATACTGTAAAACGTGAATTATAATTAAAAAAAAAAACAATTTTGATTCAATTCATTCACAATTTCATAGGTTTTTCTCTTCTCATGAACCTATGTTTGTGCCAATGGTAGGTTACTATTACTGCCACTAGTGCGTACACATAAACATAGACCATAGGAAATACAGAATACACACAATGGGAACAGTCATTTGAATGGTGACAAGACAATAGACAAGTGGGATATTGTCTATATTGGCAGTGGATTTTCCAAGATCTCACCAAATACTAAAAACACAACAATGCAAGATCCTCTCTCTCTCTTCTTTTTCTCTCTCTAAGATCTTCCCTCAAATCTCTCGACCCCACTTTGCTTCTGATAATAAAATGGACCAACCTTTACAATGACTTTTGCAGTTTCTCTCCTCTTCCTGAACATAAAAAGCAACAGACTTGTTCCGTCTTTGGGCAAAATAAACCAAACCCATTTCGGTAGATATGGTTATGGCAAATGGGTCATCGCCAGAGCTCCACGTTCTTGCTGTAGATGATAGTCTTGTTGAGAGGATGGTCATTGAGAGGTTGCTGAAGAGTTTTTCATGTAAAGGTCTGTTCCTTTTTAGGTCTATTAATTTTTTTTTTTTTTCGTCTGTTTTTCTCTTTGTGGTTTCCTTTTTCCTAGGTATTGATATGTAGAATTGGGTTTTGGTTTATTTTGCAGTTACTGTTGTGGATAGTGGACGAAGAGCTCTTCAGATTTTGGGGTTAGATGATGAGAAGAAAACTTCTGTTGGATTTGATGTAAGAAACTGAATCAATCTTTTTATGTATTGTATATGTGGATTTGTTTTGCAAAAAAAAAAAATTAGCTGAGAAATGGTAGAATGAAGTGACTAAATATTGGCATAAGCTATTGAATTTCTGATATAGGATTTCATGGGTTAGAAGTTGGGTCAATATAAGGTTCTGTTTTATCAATAGAATCCCTTAATCATGGCGGACTTTTAGCTTAGATTCAATTAACTAGACCGTCTAGTCAGCTATTCGACCATTGAAATGGATGACATATTTAAATTTAAGAGTTGATTTCACTCATAGGCTCTTCCGGACAGTCCGGTCGACTCCACCGATGCCATTTGTTATCGCTTGCTGTATTTAACAAAATTTTGATTTGAGAGTTGGGCTTGAGGTGCATATTTTTTAATCACTGCGAAAATGTGTTCATTGATTTCAGGCTTTAAAGGTGAATTTGATAATGACTGATTACTCTATGCCTGGAATGACTGGATATGAACTCCTCAAGAAGATCAAGGTTAATGTACTTTCTGATTTTAGGAATTTCCTTTGTGATCATATATTGGCGTATCTGTTATCAAATAGTAGGGGCTTTTCACTAACACAGTTGTTATTGAAAATTTTCTTTTCAGGAATCATCTGCCTTTCGAGAAGTCCCTGTTGTCATAATGTCATCGGAGAGAATACTTGCTCGTATCAATAGGTAATTGATTTTTTTGATGTATATGGTATTTACTTGCCCTTGGACTTAATTGATGATTATTTGCAAACGGATGCGAAAGAAAACTATTTTGGACGTTATACTGCAAATTTGTCATAAGGTTTGGTAAAAGTAATACTCTGTCAGTTTATTTAATGATGGGTCATGATAAACTATAAGTGGCGCATTTGGGCCTTCATAGCCTATTTTCCACGATGATCTGAACTTACGCTTAATGATTGCATGGAGACTGGTTATCTTAAACTCGGATCTGGAAAATCAGTAACAGCATTGGTCATTTGCATTTATTTTGAATTAATTGATGAAAACTGAACAATGGCTGAGCTGATTTGTGGATCTAACGTGTTCTCTAATTGGATTTGTAAGTTGCTAAATTATCTTCAACAATTGATGTTAACATGGCACTTTTATTACTTAGCCAGATGTCTAGAGGAAGGAGCAGAGGATTTCTTGGCAAAACCGGTAAAACCATCAGATGTTGAACGATTAAAGGAATCATTAATTAGAGGAGGACAGAGAGATGAGAACCGAAGCAGCCCCAAGAAGAGACTAGAAGATGCTGATCATGCCATGTCAGAACAGCCTTCGTCTTTGTCACTGACGCATGCCCGTGATCTAGGTCAATCAGAATCCATACCAGACGATGAACAAGCTTCATCAGATGTTAGATGTTTGAAAGAATCATTGATCAGAGGAGAGTTCGACAAGAATCGAAGCAGCACCAAGAAGAGACTGCTTGATGTTGATCAAGCCATATCAGAACAGCCTGCATCTTCGTCACTGACTCATACCTGCGATCTAGGTCAATCAGAGTCCATACTAGACAATGATCATGCTGTCTCACCCGAGCCCACTTCTTTGTTACACATCGCCCTTGGTTGTGATCTAGACCAAGAGCAATCTCGAAGGGAATCCTCATCTTCATTGTCCTCTCCGTGCTCTTCTTCACGATTAGTTGTTTATTCACCCAAAAGACTAAAAGTACCAGGCAGAAATTGATCACACTTTGTACAGAGAACCAAGTAGTGCAAATTTTTTTTTTTTTTGTTTTTTCTACCTCATAACCGGTAAGGTTTTTTGGTCCATCATACAAATTGTTGACAAAGGAGGAAATCAAAGGGAAAAGAGACGTTGAGAAGGTAGAAGCTTTGTCATGAAGACATATAGGAATATCTGCATGATCCTAGTTACATGACTATTGTATGTGTCATGTGTTTGAACGATGGAAAATTTCTGTAGGAACTCTTAAGTTTTCTTGACAATGGCTGACAGGAAGATCTGATGTAACATGGTAGCTGTGCAAAACATGGAAGTTGACCTCAATGGTGAAAAATTTCCATGTGTATTTTCCTGTTTAATTTTCCCATTTCTCACTAGCCGTCTAAAAAAGGCAAATTGCTAGAAATTTATACGACAGTACAGATTATGTACAGTCAAATAATATTTTTATGATCATGAGCGGAACCAGCTTTCTAAACCTGCACCAGGACATGTTGAGATTTTAGCTGCCTCTTGATTGTTAGCACAATCAGCAACAAGAAGTTGCTTAGCGTCCACATTTAGTGAGAGTGTGGGAAAGGGATTTATGTTTTATCCTATAAGGTTGTCTACAGTTTTTTGTATTTTCAACTAGGTTAATTCGAATAATTTCAATTCATTTTTACCTTTTCAACTTCAATACATTATATTTGTAGGTGAACCGTCTATTATATATATGACGCGGAAGCAGCATATGCAAACACACTCCGCATAATTAAGTACAAATATTTGTAACAGATGGAGCTAGTTGGGTCTGGAGATAGAGCAAGAAGTCCCTCTTCTGTCTAGTAAGCATTGTTAATGGGTATTCATAGAAATAAGTGTTTAATTATGACCATCTGGGACTTTTAATGGATGGGGTTAATTAGAGTTGGTAACCTTAATGGGCTTTAATAAGGTTGAAAGTAATGTACAAACCTTGAAGGGCTTAACCTTCCCCAAGAAAATCTAAATGGGCTTGATAAGGACAAAGTTAACCTTAATGGGCTTTAAATAAGTACAAACCTTGAGGGGCTTAACGTTTCCAAAGAAAATCTTAATGGGCTACCTACTAAGAAAGCATAAAACCATGCAAGACAATATTTCCAACTCCCTAATCCAACACTATCGCAATCATTCCAAAAATAGGTTAAGAATTAACATTTCATGAATTATATTTGCAAATTAACCCCTTCATATTTTTCCCCTTTACAATTGATTCTCTGGATAGAGCGGACGAATTATTAGGAATTTATTAAAACATATATAATAAGTGGGCTATGTAATATTATTAGATATCCAAGTCCTTGCCAAAGGTGCATTTTGTACATTATCCGTGGCCTATATAGCTTAAAAACGATTGAAGATTATTAAGTTTCTCATCATGTTACATCATCGATGGATGATGCATCATGATTCATTTTTCAATTTTGAAAGTGTAAAATTCCCCTAGGGTCAGCTTTCTCATAACACTAGCTTTAGCAAGTGCATGAATAGTTTCAATGTTGTAAATAGCAAACAGTATAAATAAACATAATAAGCTTACAATCGAACAAGTTGGAATCTTCTTGATTTTCTTGTATAATGAATATAATGAGCATTATATCAAGCAAATACAATAAATTACTTCAATTCAATGGTATTTGTCAAGATAATTTATGCTACTTGGCAATTAAAATAACATAATTGTGCTAAGCGTTTACAGAGAAGTATCACATGCCAAGAAAAGTATTATACTATGAGGCAACAATAAGAGTTATAATATGTCCAAGCTTGCCTAGGCTTACTAATGCCTATCAAGGGATTGGTTCGTTGTATGATAGCAAAGAATAATAATATAAGGTAAAAAACTTATTTGATATAAGCCTTGTACCTCAAGAAAAATACTCTACTATAAGGTAGTAATAGTGACTCAATATACTAGGACTCATTTATGCTTATGGTGCTTGTAAAGGGGAATGCTTTGCTACTTGCTAGCAAAAGTGATAAGAGATGCCAAGGCATTATTTGAGTTTCAAGGTGTATCGAACATAGATTTTCAGTACTTAAATTGAGTGTTATCATGTAAGCAAGCAGTGGAATGTAAATTGAGCATTGTCACAAATCACAACATAAATCATACATATGCACAATTGGCAAGCATCACAATATAAACCATACATCATCATAGTATGTGAGCATTATAGCTCAAATTGTACATTTTCACAGTATACAAACATCACAGCATAGATTGTGCATCGTTGTAGTATGTTAGCATTGTAGTACAAACCATGTATCATTGTATTAGGTGGTATCACAATGTAGACTCTGCATTGTTGTAGTAATCAAGCATCGCAGCACAAACAATACATATCGCATCAAGCAAGCATCTTGATATGGATCGTGCATCATTGCAACGGTTGAGCATTGTAGCATAGACCATACATAGTCAAAGCAGGTAACTATCGTATGCAGACTATGCTTTGTTGCATTAATCCATAGTCATATGAATATGTGCTATTTATATCATAGTTATTCTATATCTGGTTTATTTCATACTATACATAATGTATTACATATTGCTCTAAAAAAGATGATAAGCTCCAAAGGCATTTTTTTCAATGTTGTTGCTGCACTTGATATATATGTGCATGTAAGAAGGTATGGTTTCTTATACAAAATAGGTAGCAATTAATATAAGAGTTGTTATTCTCAAGAATCTATCATTGGATAAAATAAAATGAACATGAATCCAATTTATACTAAAATCATTATAAAAAAAAAAAACTTACCTTTTGCATTGAACGAGCACGAAGAAATAGAAACTTTCCCAAGTTATTTTTTCAATAGAAATGATTAAGAAAACAACATTTATCCAAACTTAGACACTAAACTACTTTGTAGAATTTTACTTAACCATTATAATAAGACTAGTGAAATCAAGAGAATGTAACTTTATGTATGATTCAATATTAAACAGTTTTGAGTTGAAAATATTTGGCACGTGTGTTAACTTTTACAGTTCAAACTAGTATGGAATTGATAATATGCAACCAAGCATAATTGCAAGGGAAGCTCCGTTCACTGTTGATTTCCTTTTCCTGTTATGGAGCATCTAGAATGAATGGAATAGGTGGACTTTAGGCCTAAAAAGTAAATCCAAAATGTCAATGGCTTTCTAACTTAGTAGTATGGACATTGATCTTCGAGTGGGATGGATTGGTTTGGATTGGGTTTGAATCCCCTATATCTGTTGTAATTATCTAAAAAAAGTAAATCCAAAATGAAATTATAAAGCATAGAGTGAAGGTGTGAAATAGCTGAGCAACTACTTTTAGATTGAGTGATTATTGAGGTAGATTCAACTAAGGCTCCTAAGTTGAAAATAAAAATGTGGACTCTTCTATTTATTTGCTAATTATTGAATTTTGTAGAGAACTTGCTAGGAATCTTAATGAGCTTCTCTTTTGGAGGATGCCACGTGAAAAAAATGAAGTGCTTGATTACTTAGCAAAGATCGTTTTGGCTTGCTAGTATAGTTGTATAAGAGGGATAAGTGAGCTAACTTGCCCTGATCTACGGGTTAAGTGAACTAAATTGTTGCGTCCTACTTAATGAGTGTGCTAGAATTTTAGGTTCAAGCTATCTTACTGTAGGTTGGTAAGTTAAGCTGCTTACCCACTAACTTGTAACATTTAACTCATTTATACCACTTAGTGGGTCTATTAGGTAACCTACCAACCCATTAAGACTTTTTTTTTTAAAAAAATAAATGTTATCTTTTCAATTAAAACTTCATAGAGAAATAGTATTTACATATAGAAGAAAAAATAGACATTTCTATTAGAAGTAGTTTTTATCAATTCCATTGCATTGACATTATGATATACATATACAACATACATATGCTAAGAAGGCTCTAATGCCGATTTCTTAAATTATCTAGTCTCATAGATCCTTCTTTAAGGAATTTTATTTTCTTTACTTTTGTCCTCTATCAATCCGTCTTAGTTGTTCATCTTGAATTTGTATTTTCATGATTCTGTTAATTGGTTTGTTTTGTAATTTTGTCAATATCTACTTGTTAATTGTGAATTCTTGATTAGGAATATTAGACTTGTATTATGCTTGCATCAATAGCAAACATAAGCAATTAAGGGAAATTAGAGGTATCTCCAATGTGTACACTCTAATGCTTAAGTTAGTGGGATGGTCACGAATAAACAACAAGATAATAATAGAGAGGGTCACCTTACTTAAAGGGGTCTAGTGGTATTTATAGGAGTACAAGGTACGAATCGATATGATAGAGATCTTGGGGACCTTCCATATCTTATATTTGAATAGGAAGAATCTTTGCATTTAATCCTCCTACCATATTTTCCTAATGCTATTCCTTCCTCATCCTTTTAGATTGATGGGCTGTTAGCTGAGCTCATCTTAAAAGGCCTAAGGCGAAAATGCACTACCAACACAACTATTTGGTGAAGTTTTTTATATCCACTAATTTAATTGGTGAAGAAGTATGTTGTGATCCCACTATTTATTTATAGTAGAAGCTTTTGCACTGTAGTCCCCTTTTTTTCCCTATTGGGGTTTTCCATGTAAAATTTAAGTGCTTTTTATCATTTGTTTTATAGATTATTATATTGTTTATCACTATTAAGTAAGAGGAAAAATATTTTATTTTTACAGAGCATTATTTTTTCTAACAAGTGGTATCAAAGTTGGATATTGATTAAAAAATTATTAATTTTCTATGTTACTAATGTGATGGGGTTATTAGTACTATGATAAAATTTAGTTTATCAAATTATTTAATTTAGAATTTAATGACAAAAGACCTTTACATTGCAAAGATTTGTATGCACTTTTATATACTAGTGGTACGAAGCAATGATAAATCTAATCAAGGTTGGGGATTTTGCATCAGAAAACTCTTGTTTATATCTAACATGAGTGAACTATAGTATATATCAACATGTTGCTTGATAAACTAGAGCAGATATTCTATGGAAAAAATTGATGTCTATGTATGAGAGATAAATTATTTTAAATAAATCCTCCTTGATCATGAGAGTGGTTACTTTGAAAGGTAAGGATGGATCCAACATAACATATCATTTATGTGATCTTAATGTATTGTGAATTAGTTGAACACCATGAAGCTAATGCTTGATAACGAGATTTAAGTATTATTATTATTAAGTTCACTACCTAACAGTAGGAGACACATGTGGTATCTTTGAGTAATTTCACTTTAGAGGGTTGTTTACTATTGCAACGTTAAATGATAATTTGATGAATAAAGAAGCTAGAACAAAAGAGCATGGTGTAAATTCTAAGACTCGAACACTAGTAAATGGGAGAGATGTGGGAGAAGTTGGACTACGGGCTCATCTAATAAATTTGGTAGATTCAAGAGAAAATCCAAATCTCGAAGAAGAGCTGGGACATTAAAAAGTGGGAGTGTAGAATATGGAAAAATGAGCAAGCTAAAGAAATGGTGTTACGCCCCGAAGTCACAGAGTCGCAACAGTCCCGTTGTGTAAACCATTCTATGATAGTAACTGACCTCACAATTTCTACCATAGAAATGATCTACACAAGGCGTCGACGAGTCCTCGCTTTGAAGTAAACAGTCCAATTAACTATTTAACTACAATTATGATAAATATCATAAATTTCTAATAAACATATATAATTATATGTAGAGTCCACAGAACTTCCCATGAAATTCTACATAAACACAACTGTTCACTAATTTACATAATAACTATCAGTCTTTCATCTTTAACTACAAAGGACACTCTAGCTACACATCATTACTAAGTAAATTGATTCTTACACCCTTGGCTTCAAAAGGACTAACCTCTGGGTAATTGTAAGGTGGCATAATACTTGAAGTGTTCAGAAATCAGGACCTGCAAAAAGATCTATAAGGATATAAGCAACTACAGCTTAGTAAGTTGAATTGGAGACTCATGAATGCATACAAGCATAAACAAGATTATCAAGTAATTATTTTCATGCAATGCAACAATCAAGTGTCATCGCACAACGTAGTCCGGTCCATTGTGAAATCAGAGAAATTTCACCCGTTCTAATCCAGGTTGAGGAGTTTCCATATTATTCAGCAGCTCACAATCAAACCCAAGCTTGTGCAATGGAGACCTCGCTCTTCCCGCGATTACCTTCGAACCATTGACTTTACCCTCGCCGCGACCCCCTCGTCGTGACCCCCTCGTCGTGACCCCCTCTCCTGTCACTTAGTTCGACTAAAGATGAAGAAGGGACTATTATGTAATCTTGCGCTATCCCTTTCAAAGGGGTCGGTATTTGGTTGGAGAATCCTATTGATCTCCTAACGGGTTGCAATGCATAGCATTTTTGGTCGTTAAAGTCGAATAAGATTAAATTTATTTAGGGTTTTCAAACAATTCACACCAATTCAATCATAACACAAAATCCATCATACTACAATTTCAGCATGAATTTAGATACATCAAATACGTAAACTACTTACAATCACAACTATATACAATCTTAAGTCTCCGAGTACTATAAAAATAGTACTTTATTACAATAAGTAATAACCCAATTTACTTGGAATTTCTCAATTATCCGATCACTTAGTTGTAAGCTGATTCATCTCTGGATATCCTATAATACAAATAGGTCTTTTTAGTACTTATACTTTAAAGATTCATATTTTAAGTTATAATTTAACTCATTTTTTTCTATGTATACCTATTATGTATTAATAATTCTTTCTACTCTATTTTGAGGTTCAGACCCTAAATTAGATTTTAGTTTTGATTCCGAAGTCTTAAATATGTTCGAATCCTAATGTGAAATTAATCACATTAAGCTCGAGTATTCTAATATCTTATTGGGTCTTAATTTAGTATTCTAAACTATTCGGTACATGCTAATCCTAATTGGGGTATCAAATTTATTCCTGATGTGAGAAAATCTTATATTTTTTATACAATTAAATTTTTGTTTCAGATTTAGTATATTCTAATTTTTATTATAATATTATCTAAATAACCCCAATTTTTCAGATTTATTAAATTTTCAATTCCACATATTTCTAATTTCCTACAATTACTACCTAATTCCTAAATTAATTATACTTAATACTCCAAAGGCTAGGATTAGGTTTCCACATCAGAGATTAACATCCCTAAATATCTAATTACTATCTAAATAAGTAATTAGTGTCTTAATCACTTAATTAATCCAAAATTACCCAATTTTTCCATCATTTTAGGACTAAAAATTAACTTCAAAAATTTGAAAATTAATTTAAAAAAAATGGCTCATAGCACTGTTCTATATCACATAAGCATTCTACAGAAAAAAAATTGAGCTCTAAATTACACTCCTAAACCTATTTATTTCTAGTTTTAATCATGTTCGGTTTTGCTTAATTTGTTAAGAACCTTATATTTTTAGATGTGATTAAACTAAATCACTATTTTTCGCTAAATCTACATACAATAAAATCTCAGAATAACAAATTTCATAATTTTCTAGGCAAAATAACTAATTTTACGAAATTATACAAAATCGGGGCAAATAAGGGACTCACCCGGTTCGATGCTTTTTGGCTGTCCAACTCCGGTCCAAGTGTGTCGATTGGCCTAGACGATGGGTCTGGAGTAGGGTGGTGATGGTGGCTCGGTTCCGGGTGGTGGTGAGGTGTGGGTTTGGCTCATTAGGCCTAATTGCACAGTTTCTTTTCCTTTTTTTTTTTTCTGGATTTTCCCTTGAATTTTCGAAGCTCTTTATTTTTCTCTAATTCCTAACTATCTAAAAGAGTTTTGTGAATTTTTCCCCTATTTATAGAGCTTGGTGGTAATTAATATGCATTAATTAGATAAGATATTGTCCAAATTCCTTAATTTTTGGCTTTTGTGTTGCTTGATTCTAATTGGCTAATTTTTATTCTTCAGATCCTGACTTGCCACGACCAGATTTTCATCATTCCCTATCCCTTTGATTTTTTTTTTTGATTTTCCACAATAAATTAATAATTTTCTTTAGTTATTTACTAAGTTTTTGGCTAATTTAAGTAATTTTACGTATTTTTATCTATACATAAATACATGTCGGGTACATGTGAACATTCCTAATTATTATTTAGGTCATTCTATAATTTTTAGTATACATATAATCTATATCTAGTAATTTATTAGTTATTAGATTACACTTTTTACCTTTTCGATAATTAACAATTATTATACTTAAAATTTAAAAATTTTATAGTCTCCTATTTTATTATTTATTTTCTTAAATTCAAGTTTACGGAGTTGTTTTTACTAATTTTTCTATCAATAGTTTATAATTTGGGTTTAATTAGATCCTTTAATTGATCGTCCTAAACCTTGTGTTCTAAGTTCAATTTTACGGTCACTTAGCTTAACTTTAGGGCTTACAAATGGCGATTGGAAAAGTGATAACATGACGATAATAGCAATTAACAATGACATTGTTGTTGTCTAAGATAATGATTTTGTTAGTCTTGCAAGTCATGATAGTGATTAGGTCATTAACTTCGATGCCTCCTTTCATGTGACATCATATGGCATATTCTTTTGAACTTACACTACTTGTGATTATGGTAACAACAGGATGGAAAATGATGGAACATCTAAAATTGCTGGCATTGGAGATAATAGTTTCAAAACTAACATTCATTACAAATTCATTTTTAGAGATTTAGACATTTTAGATATTCACCTAAACCTTGTATTTGCAAAAAGCTTGATAATGAAGGATATCGTAACTATTACAGTGAGGGACATGGAAGCTCACCAATGATTCTATTATAGTGGCTAAAAGGAAAGAAGAATAATGCCCTTTATTTAATGCCAACAAAACTAAGTAAATGAATAGATGAATATAATTGATGAGGCATCAATAAGACTTTAACATAAGTGACTTTGTCACATGAACAAGAAAGGACTTCAACTATTAGCCAAGAAGCAACGTTTGTCAAATGTAAAAGGTACTCTTATAAAAGCCTGTATTGATTATCTTATCGATAAAGACTATAGGGTTGCATTCACCTTTTAAGAAATCTTATTTAATTGATTTAGTCTACATGAATATATGTTACGTGAAAGATAGATTAGTTAGTGTGCACTTTACATTGTAACCTTTATTAATGATCACTTTAGAAAGTTATGGCTTTTGCTTTAAACTAGAAGACAATTGAAATGTATTCGAGCAGATAATGATAGTGAATATAGAGATCCTTTTGAAGACTATTACAAAATTTATGGGATTAAACTTGAAAAGATAATGCTAAAGATACCATAGCAAAATAGTATTGCAAAAGGGATGAATTGTATTGTTACAAAGAGAGTTAAGTATAAGTTATCTCATACCAAGCTACCAAATCATTCTAAGGAGAAGTAATGGGGATATCGGTTGACTTAATCAACTTATTTGCCTCTTATGATTTGGACAACAAACTCCTAAATAGAGTATGGATAGGTAAAAGTATCTCTTGTGATCATGTTACAATCTTTTGATTGTATGGTATTCATGCTTAAGCAAAGGATGAATGAACAAAACTTGTTGCAATTTCAAAGCAGTATATTTTTGTAGGCTATGTATACGATAAGTATAGATACATATTATAGCATCTAAAAGAAAAGAAAATTGTCAAAAGCAGTTATGTGATGTTTTAGATGACTAAGCTATTTATGACATTAAGAAGCCGAAGATGTCTAAATCTATAAGCAAGATCTCGTCAATATGGGTCAAGTGTCTACACTTGAAGATCCTAATAATGATTAGAAGATGTGCAAGATTCAATTAAAGATGATGCAACACCACAAGAACCTGATCAGTAGATAGAGTTGAGGAGATCTATAGGAGAGCAAAGATCATCCACTAGATCAAATCCAAATGAATATTTGGTGCTGACAAATGGCGGAGAGTTAGAATGTTACTAAGAAGCTATGTTACATAAGGAGAAATGAGAATAGGTAAAAGTTATGCAAAAAGAGATGGAATTCTTATGCGAGAATCAAATTTATGATTTAGAAATATTTCCTAAAAGCAAGCAGCCTCCAAAAAATAATGCATATACAAACTAAAGATTGAAGAGAATAACTCACAATTGGGGTATAAGGCAAGATTGGTTGTATAAGTGGTATGATAAAAGAAAAAAGGAATTGATTATGATGAAACTTCCTCACCAGTAGTAAAGATGTCTTCCATTGTTCTTAAGATAGCTACCAATTTGAACTTGGAGATTGACTAATTAGATATGAATATGACATTCCTTCATGGTGATTGGAGAAAGAAATTTACATAGAGTAGCTTAAGGTATTAGATTCGGTGTAAATGAGCATTTTGTTCGTAGATTAAAGAAGAGTTTATATGGGCTAAAATAGCCCCTAAGATAGTGGTAAAAAAAGTTACACCTTCATAATTGACCAGGGATATTCCAAGACCACATCGGACCTAACATTATCATACTTGGCTTCAGGATACTTAGATATGTGAGAAGGCTAAGGATTAAGGGATAGAATCATTCTATTAAGGATGGAACCTTCGTTAACAAGAAAATAAAAATATAAGCCACATTTTAATTCTAAAAGACATATAACTATAAAATTGTACTATAAAATCCATAATTGGAACATGTTCATCTATAACCATAAAATCAACACAAGACATTTTGCTCTAATGTTTCCCAATTGATAAAGTTGATTAATAAACTTATCAACACTTTTTACGTAGCATACATTAATTTATAATAGCCTTGAAATGCAACTTTCATCCCAACGATCCCTATTCATATTCTATTAAGTTAGATTTTTCTAAAACATTCCCGATTGAGCTAGTTTTTTTGGACCCTTTCAATGGCTTATTAAACGGTTACATGGTATTAAATTAAGTTAAAAAACTTATTAACAAGATGACCCTTTCACAATATATTAACTATAAGTTTTTTTTTAAATAAAAAAGATCAATCATATATTTGGAGCCATTTTATGTTAAATTGGAAAATGATCAACATATTTTAGAAGGAAAATTGCATTTTCCGCGGTTAAGGTCATGAAAACAGAGCATAAATAACTAAGAGGATGAACCATTGATACTGACCATTTGAATTGTGGCAGCGCTGCTCATATGGCCTATTACTAATTTTACTCATACTATTATAAACCGGTCAATGTTGTACTATAAATATATGAAATCCATTGAAAAACGTATAAGCCCACTAATCAAGCCATGTAAAGTTACAAAAAGTTTATCTATCAATTATCCATAAATCTTATGTTGTATTGAAGGTTGATGTGGGCTTGCCAATTGTTCTAATCATTTACAATCACTGAACAGGTTACACGCTTATCAACTTATTGTTCAAATCATTTATAGTAAATATAATATTCGATACTTGGATTTTACCAATTTCTACAATTAATTATATGAAATTTAAAATTAGCAATTTTGTATTAGAATTTTATTCTTTTTTTTTTTTTTGGCAATGAACCACCAAAATGAAGTTAGTTTAGATACGATAAATGACTGATGGGCACCCAAATTCTAGATCTAATTTAAAAAAGCTATGAAAGAAATTAAATTTAAAAGAGGATGGTCAAGCTTCTGATGACAAGTGGCAAGCAGAAGAGGCAAATTAGAAGTGAAGGTGGTTCTATAGAAGGCTCTTTTCATAGAATAAAGAAAAATATGGCTTCCGATAGCTCGTAGGGTTATTCAAAGATTGTTTGGGATGTTGCTTCTCATCGTTGCATGAAAAGAAGCTTCTTATAGACTGTCATATTTTGGAAGGTGATTTAGCTTTTAATTTGAAGATTCAATTGCTACTTCATAGAAGATTTGTTTCCTATTTTAACTAGATATATTTCATTTCGCATCTTATTTGATTTAGTATATTTCCATTTTAGAGTCTTAGAAATAATTTTAAATTATACTAAATCTTTGGAAATTAGGTAATAAAAATACTTCCTTTACAAAGATATTTTTTTCCATGTAGTTTAGCTTCTAGAATTTCCAAGTCTACAAAATAAGCAAATGTTGAATGTTATTCACTATAAAAAAAGTTTTACTAATTTTATTCAATATTCTCTTTCTCGTTTTAGAGAAATTCTTTTTCATCCATATTTGAAGAATTATTATTCATCTTACCAATCAATATATATATATACATATATATATATATATATATATATACACATACATATATTTGAAAAAGAACTATTGATATTGTTGTTTATAAGATTTTGCCTGTAGAGTATTAGGAATGTTAGGCTTTGTGCTTGACTAGGAAGCTTGCAAAACAAGATATAATGAGGGACGTCAGGAGGGTTATCCGGCATAATTACTCTGATACTTAAGTTAGTACTTTATGTGTATGGAGAGTAAGGATGTAAGAATGTTGTTAAGTAGGCTTAGTATGCAAAGAGTCTAAGTAGTTTATCATTGGGATGCAGGTTAATATTTACAAAGGAGGGTTGCCAGAAGTTAAGGGACCAATTGTAACACTTTGGCACATCCGTACATCATGAATAGTAGGAGTGTGCTTGTCCAACATGGTTTAGATTTGTTGGGTTGTGATTGTTGACCTAGTCTCCAAGCCTTATCCTCTATCTTTTGCCTGTTATGTGCCATTGTGATTAGACAGGTTACCTGGTGGGCTTGGATAAGGTCGGCAAGGAGGACAATGGAGCCAAATATTGGTAAGTCGAGCTGAGTCACAAGTCTAGGTTGGTTGGTATAGACCTGAGGAGCCTAATTTTAAAATATCCTATTAACACTTGCCAAACCAACACCCCTCCCCCAGTGCATAGCCTCATTACCGTCGAGGTGGTAAGGAGGGAGAATGGATGGGTTCCTCAGGCATGTAACCGAACTGGATCTGAAGCACTCATGATAGCTTGGCGATTCGGCATGTTAAGGAGGTATACTATTATCATTGAAGGAGAGGCCAACATGGCATAGGAAGTGCATGCTAAGGAGGTACCTCGTAGGATGATCTGAGCTGATTGTATCATGGGCCAAGCTAGATATTTGAGAATCGAGTAAGAGACTATGAGGATTGACCTCTTTGAGCAAGAGAGGGTGCTGAACAGAGAAGGTGGTCTAATAGAGGTATGGTGCAACTATATTAGTCAGGGCCGAGGTTATACAAGTGGTCTTGAGTCGAACTAACCTGTCTTTGTTGGGTACAAGGGTTTTCGGAGTTTTCATGCTAAAGAAGTATTGTAGCAGGTTAAAAAACCAAAGGGACCTCGCATAAGCTTCCTTAGGAAGCTAACCTTTTCAAATCCCTATGTCGACACATGTACCTTGAGCATATTTAATGTGATACATGTTTGCGTAGGCATGAGTGCAATTGTAGTTATATTGTCATTTGATTATAGTTGTTCGATTGAAACCGTTGCTATGTGTCCTCATCCTAATGCATTGAGGGGATTAGAGTTGTACGGATCCTTGTAATCGTTAGAACACTCTCCCAAGCCTTAAGCATATAAATGTCCCTTGACTTAGCAAGGTGAATACTTTCACAACTCTCACATTTTGTTTTATTGCTACTATTGCAAATACTTCTTTCCTTCTTCTTTATCAACTAACTTGAGCTCCCATTTTTAGTAAGAAAGTATCAGAAGTGACTTTTTGATTGTCTAGAATTTTAAATACCTCAAAATTGCGCTTGATCCACGCTAACTAATCATTGGCTAAGGCAAGCTTACCCATTTCTCCTTCAAAATACTTTCATAAATTCAAAAAGTTGACTTGCATCTTGAGGTTGAATTTCTCTAAGTTCAGCCTCTGGTGGCCTTTAGTCCATCACATTTCCACCTTTGATCAGATGTTGAAGTTGGGTCCAACATGTTTAGAGCAAGTGATGGTACATCATTTCTAGGTGGTTTTGATGGATTAGTAAGGTTAGGAGGTGGTACTACTCCTTTAGGTTGGTCATTTCTGTTTCCGTTTATTTCCTCTGCTATATTTATATTCACAACCACTAATTATCAACCCTGCACTTACAATATATGTATAAGAAGTTAGTATATGATCTAAGTAACTCGCATTTACATATAAATAAGTTATTCCTTGTACATGTAATACACAACTATAGATTCCTCAATAAGGATTTCAATAAACACCAAACCTGCAATATTTCATCCTTATATATAAAGCAGTGATATTCATACATCATTTTCCTTTACTCCCTGTAATCACTACTAATATTTGTATCTCATACAAATACTAGAAAATAAGGATATGTTGCGTTCTCTCATAATTACATTTATTTTACATTAGTAAATAGGATAGCTAGAACTTTACATTCAAAAGATTACATCACGTTATTTATAATACAAAAGTCTATTTACATCATTTACATTTTTAGTAACCAAAACATCAAAAGTATAAAAGTTATATTCAAAAGTACATCAAAAGTCACTAAGGGACCTAGGTACATCAAAACAATTAGGTCAGATGATATCAAAAGCCTTAAACTTGTCTTATCACTATCTTCTCACACTTTCAGTTACTCAAGCTTTTTGAAGTTGTCACATGTTCTAAGGGAAACCAATCACTCTCCATTCTCTTTAGAATTTGAACTTTATTTCCATTACTACATGAGTGTCTGGTATCATAATTACTTCTTATACTTTACTCCTACTATCATATGCTTCATCTTTAGGAACGGTTTCTGCTTCAACCTCTACCTCAAACTCTTCTTCTAGATCTTCCTCAGGATCTTCATTATCATCAAACCCTACATTTGGTTGAGCGTTCTCAGGTGGATTCTCAGGTGGCATCACAAGGGGTTCAAGTTCTTAAGATTGTAGTTTTACTTCTATACCTACTGTCTCAACTATAAGATGTATAGGAAACTAGTAGACTACACCAGGGGGATAATTTCTAGGGACATGTAGGATACCTAGGAGTACTTGATCAAAACATGAGAGATAATTCTTCTCTACCTTTACTATAGCAGGAAAATATAATATAAGAGTCATTGTAGATAAAATCCCTTTCTCCTACAAATACTTATTTTCATAGGCAACTATGGTAGTGTACTCATTATATATCGGTCCTAATTTATCCCTTATTATCCTCCAATCATTTTGTATACTAAAAGACATTTTATGCTTATAATTATTAGCAATTTGGTTGATGGTATAAAACATTCTTTAATCAACCATATCTAATAATAACTTTTGCATCCAAATCCTATATTCGATAAGTGCTTTATCCCCTTCCCATTTAAAATGCCACCATGCATGTATAAGACCATTTATACGGAGTTCAAAATAATTAAGTTAGAAGTTAATTTATGTCCGCTTATCGTTATTACTTTATAACCCTTTTTACGTATATATATGTATATATATATAATCTTACAAATTTAAGTCTTTTACATTCCATTATTAACCCCACTCTCAGTAAGTCTATTATCTACTTATCTTAATTAGATGTTTCAAAACTTAGTTATTTGAAAACCATGCTTTGATACTATCTCAGAACTATCACGTCTCGAATAAAAGAAGTCATAACAGTCTCGCCTCGAATGGGAGAAGTCGTAACAATCCCACTGTGTAAAGTAATCTAAGATAGAAGTTAAACTTACAGGTGCTATCGTAGATATAGTTTATACAAGGCGTATACGACTCAACCAACTTGAAGCATCCAATCTGACACTTGTCAATAATCAAACCTATGGTATAGATTTTCAAAATATCTGTTCAAGACAACTTGTTGTCCAATAATATAATAGTACTTACATAAGTATTTCTACATATGGAGTTACAATTTACATTAAGACTTTACAAAAGCTACAGGTTTGAAAGTTTATTTACAATAAGATAGGAAATTAATGGGCGTTCCAAGGAATTTCCAGTTGGTTTCTTCAAAACCAAAAAGAAAAGTCAAAAGCCTATATTCAGTGGATTCTCCTTTCCTTACTTTCCAACCAATTGTGCACTAACCTAAGGGAGGTGACATCTCTACATTTTGCACTTTCACTTATTACTTGCAAAAGAGTCTATAGAGATGTAAGTATAACTAACTCAATAAGTAGGATGGAGTAAAAAGAGTAACATATAATCCCAATCAAGGTTATTAATTATAAAGAAATGTAATGCAATTAATCACTTGAAACATTGCACAATGTTATTTGGTCCATTGTGAAGTCAACGAAATTACATTCACTCTAACCTGGATTGAGGAGTTTATCGTGACTAAAATCAAACTAAACCCAAACTTGTGTAATGGAGAACATTCTCCTCCCATGATCACCTTTGAACTACGACTCCTACCTTTATTGTGATCTCCTTTTCTGTCACTTATTTTAATTAAGGATGGGGATATGACTGTTTCAGCTATCCTTATCGAAGGGAATCAGTAGTTGGTCTAATACACCTAATCATTCCCCTAATGGTTGCTATGTATGTCTAGTTATGTTAGTAGTTGGATCGCTATTAGTTCCATTTAGAGGTAATCAAACAAGTTCATACAAAACACTATTATGAAATCATGCAAAGTAGCACACCAAGAAGTTTAACTCCTATCACAATTAAAATACCAATCATACATATGGCATACGCATAAACAACTAAGTTATAACTACAAGCAGAAGTACACTTAAGCCTCCAGATACCTTGATACAGTATTTCAACAAACGGTAAAGCCATGATCTTAATTTACCTGTATTAACACTACTGTGGAATGCCTGTACTGTTGATGCTCTACTCATCAGGAGACCTTATATGTATACAAAACCCAGATTTAGTTTTCGTAAGAGTTATGAAAACATTAGGGTTTTATTTACTTTTTATATCATCACGAAGTCATATACATAAATATATATTTAAAATATATTATTATTTTTATATGATGGAATATAGTTTTATTTAAAAATATATATTTATTATAGTTCTACTGTATAAGTAATATTAAGTTGGTGATTATCGATAATATACGTAGTTATATTATTACTTATAATATGTTATTTTGATCATATCGAAATGTAATTTAATCAGTCAATTTACATTTTAGTTTCGATAAGGTTATTGTAGTACATAAATTTTCATAATATTATAGAAATATGCGTTATATTACTTAGGATTATCCAATTTTAGTAAAAGTGATACTATCAGGTTTGTACGAACTGGACAATTTATGCTATGAGTTCTATCTCTAAGGATAACTTCCAAAGGGTATTTCTATTATACCTATATACGGTTATAACAATCATTATTATATTATGTCCATATTATATAATTAAGCTATATTTTATATAATTTCCTAAAATAACTTAGTAATATAGATAATATTTAACCCTAATATACGTATATCATAGCTCGGGTCATGTAATTAGCGCAAAATACGATGGAATTCATCTAAATCAAATTTGACAAGTAGGAATATGTATAGATACTGTTCAAATATTTCTCATAATCTAGCCTAATATTGCTAAATAATATATCTTGGTTAGTAAATTAAGTTATTTTATCACTAAAATTCACAATAAATAGCTCGAGTCACCAAGTAATTTCACAAAAATCTTTATAAGCTCCTAAAAATATAAGGAATTCAATCAACAAGTGGTGTCGTGTTATTGGGTTTATAGCCAATACATGCATAATTACGTTTTTACCCCTAAATTGTGTTTAATTAAATAAATACTATAATTTTTATACAAAATTATTTCTAACATGTCCTCACATTATTACAAATCTCCAAAAGTCAATGAACATTAATTTCATCAATTAATTTTGCAAAAATCAATTCATCTCATAATTTGCCTTGTTTCTAGTTATTTTAAGGGTTAAAAATTACAATAAATACTAAACATACTTGAATTAAAAATTAAGCTACATAGAAATTAACTAAGTATAACATCTATTCTAAAGAAAAATTTCACTTCAAAACAACATCATTTAATATATTTATTTTGGATTTGAAGTTTCAGATGAATAGTAACTTTATTATGCAAGTATATAAAATATTTATAACTTATCTAAAATAAAATTATAGCATGAATAT
This sequence comes from Lumnitzera littorea, assembly GCA_024138015.1. Classification (NCBI taxonomy): domain Eukaryota; kingdom Viridiplantae; phylum Streptophyta; class Magnoliopsida; order Myrtales; family Combretaceae; genus Lumnitzera; species Lumnitzera littorea. The sequence continues at coordinate 108,939,103 of JAMXBB010000004.1, read as the reverse complement.
ATATTTTTTCGTAATTTTATGGAATAATTTAATATTTTTAAAAATTAAAAGAAAAATAGGGCAGAATTTAAGCATGCTTATTCATTGGAGTTCCGGTGGCCAACGGTTGATGGGAATGTGTTGGATGGGCAGCGCGTAGCGAGGACTAGTGGTGGCCAGTGTGTTTCAATAATAGAATACCAGGGGGGGTTTAGGGAATTAAAGTAAGGCATGGGTACTCTATTTTTTTTTTTTTTCAAAATTTTCCTAGTTTTTCTATTTTCTCTCATAGATTTGGCTATGAATGATTTGGTTTCTAAAATCTCCAGAGTGATGTTAGGAGTCATATATATACTATTTTGGCTTTGAAGAAATTTCCTTCAAATTATTGTAAATCTTTTTATAACTTTTTCTTTTTCTTTCCCTTTACCCTATGCATGAGGTGTTGGATCCAATTTGTTTTTACTTTTGATTCATCCATTCAATTGTTTTGGTTGCCACGACTTGTTCCAGATTTTTCCTAAGTGATCTTAATAAGTTTTGTTTGTTTTTTTTAGTAAAATATTGATATTTTAAGTATATTATATGAATATTTGGTAATTTTGCTAATATACGTATATATATCTTACGTAATTGATAAATGTAATGTGCAAACATACTCATATAATTATGTTCCTATCATGTCTTTTATTTTTAAGATATATTTTCTATTTATTTTTCTAAGTTTATTGCTTATTATATATTTTTTATATAATTTTTTGTTAATTTACGAGTATAATTATTATATATACATGATATATTCATAAAAATACATGTATATTCATATATTATATTATGTTATATTATTTCTTTTTATAGCCTAATTAACTTATTTGTAAATCCTCATTGTATTTCAAGCTCGATTTTAGGGGTTTCAACAAGTTTTACGTCATATTACATAATTACACTTCTAAGGCTAAAATTGAGATTTTGGGTTATTATTTTTACAATCCAACTTCAATGGATCACTTTAACTAACTTTTCTAACCTAATAATAAAATTTAGGCTCAATTGGATAAGTTTTTTTCAAATACCCTAAATCTTAATATGATTGCCCTAAATGTGATTTTATAGGCTTACATTGGGGAGGCACTTCATAGTGCATAAAAAATGCTTAGAGCATGGGATGTGTCTCCCTTTTACTGAATTTGAGAAGGAGCTATTTGATTATGATTGGTGCTGCCTCACTCAAATTCCTCTCAATGGGTGGAGGTTGTTGAAGGCGTTCTAAGCCTTCTGCTATTATTTGGTGGTGTAAGCAATGCTCGAGCTTTTTAATTATTTTTATTTATGGAAGACCTTAAAAGGGTAGATATATATCCAAAACTTCCTTAGGAAAAACTTGTTTGAGGGTCTAGACTTTAACATAAAGAATTGGCAATAGAGCTACCATCGGAGGCTAACTTCTAAATTCGGTGGACCCCATTAGTCCGGATTGGAGCTTTGAAGAAGCTTGGCCCTAGCAACTTCGAGGTCGCTTGAGAGATTGAGGCTTTCATGGCCCTGAGGCGTAATAAGGAGATTAATGTTGATGAGACAGTGTTGAGGTATTTCAGTCTACCAATCTCTTAGCTCCTTCTAAGTATGGATAAGGTTGTATTGAAAAAGTAGCTGGAAGGTACATGCCTATCCTTGGTGTGAATTGACACCTCTATCATACCAGTGTAGTGGGCCTGCATAAAGCCATCCCTTGTCCTGTCATGACCTTAAAGGAGGTCTAGTAGGATTGCCTAAAATTTTTATATTGCGTGTGTACCTATGATTCAAAAACCGCCTTACAAGTTACATGTTGCAAGACTCTAAAAGATTAGTCACTAAAGTTTTCGATTTTTAATTTAATTAATTTATTATAACATATAAGTGATTATGAATATCCGATAAGCCACAGTCCATTGGTTTGCAGAAAATCAGTATCACTTACCAAACGATAAGATTAGGTAATAAAGTTTTAAAACTCAAATTTACGAAAGTTGCAAAATCTAACTATAGTATTAATAATTATATGTAATATTTCAAACCGTTTACATAGTCTATCCTTAGATTTTAACTTCTAAACACCTTGACACTGGTACCTAACACTTGACTCTTAACTCGATTATTTAGCAACATATAAGAAAAAACTATTGGGTAGTAAGTTACAAGAGTTTAGTGAGATATCAGTCATACTATACCATCAAACAAGTTATCAAATAGTTTATTATTAAACATATGAATGCATGAACAAGCAGTATGCCAAACAATATATATGCAGTTGATCGGTGTTGCATACAACATAGGATTTAACGCCCTTCTAAGTAAGGGTTGGAGATACATTGGCATCAATCACAACCAGGATCTAGCACTTGTTTTTTTTTTTTTTTAACCACATATAAATATACATAGAGATTCTTTATTTTATGAAACAGGTTTCTATTTCCAACAGTTAATAGTATACAAATATCCAGGTCTAGCAGTGAGGTACCCCTTACAGTCCACACTCACACCCTACTGTGGTGGTTTCTAGACGTGACCCCCAACCATCTACAGTTAGCGTCTCCGGCGCTAGTAGAACCTACGAGCCAATGGTAGGGTCTTGTTGTACCAGTACTCTTACACTGTACTAATCAAATTATGTGGAAATCTATTCCTCCAAATCCCTTCATTACCAACCACGTGAGGTGACGGCTAGAACATTATATGCAATGTTTGTGCTTATGCATGATTTATTTAATTTTAGTTGAGTTGAATATGATTAAGTCGACTTATGAGGTAATCAACAAATATTAACAAACCATTTCATTCTGTAATAATAAATTAAGTAATCAATTATTGAACTATTATATTTCACAATCTTTTACACAATACATAACTAGTATTCTAACACATGCATAATCCACACCTCTATGCATCAAATTATTAATGTTTACTTTAGGTGCACTAATTACAAGCACAACACAAGTATAAAGTCATCAGTAGTACTTACCCGGTCATACTTTACTCAAGGGTCGTAGTAACCTGATAGCAAATCAAGGTTAAAGTCGTGATTACTTGACAATAAAGAATACGGAAAGTAGTAAGTTCGAGGCTTAAAAACTAAACTAATATGGTAATCCATATTGTTTACTTAACTTAGTTATTGATTTGTGTGAAATCATCGATTGGAGCTTTTTATCGAATCACATATAACTTTTTCGATTTACCTCGGATCCTATGAACTTATAATCCATTTTGATTTTTTTCGAGCGTACTTACCCGTAGCGAGGTCTATTTTAGACGTAGATTGTGTTATAAAAATATAACAAAGTTCATTATTTTGACTTAAGAAGTTGTAAAATATCAAATTAGGCTTTTCTTAGTATAATTACAAATTAATAATTATTTGTATCTTATATTTTTGTAATTTTCTTATTTTGAGTATATTTTACTATAATTACTTATTTTTACTTATTTTTGGGATTTAATATTTATTAATTCGAATTTTTCTACTCAATTAATTAATTAATATTATTAATTACAAAAATTACTTAATTTATATATATGATGACATAGCAGCACGTAAGAGTACTACGTGTCATACTTGCACACAATACTTATTATTATATTTCATTAAATTTTATAATTTACTTAATTATTATCCTTTTTCCTAATTTA
>JAMXBB010000004.1:108917241-108934955 GCA_024138015.1 Lumnitzera littorea | reverse complement strand
CTTTTTTCCTTCTCTTCTCTTTTTCTTTTTCTTCTTTCTCTCTCTCTCTCTCTCCTTTTTTTTTATTGTGAAAGCAACTTAAACTTGAAACAAATGTAAAACATATTCATTTCTCGAACAAAGAGGTCCTGTGTTGAATTTCTAGTCCAACCATCGGCTTTTCATGTAAACATTCGTTCTCAAATGAGTTTCTATTTATATGCAATACGTTACTCTTTCTGAACATGGCTCTATCCTGAAAAATAGGAAACACGTCTCCCTTTCTTGGGAGATTAACCACAATAAAGTATTAAAAGAATTTTTATCAATAGTTATCACTTCAAGTTAAGTATTTATTTCTCTTGTGCTTCTTGTGTGTAAGGTTTATTTGGGTAGAGGATAGAGTGAGAAGTGGGGTCTTTTAGTAGGACAAGAAAAGGGCTAAGGATATTATCCAATGCTAATGACTACTAGGAACACCAACTTTGCATGTAGAAAATGAAAATGAAACCACAGTAATAGTAAGATTGTTTACAAAAATTTCATTGATGTTCAAGGATAGTACATCCTTAATGAGTCAGCGTTTACTGGGTCCTTCAAGTCCGGACCATCCATTTGAGACAAGATAACAGCTCTACTTGGCAATACTTTCTTCACAATGTAAGGCCCTTTATAGTTTGGGGCAAACTTCCCTCTCAAATTAGTTATGTTGGGCAACGTCTTCCTCAACACTATATCTCCTTGCTCAAAACTTCGGGGTTGTACTTTTTTGTTGAAAGCCCTAGCCATTTGTTGCTGATAGCAAATGTTGTAGCATAAAGCTGCTAGCCTCTTTTCATCAATTAAGTTCAACTGCTCAAAACGCTTCTTTACCCAATCAGCCTCATCTAACTGAGTTTCTGACAATATTCTGAGAGACAGGATCTCGACCTCTACTAGTAGTACAGCTTCCATTCCATATACCAACGAGTAGGGGGTTGCCCCTGTTGATGTTCTGATAGAAGTTTGATAGGCCATGAGTGCAAATCGTAACATTTCATGCCAATCTCGATATGTAATGGCCATTTTTTCAATAATTCTTTTGATGTTCTTATTGGCCGCTTCCACAGCTCCATTCATTTGGGGTCGATAAGGAGTAGAATTTCTATGAATGATCCTGAAGTGTCGGCATAACTCGGACATCAATATATTATTCAGATTCGTACTGTTGTTAGTAATAATTGTCTCTAACGTACCATACCGAGCCGGTATGTCTCTCTTGATGAACTTAACCACTACTCCCTTCGTCACACTAAAGTAGGATGAGGCTTCAACCCACTTAATGAAATAATTAATAGCTACCAATATAAATCGGTACCCATTAGTTGCCTTTGGAGTGATCGGGCCAATGATATCTATTCCCTACATCGAAAAAGGCCATGGTGCTGATAGTGTATGCAATTCTTGAGGTGGAGCATTTATCTTGTTTGCATAGATCTGGCACAAATGGTAGCGTCTAACATGTCTGATATAATCCGCTTCTATAGTTAACCAGTAATATCCCATCCTCATGATTTTCTTAGCAAGCATGTAGCCATTCATGTGGGGGCCACATACTCTCTCGTGCACTTCTTTCATTAGCATCTCTGTCTCTTTCCCATCTAGACAACGTAAAAGCGTACCGTCAAACGATCGTCGGTACAGCATAGAATCGCTCATTAAGTACTGAGTCGCCAATCTTCTAATTAATTTTTTGTCCTTCTTCTCTGCTCCTTCGGGGTACGTACCATATTGTAGAAACATTTTGATATCATGATACCAAGGCTTTTTGTCACATGAACTTTCCATTGCTAAACAAAAAGCGAGCTTTTCTTCAATTTCAATTTTAAGTGGCTGAATCTCCACTCCTCTTGATATTTGGATCATCATTGATGCCAAAGTAGCAAGAGCATCGGCAAATTGGTTTTGAACCCTTAGTACGTACACAAATGTAATCTTTTCGAACTTGGTTATCAACTTAGCCAGGTGTTGGCGGTAAGATATTAATTTAGGGTCTTTCGTCTTATACTCACCCCGAGCTTAGCCTATGATCAACGAAGAATCTCCATATACTTGTAATTCCCGTATCTCCTTAAATAATGCAATTTTGAGTCCCAAAATACATGCTTTGGATTCTGCAATATTATTGGTACATGGGAAAGCTAGTCTTACAGCCATTGGAAATTGTGTACCTTTAGGCGATACGAAAATTGCCCCAACTCCACATTTGAACACATTAACTACTCCGTCAAAGAACATTTTTCACCTTGAAGATTTTTCGACTACTTCACAATCGGAAACTTTTCTCGTTACTAAGATACTTTCATTGGGAAACTTAACCCGTGCTTCTTAGGGGGTATCCTTAGAAGGATTCTCTGCTAATTGATCTGCTAAAGCTTGCCCCTTAATTGAACTTTGGCTCACATACTTAATGTCAAATTCTGTTAGCAACATCTACAACTTTGAAACTCTACCAATGAGAGCCAGTTTTTCAGCTAAGTATTTCAAAGGATCGTGTTGTGTTATCAACTTAATCTGATAATACATCATATATTATCTAAGCCGATGCATGACCTAGGCCAATGCACAACAGGTTCTTTCGGCCTCTGAGTATTTCTGCTCCCCTTCTGTGAACTTCTTGCTTAGATAGTAAACCATTCACTCTTTCCCTTCTTCATCCTTCTGACCAAGCACGGATCCCATGGATTCAGTCATTATGGTCAGGTACAGAAATAACGGCTTTCCAGGTTTAGGAGCTACTAACATTGGAGGTTTTATGAGGTATTCTTTGATTTTCGTGAAAGCCTCTTCACATTCCTCATTCTAGTTGATCTTTGCGTTCTTCTTTAATAGCTTAAAAAGAGGGCGGCATTTTTCTATTAACTGTGATATGAATCGGGCTATGTAGTTTAAATGCCCAAGTAATCCTCTACTTCCTTGAGCGTTTGTGGAGGAGGCATGTCAATTATAGCTTTAGCCTTATCAGGATCGACTTTGATACCTCTTTGGCTGATTATGAATCCCAAAAATTTTCCTGACGTCACACCAAAGGTACATTTCTCCAGATTCAATTTCAAGTGGTACTTCCTCAGTCTATTAAATAGCTTCCTCTGGTTTTCTAAGTGATTTTCCTCCTCTTTAGATTTTGCAATCATATCATCGACATACACTTCTATTTCTTTATGCATCATATCATGAAAAATTGCAATCATGGCCCTCTGATATGTTGTACCTGCATTCTTAAGCCCAAACGGCATCACCTTATAGCAAAACGTTCCCCAAGTCGTAATGAAAGTCGTTTTTGTCTTATCTTCTTCGGACATCCAAATCTGGTTATATCCCGAAAAACCATCCATGAAAGAGAATAGATAATTTCCAACTGTATTATCCACTAAGACATAAATGTGAGGCAATGGAAAATTATCTTTAGGCGTTGCCTGGTTGAGATCTCGAAAGTCTACACACACTCTGACTTTCCCATTCTTCTTAATTACTGGAACAATATTAGCAACCCATTTCGGCTAATCCGACACTTTAATGAATCCAACCTCCAGTAGTTTCTTTACTTCTTCTTTAATTTTTAGCAAGACGTCAGGTCGAAATCTCCTCAATTTTTGCTTTTTTGGTTTGGCATCTTCATGTGTGGGTAAACGATGGACTACAATCGATGGGTCCAACCCAGGCATATCTTCTATGACCAAGCGAACACATCCTGATATTCGGCTAATAATGAAATCATTTCTGTTTTTTGTTTCTCTTTTAAACTTGCCCCAATTTTTAGATTCTTAGGATTTTCTTTGTTCCCTATATTAATTGTCTCAATCGGTTCATCAATAGTGATTCTACCCAATTCATGTTTTTGCCATTCCTCTTGTATATTACTGTGGTCATCGACATCGCTCCCGACGACTAACGCAATAGGGTCGAAAGTAATATTGATATTCTTATTTTCTACCTGTGCGAGGTATTCTTAGTTTTTGCTTAGTTCATTGGATCTGAATGAGAATGCATAAAGAAAAGTGTATGTAAGCAAAAGAGAACTAAAACACAATATAGGAAAGAAACGAACTAAGATTTCATTGAATAAATGGAAGTGTGTCTTAAATGAGGTAAAGGCCTAACTAATTTTGAACGAAAGGTTCGACGATACATTCGAAACAATAACTATTAAAAATAAAAATTCAGAAAATACTAACTACGAGTCACCCCTTTACCCTAGGGAAGACCTGTTGCTATTCGCCGGGATGGAGAACCAGTTATTCAAATGATGCTAGAACTTATGTGGTGAGTTTGTTGATCCTTCCTTACCAGATTCACGGGCTTGAGTCTCTTTCCGTATGAATGTCTCAGTTAGCGGTGGAAAGGTCATCGATGCATGGTATAATCTGTTACCTCTCTTGCCCCTCGTTTGTTTCTTCTGGAATTCTTTTGCTGAGGTAAGATTATAACCAAAGTCGTAGGTGCCGATCTGGCCTTTCTTGAATCCCATTCTTCTATCATCTTCTTTGTCGGGACCGGTAATCATGTTCACTTCTTCAAACATTTGTAAACACAACTCTTCTTGTCCCTCACTTCCTATGTAGGGTATAGCCGTCTCCTTATAGATTTCATAATCTTGATCTTATAACGACCCAACAGTATCGTTGTCGTGATAGGTCGCCGTGTACCATATAAAGGTCTATTATCAACCCTCTTGCTGATCATAGGTCTTTCATACGACACACAAGGCTCCTTCCACTCTATGTTACTACTAGGCCCATAGATTAGTAATATAAAGCAAATTAAACTAAAATTTCTTCTATGTTATAATTTAACTAATTGTGTGCGCTCATGAGACCCACACCAAAATAATATTACAAACAAATGCAGTTCATAACGGAACTACATAAAATCTAAGTTATGCACAAAAACATAAAAGTATCTAAATATCTATAATCTATTACAAAATGTCCTCTTCGCTCTCTGATCGCTCCAACCCGTCTCTACACGAGACTTACTACGGGCATGCCTCGGCCCGGATTGACGAAGAGGTTCTCCTGCATTAGTAAAAATCTATAGGGATGTAAGCTTATGCTTAGTGAGATAAATGCCTTCGTCAGTACCACATAGCGGAAATTTATTATATGCACAATCATATGAATGCATGAACAACCAGTATGCCGAACAACGCTTGCAGTGACCTAAGAACTACATACGACTTAGAATTATGCCCCCTGAAGTCGGGGTTTGAAGATAATTAACCGACCCAAACCAAAATCCGGGTTCTAGACCTTGGGTTTTATTTCATTTGTACTATCGTGCTCATACCAAAACAAAACTCTACATATATATATATATACTTCCTTTACCAAAATCAAATCATATCTTTTAAAATCCCAAGTCTAGTGGTGTGGTGGCCCCCGCAGTCCACAAACACACGCCCTAAGCAGAAGCCACAAGACTTGGCCCCTCGCCAACGGTTGGCGTCTCCCGGCGCCTAGTAAGCCCATCAGCTTAAGACAGAGACTCAATATATATGATGGCGTAGCTAGTGCCCAATCCTGCAGGAAACTCGTATTCCTGTGAGTCCCTTCCCATCTTCTGCGTGAAGCGGCAGTCGGTGTTATCCGTATGCAATATGGGGTATGCATGATTCATTTTGATTTCTTAATTGCATAAGAGATTAACTTGATTTTCAGGGTGATCAGACCATTTCATTCCATACAATTCACATATATATATAATGCAAACAATTTCCATTATTATATATAATTATCAAGTCATCGCATTCACCCACAAATTCATATACATACATTTCCCATATCCCACAAGCATCCAAATTTATATATATAAGTTTAAGTGCATCTATTCTACAAGCACAATCAAGTAAAGAGTCATCGAGAATTTACTTACTCTACCATGTGGGTCAGTTAAAATAATCCGGAGGCAAGTCGTCTCCGTAAACGGTGTCCCCTAGTCATTGAAATAATTTTTATAAGGAATTGAAGCAAACTTAAGAAACTAAGTAAATTTTCCTTAAGTTATATCTTTGACTAGTTTTCGTAATTTTTCCTGGTTTTTACTCAAAGTTCAATTGCTTATAACTTTTTCGTTTTAAATCCGATTTTTATGATCTTATAGTCAATCTTCATCGTTTTCGAGTGTACTTTAATGTGGTAAGGTTAGATTTTCGAAATGAGGTATAAAATTCTGTCCATGGGTCAGAACAGTAGCGTTCCTCATGTGTTGGAGTGTTTTTGGGCCTTATTTGGTAAATGGGCTTTTTGATAACTTGAGAAATTCTTTGGGCTTGATCTTTAGATTTTATCCTAAGCTTAAAATACTCCTTAAGATCAGATTTACTACTTTGATTTATATTCCTAAGGCTAACAACCACTTCTTGGGCCCTTTAGTGGGCTTAAGTTGTCAAATGGGCTTATTTTTAGTTCAAACTAAAGTTAATGACTTTGGTGGGCTTATGGGGCCTTAGGTGGATTTTTTATGGGCTTCAAAACAACTTCTCTTGGTACTTTAAGGTGCTGGTCAGATTTTTATTGAAGGCCCAACTTAGAGTTCTAGGCTTTATATGCTTACTATACTTGCTTTAGTTAATCTTTTCACTTTGTTCATTCACTTTTATCATATTTTTAGGCTTCTTTCCCCCACGTTCCAGATCTGTTCATGATGGTCCCAAGGGGTCCTTACTTGGTTTTTCAACTTGTTTCATCATTTCCTTAAGTTTAGGTGGTAGATTATGCACTTAACTACTTGTGTACAAATCTTAACTTAAGTTTTCTTCCATCAAATGATCCTTTAACTCATGCTCCACATAAAGAAATAAAAGATCTTATACTTAATGGAACTCCCATATCATAGCTCATGTCATACAAAGTTGGTTTCTTCATAAAACTTCATGTGATGGATTTTTCCTTAACTTAAGTTTAGATTTGAGCATGTTTAACTTAATGGAAACAAAATCAACATCCAAATGACTATGGAACCCTCACGTCCAGCATGCTTATCTTTCATTAAAGTTCTCATTTCAAGATTTTCTTAACTTAAAATCTCCCATTCAATGCATTAAACAAATGTCCATACATAACACCAACTTTACATATTCATATTTCAACTTCATGTAAGGGGTTTATGGTTTGTTCCTTAAAACGATTTTTGGTGCTATAACAACTCAAACCTTACTCATATCTTCAAGAAATCCAAGTCTCCTAACATAAATACTAATCCACACATCATAAGAAACACTTACTCATCCTTAACGCAAAGTTTGGTGGTTGTGTACTAAGGTTCCACTTAAGCCCTTAACTTTGCCTCTTCCTTTTAGCCACCTTTTGGAACCCGAATCTTTTGCTCTTTTGGAATGGGGTTTATGGAAGATTCTAATGGTCTTAAAAGGTCTTGGATGGTGAAAGAAAATGACACAAGAACAAGAGAAAAAATGCCGTGAGTGAAGCTTCAAAAATGGAAGAAAAATGGATTTTGTAGGATAAGGTTGTTTCTCCTTTTTATGTTTGTTTCAAAGGAGAGAAAGATGAAGTGAAAGTGAAATTGAAAATGAGGGAAATGATGGAGAGTGTGGTCGGTTGGAAATGGAGAGAGAATGAGTGTTTAAATGTCTTGAAAGTATTGTCTTGTAGCTTACAAAAAGTCAACAATTGCAACTCTTGATGATATAAGCATTAAGGGGTGAATAGTGATGTGTAAGAAGAAGTGATTGATGGGTGAATGACAAGTGCATGGCCTTCCTTTCTCCCCTTTTTAGATCTGCCATTGGAAGTCTTTTTAGGCCATGGAGTGGTCTTGTTACCTTTATTAAAGTTAAGCTTATGAATTCTTGTGAAAAATTATCCATATGTAGTATAAGTGAAGAGGTGATAAGGAAATTGTTTTATCACTAGATTTTGATAAGTTATCAATTGATAAATGATTCCAACTCTCAATTGATAAGTTATCTAAGGTAATTGGTTGATCTACTTATTTATGTGTAAGGCTTATGCATGAAGATAAGGGCATAGCCTTATAGAAAATTGTTTTAGGATTTTTATCTTACATTGCTTTATGATTTATGATTTGATTTTTGTAGAATTGTGAAATTTTCTAAAGGTGAATGAAATTGTTCAAATTAAATTATCGATTAATTATTTAGGGTTAAAATTCCTTAATGGTTTTAAGGTTTAGGGTTTTAAATAGCTTTAGAGCTCGCAGTTCTTCAAGCTTGGGTTTTATCGACAATTGGCTTTTGAATTGTAAAAATTTAATTAGTTTCTAAATATAAACTTAAGTTTTTAGTTTAGTTGATCTTTAGGAACGTTTGGAAGGTACTCTTAATCAAGTCTTAGGCCCACTAAAAGTAGGGTTTACATCCTTCCCCTCTTAAAATAAGTTTTGTCCTCAAAACTTAAAGACATACTTGGGACTTCAAACAATTGAGGGTACTTTCGCTTTACTTCCTCCTCAGCTTCCCAAGTGGCCTCTTCCTTTTCATGGTTTCTCCAAAGTAGCTTGACATACCTTATTTCCTTGTTCCTCAACTTTTGAACCTTGCTATCAGTGATTTGAACTGGGTGTTCTTCATAAGTCAGATTTCCTTTAAGTTGTATCGGCTCCAGTTCGATTACATTATCAGGGTCGGGTACATGTCTCCTTAGCACTGACACGTGGAACACATTATGTATTCCAGCCAAGTTTGGTGGTAATGCCAAATGGTACACAAGGTTTCCTACTCGCTCAAGGATCTCAAAGGGTCCAATGTATTTGGGGCTTAATTTCCCTTGAGTCCTTACTCAGTGAATGCTCTTAATCGGACTTACTTTCAAGAACACATGATCTCCTACACTGAACTCCAATTCTCTTCTCTTTAAGTCCGCGCAACTCTTTTGTCTGTCTTAGGCTTCTTTCATTCGCTTTTTAATGATAGCTACCTTTTCAGCTGCTTCTTGCACCAATTCTAGTCCTAAAGCTGCCTTTTCTACATCATCCCAGAATAATGGGGATCGGCATCTCCTTCCATACAATGCTTCATATGGTGGCATCTGGATGGATGAATGGTAACTATTGTTGTATGCAAACTCCACTAACGGTAAGTGAGAATCCCAATTTCCTTTAAACTCTATAACACAGGCTCGAAGCATGTCTTCTAAAGTCTGAATTGTTCTCTTAGACTGTCCGTCTGTTTGAGGGTGATAAGCCGTAATGAACTTTAAGTTTGTCCCCAATACTTTTTGTAAACTTCCCCAAAATTTAGACACAAACCTTGGATCTCTATCGGAAACTATTCCAGCAGGCACTCCATACAAGCGTACTATCTCCCTTAGATATATTCGAGCCAACTTTTCTAGGGAATAAGTCATGTTGACGGGTAGGAAGTGTGTTGACTTTGTGAGTCGATCCACTATCACCCATACCGCATCATGGCTTGCTGCCATTCTGGGCAATCCACACACGAAGTCCATAGTGATTTGGTCCCATTTCCATTCAGGAATGGACAATGGTTGCAACAATCCTCCTGGTCTTTGATGCTTGGCCTTGACTCTTTGACAAGTGTCACATTTAAGCACAAAATTTGCTACATCCTATTTCATCCCACTCCACCAAAAATTCTTCTTGAAATCTTGGTACATCTTGGTTCCTCCAGGGTGTACAATATATCCGGAATAGTGAGCTTCCCTTATAATTTCCCTTCTTAGCTTAAGATTATTAGGTATACACAAACGTCCCTTCATTCGAATCATTCCATCCTCATCTTAACTAAAGTTTGTATACCTTCCCATTATCATTTGCTCCCTTACATGCTGTAGAGCAGGATCCTCTTGCTGTGCTTCTCGGACTCTTTCTTGTAGTGTTGGCTCAAGAGCTAAACTCGATAATTTGGCGTCTGTCTCATGCCATGCAAATTCCAAGTTCATCCTCTCAAACTCTCTAATCAGTTCTCTTTGTTCAGTAAGCAGAGATGCAACTTCAGCATGATTCTTTCGGCTTAAAGTGTCTGCTACTGCATTCACTCTCCCAGGGTAGTAGTTGATGTTGAGATCATAATCCTTTATCAACTCTAACCACGGTCGTTGTCTCATGTTCAACTCCTTTTGAGTGAAAAAATATTTTAGGCTCTTATGGTCGATGTAAATTTCACACTTAACACCATATAAGTAATGCCTCCATAGCTTTAGTGCAAACACTATAGCTGCTAATTCCAAATCGTGAGCAGGGTAATTCTGCTCATGTGGTCGCAATTGCCGTAAAGCATAAGCAATCACTTTTCCATTTTGCATCAGCACGCACCCTAAACCATTATTAGAAGCATCACTATACATCGAAAAAGGTTCTTCATTGTTGGGTAAGATCAAAACCGGTGCTGAGATTAAACTATTCTTCAACTCTTGGAAACTTTCTTCTCTTTTCTCATTCCATATAAATTTCTCATTCTTTTGAGTTAGTTAAGTAAGTGGTTTAGCAATCTTTGAAAAATCCTTCACAAATTTCCAATAATATCCAGCCAAACCAAGAAAACTTCGCACTTCTGTAACAGTTTCAGGTCTTTTCCAATCAGTGATAGCTCTTATCTTTTCTGAGTCCACTTTTATGCCTTCTCTCGAAATAACATGTCCCAAAAAGGATATCTCTCTCAACCAAAAATCACACTTGGATAACTTGGCGTATAGCTTGTGTTCTCTTAAGGTTTGCAAAACCAACCTCAAGTGTTCTTGATGCTATTCTGGGGTTGACGAATATACCAAGATGTCGTCAATGAACACAATTACGCATTTGTCCAAATATGCTCTAAACACTCTGTTCATCAAATCCATGAACACTGCTGGCGCATTAGTCAATCCAAATGGCATCACTAAAAACTCATAGTGTCCATACCTCGTCCTAAATGCTGTCTTAGGCACATCCTCTAGTTTGATCCTCAATTGGTGATAACCCGATCTTAGATCAATACGGGAAAACACACTTGCACCTTGTAATTGATTGAACAGATCGTCGATACGGGGCAAAGGATACTTATTCTTTACAGTGACTCGGTTCAACTCCCTGTAGTCGATACAGAGTCTAAGAGAACCATCTTTCTTTTTAACAAACAAGACAGGTGCTCCCTAAGGCAAGACACTTGGTCTAATGAACCCTTGGTCCAATAGCTCCTGAAGTTGCCTCTTTAGCTCTTTTAACTCTATTGGAGCCATCTTGTATGGAGCTTTAGAAATCGGTTCGGTCCCAGCCATTACATCAATGGCAAAATCAATCTCTCTCTTAGGTGGTAAGCTCGGTAGCTCTTCTGGAAACACATTAAGGAACTCGTTCACTACTTGGATATCTTCTATCCTTAACCTTTCTGATTCAACCTCAATTGAGTTCATCCAACTTGTTTCCATCATTAACTCGAAAGAGCTTAGTTCATGTTTCTCTACTACCGTTGACTCTGCTTGAAATTCCACCTTAGATCCTTCTAATTCCCTAAAGTACACTTTCTTCTTCTTGCAATCAACTGTAGCTCCACATGACGTCATCCAGTTCATACCCATAATCATTTCATACTTGCCCAAATTGAGGATGATAAGATCCGTCATACTCTCGTGGCCTTGTATGTTGAATGAGCATTTCTTCACCATTTCCTTTGTAGTAACTACACTTCTTGTAGGAGTTCGTACACTGAAACTTGATTCGGTGATGGTCACAGGCAATTTAATTCTTTGTACCACTTTGGGGGAAATGAATGAATGAGTTGCTTCGGTGTCAAACAAGGTGTACACTGAATGTCCCTTTATATCAACGTTCCCTGGATTGAATTTAAGGTTGAGTTTTCATAAGGTATAATTATTGGGCTCTAAAATTTTTGTTACTAAGTTAAATACTTTTAGTCTTTTCGTTACAAAAATGTACTTCTATCATCTGACTCAACTTAAAAAGAAGGTTCCAGTAACATACCTGTAATTAACTTTGTATCCACAGTAACATACAATATATCGCTACATATAACAAAGTTGTTTTTATATGATATAAGATGGTTTTCGGAATGCATATTTACCTGTGGGTATTCTTTTAAGGTTCAGATTGTGCTATTCCAAATTCAAGTGTTGATGAAAAACATAAGGAATGTTTGTTGCCACAAAGCGTCATATGTGCTTCCAGTTTACAGAACGAAAAGTAGCATGTATTGTGAATGTTTTCAACCACTATCATGAAGCTTCAGAAGGGCGGAAAGCGATTGAATATATTTTGTCTTGGGTACATTTTTTGTCTGCTAATGTAAATGACTTGCTGTGGATCATAGTTCACCTAATCCTCCAAGCGATTGCTTGATTGCAGTAACGTTCAACGATAATACTTATTAAAATTAGTCGTTACATCATATGACTAAATTAATTAAGATTAAACAAGATAGCAGCATAAATGAATGTGTTCGCTAAGGGAATCTAATGGAAAACTTCTAAATTTGTTTCTCTCATACTTGTTATACGTAAAATATAACGCCGTAAAAGATTAATGAAAAGATTAAGAGAAATCCCTAACGGACTTAGCCTTGTACAATGAGCTTTTAATTGGAGTGAGTGATCAAATTTTAAATTTGTATTGCGCATAAGAGTGTCAAATTTTAGGAATTAATAAGAAACTTCCATTTTAGAAATAGTCGATACGATACAACTTTTACTTTTTGGACTCATAAAAAGAAATTTGTATCTATGTACATATATATTTAATGATTTTAGTAGCTTGTAATATATGCCTATAACTAGCAAGTTGTAGTACTAGATAAAGCACCATAAATTTGGTTTTACAATATTCCATATTAATTGCAATAATGAAAATAAATAAGTTAAATGCTTAGGTATGTAAATAACAAATGTAAATGAAGACGGTCCTAACCAGTACCCATTAGTGAATCTTTCCATGCATATCTTAACAAGTTGAGTAACATTGTTAATTTCAATTTTGAACTAAGATGCTACATATTCATCTTAATATGTCTAGTCTCATGAAAGGCCTATAAAGCGTCCATTTCAATTTAATTGGTTTTAACAATGGACGATGTCAATATCTTAACAGGCATGTCTGATGAATATTTTATATTATACATACAAGCATATTCTACAACATAAAACTAAGATGCACCATACTAAATCGCTCGACACATCAACTAGATCTAGTGATTGAAAGAATTGGTCTACTCGAGCTCTAGTTTTGAACTAGTAATCAAAACAAGAGTTAGGCCCTTCAAGACACTTATCTATTTATGAGAAATCGAAGCTAAAATAAATAAACTACTTTTGATGAAAATCTTAGGTTCTAACCAAGAAATGAGCGATGTTAAATATAGTTTAAACTTAATGATAGTTTCAAATACCTTATATGCTTGTTTATTGATGTCTTAGCTAATACGAAATTTATGGGGAATTCTCTATCAGCTATCTACTTGATAACTATTATGATTAGTTACTTTGAACAGGTGAGTAACTCTTGATGATTGCCATATTGGCTTGTTATAAACCCTACTACTTAAGGGCCATGTAATTAAGAGTATTGGCTATGCTCATTTATTGCATTTCCATTGCTAAGTGTCTTCCTTATCTTTTATTCCATATCGTAATAAACATAACAACTATTTTGCTTAAAATTTGAATTAGGCATGCATTGCATGATTGTATGAAGAAGGCTACTAGCATCATGGTAGTGCACGAAGAGGCTGTGCGAAGGTGATGCTTCATTTGATTTAACCTTACCATTTATTAGAGGAACCATGGTTTATGTGGCTAGAACCTAAGGCCATCTCTAAAGTCTAACCTATGAAACCCTCAGATGCCTTTGTTGACCCGGATGTTTTTGTACGTTAATCACACACATGGTACACCTTCTCATACGAGCTTTGCTGACCACAAAAAATGGTAAGCACCCACTAAACAACACCTCATAGCTACCAATTGAATGCCTTTACCAATACACAATTGGTTGAAGAGTGGAATTAGAGAGAGCGGAGTAGGGAAGCAAGATTTCCTTATGCTCCAAAAACATTTTATTAATGTCAAAAATGGAGAGAAAAAGTATGGAAAGCATAAAAAGTTAACTAAATTTCCTATTTTATGCTTACTTACACTATCTGGTTTTTCACTCTTTTCTAATTTAATGTAAATATTTTCGTTTTTCATGAGTATATTGGTAATTCTATATTATACTTTATTTGTCATTATAGTTTTCCAAAAACAACACTTCTTTTCCCTAAATCCTTTTATTTTCTCCTTATTATGCTAAAGAAATAGGTATTGTCCAACCTCACTAGATAACATTCTCCATCCTTCTATAGGTAGAATCTTATCATAAATACGTCTCTGCTAATATACGTTTATGCCTATATATGTTGCAATTGATTAAACAGCTCATAGCATTTGGCTCCATATGGAGGGTTGCTACAGTTAGTTAACTGCGGCTAATCAAAGCTAGACAAGTCTAAATCAATTGGAGGGATATTGTAAAAAGAAGTGTGGGAGCAGGAGGTGGAAAGTCTTAGAAATCACAAATGATAATAGCTTGAACATACAATTCTTTACTTGTTCTTGAAATGTTCTTAGCGAAGTTCATTGTTTGATCATTTACAAAGTTACTTTAGTAGAGTAACAATTTTTGTATAAAATATGATGATACTTTAAATGTCATAATTGAGAGGGAAGAGGCTTGTATTTATTGAATTAGGCCTTTCCTCTTGACCCTTAGGTGAATATGAGACAAAAGGACGAAATTAGTTGTTGCTAAGAGCCGTTGGATTAATTCCTAATGATCAATGGCCCAGAATAATGCTTTCATTTCTTTTTAAAACTATAGACTTCAAGCTTGAGCCAACTCTAGGCCTAAGCTTAAGTCTTCTTAACTTCATAAAATCGTACGCCCACCTCTTCTATGAATATATGCACACTTCTTCTTATAATAAGCTAAAAGCTTATTATAATTGAGGTTATTAAACTCAATATTCCACTTATACTTGTTGGAGGGTTTGTAGAATCAGAATATAGAATTAAAACGTAAAAATGTAAATTTCTATGATGTAGGTAAAATAGATTTAAAAAACTTTAGATATGCTTACAACAATTATAAAGGAATATGAAATACATTATGAACATAAAGAACGAAGAAATTAAGTTATGTTTTTTAAATAGGAAATTCTTAATCCTTAATATAACATGTACAAAAGAAAAATAAGCAATGTTGCAGCTAAATTCTATTTTCCATTTTTTTTTTTTTTGAAGAATGTCATAAATCAGAAAGGACCAAACCTTTTGATTTATTGAGGGCATAAACTAAAGTAAGTAGATTTTCTTATAAGCTTTCCTAATGGAGTTATGATCTAAATGAATGCAATGAGCATAAACAAAAGGGACTAGAAGAGAGGGAGAGAGAAATGAAATAAGATAGAGAAGATGATCTAGTGTCTTAATAGTAGATTAGATAGTAGAAGCCTAGTTATATTTCTTACTTTTCGACCCATTTAACTTTTTTTTTTTTTGTGGCCAACTATATTACAATTGAGTAAAAAGGGATTCAAACTTGATCTATCATATTAAGAGACCAATGTTGATCTGATTATAACGGCCTTAGCTAGCCCATTTAACTTAGATTGGCAAAATCGAAAATCTTGGTTGAAAACATAGTTTTCTACTTGGTTAAATATATAGACTTGAGATTTTACAAGAGTTTATATGAAAACTATTTTATATGTGATTTATCTAGGAAGAGCATTCCAAAATTATAAAATAGTATAATCATATAAAGATAATCGCTATTTTGATAATTATAGATATAGATATATAAAATGAAAATGGAGTCAAAATGACCATTTCTAACCTATTTTTTATGTACAAGAGAACCAGGCAATGCTAAGACTAGAAGAATCAATTTAGTAGTCCCCATTTTAAGCCTACCAAGCTAGATCTCTTTAAAATATCCTTAATTAGCCTTAGTTTCCTAAGGTATGTCGCTAGTACGTTAAATCGATACATGGTATTAAATTGGATGAAAAGCCTAATTATCAAAATAACCCTCTACATTTCCCCTTGATTAAAGGTTCATTTTACAAAGCTTAACAATTTAGGTTTTTCATTCAATCAACTTCTTTAGCTGTTATTATCACGACCCGAGAGGGTTAGTTGTGGCAGTCACCGTATACCGTACAAAGAATTACAGATTGAATTCCCTTACAATCGATGACCCTTTTATACAATACACAAGGCTATAGCTACTACTAATTACCAAGAGTGCGCAAGCTTAAGCAATATCATTTCATGACAAATAATAATATTATAAAAACATAATACATAGTCCATTTACATAAAAGTTTATAGATACAGAGTCTGAAACATGTCTAAAGTTAGACTATAATAGCAATTACATATTCAAATCTAAACTATTAAAAGTGCTCTCTGAACTCATCCTGCTCCCACACTGATCCCGTGTAGAAAACTAACCTCAAGCATGCGACGGCTCGACTTTACGAAGAGGTCAGCCTGCAAAAGAAGACTACAAGGGTATAAGCTTACTAACTTAGTGAGATATTTTCCCTCAACCATACAACAATCGAGTTTATGCAACAATTAAGTTCAACCAAATAAATGCATGAACAAGCAATATGCCAAACAAATACATACAGGTGACTAGGTACTGCATGCAACTCAGATTTAACGCCCTCCGAAGTGAAGGTTGGAGATTCATCGGAACAGTCAGATCCGAGTATCATATTAGAATTTATTTCATAACGAAACTCCGCATTTCGTATTTCAAATGTAATGGTACATCCATTACTAACCTTATAAAAATGAGTTCTACATATGATTGTGAGTAGGTTCACGCAACCCTCACTCACCCCTAAACAAAGGCCTCTGGACTCGACCCATAGCCAGGTGGTTGGTGCCTCCAACGTCTAGTCATCCCACGGGCAAGGGTAAGGTCATATCGCACTATGCACCGAACGAAATCAATAACAATCAATAATCAACCCAAGTATGGCCTCTCGCTACTTCCGTGTAATGTGACTACCCGGAATTAGTTATGCAATGCATGATTTATACATGATCCAAGTTAACTTTTTCTAATCGAATAAAAAGTTAAGTCATATTTAATCAGTGATCATTCCAAGTCACAAACAATCAATCTATTGAATTTACTATGCAACAAACATTATATTATTGAAATTTAAAGTAGATTCATCATCAACAACAATTATCATGCACAAGCATAACCCAACCCCATATATATTTATTTATAAATCATAATTTAAATTCACTATTTACACGCACTAACAAGTATGGAATCATAAGGAAAAACTCACTTAGCTATGGCTAGCTTAAGGATGGTAATAGTCCGTGGGCAGCTCAGGGTCGATATCGAGATTACTTGAGAATAAGAGAAATTTGTAAGTTTGGGAATTTACAGCTAACTAGTATTATAATTTGTAAGGTTTATTTCACTTAGTTACGTGAAATTATCAATTCGAGCTTTTTATCGAATCGCATGTAATTTTTTCGTTTTAGCTCGGATCATTCTGAACTTATAGTTCATTTTGATCGTTTTCGAGTATATTTTCTTGTAACAAAGTCAGTTTTGGACGTTATGACTCGTAACGTAAATTGTGATATAAAAATATCACAAAAATTATTATTTAAATTTAAAAATTATAAAATATTGATTTTCGCTTTCCCGTAACATATTTATGATTTAATAATTATTTAAATAATATATTTGATATT
>JAMXBB010000004.1:108906700-108916741 GCA_024138015.1 Lumnitzera littorea | reverse complement strand
ATTTCTAATGCCCATATATGTACCTAATCAATCCTCACCATTGTCATCAAAATCATCAGAAAACACATCCTAACATCAATAGCATTCTCATAACTTAAAACTTAAAATTTTCGACAAGGTGATTTGTAAAACCTATTATAAATTATTGCATAATCACATACATATCTGTTGATCCTCTAACTTCGAAAAGGGCTTGTAATTTGCAAACACGAAGGAAGAAGGCTATAGGGGGTTGTTAAGGCTATCTGGCATGGCTAGTTGATGTTTAAATTATGATATGAAGTGTATAAAAGAGAGATTAAAGAATATGTGCACGAAGTAAGAGAGTCTAGAAGAACTTACTATTGGCTTCTCTAAGCTATTTATAACTAAGGTGACCTAATTGGTTAGGGATGATAGTTGAATTATCTTCAATTGCACCCTATATGCTTGTTAACTATTTTGGCAGTTTTCTATTTTCAAAGGAATGTGGTAGTTGATGCTTATTTAGTGTAATAATTGCCAAATTGTTCGTATCCTTTGTCCTAACTTGAATTTAAACCTTACGAATTAGCTTTGTGGTGTTTATTCTAACTATCTTCGAGCTATTCCTTTGTAGTCCAAGCTCTTCTCACAAGTCTATCTAAGACACCTTTGGTCTTAAGCCTATTTGAGATGCTCATTTATTGATTAAAGCCTATGAACTCAAATCCAACCTAGTCAAATTAGTATGAAACGTATTCAAATAGGTTGGCAATGGGCCTCAAGAGCTCATTTTGGGCCATTTCGGCTTCGAGAAAAAGCCTTCTATCAACAAATATGTAACACTCAAAAGTGCTTAGAATTACTAAATGCAACAATCAACAAATTGATTATTTGAAATAGAAGCTTAATAAACAACACAATTCTAAAGACCATAATTGAAAAAACCTAAAATTTCATGGAAAAGTTACTATATGGAGAGAGATGCTACAATTATCCAAAAATAGTAATGGATCTATGGCTTTGTATGGGAAATTTTAATGAATTGTTTAATGAAAATGAGAAAAGTAAAGGAAGATTGAGAAATGGATATAAAATCAATGGTTTTAGGAAGTGGTCAAATGCTAATTTGGTGGAGTTTAGTTTCAAAGGTAGAAATTTACATGTTTGGACAAGTGTTTTATGGTCTATTGGTTAAAGTATATAAAGATAGAGCTTTGGCTTATAATTGTTAGGTTACTACTTACCTTAAAACACAAATTGTTCACCAATTAATAGCTAACTCAAATCTTGCAATGCTGGTTGTTTATATAAAATTTTCAAGATATTAAAAGCTTTAAGATATTTAGGGTTGAAAATTTTTATTGAATGGTTGAGGGCTATAATGAGTTGATAGAAAGAAGCTGGTTGTATAAGGGATCCAATCATATGGTGTCTCTTTTAAGCAATCTAAACCTATGCAAATAAAGTTGATAAAGTAGAATATTTGTGTTATCTATAATAATAAAACTTAGATTGAGCAGCCTATGGAAAGAGTTGGTGACCTATGTGACTCTAACATGGAGTTGGCTGATGGTGATGGGAGGTGTCCATTCAAGGAGTTAAATGAGTTATGGTATAGAGAGGAAGAATATTAACACAAAAGATCTAGGGTGGATTGGCTATTATGGTAATTGTATAATATGAAATTTTTTTTCATCAAACAACAATGTGGTTATTAGTGGAAAAGTAATTAAACATATTAAACCTACACATGGGTCGTGGTTCATGATAAGAGGACCCTTTATCCTCATATATATTTATAACAATAAAGGGTTCAAACCTAAAGCTTGCTTTCTATGATTATCCTTTACTATTTTTAGATGATTTGTTTTTCTCGCTACATATTTTATAGGTTAAGGTAGAGTGTTTGAAGAATACCATATATGGTGAATTTTACTAAATCATGTATGGTTATTAGCAAAATTATTCCTAAAGTGATTACACAACAAGTGGTAGCAAGCTTAGTTGTAGAGGAGCTACAAATCTAGGGAAATATTTAAGTCTTCCAACTTTGTGAGGAAAATTAAGAATGATGCGCTAAAGCTTGTTCGAGATAAAATTTGGGAGACATCATAGGGATTGAAGCAATGTTATTGAGTTCAGCAGATAAGAAACCTTAATCAAAGCAATCGCATTTGCTATCCTAACCTACTTAATAGGCTATTTTAGATTTTTCTTGAAGTGGTATCATATAATCAATGGCCTTATAGCTAATTTTTAATGGAGTCAACAAAAAGATAGGTGTACAGTGCATTGCGATAATTAGAAGCTATCTCATAGGAAAGCTAAGGGATATGGGTTTCACGGAGTTGCATATATTTAATTTAGCTTGGCAAATCAAACAAGCTTAGAGATTTCCAAAAGTCATAATAGTGTCTAGGTGTGAGTCTTGAAAGATTTACACTTCCTTAACATTGATTTTTGAGTAGTTGTGACAGGGAGTAGAGCTTTAGGGGGTTGGCTTAAGTAATAGAAGGCAAAGATGTGTTGTCGAGAGGAGGATTGTGGTAGATAAAGACCAGAGAGTTAGTGAATGTATTGGATGCCTTTGTTAATGACTTCACTTATTCAAAGAAGAAACCCCCTAATCCAAACCCCTTAATGATAGTAGACTAACTAATTAATTAAGATGGACAATTTTGAAATCTAAGCAACATAAAAAAAGTTCCATTGTAGAAAAAGAATCATGAGAAATCAAGAGAATTCAATTACTTTTGAGACCCCGGCAAGAAGATTTAGTATGGCCATTCGATAGGCTTGAAGCATTTATGGTGAAATCAATATATTTTCACATACAAAGCAATTACAATCGCGAGAAGCTCCCTCTCTCTCGATGTTGCTGGTGATTTTACCTAAGCAATGGAAGTCCTTATGGGCTCTTGATGCACTACCCAAGATTCGTCATTTTTTTTTGGTGGATTTATACGAATTCTCTACCGATGCTGGATATCTTGTGCTAGGACGAGTAACTAGCTGTACAGCTTGTGCATTTTGTAGCTAATCTAAAACTAGAGAATACACTGTTGTATTGCCCTTCGGTAGAGAGTGTTTATTTTGGTTTACTTTAGCTTTACGGTTTGAAAAGAGTCGAGTAGACAGCTTTTAGGGTTGGAATTAACAGATCTTAAAGGTTCTGTCTTTGTTAAGCCTAAAGGAAGGTGATATGGGATGAGAACTTGCATGGATAACATGGGCTCTACGGGAGGAGAAAACTCTAGGTGCTATATCAGATTACCCTGGATCCATGTAGTATGATAAATAAGATCAACAAATATAGGGCTACACAGCAGAGATATAGAAGAAAGGAGAGAAAAGTTGGAAACCATAGGACTCATGTTTGGTTGCCATTTGAGTTTTGATAAGATTAAAATGAATGTTGATGGAGCTTTGTTCGAGAAGGGTGGTTCTGGAGATATAGGTGGTTTCGTGAGGAATTGTAGTGGGATAGTGGTGAGGGGTTAAAGTAACACAATTACTTAATGCATGAGAAGCATAAGTGTAAAGCAATTATGTAGTGTCCCATATTACTACATAATAAAAGTTGGTTTGAATCTTGTCATTAAATGTAACTCTTTACGATTGTTATGGATTCCACTGTCGGCAAAGTGAGTCAAGTGTGCTAAGGCCTGTAAACTCATGATTGGAGAAATCAAACCATGGATGAATCATCATCTTGAAGGCCCGGATTAGATTGATTTTCAGAAACACTAATAAAGTTGTAGACTGGATAGCCTTTAATATTAGGAAGCAAAGGTGACCTTTAGATTGGTGGATTAACAACTCATTTGCATTCCTGTGGCTACTCAAATTTTTGCATTCATCTAGTCAGAGTCACATGTGCGTTTGACACTGGATGGTAATATAATGAGAATTTGCGTTTGGAAATATATATATATATATATATATGCATGTACGAATGAATGTATGTATGTATGTATATGTATATGCAAGCACCAAAATGATGGGAATACCTTGCTTTGATACCATAACTCACATTTTAGGAAGTATATAGTAACCATTGCAGTAGCTAATATCCAACCATGTTAATAAGAGGCCTGTATCGTGGACAACTGTCACCAAGTCTTTCTAACACATTTTTCTCTCAAGGAGAAGCAAAGAGGACGGAAAATAAAGGGAGGGATGGAGTAGGCAGAGTCACGGGCCACACCTGAGGAGAGGTATCCTTGTAGCGATGCCAATGAAACTACCCTTCATAAAACAGGCTATGGCATGAGATGGAGCAATACACAAAGATGAGATTTTGCTAAAATCAATACTAAAGTTTCCTTGCGTCCTGAATTTTGCTTCTGAAATTTAAAGTATTTAATCAAAATTTTACTTACCAAATTTACCATCAGTCATCTTTATACTCCAGTGAATTTTTGTCGAGACATCTTTCTAAAGATTTTATAGGTAGTAAAATCGACAAATGAAAAATTGAGTGGGTCTGATATTTGACAACTTCAAACTTTGTACACAAATTTTGCTAAATGAAAATTCCATTGAGTATTAAATTTGGCAAGTTCAAACTTTATACACAAATTTGACCCAAGTTTGAGACAATCTACCGCAACATCATGCCTAAAAGTCTTCAACAAGATGGTGAAAATATTGTAGATAGAGAATCAAAATAGTAGCAAAACACTGAAGAATAGAAATAAAAGAAACTGTTCAGTCCTCCAAAGAGGATGCTTATTCTGCATGCTACTTAAAAACCACCCTATAGGCAGTCTCATATGTTTTGTCCAATCAGAACATTTGAAGAGCACACTCAAGCTTGCATATGAAGTACTAAAAAGTGAACCTAGATTTTGGCTCCGAAAGAATTCCCATACTATGATGTAAATACTTAAAAAACAATTTCAACTCCTCTTGTATATGAAAAACCAGAAAACCTTTTTATATGCTGACATAGGCAGCAGGAACAGAGCTAATATCACATTGTTTGGCCTTCAGAATCTTCTTTTTCAATTTTCTGCACATAAAAGAAACAGGAAACAGAGAAAGTCAACGTCAATGAGATCTCTCATTTACTAATTATTAGATGAGAATGCCCAATAATTTAACTTATCACATTGCCACGTCCCAAGCTGCCTCCAATACTTTATATGGGGGCAATAAAAACACATGCACGGAGAAGTAGGAAACATGATATAACAACATAGAAAGCTAGAGAATTCGTTTAATCATGCAAGGATACCTGTTGATCTTTATACTGAGTGGCAACCAAAAAACCCTTACCACAACATAAAGAAAACAATTAACTTACACCCATGTATTTCATGAAGCGATTAGTCCCAACTGCTGTGCTGTCATTTGTAACCTAAGACTATGGTGCTTAACAGATGTCCTGATCAACCACTTACTCAAGTATCACGGAAGAGAGGTAAACATACAGGCAAATTACGTCCATTGTGGCATTTACAAGCTTCCCAATTATGCTTTGCTGGTGTAAATTTCATAAAGCAAATATGAAAAGGGTAAACCTTGAAGCTATAACATGATAATAGCACAAAACTACTACCCTTTCAGAAGGCTATCAACGAATTGCGAACAAAAGCAACATCTTCAAGGATTGTCACCAGTGTGCATTCCATTGATACAAGGTTTTCTTTCCAGTTGTTGAAGAAAAAAGTTCGCTAGTTCATTATGGGCTGTTCCGTCCTCTTAGCTGCTTTTATTCAACCAAATTGTCTGCCAGTCACAATCATTCACCATCTTCAACCATAAATCACCAGTTTAAGTGGATCACGGATGGCCTAGGGTTGTTTCTCGTAGAACAACTTACAGCACATGGTAGTCTATGAAACACCTCAAACATCCATAAAAAGAGGCAGCAAGATCTGCCTATGTCCTTTCCACCCATGTATTTATCTCTCAACCATCCAAGAAAACAGGCAGCAAGTCACCCTCTGTTCCACCCATGTATTTATCTATTTTTTCTTTCTATTTTGTTTCCAACTTCCAATTTTCTGGTGAAAACAAAAGACAAATAATTTGGACGTGGTAGAATATCTCAAGGTTTTGAATGTCTTTTGGATGTAAATTGGTGCATTGTTTGAAGCTTCTAATCCATGGGGTTGGCTAGGGAAAACAATAGATTGGATGGACAGAGAAAGAAAAGAAAGTCAAAGCTGGACTTTGACCTATGAGTCTAGTACATCAACTGCCAAATCTTAGAAGTTAGCTATTTGAATAATCACCTTAATCATATGCATTAAAATTGAGGAGAATCATGTTAAACCAAAAGATTACAATAGTAGTATATGAAGAATTATCAAAGCCTGAATAGCAGCACTGATTAATATTTGCAATTGTAATAAAAGAATCAATTATTATCTTGGGACAAGCATCTTATTACTTTATATTTATTTAGTTTTATGAAAAGGGCATCTTGGTACCAATTCATGCATCAATAATAAGCAAATTCAACTAAAGACCAGCAGAATTAGTACTAGTAAAGTTTATGATGATAATGAAAAGAGAACTACAGAAGGCAAGGCTGTCCACATGTAAGTATTGCATTACGAGGTGCTTCAAAGTCTGAGGCTCAATGTCCTTTGCTCAACTTATAACCAAGAGCTTTTGCTGCATGTTTGCTCCAGCAGTAAAAATATCTGGGTCAGGGCTATCAAAATTTGACTGGGTAAGGGTAAGTGATGCTGTAGTCACAAAATTGTGAATGTTTCAAAGTTAATATGCCAACACCCTGCTCTTAATCCTGGACTTATCATGGAACGATCCTACCAAATCCATTCTGCTACTTGGATTTCATGTCCAATTAAGAATCTAGGACAGCATCATGTAAACTGCTATCTTCACAACATTGCCCCAACATACCTTGAAGTTTTCAATGATTCATCATCATAAGAAGTGTAAATTTTTTAATATTTTTTCCCTTTATTACAAATTTTCTACAAAATCTCTAAACACAGAATGATAAGGGAGCTAAACGTCTCTTATGCTGCTAATCACACTTAACTTTGTCTCAACATCTCTGCCAATGGCAATTGTGTATTTTCTGAGGTGACTAACCACAGCCCACCATGCAGGGGCCTGATTACCATCCATAGGCCTAGCAATATGCTTCATCATGGTTTACTACAAAATTAACTAGCATCATTCTATAACACCCCCCACCAGCAGCCTTTTTTTTATTAATCGAAATAGGTTTGAAAGAAAATTTGTTATCCTTAGTTTAGCCAATCTATGATTAAAAGTAAAAAAGGGTAAAGTAACCTTGTACTGATAACCTGGCCAATAAAGTACATTACATAGTCCATAGATACTTTTACAACACTCCTATTCATAGATCTGCATTTGCCTTTATGGATCCAGTGAGGAGGGCCTTGGACAGATGCTATCTTTTTACGAGAACCTCAAAAGTTCCAACCATTGAGCCTTGGACATATAATAACTCCGAATTGAATCCCCAGGAGGTTAAATTTAGATTAATGTTCAATTATCTGTTATCTAAGTGGTTTGAACAAATTACTATAATTTGTCCCCTCCTATGAGAAATAATTTCAAAGGTTTTCTTTGCCTTTGTCCATGCAGGATCATGGGATCCTGCCCGTTTCACAAAATATACTCACCCAAACCCAACCGTGGACTATTTAGAATAAGAAATACAAGACAGGAGAGATATCAGGGAGAAGGCATGATGGGTTTTCCTAAAATACAAATAGTCATGTGTGATTTTCAACCCAACAATTGATTTGCAAATCAGTTAACATACTTTTTCCATAAGCAGAAATAAAATCATCAATCCAAATTAAATTACTGTAAGGAAATAATAGTTTTCAGAATTTTGTACATAAGCATTGCGATTTCAGGTTAAAAAACAAAAAAGAAACATAAAAATTACTAAAAAAATAAAGAGCTATATTAGCTTGTCCACCTTATTTTCAACCAAAAAAACAGAAAATTTTCACCCAAAAAGATTGTCCCCCTCATAGATTCAAATGTATTTTTTCATTATTTTTCACTACTAAATTAAACCCATAATCCTAACAATGAAAGCAACAGTACTGCATCGCCAACATCATAGCCTTATGGCAAAAGGGAAAAATACTATCTTTTGAAATTTTTTTATGATAATCAAGGTCAAGTGGCTGAAGTTCTTGTTTTGTTTTAGTGTTGAAAATTTTTTTGACAATTTTAGTCTTTTGATTTTTCAAATTATCTAATTTTGGTGACTTTGTCAAACCAGTCATCAACACTTCCTATAGTGGCAATATTGGAAAATGCTTCCACATCAACAAATGTTGACATCTTTTTCTAATGAAAGCATTACAAATCTATGACTAGTAATTAGAATATTAAAAGAATAACAGACATTGGTTTACATGTTAAAACAAGTTAAGTTTGGACAACTCTATTTCGAGCTGACATATTTTTCATCCAGTTGTCTGATTAATAAAATATTGGCCCTTTATTGGCTCTGATGATTTTCCAAGTTCATTAGATATGATACAGGTAAGTTGCATATTGACCCCCAGAAGTATTTATTACATCCAAACACATTATGCTAAAGGCTTCCCAAATTCTAAGAATTGGCAGGTCTTAGTGGGTTTTTCACTGGTGAGAACAAGGAGTATATATAAAGCAAGCAAGCTATTCAAACTTGACTCGACATTTGCTCAAGTCTAATTCAACTAGTTGAGTTAGGCTTATTGAACCAAGCTCAAACCTCAGCCTATTCAACTGAACAAGCGCACCTGCCTAATGGAGCTTGAGTCAAGCTTAAATATATGAATTAAATTAGAAAACAACTACCTTCTAAATAATTGGTCCTAAATGAGTTTACTTTAGCCAAGCTCGAACTCAAGGCTGCTTGAATAGATATGGTTAGGGTACATCCCTATTAAAAGCCTCAGCATTTGCAATTTCTTGGAAATTAATGGGAGTTGAAACCAGGTCTTTCGAGTTTAAGAGGATGATACTACATTAAACTAGTTCCTGGAAGTTAATGGGATCGAATACAGGTCATTTGAGTTCAAGAGCACGATACAACTTTACACTAGTTCCCTAATTTTTGTGGATCAATGAATCGATTAGATACATTCACCCAAAAAACGAATCGATTTGATACTAGTGGAAGGATGTTATTATAATCACCATAGGTTTTCTGATTTCTCACCCTACCGATCTATTGATATATTTAATCAAGTTTTACAACCAATAAAGAGCATTTGAAATATCATTGAAAAAATGAAATTGAAATATACATGCGATTAAACGAAATTAAAACCCTAATCTTTAGAGAAATAGAGAGGGAGAGGGACAGAGGGGTACCGATTGAGCGGTGTGCCAAGCGAGGCCTCGATAGAGGTTGACCGAAAAAGTGGCGGTGAGATAAATGGTGGCGACACCGAGTGTGGCGGTGAACGCTTTGAATGACAAATCCCCTACTTTACCCGCTATCCCCATCTTTCTCTGTCTCTGTCTCTGTGTCTCTTTGTGTTTGGGCAAAAGTTGTAACCAATTACGAGTAACGAGCCCTTGGATTTGCACTGTCTTGGAAATAGTGACATCCGGTTCCGGAGGCTCCAAGGTTTAAAACCGGATATTTTCCGAATGAGAAAATTATAAAGAGGTAATCAACAATCGAAAATAATTTTAAATAAAAAATTAACATTTTAAAAAATTTAAATAAATAATTAATATTTAAATTTTTATGATTAAAATAGGTAATTATCATTATAACATCATTAACTCCAATTAACATGGCTATTCTCTATCATATGGTATTGATGTAATGCTAACTCAGTAGATATATGATACTTACGTATATAATTAAATAATAAATAAATAGAAAGATGGAAAATATAAAAAAAATGAATTAATTTAAATAATTAAATAAAATAAATAATATAATATGTATATATGATATATATTATAACTAAAATATAATATATATGTTATATGTAGGTAATATAATATGTATATTATATACATAATATATATTATACATATGCATGTAAGATAATATACAAAAATATATATTTATATTTAAATATATTAAATAAAAAGTTA
>JAMXBB010000004.1:108853807-108906610 GCA_024138015.1 Lumnitzera littorea | reverse complement strand
GGGGGGGGGGGGGGGGGGGGGGAAGGATTATATTATGTATATAATATACATATAAGATACATATTATATAATTTATATTATATATGTTATATATATTACATACATATTATATTTAATTATTCTATTTTTTTCATTAATTTTTTCATTTCTTTTCCATTTTTTCTATTCATTTATTATTTAATAATACATGTATGTGCCATGTGTCTATTGAGTTAGCACTACATCAACGCTATGTGGCAAATAATGGCTATGTTAATGCCATGTGGTAAATAACAATCATGTCAACTGAAGTTAATGGTATTATAATATGGATCCTCTATTTTAATCTTAAATTAAAACGTTAATTCCCTATTTAAATTTAATTCTAAAAATTATTAACTTCTTATGTAATTCCCCCTTTTCCTAATTAAGATATTTAGTTTTTAGAGCTTATAATATTATCCAAAAAATATAAAAAAAAAATCAAAGCTTGCAAAGAATTCAAATCTACTTCATTTATTATGAAAAATGTTAGAAGCCAAATAAAAACTTCCCATTTTCACGACTTTCTTCTTTTATAAAATATATAGTTATTGTTGGAGAAGGTAAAATTTTTTTTCTTTAATTCTTAATGAGTACTTTGAGATACTAGTGGAACTATTTTTGCTGTACCCTTTTATATTTTAATAATGTATGGATATTTATTTGTATTAGCATTCTTTGACATGCAGGGATTATACAAATACTTTTTACATATTTAAAATAAAAAATATTTAGAAGCGTTTCTAAGGATTCACTTTACATTATCAAAATTGCAACTTTGGCAACTTGCTTTGAAAAACCAAACTATAGGGACCCAACAAATCCACAATTTTAAAATTCATACTTTCAAAACCAGACTCTAGGAGGTATTGTGGATCCTCATTAATCATTGTCAAAATCAAGCTCTACTGGGTACTCATGATCCACGCTTTAAAAGTCAACCTCTAAGGGGCGTATAAGGGTTTCAAATATTGACTCTAGGTCTAATTCCATGGATTATGTGTTTTCAGATCCAATTTGATGTTAGTTAATTAAATATGTGGTGTGATGTACGAATTATTTACTGTGTTAGTATTATTAGGAACGCATTTGCACACGATGATTGTATACAAGGCTTTAATACTTTACCAATTTGAGAATTTTTATTTTAGATGATTATGAAAATTCTGACGGGTTTGATTGCTTTAGATATGATTCATATGCTGGAGGAGGGAACGGCGCTAGTCATAATGATAGAGACCATATTGATTATTTGTATTAAACGGACTATTAAATTGGATTTAGCAGTTTAATTTGTTTTAGACTTTGGTTAGTAGGCTAGCAAGCTGAAATTCGTAGAATTTTTCCCCTTTTTATATATTAAATTGAAGTATTATTATGAGACCTTGCTAACGAGAGTTTGGTGGACTTTTCACATTAATTGTGTGGATATGTAGTTTTAGGTAAATTTATATAAGGGTTGGTTTTTATGGTCTTGAATCGATCTTGGATAAACAGACTTAAACCTTTCTACGAACCGTCGGATCTTAAGGATTCAAGCGGTTTAGCTAGTTAAAAGCATCACACCAATAGGTTAGTGAACTAATTGGACTAGCCCACCGATTCAAGTCAGTTCTACCCCTCTAATATTAAAGAAAAAAAAGAAGAAAAATTTTATATATCTTTTACTTTTACTAATTTTTCCTTTTCTAACTCATATTAAGTACCATCATAAATTATAGTTAATAGTTATGTTATAATTTTATTATTTTTGTATCGATAATTTATTTCAAAATTCAAATGAGATATTGGAATTCTTTGTAAATTGTAACTTTTTTTACTTTACTTAACCTTATTTAATATTTTTATATTAAAGTAATATCTAACTCACGCAGTATAAATTAATTATTTTGAAATAAAATAAAATTTGCAACTTATCTCGTTAACACTTTATATTATATAATTTGTTATAATTATTTCCCAAAAAAAATAGAAAACAAAATTGAGTGAAAAATTATTTACAATAATTCAAGGGGTTGTATGAATAAGATTAAAGAAAATTTATAAAAAATAATAAAAATAATAATAAATCAAAAAGTAAAAGTTAAAAATGGCAACCGGTTCAAGGGTCGGGTCCAACTTAACTTTGTGCCAACTTGTGAACCGGTGACTCGATGCTGATTCCGAGCCGGTTTGGTCAGGCGGTTAAGTCTAGTTTTAGGTGCCATATCTTATGCTTATACTACAGTATAAATATATAACAGAGTTATCACACCATGATTAGGGATACCCAAATACTATTTATAGATTGAAAAACCTAAGTGAGGATAATATAATCCAAATAAAGCTCCTATTTTCCTCGCTAATTGAAGGATATATAAGCTTGATTCTTTTTTCTCGTTACGGTGCACTTCACCCACCAATTTAGAATTGGCATACAGGCAATAAGGTCTTCTACAGACACTTTATTTTTATCCTAATTTCCTCAAGGTTATAATCAAATAGGAATATTTTATTTTTTATACACTTTTCATATAATATATACTCAATATTCTGGAAAGTGTAAAAAATTTCTCTTTTCCCTTATAAGCGTCCGGCTTTTCTCACTTTCGTTGTTTGGGCTACGCGATTAATATAGAAAGCACGCCAAGGTTCATGTGGCCCAAAAACAAAAAAAGCACCCCAGTTCCATAATTGGGCCTACGCCTACATTATCTTCGTAAGACAATTTAATTTCCCAACAACCACTAAAAAAAGAAATGATAAACACATTTTTCTACCTATAGTAATGTTGTTAGATTCGGCTCAAGTAATTGACCTGAATTTATAAAAAAATCAAAAGTTCAAGGATTAAAACCTGGTTCAAGTGCGATTCAATCAAGTTTAAATTAGATTGATTTTATGGTTAGATCAGCGTAGGGATCACTTTGAGGGGAGGGAAGGGGGGTTTGGGGGAGAAAGGAAAAAAAATATGAAAAAGAAAAACCTTCACCTAGACAAGTGTACTACTTAGGGTAATTAGATGTAGTAACAAATCTAAATCAAATTGAACCGAACTTTGAACTAGAGCAACTCGATTTGCTTAATCGCTAGGTATATGGTTCATTTGAAATTAGGTTAATTTAACTATAATATTTTATTATTGTTTGATTTATCTAAGCTGTGAATGGACAACCAAATTGAGACAAACATTTCACTTATCTACTATTAGGTATAGCTAAATGATTTATTTAAACCAAACCAAACTCATGTCCACATCTAGAAAGTAGACGTACTGGGTTTTGACATTTTGTTTCATTTTAATTTTCTGTATATGAAATTGTGGTGTATAAGACCCGATCTTCCTGGCCTTCCTCAATCCAAATGAGAAGGCAAAAGCAAAACTTCCTCAAATTTTTGCCATGGATGATTCTGTTTTGATTTACGTGTCATTTTGTTTTGCATATATCTTAATTGTATATTATATGTATCAATTTTTATATGATTTATGTTTTATATGCATCTAATCTATGTTTAATACGTGTCTATCTATAACATACGTATTTATCTTTTACATGATATGTACATTTTTAATGATCATCTCTCTAATAGTTCTTATAATGACCCATTTGGAGTTGATTAAAAAAAGGATACAAAATCGTATAGAGTTGATGGATCACAATGACTCTAAAGGTACTCACAATAGTAAAAGGATTAAATTGTGATATACACATTTAATAAGTTTGATTCACTTATAAATAGTTAAGATCATTATAGGTATATAGTATAAATATTAGTATTATAAATGAAATAGATTAAGTTCAATTTTCTTCTCTTTCAGTTATTGTTATGAAATAATTAGAAAAAAAAACTCACTTATAAATAGTAAATGATATGGATAAGTGACATGATTCAAATGATTAGGTCTAATTGGGATGACTCACAGCGATTTAAATTAATGGGTTGAGACAATGACTCAGTATGATTGGCTCAATTAATGTTAACTTTCTAAGCGTGCTTATGTATTAACTAAAGTCCTTTTAATAATTTACAGGCATCATTTTTTTTTTATTTCTTTTTTTCTTTCTTTCTTTTCATTTTATTTTATTTTTTAAATCTCTTCCATAAGCCCATTATTAGGTCCAACAAGCCTTTGTATTCTTATTCGATTATCTGTGAAATCTGATGGCTGCTGTTAATTGCGATTTCTATGAGTACTACCAATCTCTTCTCGTTAGTATTGAATTTGAAAGTTCAGTTATATTTCTGCTAAGAAAAAACAATATGACGTAATTTTTATTTTTTTCAAATCAAGAGCTAGCTATTATGAAAGTTTTCGAAAAATATTTCATGGTGATAGTAGAAGAAAGAGAATAAAGGGGAAACGTCTAATTTTTCTTGGAGCTTATAAACTCAGTAGTTTTTGCAACAAGTTTTTAAGAAGAAAGATATTGTATTAATTTTATTAACCATTTACTTCTATTTTGGTTAATTTATAGAAACAAAAATTTTAGTACTTAAATGAGTTTGTTTGCTATGTAATCACAGCACTAAATTTGAGTTTGTAATTTCTAAAATCATATCATTGAGGACCAAGATAAATAAAATACTTGTGACATCCTCTTGAGGTGGAAATTTGTTATAGTGGAGAGTAAGGAATAGTTCAACCTTCATATTAAGCCCGATTTATTTCTCCCATGCCTTCTATATTCATTTACCGTTGCCTTATTTATATTATTGTTCTTATGTTATTATTTATCAAATTGTTTAGACTACATTTAGTCCATTTAAGAATTTCAGTTATAAATGATGAACTATGAATCATGGATTCAGACTTTTGTTCACTTTCCATCAAAGAGAATTCTCTAGTTGCACTAATTTCTACGGCAGTAAATAAGCTTGTTGAGAGATTGTTTTCTTCT
Organism: Lumnitzera littorea; assembly: GCA_024138015.1. NCBI lineage: Eukaryota > Viridiplantae > Streptophyta > Magnoliopsida > Myrtales > Combretaceae > Lumnitzera > Lumnitzera littorea. Next base: position 108,901,709 of record JAMXBB010000004.1, on the reverse strand, counting down.
CCTCTTTAATCCCTTTCTATCATATAATCTGCTGAGTTATTTAAAGCGTACCACTTATTTCTTACGTGGGAAATGAATGATACACGCTCGCATGTGACACAGATTTGACGTATCCTACACCATACATGATACACATTTGACGAAATCCTACATTCACATAGGCATTATATGTTAATTCCAAACATATAACTTCTAATGGCCAATCTCGACATTATCCATGTAATACTTCTTAAATATTAAATAATAAAACCCTAATCATTGAGATATCTTTTAGTATAGCGGTATAAAGTACATATGAATTTTGAAGTTAGATATACTTAGACTAAGTATAACACTCCAGAATTTGAGGGTACTATAACCCACCACATGTCCCTAATATCTCACCACACGTTAAAACTCTAAAATATTGCTATAGTCTCCAAATGCTCCTATATTCATGATTTATGTTTCATCTTTTGTTTCTTTTTTGTTTTTTTTTGAGAAATATATTGATTAATTTCGATTCTTTCTTTTTCTATTGATTCTTTTTCGATTTAAGATTAATTCTACAATTACAACAATTTAAAAAATGACTCACAAGCAAGTCATCCTAACTACAATTATACATCAAAGGATTTATAACTCTATAACAATAATACTTGTTATCAATTTCACTCAACATCAGTTCTACAATCCTACGATTTCAACAACCTTCTCAATACAATACAGAACTAATTGTATCTCCTTTCCAACCTAGAGACATCAATGCCCTCATATTCATCACAGACAACAACTTATCAAATATAACTTACAACTATAAAAATAATAGAATGAGCTAAAGCTCAGTACATAGTGTGTAAGCACACATGGATGCCAAACCAAACACGTCAAATGCATATATTGTATTTAAGTTCACAAGCAGTAAAGGGGCACTTATGACCCCAGCACACCAAGATTTATTATATAATTAGATAGAGAGAATATAATATAGATCTTTTACTTTATTACCATATACTACAGTGAAGATCATTAAACTAATACTCGTGAAACATGATACCTAATTATAGTTATGTCGTCTCACATGCAAGTTCACTAAAGAGTCCCTACATGTGATCAGCAATTACCCCTTATACTTAAGGATGGGTCATGATAAGTATAACCAGCAAATAAGATTTTACGTCTAATATAAATTAGTTAAGTTTCTTACTCATTATCCTATCAAGCACAAGTAATAAGCATGCATTAGTACTTAGAAAGCTGAGTAAACATTCTATAAGTCTCGAATCCGAATCTTAGAGTCCAAATCGTACTCAATAAGGAACCTAAATAAAAAACCTAATAAGTAGAACAACAAGCCTTCCTTAATCTATCATTAATCAAATTTTATATAGAACTTCTAGTTTAAAACTACCAACTTGGCTTTGCTTATAGTCCTCTAAACTTAGTCCTAACTCTTAAGGGTACTACAATTAAGGTTGAGGATAAAGTTGGAAACTTTAATCAAGAATTAGTTGGAAGAAACATTTAGAAGAAGAATCAGAAGCATAAAGTAGTAAGGAAATTTAGTTAGAGTATTATTTGAATGGTAGTAAATATTGTACTAGAGTGGTAAAATAAGGTGAAATTCGTTAAAATAACTTTTGAGAGTAAAAAATGTTTAAAATGAGTCAAAATGCTTATTAAGTTTAAAGAACTTGAAAATTATAGGTAAAGGTTGGACCTTTTATAAAAGAAAGCTAAGTGGAACTTAATATTTAGATTGGGGAAATGTTTAATTGAGTTTGGTTAAGAAAAACAGCAAGAAAAGATTACTTATGAAGTTTACAGCTCAACATAGTCGACAACATAACCATGTTACTTTAGTTATGTCAAAATTGTAATACCCCTTACATATTAGAAGAAGAAACTCTAATCATCGAAGCGCCTTTTGATGTAACAACTTAGAGTACATTGAAACTCTAAAGTTAAGTGTGTTCGAGTTAAAACAATCCCAGGATGAGTAACCTCTTGAGAAGCTACTGTTGCATCGAGGGACATAACCATGTAGCGTTCCATGCCAAAGCAGACAATACCTCGATGAGAAGTATTCCGATCGAATCATTACAGGTGGTATTAGAGTGCTCTATCAGCCGAAAGGGTAAGTCCCTGTTTAGTAGTAGTCCTTAGACCTGTATAACGAAACTAACAAGAACGTCAGTTCTATAAGGGGAGTAGATTATAATACCCCTTACATATTAAAAGAAGGAACTTTAATTATTGAAGCACGTTTTGGTGTAGCGACTTGGAGTACGTCAAAATTCCAAAGTTAAACATATTGAGCTAGAGCAATTTTAAGATAGGTAACCTCTTAAGAAGTTGCTGCATCAAGAGACAAAACTATATGGCGTTCTACGCTAAAGTGGACAATAACTCAGTGAGAAGAATTCTAAGTAAGTCATTACAAAAATCTCACTATTTTAACAAAAGTTGGAATTTTTACAAAAGAAAGTAAGGTAAAACTAAATATTAAGGTTAAGAAAAGGCTTGAGTAAGATTGGTTAGGAAAACCATAAGAAAAAAATACACTTGGAGTTCAGCACTCAATATAGTTAGTGACATGACCATGTCGTTCTGGTTGTATCACTTTCTTCGCAATTGAGGTGCATGTATTCCCTTAAAGGGTGGCACCATTGTTGAGTGCACTTTTTTAGGTGGCATCTTGAACTCCAGGACCATACTCTGAATGTTGGCCTTAAGTTCCTCGGCTAGGCAACTAAGCAAGTCGAGCTAAAGAAAAGCTAGACTCACCTCAGGCCTTTGGTCTCTACCCGGATCTGATGAAAAAAACGACTAAAATTATTATATACATATATCAAAGGTAAGACTGCTTAAGTAACCTTCATCATATCCGATAATATAAAAGATGGATACTAGTATAATGATCTTCCCTTTTTTTTTTCTTTACCGAATACGGTCAGCGATATGACTATGTCACCGGTTATGTCCCTCCAGCAATAAATTTCTCTTCGAAAAGCACTCTACTCTATATATATTATTCTATTCTTCAACCCAACCTTAAATATAATTCAAACCCTCAATTACCCATCATCTAAACTCCTTTTTAATTCATCAAAAACGTAGATTTCAACTCAAACACCCAATTAATTATCAAACCTACCAACAACTCTAAGAACACTAACTTTAAACTAAAGGACAAGATGAAAGAGTAAAGGATACTTACTTGCGATGAGTGAATTTGAACTTTGAATCTCAAACATAAACCAAACCAAAGAGAAAAAGATATAATGTACACATTTAAATTTGTATTGCTAAAGAAAGTCCTAGAAACTCCATAAAAAGGGAGGGTTTTCACTAAGAAAAGCTTCGAAAGAAAGACTAGAAGGTTACCTTACCCTTAAAGGAGCTTAAAAATGGGTTTTTCTTAAGTATTAGAAGCTCTAAGAGCTTAGTTCGATTGGGAGAAAGAGGAGTGATGTATATAGAGTGAGGAATGAATAAGCTAGAAGGGTTTTTATGAGGTTTAAGGTATTAGGGCTTAAGATAAATAGGTAATATGAGTGGATTTTAGGGTAAATAGAGTTCAAGCTCAAAGAAGAGATTACAGTAATACCACTTGCTTTAAAATCATTTTCTCGAATTTTCTTAGTCATTATACTAGGTAAATCCCAAGATAGGTGACCTCTTTAGAAGGTGTTGTACCAAGAAATAAAACCATGCGGCATTTAATACCAAAGTTAACAATACCTCGGTGAGAGAAGTTCCCATCGAGTTGGTATACAGTGATATTGAAGCAATTTTCTAGTTAAAAGGGTAAAATCTTTACCTGGTAGTGATCCTAAACTTGTGTAATAAAACTAATAAGGACATCTATTTTGTAAAAGGGATGAATTGTAATATCTCTTAAATATTAGATGACGAAACTCTAATTATTGAGTTGCCTTTTCATGTAGCAGTGTGGAGTATATTGAAACTCTGAAGTTAAGTGTGCTTAAGATAGATCAATCCTAAGATGGGTGACCTTGGTAGGAGAAGTTCCAGTCGGGTTGTTACAATCTAGGTTAAATTAGAAAATAAATTCATATTAGATAAAAGAAAAAGTTAGACTACTAAAATTTAGATTTTAACTCTAATCGTAACATGAAACGTATGGAAGGTAATGTATTTGTAAATCTCATATTTAGATTTATTTATACAGCCAACAAAAGAAGTCGTCTAACTATGTGCCTATGTATGACCTTGATGTTACTATTTGCTCTTAAAGGTATATATTTAGGATAATTTGTTCTATGTTAGATATTATAGATGTATGGTTCTAGATAATGTTGATAAGTCGAAGCTGTATGAATGTTGAATTGCATGTGACCTTAGAAGAGTAATACGTGAAGGGCCTTGAAGAAAGGACTTAGTGAAGAATAGTTGGGAGGAGAAATGGGTAGTTTAAGTAACTTAAGGATAGTTATTGCAGGTGAGGGAACAATTGAGCATGAACATGTCTATTCTTAATTGAGTATTGACTTGTTCTTTACTTAAGTATTGTTTTGATTTTTGAGAATAAAGATTACACAAGATAACTCTTTTTCTCTAATCTATAGAGCTTGTAAAATGTCTAATAAGGAGGCATGGCTCGGTATTTATAAACTTTTAGACTTAATGTTATACGTTAGATCACGTTAATGATCAACAGTTGAGATTAAACTTATTTATTCAAGGTTGTTTTGATGAGCTTGCTATGAGCTCAAGACCAGTAGCTTACCATATTAAATATGTGAACCTACTTGAGAGAGGTTAAAAGTAGATAGACCAGTCTAATAATTTATATTCCAAACCTGCCATATAAAATCTCTCTTTAGTCATATATATATATATATGTGGACTGAACACCCTATGATTTGTCATTTAGTCCAATGAGTCAAGTCTAAATAAATTAATAGTGAATTAATTAGCTTAATTCAGATATATAATCCAACTAGACTACATTGAAATAAAGATAATGTTGATTTTAAAAGACCATTTTTTTTTGTCTAATTTTTTTTTTGGTCTTGATATCTTAACACCTATATATCAAATAGAAAAAAAAAAAAGAAGAAGAGAATTATGTATCAAAGGCCCTGATTATAGAAGCATTGTTCCATTTTTTTTTCTTTTTTTGGGGATTTCTATATTAAATCTCGTGTTTTACTTTCTTCTTGTTCTATTTGTTTTATCTCTTTTATATGTGTTATATGATTCATCATGATAAATTTGGATTGAATCTTTAACATAAAGGTATGTTGGGATGCAAAACGTTGCAACATATTTTGCCGAAAAATCATATGTGGATTGTTTATACGCTTCTATAGTTTGAAGTTGGATATACACAACTTTGAGTCCAAATGATATAATGTTGAGGTTGAGGTTGAACTCACTTGACTCAAAAATTCAAACATTCTTGACTTAATTTTAGTTAAATTTAGAATTTTAAACTTAAGCTTAACTGATATGGCATTTGATGAGCTCAATATTGATTCCATTAAACTCATTTAGGTATGTTTTAAGTTTTTCCTCAAGGACAATTTTCTAATCAATATTGATCCCTAAACTTAACTAAAACTCGTCCAACACTTAAGCTTGACTTAAAATTACAACTTTGTCAAGTTAAATATTATTAGATTTAAATTTAACTCATCAGCACATTGCAAGGATCTTTTAACTTATTTACATCTATGACTTCGAGCACCTATACAAAGGTTAATATGCTATGTAGAAAATGCATAACATCTTACATTTAAAAGCTACTTAAGATTGTTATAGTTTAGTAATGTTAATATTATTTTTTTGTTGGAATAAATTAGGATTTGAATCCCTTTTCCTTTAGCTAGTAAATAAATAAATAAATAAATACCGTAACTATCAAAATAATACATATAAAAGTTCGACATATATCTTTAAATACTAGCCGACTAATGCAAATAGGATGATGTAGAATAATTCCTTTCTTTAATGAAAGCATGTGCAATCCCAACAAGGTACAGATTTATGTTTCCAACATTCGGCCTCCAACGAACGAGAACTAAAGTTCTGGTGTGGTGGCTGCTCAAATGCTTTCTTGTTTTTTCTTTTCTTCCCCATCATACGTCTACCGTAAAATCGGTGCTAAAATAATACCAAAACGAAACCAAATCTACAAGTTAAAAATAGACGAATCAGCTAATTCATATAATGCAACCTTTGCATGATTATTGTTATTATTTTTGTTTGGATGTTTTAAATACATTTCCTAAACTATTATTCAGAGTATAAATATACTATCAAACTTCCTAAGGCATTTCATTTTTTCATAACTTTCAAAGTGTATATAATATACATATATCTTCTAAATTATTGATAAAACTCCTAAACTACTTGTAAAATGCTCATCGAGAGTTTTTATGGTTTTATATTTTATTTTGATAGAATATATGTGGCATTCTATATTACTATTTATTTATATATTTTTTTAAATTTAAATTAATAAATTTATAATTTATTTAATAATTCAAATTTAACAGAATAAAAATTAAGATGAGATGCATAAAAACTAAAGATGAAATCATTAAAAAAAAAATTCATAATATTTTGAAGTTTTAGTCAAGTACATATATTTCTAAAAGAGTTTGGTAAATTTGAAGAAATTTTAGAAAATTAAGTCAGTCTATCACATCATCCGTCTTATCTATTTACAACTTGTCGCCCTTTTGTTTTTCAACAACCCTAATTTCTTTGATGCTAAGGAAACAGAAAATAAAGACCAAATGAAGAAGCCAAATGGCAACACAATCCTCAACACAAGGGCGTAAAGCACATGCGGCTTGTTCTCTGTGTCTTGGATCTTTTTTTCTAGTTTCACCGTACCCTCATCTATCTTTTATCCTGAACGGAACAAGGTTGCTTTTCTTTATTCTATTTGTCTTCATTTCATTTACCTGTCTAAATTGTACGCATCTATCTGACTTTCTCATGACAACAGATGATCTCATAAGATTCTTTACGTCTATTTTACGTACACCACGCGAATCGAATTCCATTTGTAAGGATTACGTTTAAAATTTTTAATTACTGCATTAACAATTAAAAGATGACTTTTATTGAGAATTTCTTTACTTTATTTATAAATTTCTCTATAGAAGTTTTTAACTTTTATTTATATTATTTCCTAGGTATATAATACATAAATATAAATTAACATAACAATAAAACAAGAAGAAAAATAAAAAGTTATTTTTTAAGATCTTTGCATAGAGATATCTTTTTCGGGATTTAGTTCTTATACAAGGACCTATTCCCATCCATGAAAAGCTTCTAAAGAGAGGTTTTTGGTCTTGGGTCATGTATTATAGACTTTAGATGAGGATTATTAAATGTTAAAAGTAGAGATTTTCACAACATTAAGTTTAATTATATATTTTATGAGAAAAAAATATATATAATATGAAAATTTGAGGTGAGTCATCCTTTAATCTATCAATTTCTCTAACATCGTAGTAAAAACATAATACAATATAATAAACCTAGCTTCCAATAATTTCAATTATGTATTAAGTTAAAAAATATTATATTTCATAATGTTTAATGTTATTAGAATTTTATAGATCGGATGTATGGTATCCAAAATTTAGTACCCTATATACTTTAGAATATAGATTTTAAGGTGAATATAATATATGAAGATGTTATATCTTCGATGGTATCTTATGAGTTAGGCTTTTTATGGTTTGATTCATCTTAATATGAGGGTCGAATTTAACCAAACTACATTTAAGATGATTTAATTGAAATCTTTAGTAAATTGACTACTTTTAATGGTTTAGGTTTTTAGTTGAACCTCTTTAAATAGGGTTCAATTTGGTTAGGTTCAAACCCATTTTAAAAACACTTTATTCTAGTTGATGATACTAATGGACATCAATGTATTAATTATGGTTGAATCAATTGAGAACAAGTGGGCTCGAGTAGAGCTTAGATGGACTGGGTCTAGATCTCACCTCTTGCTCCTTAATTCCTGCAAAAAACCATCCTATGGGTGTAGCCATGGGGTCTTTTGATGCTTAAGTTAACAAGTGCTAAGGGAAAGAAGGGGCAAGAACTAAGGGCTTAGGGGTAGTGCTCGTCTAAAATGTATATAGGATGCTGAAAGTTAGGATTGTGTATCGAGGATGGATTGAGAGAGAGTAGAGGAGATCTAAAGAGTTGAAAGAATCCCCTTACCTCATGGTGCCTTGTACCTTTTATGGGGATTACCTAGATACGTGGCAGCTTAGGGTTTGCTCTACTAGTTGTTGACGGACAACATGTGCCACAGTAGAGACTAGGTTGCTCTAAAGGCGGTCAGCCATGATCAACCTGATAACCAAATCTATTGCTTAGAGGTCGGACATCCGTAGGAGCATCGAGTGTACTGGTCATATTACAAATGTCAAACAGCCATTAATAGACTACATTGGAAAGTTAGGGCTAGAGATAAAGGAAGAGTTAGGATGCGGGTGATGTGTTGGCAACTGTTCTATTGGGGATGAGTTGAGACGTGAGTTAATGCAAGGTGGTCAGCACGTATAGGATTGGTAGTCGAGCCGACTTGCTTGGGTGAGAAGTCGTGGGTTTATACTCCAGGAGTGATAGAAATTGTTCACCTTCTATCCTTGGTTGTTTATATAAGGGAGTGGGCAGATCTTCATTTTTCACCTTGCATTGTCAAATTAGGAGAGAGTCTGCCAAATTTTTTACTCACGAGCTAGTTCCTTCTTGCTATAATTTTCTTTTTTAGCTAATCTTTTATAATGGTTGACCAAAGCATAACTAATCAGCAAAATGAGTCTTCTCATCCATTCATTTCGAGGGAAGTAGACGGGCCTTGCAAGGATTCGGCCCAAGAAGGGTATGATAACCCCACTCCCCCCAAAACGACAGCAAAGGTAAGTAATGAAGATAGGGTCATACTGTCTTAAGCAAAGAGGAGAGAATGTGCATAGCAGAGGCCTCGCAACGTGTAACCCTTAGATGGTGAGGAGGATAAGGAAGGTGAGTTACTACATACAACCAATGCCAATGATAAGGCATGTGTGCACATTTCTTATGTGGTGAATGAGCAAAAGCTAAGGCTTGTGAGTCGAGAAGTTAGGGAAGTGTCCAGGTAATGAGTAGAGGAGCCCGCGGTTGGATAATGGGTGTACAACATAAGGGATGACCGGTTATTCAGTATTTATGCAAAGTCATTCGAGCTGGGTCTTCAACTTCCCTTTTCAAAGTTCCTTGTGGAGTTTTTCCATAATTTCAACGTTGCCACGAGGAGTTTAAATGCCAATGCTTGGACATAACTGCTCGCATTTGAGGCATTATGCTTGTAGGAGCTACAGAGGCCAATAGCATAGTTGTTTAAGCATTTCCTTCGTGTCAAGTAGGTAGCCAACGGTTGGGTATATGTTACCAATTGAGGGAGATCACTGAAGATCTTCATTAATTTACCAAAGAAGGTTGATGAATGGAAAGAGTTCTTTTTTTGTATTTGCACTCCTAAGCCACTAGGCTTCCCATCTTAATAGAGACAGTCTATTCAAGGCAAAAAGTTGAGTAGTTTAAGGAATGAGGATACCATGACCAATATCGAGCTATTAAACTTGGTAGGGTGGAAGAAGCTTTGCCCTTTATTTATCTATCGCAAGTATAAAAATGGCTTGGAGTTGTTTCAGTTTAAGATAGGTATTTGCTACCCTTCACTGAGGAAGGATAGTTGGCTATTTATTGGATCACATCGTTGTTAGAGTAGGGGACATCGGGCCTACTCGTCTTTTGCATAGTAAGTATGTTATCTTCATATTATTTATTTACTTAATGAGCTTGTCGGTTTCTTATAGCTATGGAGTTGGCTATTGAAAAGGTGAGAGCAAAGTTGCTTGCCATTTAGAATAAGTGAGTAGAGGATTTGGTCCAGTCGAGCCAAAAAAGAAGACAACTTGTTGTGGAGGGGGAGGGAGAGACTTTATGATGCCCCTTGAAAAGATCCAAGAGGAAGAAGGATGAGAGGCCATAGAGGTTCTCGAGGTAGTTTGGCATACTATGGGCGATGTGCTAATGGGTGTGCCTCTTGTTAGTTCAAGGTCTAAGAGGGTAACTTTTGGTGGTAAGCCAATCTAGCGCGGCTAAATGGAGGCATAGGTGCTTCATAGGGGGCTTGAGGAGGGGATGTTCGAGTGGATGTCCAGCAAGAGGATTTAGAGTGGACCCTTTAGAATGTTGGGGTCCCCACCATTAAGATCCTTGATGATGGGGACGTTGTGCCGTTGGTTCATTATGGCAATCAGTTAGTAGTAGTAGAAAAGCAGGTGCCTTCTCATTTGCCCATAGGTAGACCTTTTCAAAGGTTTGACTAATTACAGGCATGCTTCGAGCGGCTTTTTGCCAATAAGAGCGGTGTCGAAGCTTCAGCGGAGTTGTTAAGGAGACATAATGAGGTGAGTTGCTCATAGTTTTTGTTAAAGTACCTGGTCTTACTTTGTTGACTAACTGTATATTGTTCACGTAGCTATATAATCTTCTTGAGTTTGTTCTCATGCACAACTAAGCATATCAATAGTCAGTGGAGAGTCGGGCGAGGCTGAAGTGAAGAGGCTTCGGGAGGTGCTAGAATAGGAGAGGAAGGTACGCTGTGACTTAGCCACCGCGTTCAATAGTTTGGAGTGCCAGTAATGGGAATCAGCCTCCGACTATATTTAAGCCGAGGCTTATCAATGCTTGTCAAGGCTGAACTGCAGCCAAAAGGACTAAAGAAAGGAAGATGAACACTTGGCATTAGGTCTGTTGTCAGCCGAAGTGCCAAGAGATCATACAACTGAGTAATCAGAACCAAAGAATTACTCAACACATCAGAGAGGGACTCGTGTCGACTGATTCTATGGCTCGGCAATTATGGGTCAACCTCTCTGGTGTCTTGGCCAAGCCACACGAGATATCGTGGATCCCTTCCCAAACTCGTACATCCAACTACTGACCTCTTCCAGTTTAGATACTACTCATCCCAGAATATGCCAAGTGATTGCATGTCGAAATCTATAAAACATATAGTTTTGTATTCTTGTACATATTTTCCCTTTTATTTTATTTATGGGCTCAATTCTTTAGGGTTTAACGCCTTGTACTTTATTTACAATTTTCCCATTAGGGTTTAGAACTTGCCATAAATAGCAACATTTATACTTAAATAGATGGATAGAGATAGATACAGACAGATAGCTATATAGAGATATATGTAGAGAGTGAAACTTTCCTCTTTTCGAGCAAGGTTGTACTTGAGTTAGCATTTGTCGGATTATTGAGTGTTGATCATACTCTTTAATCGTCCCTGTATTCTTATCAATCTTGTTCTTTAATTGTGGTGAACCCTTTCATTTGAATCGGTTAGTGAGTTGCATCTAACCTTCATTTGGAACACCAAGCAACATTTGATGTTCATAAGTTGTATTGAACTCTATTTTGAGCTCAAACCCCTGATCGTGTTTGTATCTTGGTGAGTTATATCCATTCACATTCACCATCAAAGCCCTTCCTATTCTTTGTACCCATCTTCCTTTTGAATACCCATTCCTATTCTTTCATTTTATATCTGCTACCATTTCTTCTTATCTTAATCGCGTATCATATTGGTATCAGAGCCTTGGGGAGACATGCGTGCTAGTGTTCTTCAAAGTCGATTTGTAGTTCTAACATTTCTGTTAATCATTATTTTGTAGTATAGTATGCTATTCGTAGTAGTAAGTAGCTGCAAAAGCCGAGTAGTGGTTATTTCTAAGTTGCTGTAATTCTGTTTTGTTATTTTTTCAATTTTCTAGTAATTTATTGTACGAATAAGAATGTCAAAGGATAGTGTCAACACTGGAGACAATCCTCGTGGAAGCTTGAGGAGACGTATTGATAACTTGGAATTCCAGATTCAGAATCTAACTGACTCTATTCAAGAGCTTATTGGGTTAGTCAGAGGCCACAGACGTGATGATTGAGAAGAAAGGAAGGAACGAATACCCACCAATAGGAGTGGTTCCAATGAACTTTGTAATGATGTGAGACAGCCAAGAATAAGAGAAACCTCGCTAATGCTGAAAAGAGGCAATGATAAAAGTATTGACTCCGAATTGAACTATAGATCTCGGAGAAGAGAGCCAAGGCTAAGAAGAGATATAGCTGAGCAGAGCTCGAATAGAAGTACCTGATCCAAGGTAAACCGACTTACTAGGAATGCAAGGGATGAACCCCAAGTACCTGGCCAAAGACTTGACAATATAAAGCTTAAGTTGCTAACCTTATGTGAAGGTAGTCGACCTAAAGAGTTTCTTGACTGAGTTCCCTATGTCAAGAAATTGTTTGAGTGCTACGAGTGTGATGAACGAACAAAGGTTACCTGGCTTCACTACCCCTTGTTGAATATGCAAGACTTTAGTGGGATAAGTTAGTTGCTAAGCAAGAAGCCGAAGGAGAAGAGCTGATCAAAACTTGGAGACTCATGAAAAGGTTAATGAACCAACACTTTATGCCGACTTATTTCAAGCAGGAGATGCTTTATGCTTTCCAACACCTGAGACAAGGTCGAAATAATGTTGAAAAGTATTTACAAGAGTTTGAGACCTTGATGACAAGATGTGAGATTGTTGAGCCATAGGATTGCACCATTGCCAGATTCCTGGGTGGACTCCGGGACGACATTGCCGATATAGTTGAATTGCAGCCGTTCAACTCTTTGGACAAGCTAATTAATTTGGCATGAAGAGTAGAGAGGCAGAGGAGAAGAAGGCATCAGAGGCCAAGTAGTGAACCCCAACAAGGTAGCCCTGAGCTTGAGAGATATGCCGAGAGAAGGTAAGAAAAGAAGATAGAGAAAAGAGAGCCTAACTAACCAGTCCATGCTGAGAAAGAAAAGGCACTCAATAACAAGGCTCGAGAAGTGAAGTGCTTCAAATGCTTAGGTTATGGACACATTACGTCCCAATGCTCTAAATAAAAGGGTTATGGTCTTAAAAGGCGAAGAGCCCGATGCTTAAATCGAGAGTCAGAGTGATAAGAGCTCGGAGGAAGGATTGATCAAAGAAGATGTCTATACCGAAAATTTAGATGAACTCTTATCCTTGACAAGTCAACGAGTTGACCTGAAGGTAAATCTCGGATAACGGGAAAATTTATTTCACTTGCAGTGCCTAGTGAATGGGAAGACTTGTTCCTTGGTTATTGACAGAGGTAGCTGCACTAACATCATTTCAACATCCTAAAACATATAATTATTGGCTAAATCAATAATTAACTATTTAATTACTTAATTAACCATAAATTACCCATTTTATGCCTCATTTTAAGGCCTAAAAATTATCTAAAACTTTCAAAAATTAATTTTTGAAAATGGGCTTCATATAACTGTTCTATATCATCTAAGTAGTCTAAATAAAAATTTTGGGTTCAAAATTACACTCCTAAGGTCATTTATTTCTAAACCGAAACATGTTCGGTTTTGCATGATTTCTTAAGGATCATATATTATGGGACATATTTTCATCAAAATAATATTTTTCATAAAAACTACATATAAAAATATTACAGAATAACAAAATTCATAATTTTCTAACAATATTTACTATTTTTTAAAAAATTACACAAAATCGGATTGGAAATCGGACTCATCGTTCTGGGTGGCTTCGGCTACCGCCGGCCGCCGTAGCCTTGTCGGTCGGTTTGGGCGCTACCACCACTGTATGGTGGTGGTGGCCGTCCATTCCTAACTGCTCGTCTGGTATGGGTTCCCTTTAAAGGCCCTAATTGCACAGTTTTTCCTTTTTTTTTTTAACCCTAATTTTTCTCTCAATTTTCGCCTCTCCCTAATTTTTTATGATTTCTAACTCTCCAAATGAGCTTTTGAATTTTTTTTTGCTATTTATGAGGCTTTGTGGTAATTAATATGTATTAAATTGGACAAGACATTGTCCAAATTTCTTAATTTTTAGCTTTTGAGTTGCCCTAATTTAATTGGATGATTTTTTTCTTATTTTTCCCAGCTGCCACGACCTAATTCTGGATCATTCCTTATTTTTTCTGATTTTTTTTATTTTTTCTTAATTAATTATGAATTTTCTTTAAGTATTTCTTATTATTTTAACACGTTTCGCGTATTTTAAGTAATTACGCGTATTTATACCTATATGTAAATTCATATATAGTATAAATAAATATTTTTAAATATTATTTAGGTCATTTTATGATTTTTAGTATACATATAATTTATCTCTAGTGATTCATTAATTATTGGAATACGTTTTACGCATTTTCGATAAATAACGAGTTATATATTTAAAATTTGGAATTTTTATAGCCTTTTATTTTATTGCTTATTTTCTTAAATTTAAACTTATGGAATCATTTTTACTAATATTTCTAGCTTTACTTTATAATTTAGGTTCGATTTAGTCTTTCAACCGATGGAAACCTCGAATGGCTAGTTGTAGAGCTTACAGATCTTGTATCAGCCAGCATAAGGAGTTGGCTAGGCAAGTTGACGAGTTGAATGGGGACCTAAAAAAGGCCGAAGACTCTAATAAGATTGTTAAGAAAGAACTATTTGTTGTGCAGGCCAAGGGGTAAGAGATGGAAGGGTTACAAACTGACTTTTTGTGTAGGGAGGTAAAGTTGTTGAAGGGGAAGGGTCTAGTTGCTGAAGTTAGGTGAGATATTTTTCTAAAGACCCTTGATGACCCTTTGATTAAGAAGGCCTTCACCACTATTGGATATGCGATGGCTACGGAAGTCCGAAGGTAAGTTTGCCAAAATTTTGGTTCAATGAACCCAAGAGTGCTAGTGGTCGTGGGGAGGAGGTCGAGTCTTCTAATTAAGGTTGGCAATTTAGCACTCGAATACAATATGATACGATTTAAATGGGTTAGTGTATAAAAAAAATTGATACGAGAGACAAATAGGTCAAACCCATTTAAATACGATCAAAATCATATTTAAGTCAAGCTTCCAAACTCGGACATGCGATGCACTATATATTCTTTCATATTTGTATTTTGTTTTGGAAATCATTTCTTTCTACATCAGATGTCTCAATTAAAAATATGAGATATTTTTAACTATATATTCTTTTTATTGCATCGTAATTTAAATTAGTAAAAAATTATAAACTCATATATAGATTTTTTTATTGTTTCTCTTGAAAATTTGATAGATAATTAGATAAATTTCGAAATTAACATTAGTAGTAATACTAATATTCATTTAAGTCATAGTTTTACTTAATTCAATAATGTTATGCAACTTAAATTTAGTAATGTTATATACTCTTCCTTTTGCATCATAGTTTAATCAAAAATTACGAACTCATGTATAGATTCTTTGATTGTCTACTTTAAAAATCTGACAAATAATGTGATAAATTTGAAAATCAATATTAGTAGTAATGTTAATATCCATTTAATTCATGGTTTTACTAAATTTAGTAATGTTATGTAACTTAAATTTTTAGATTTTCTATATTTGATAAAATTTTACATCACTAAAAACTTTTATCTAAGTTGTAGTTTTTTTTTTTTTATTAATAATGAAGATAGTATGTTATTTGTCTTTGTAAAATGTAAATATTATCTTTCTTTTCTCTTTTGTATATGTATATATCTCATAATCAATAAACAGTATCAAACCTAATATAAATGAGATACGCTAGGGTAGCACAAATTGTCAACCTTAATATAAACGGATTTAACCTGAATATGAGATAGGCTAAGTCATGAGCTTATATTTCAATACACAATTAATAAATAGGTCCTATCACAGGTTTAGATTTTTTGGACATAAACCTATTTAAACACAGAAATGAGATACGGCATGATAATACAAATTATCAACCTTACTTCTGGTGACTCATCGAGTGGTTCCAACAGTAGCTCCAATGGAGGTTGCAAGGAGGACAAAGGAGGGATGTGGGTGGTTAGACTTAGGTCAAGCGGCAAGGGGAAGGCCAAGGTGAGGATGTTGTCGCTAAATAGGCTAGGGGTGACTTTGTTTTTGGTTAGTTGATGGTTCGGGTGACATGTGCCTGCTTTTGTTTTGTCTTTGTTATGTTCCATCTAAGGGAACCAGGATGTCGATTTTCCCTTTCCAAATGTAATTATCATGGACTTGAATGAGAAGGCTTTGCAAATGTGCTTGGCTCATTTCCATGTTGTTTGCCTTTGCTTTTGCATTTGTTGGCTTTCCTTGCTTATGTATTGCTGCTTTGCATTTAGACTTTATTTTTGTCTAAGTCTTTTGTGCTTCCAATGTTTCTAAGTAGGTCGATTCATCTTATCTTCTCGTGAAGTTTCCTAAGCACCTTTTGCCCGAGTAAGCTGCTTGTTCCTGCTCACAAGTAATCTTTTGGGTCTTCCTTGGATTATAGAAGCTAGGGCACCACTAAGCCTTAGTGTAAGCTCATCATTCAAGGATGATGAATGTGTTGGAGTGAATCTTTTGGTGATGTCATGGGATCTTCCGGACAGAGTAGGTTCAATCAGGTGAATCTTTTTTAACATTAAGTAATCTCTTTGACAAGGCTTATTTTGGGTAGTATGTATGCTTAGCAAATGGTTCATCTCAGGTAGTGCGCTCTCTAGAAGCCATTTAATGTGCATATGGCACATCGTTGTTTTCCAAGGCATCACTTAGGCTCCCAATGCACTTGAGCTGCCGAATAAGTGCAATGTGTATGGTTGGGGGTGCTTTAGGTCCCTTATATAAATGGTGTATATGTCTTTGCCTCGCTACACCAAACATTCAAACACTTTTGTAGGATATAGCTGAGGGCTTGACTCACTTTTGCCCCTATCATGAGCATATCGAGGGTGATTAGATTAAGAGAGAGAGAGAGTTCTCGAGTTGGGGAGGAGGTTTCTTTTGCCCTTCCCTTCAAGTTGAGATCATGAGATGTAGAGAGCTATCTAATAGTGGGGTGTAGCTGCTAAGCTATGATTGGAAGGCATACCTTAGCCACTAGGTCCTTATCTCTTTCTTCTTTAATAAGATCCGGTAAAGGAGGAGCTCAAGTGCTATCCGCCACTTGTTTATATTAGCCTCACCGCGAAGTCACTCGTCTATTGCCTATAGGAGGTTCTGGATGGTTCTTTAATGTACTATCCCAAATGAATCCAAGTAGGTGGGGCTAGTTGAGGTGAATATAACGGTAAAGGGGGTCTTTTTCTTCAACTTGACCTACTGACCGAAGCATTAGCGAGAAATCCTTTGCTTCACAAGTCCTTTGGTTCACTCTATAGGTAACCCAGATAAAGTAGACAAATCAGACCCCGTCTCCCATTTGAGCTGCTCCAACAAGAGGTCAACTAATATGGGTGGAGCATTGACCTTACTTTGACACTAGTAAGACCTTTGAAGCTTGAAGCTTCAAGTGGAGTAGTTGGATCACTGTCCCCATAGCTGCTCAGCTTCGCCAGGTAGAGTGGAGGCCTTCACTTGGAGGTCGAGCGTCACTAGTAGGGATGCAACCAGGTAGGTTTGAAACCAGTTTTATAAAACTCGAACCCACCTCGATTAAATTGATGGGTTTCCAAAACCCATGAAGAACCCTATAGGGTTTTTTAAAAGTGACCTACGACCTGCCCCTGTTAGAAAAATGCTAACCTGATACCTGACCTAAGAAACTTGATTTTCCTTTTCTTTTTTTTTTTTAATTTTAAGAAATGGTAATATTCTAAAGTTCTAATTTAAAAAAAAATTACGGATATAAAAAGGTAGATATCATATAATATTCACATATAAATTTTCTATTCTAAGAGCTTGGAGGTGTGCCATTTAAGAAATTTGCTTCACATTAGGAGTGCCCATTTGGTCCCATTCAATTTGTTGGACCAGCAATAAATGCCATTGATCACACCCTATTGGCAAAAGTCTCAAGAAGTTTTCGATGGGAATAGTGGAGACTGGAATTGGATGACTAACTTAAATCTGTGATAACAAAACAAAACTGATACCTGCAAAACTGAAAAGGATTAAAGGCAAAAGAAAGAAAAAATGTTAATTGTTTAATTTCAAACCATTAAAGTTAAATTATTTACCTCTTACTCTACAGGCTAAATGAGCTAATGAGATTGAGCGAGATAAGAAAGTGGAGCAATGATAGTGACAACAGACAAGCATTAGTGTTTTCTTTGTGAGTTTGTGTTAGCTAAGTCCTAAAGAGTAAAAACTAAAGTCTAATTGTCTAAACCTAAAGAGTAAAGTGAAGACTTGATGAGTTCCTAATTGCATATATTTTACAAGGTAATTTTTAATGATTTTCCTTGATACTTGAGTTTATTTTTAGATAATAATACTTAATTGAGTAAAATTTTGTTTTCTAGGTTTTTAAAAGATCTACATGAGAAAATAAGAAGATAGGAACAAATTTCATTTAAATTGGAGCTAAAATGGGTAAGTTATAAAGGTTTGAATATTGACTCAGCTAAACTATATGATTGTGTCATTTCCAGGCGAATTTGGACCTTATTTTCAATTGTTATAGCTTAAGGCATAACTAAAAGACACAATCGTATCCCTAATCATGTCTTTTTCGGTCGACCTATTTTCTTAATATCTTCCTATATAAAGCCTTGTTATGGTTTGTTTTTTTTTTAAAAAAAGGAACTTGTAGGACACGAATTGGAGAGAGCTTTTTAAGCCAAGAACACTTAAGGAGCAAGAGGATCATCAAGAATTCAAGATTCAATTTTTCTTTAAATTTCATGATTTTCTTTCCTACAATTTTCCACTCTTTGCTTTTATATCCTTATTTTGTGATATATAGTGAGTAGATCTTTGGTATATAGGTTTTGTGAAACCTAGATCTATTTATGTGATATGATTAGTATTTGATTAACTTAATTCTTTAGTCTTTTCTTAATTCAACTATGTTTGCTTCATGATTTAGTTATTATTTCCATAGATAGTAATATAAAGTTTGATATCTTATAAGAGAATTGAGATATTTCTTATAAGATTAGATTTAGGCATGTCGCAAGATTAGAGATAATTTGCAAGATTCTTTCGGAATTTTAAATTAAATCTTGGAGAATTCATTACTTAATAGTGCAATATTAGATCATGCTATTGAGAAGAGATTCTAATAGGTAATTTTAAGGTTAGAGTTAATTGGCTTAAAAAAGTGATTAACTTTAATAAGGAATTCTCCCAATCAAGAAATATTAAAGAATAAATTAGATTATTTTTAAGAAAAATCACATGTTAGATCTAGGTACAACATTGAATCTTAAATTAATTTCCAATTGAACTGCTTTCTTATTAATTCTTGAATTGCATCTTAGTTAATCTTTAAATTAGTTTTAGCAGCAATTTAGATTTACTTCTTTAAGTTTTTTGAAATTTAATTTGCAAGTTAGATAATAGAGACGTAGCAAGTACTAGTAGTCAAAGTCTCTTAGAGATCAACATTTAAACTTATATCCATTATATTATAAACTGATAGTTGCACTTACTTCGTATCAAGACTAAAAAGTGAAAAAAAAAAAATAAATGTTAAAGGGACAAAGATGAGGGATAGCATAAGCCGAGTGAACCAAGAGGACCAAAAGGGTTTAGGAATTATGAGTGGGGCTACGGGACTTAGGCAATTGGACGAATGTAATATATATGCACTATGGTATGCAGGTTGTAGTATAATAAGTAATAATATACGACCTTTTAAGTTTTAATTATCAATATTTATATTATTTATTTTTTTATTATACTAGATTTTCCATTAAGTTATACCCTAAATGATATTGAGTTTAAATTTAATTTCCAAACCTGACCTTAAACCCTATAGGGTTTTTATCGAGTCAAATAAGTTAAGTACTCTATTATGACCCTCCAATTGCATCCTTAGTCACTGAAGCCCCAATAGGTTGGAGCTTAGCTTAGCTAAAACTTAGGGAAGTAGTCACAATTATCTTAATGGAGCTCGTGAGCTGAGTCAAAGTTGAGAACAATTCCTCTTAGAGAAGAGTTTGAAGCAAGAAGCTGAGTCGAAGTTGAGAGTGATCATTCAAGCCCAGTGTCAAGCAGCAAACTAGCATAACAAGCGTTGGTATGTCGACCTTCAAGGCCTTGTACTTAATTTTGTTAATGGAATAACACTTTCCTTTTTTGCTCACCATTGCTTGTTTGTTGTTTTGTTCTCCTTTAATTCTTTTTTCCCGTTGTTTGATCATAGTAGCTTCCTATAACCTTGCTCTATTTACTTATCCTGGAATCGCATTAAGTTTAGGACGTAGGCCTAGTGTGATGGCCTTTCCCCACATATGTTTGGGGATGAAAATCGACCTGGATGGAAAAAGATGCCTATATTGTTAGTGCAGTGACTAACTTAGGAAAATGCTTAGGGATGGGGATTGACCCAAGGCTTAAAGCTTGGTGCGAACCGACACTCTGAAGTAGACATGATGCCCATAAAGTTAGTGCAAGGACTAACCTAAGCAAGGTGCTTAGGGATGAGAATCAATCCAAGGCTTGGGTTCAATATAAATCGATGCCCTGATGAGAGTACACACAGCATTAGCATAAGAACTAACTTAAACAAATGCTTGGGGATGAAAATCGATCCAAGGTTTGAGCTCGGTGTAGACCGATGCCCTAATGAGAGTACCCGTAACACTAGTGTATGGATTAACTTGGGCAAATGCTTGAGGATGAAGATCAACCTAAAGTTTGGACTTAGTGTAAATCAGTGCTGTCATAACCACTCGTAATGTTAGTGTAAAGACTAACTCGGGCAGTGTGTTTGGAGATGAAAATCAACCTAAGGTTGCAACTTAGAGTAGGTAAAGGTTGCGTGCATACATAAGGAGAGAGAAGAAAATGGAAAGTGTAGAAAACTTGTCAATTCATTAAGTTTAATCATAATTACATGTGTTTTTTATCTTGTCACTGTACTTAATGGAAATAAGGTCTTAGATTGTGGGCATTTAATGCCTTGGAGATAAGCCTTTTGTTTAGGGTTTCTAGGTTGTACACACCTTTCCCTATGTCTTCCACTACTCGCACCAGGATCTCTTAATTGGGGGCTAGCTTACCTTGCCCTTTTTTGAGCTAATAGCTACTAATTGTTTATATACTAAGTCTCTTGGGTGGAAGACCTTGTATTTGACATTATAGTTGTGGTATCGGGCAGCTTGCTGTTGATAGGCCGTTATGCGGGCTCGTGCAACTTCAATGGTGTCAAGGCTTGTCTTGAAGGCCACTTGGTTGGTATTCATATTGAAGTGCTGGGTCCTGTTGGTGGGTAACTCCAACTCAATTGGGGATGACAACCTTTGCTTTGAATGCGAGGTAGAATGGGTTTTTTCTTATAGAAATCCTGTATGTCATACAGTATCCCCAAAGGACGTTTGGGAGCTCATCAACCTACCTACCTCTTGCTTGCTCAACCCTTTTCGTTAGGTTATTGAAGATTGTCTTGTTGATAGCTTCAACCTGGCCATTGGTCTGGAGGTGAGTGACCTGGGTGTAGTGTAGCCTAATGCTATGTTTATCATAAAATCATTTGAACCAATCACTATCAAATTGTCTCCCATTATCAGTGTTCAGCTTGGACAAGACCTAAGAAAACATGACTTGGGTTTTAAATAAGATAGAGAATAGAAGTTTAGATGTACGTATAATTGATAAGTCGATGAGAGTAGCTATTGATAAGAGGAGCTTAGAACTGAAAGCGATGAACTGGGCTAATTTTATTGTTAGATCGAGCAGACCAATAGAATGGGGGAGAGTTGCTATTCACTTAGATAATTAGAAAAAAAAAAAATGGTAGTTCTAACACATACTTACATTAAGCTTTAAGAACTCGTCTAAGCATTTTCCATAAAATTGCATATACCTTAGTAACTTCCGACTAAGAAGAGAACTATTTTGTTAATCTAATATAATTAACTTCAACTATGTTTAGATTTTCAATATCTATAGGGTACATCATAAATTCTAAGTTGAAGAGATCCCTTACTTATATAAGTGTTTATAGTTATGAATTTGGATATAATTAAGATTGATGCCTACTTCTATATATATTGTATTTTGTATTACTATGTATGAAATTTGAAATTGATAAAAGACCTAATATATGTAAGAAACAATAAGTAACTACCATATATACCTCACACTAGAACTTGTGTCTTCTCTTTCCCCTTTAATTTGGCTTGGCACAAGTAGTAAATCCCATATGAATGACAATTCATTTATTCTTCATATCATGACTGAATATATTGAATTATCTATCATGAAAGTTTTCAATAGAGATAGATCTACACTTTACCTCGTTTAAATCTATGAATCATATGTGTGTATATATATACCTATATGTATACTAGATCAATTATAATTGATAATTCTAACTATAAAACCCAGCCAAGATATATGATGGAAAAGACATCAAACTACTTAAAACCAACTCATACATCAACCCCCACCCCTTTAATATATAAGATGAACCTTAAAGAATATCCCTCCTTATCCCTTATACCACGTGATCCTAATTACAAATAAATTAAATCTAAGTCAACTACCTATCACCATTCCCTTCCCCTTAACCCTACAAAATAATCCTTCATCACCCCCACTATTCACAAACCTATTCATGGGAGCCAAACTTTGCCCGACAAACATCATGATCGAATCTCTAAATATCTTGACAATGATGTAATCAGACAATAACCCTAAATTTAAGGATAAAACTTAATCTTAAAAATGAAAACCACATTTGTCTGTCTTGACCATCAAACTTAAGGACAATGATGTCAATACGAATAGCAAAATACCATAACCACAACTATAATAATAACATAAAATCACCTCAAATGAAATAAAACTTGCCTTCTTAATCCTCAATAATGGGCAATAAACATGAAAATGCGAATACTATAACAAATGCGAATTTCAATTAATAAAGAAATAAAGGCTCTGACAACAAAATAATGGATAACTATAACAAAACACAATAAAGAAGTTAACAAATAATAATCTTCATGTATACTAGCATGAATATCCGATTGGGAATCAATAGCAAATCTATTGAGTCCTATTATGTCAAGTTGAGTTTGGTCAAGTCAAGTTGAGTTGAGTCGAGTCGAGTCGAGTCGAGTTGAGTCAAATGTATTGAGTCAGTTGTTAATTGTCATGGTTAGGTTCAATTCAATGGAAAGTCAGGATTTGCTACTCACTCCTACTAGTATATTTATGCTAAGATATGTGGAGTGCAAGGAACTATGGAACTAAATAAGTACAAATAATACATAGATATGTGATACACAAGGATAAACTTGCCAATAATGAGAATTGGAAATCAAGCTAGAGTAAACAAACTCTACGTCTTAAAATTTATCTCACAACTCTAACTAATACCAACAATTATATAATAGTATTGATGTTCTTACACTTATACGACTAAGATCAAAGTGCTGCTTCTAAAAAATCAAACAACTAATGTAATTATAGTATGATCCGATCAATCAAAGGCAAAGCCAGTTACCTATGCCTATATAAGCACCTAACATTAAAATCATTGATTTCAAATTATTCTTTGAAATAAATATGAACATTAATTTTTATCACAACGTTAACATAGTAGTCTAAATCTCTATAATTAGAATAGAATGAAGTTAGTATAAACACAACAAATATAAGTATTTATAAGAAAGTTATAAGAAATTTAGAAACTAAGAGGACAACCTTATAAAATATTAGATACATAAGCATAATCATAAATCTTGAGACAATAGACGATATAGTTAGAAATGAATAAATTCAAAATATCATTACATTAGAAAATGATCAAGAGTTATCTCTAAAAGCTACAGGTAAATTTGTTTATTGATAGAAGAAGAAGAATGTAAAATTTAATAGCCAAAGTTTAAACTTTAATAAGACCTTAAAATTATATGATAAAATTAATATATTTTGAAACCTATATGAGAACTAAGGTGAGCAACAAAGAAAGTTAGTGAAAAGTGGAATCTGTTTAAACTAAAAATCCAATGAGGATTTTAATTAATTTAGACCCACAAAACCGAGAAAATTATAGGTAAAACAAGTTCCCATCTAATTTAATGAGAACTGTAGATAAAATATCTAAATTGTAAAGTTATAAAGGACTCAAAATAAGTAAGATTGTTATATTGATCTTAGAAGTAAGGGCCTATGAAATTAGTCATAAAAGCTTTTGTAAAGGTAACACTGAATAGAGAAAACTTAACTTATTTGGCACAACATTTAAAAATCGAGCTAAGTTAAAACATTTAATTTTCCATAAGATAAAAAGACTGCAATGAGATATTAATTAATTTTAGAAAGCAACTTATAAGGATCCTAAATAATTGGATTCAGAAGTTAAGGAAATCGAGATATGGAATATATGATGGTACAATAGGACAAAGGTCCAAATTTGAAAGCCACTTAAGAACCAAAAGTAGCAAAGACAAAACGTTACTCATGACTCTTTTGATTTTTAAGAAAGTAAAAGAATATAAGCTATCATTTTTTGTTAATTAAGTAATATATATATATACAGTAGTTTTGAGGATGAAACTATTTGTAAGGAGGATGAAAATGTAAGCCCCGCAACTAGGTGGTCAAGGTTCGGTATCTAAAATTTAAGGCAATTAAGTATATTGTCCGATCAAGTCCAAATTTTACGACAAAGTTAGGAATATTAGTAAAAGTGGTCCTGTAAGTTTAGATTTAAAAAAATAAATAATTAAAAATTATAATATTAAATTATAAGTATATTACTTGTTATTTATTGAAAACATATAAAATGAGTTTCAATAATTAACGAATCGATAGAGATAAATTATATACCCACTTAAAATCATAAAATAACTTAAATAATATTTAGGAGTATTTATTTGTACCATATATATTTTTATGTGTAGGTAAAAATACACAAAATTACTTAAAATATGCTAAAATAATATTAATTAATTAAGGAAAATTCATAAAAATTCATAAAAAAATCAAGAAAATCATAGAAAAATGAAGAACTATGTGGAATTAGGGCATAGCATGCTAAGAAGTAAGGGAAAAAAAATCAACCAATTAAATTGAGACAATTATAAAGTAAAAAGAGAGAGGATAAGGGGCATGTGGCATTTGAAAAATTAAAGAAAAAGTGAAACAATACTACAAATTCAACAAGAATGAATTGAAATTCATTTTAGTTAGTTAGGGAGCTAGGAAAAATAGAGAAAAGCTAAGAAGAGATAAACGAATATTTTAAGGAAAATTTAGCAATTTAGTATGCAATTAAGGCTTATAAAGGAAACGTATGTCCAATGGCCACTTGCCACTTGGGAGTGAACAGTTGCCACCACCAAATGGTGAACGTAATACCAAGCTAGCTGATAAGGGCTAGGTGGCTGGAGCTAGCAACATCGATGAGTTTCGATTTCTCTTCTAATTTTGTTTTATTTATTAAAAATATCAAATAATTATGAAAAATTATAAAAATTAACATTTTGGAATATTTTTGTATGTAGATTTAGGAAAAAATATCAATTTGATAAAATTAGGTCTCAGAATATACTGCTAAAAAATTACTAAACTTAAGTTAGTTTTCGATTTAAATTTAAATTATCTTAATGATGTAATTTTGATTTCAAAATTTTTATATATATTATTTAAAGTGTTTATGATAGTGTAATGAAGAGTTCTTCAAAAAATTATTTTAAAAAATTTTACTTAATTTTTAAGCTCTAAAATCATGTATAAAAGACAATTTATGAGCTTAATTTAGTGATTTAATATTAATTTGGTATAAATACCGATTAAGCATGTAATTAGGCATCTTGAGATGTTATTTGCTGATGTAGGATAGTATTTGTGATGTTTGAGGTGTCAGATGTAAGTATTATGTATATTATGTAGTAAATATGTGTAAATGAATAATAGATAAAAGGATATAATTAAGTTAATTTCGTGATTTAGGGTTAATTAGGTATAAATTTTGACTTAAGGCATAATTAGATATCTTGACATGTTATTTGGTGAAGAAGGATGATATTTGTAACGTTAGAAATGTTAGATAAGTGATTTAAATGTAGATTATGTAATAATACATAATATGTATATATAGGAAATTAAACGAATAGAAAATATTAGGTTAAAATTAATAATATTATAATAATAGGAGAATATTATAAATCTGATTTGTCATATAAATTTAGGAGTTTATATAAAAAATATAAATTATTCTCACATAAAAAACAAATTCGATAATTAAATTAGGAATAAGATATACCATATCAACCAAAAGACTGATTATAAGCTAAAACGGAGATTTAAGATATCAAAGTATTGTTAGATGAATTTCACATATTAGTTTTAAAGGAATTCCTAGAGTTTATATATAAAAGCTAATTTAGAAACCGAATCATAAATTAATTTAGAACTAGCTTGATTGTAGGTAATATAAAACTTAAATAATTGAGTAAAATTATAATTTTAAACAAAAAAAAACTAATGATTTAAAGCTTATATATATACACATATATATGAGTGGTTATGTTACAATGTAGACAATTCCTGGATTAGAAACTGATTTAGAAGTAAAATCAGAATTAAAGCTAATAGAAGTATATTAGAGAGTTAGTTAAAATATGAACTAAAGGTTATATTCGCCTGAATAAAGTGTAAGAAAAAGGGGAGAAGACATTTATAAGATTATAAATAAAAGGTAATTAAAAGATAAGTTAGAACCTTATTCAGAGGCTAAATTAGGAGTGTTATAAGAACCAAATTCAAAACCTAGCTCAAAATAAAGATAATTGTAAGAGACTTAAAAGCTTGAATAATTAAATATAGTAAAACCTTCAACTAAAGATAATAATCTTAATTATAGAATAAAGTTTATATATAAATAATAGTTATATGAACACTAAAATAATATTTGTATTAAAAGAACTACTGACGAAAGCCTATAACAAATAGCACCTTAAGTGAGTAAGCGAAAATTCCAGGAAAGTTTGGAATTAATACATAACTATATTTCGAAATACCATTTCATGGTACTTGGATGCTGAAGGTTATATTTGTTTGTACCTGTAGATAATTTGATTGTGTGCATACTTATGTGTATATGTGTGTGTGTGTTCTTGAATGTATTTGGTACCTTTAGCTTGTTGTATTAGTTTGCAATTGTTTTGTATTGCATGATATGGACTAATCAACTGAACTGAACTTAATTAAATATATGACTCGTAATTCTAAATTAGACCTACACGACAACTCATTAGAGGAAACGTTTAGAGTTCTTTGGCCAAATATTGATCCCTTTGAAAGGGATAACACTAGAAAGCATAATTAGTCCCTTTTTTAACTTAGTCGAACTAAATTACAAAAGAAGAGGTCGTAGTAAAGGTAAAGGCGATGGTTCGAAGGTAGTTACAAGAAGAGCAATATCTTTATTGAATAAGTCTAGGTTTAGTCATAAGCTGTTAAAATATGCACTAAACTTGTTAACTTGAATTAGAGTGGGTACAATTTCTTTAATCTCACAATAGACTAGACCATGTTGTGCGATGACATTTGTTTATTGCATTGCATTAAAATAACTGGTTGATAACTTCATTTATGTTTGATGTGTAATTTTAAGTCTTCGTCTCAACTTACTAAGTTGCTCGTATCCCCATAGATGTTATATGTGGTAGCTAGGAAGCGGCTTTATCTATAAATATTTTTTAGATAGCAACTGTTGGATTTTGAAGAGTAAGGATACAAAACTAAGGATAGGTTACACTCTTGAAGCATTAGGCCTTATCTATAAATCTTTTTACACTAATTTATGTATAACTTGAGTAAAGTAAGATTAGATTACTAAATCTTAGTATGTATAATTTTATATTTTTATAGGTAAATAACATATTTAATTTATGAACTATTTACTTCAAAATGGGTTAATCATTGATACTTTGTGTAAATTAAGTCTAAGATAACGGTTGTAAGGTTAACTTTTCTCCTAAAATAGTTTGTACAACGGGATTGTTACGACTTTACCACTTTAGAGTATGACGAGCACTAAGAACCCCTTATCTCATAGTGCCTGGTATCTTTTATGAGGATTACCTAGACATGTAGTGGCTTGGGGTTTGCTTGTACTGGTCACCAGTAGACAACATGTGCTACTGTGGAGACTAGGTGGGCTTGAAGGTAGTTAGCCATGATTGGCTTGGTAACCAAATCTTAAGCTCAAAGGTCTGACATCTGCATGAGTTGACAAGTATGCCGACTGTACCATGGATATTAGATGGCCGTTAATGGACCGCAGTAAAAAGTTGGTGCTAGATATAAAGGAAGAGTTAAGATATTGCCCAGGGGGTGGGTTATTGGTAGGTGCTTAGTTCGGGATAAGTTGAGACATGAGTTAATGCCAAGTGGTCGATGCGTGTGGGCTCGGTGGTTGAGCTAGCTTGCTTTGGTAAGACATTGTGGGACTCGTTGAGTAGGTCGCAGTGTAAAGAATGAGCTCGTTGTTTGCTCATGTTTGTTTATGGGCTTCTTCGCATGATGAGCCTTAAGTCGAGCAAGAATTAAGTGTCAACAGGTCATGTAGCCATGTATTATGGACTTCGGATGGAGATGTTCTAACAAGTGTTTTCAATAATTTACTAAAGGTTAATTTTCACAATTTTAAGTTTAATTATATATTTTATGTGAAATATATATAATATGAAAATTTGAGGTAAGTCATCCATTAATCTATCGGTTTTTCCAACATTGTAGGAAAAACATAATAGAATATAATAAACCTAGTTTCAAATAATTTTAATTATATGTTGAGTTAAAAATATTTCGTAATGTTTAATATTATTAAGAATTTTATAGATTAAATGTATGGTAACCTAGATTTAGTACCCTATATATTCTAGAATAGAGATTTTAAGATGAATATAAGATATGAAGATGTTATACCTTAGATCATATCTTATAAGTAAGGCTTTTTATAATTTGATTCATCTTCATTTGGGGGCTGAATTTGACCAAACTACATTTAAGATGATTTAATTGAAATCTTTAGTAAATCGATTACTTTTAATGGTTCAGGTTTTTAGTTGAACCTCTTTAAATGCGGTTCAATTTGGTTTGGTTCAAACCCACCCATTTTAGAAACACTTTATTCTAATTGATGATACTAATGGGCATTAAAGTTTTCTAGAGAGCATTGACATTATGTCATGCCAATATTACATCTTAGATGATAGTAAAGCATGCAAGTATGCTTCAGCAATAAAACACAATAGTGAAGAAAATGGAGCAACTATGAAAGTCAAGAGTGAAATGAAAGAGGAAAAATAAGAAAAAGGTAAATAAGGTTAGACTAAAATGATTGATAGTATGACCTATAGTATTTACTGTAAACCTATCTAACTATGTAGGATAAAGTAGGTTCTAAATTCTAATAAGGCTATCTTCTCATAGCTAGTTTAAGTTGATCATCATCAACGGTGTACTATTTTTTATAAAGGTACTTGATCAAGAATGCTTTTAAATAGTTGTGTTAAGGATTTCATAGAATTCAAAAGTTTTAATATTTATTGTCTCTTTTATAAAAATAAAAAACTAAGTGTAAAAAATATGAAAAAGTATTTTTCTTTTAGCATTTTAATAAGAAGCTTTAAACCCCATTAACATAACTCATATATATTGATCTCATACTTTATAAGGGTTTTAGAACAAAATTTTCATACTTTTATTTAATGTTTACTTGTTCTAATAAGAAAATTAATTATATGAACACATAAAAATAATTACTAATAAGGCTATGATATTAAGCTCCTATTTAGGTGTGAGTCGGCTCATTCATGCTTACATTGTCAATAAGCTAACTTACAAACAAGCTTCCAGCAACCTCATTAAATATACATAAGTAAGTAGACCATTATTTTGTTTTACATAGTTCTCTTTAATATTTCTTCCTTTAAACATTGAGGAAATCAATTCGAGTTTTTAAACTTCAATTTGAGCTTGAATTTGAACTTTTGAGTTTTTAAACTTTAGTTCAAGCTTTGCTAATTTGTTCTTGCACTTGTTTAAGCTCAATAATATTAATGGGCTTTCAAGTCAAAGTTCGATTTTCAAATTTGCTATCAAGCTTGAGTTTTCAATTTTTAGACACAATAAAAACTCGACTAGAATCAAGCTCAATAATTTTTCTAACAAGTTGAATTTTAGCTTTAAGAACTTAGTTTGATTGGATTTATTTGTTTTTTCACTTAGTTATAAAATGGATGAAAATAGAAAAAAATTAATATTATCAAATCAAAATTGATTTTTATAGTTCAATATAGTTTGATATAATTTGATTATAAAATTGATTCGGTCTTGTCTAATCCAATGGCGGTTAAAGCATATAACGTTTAATCTTCTTGTTTGTTCATATTCATAAATATCGAAAAAAATAGAAAAAAAGGAGAAAAAGAAAAAGAATCTTAACCTAGACTCGATAGAGAAGAGACAACAACCGGTCGAATACTCTGAACTTCTCTTGCAATTGTCTTCTCCACGTGGTGCCACCTTACCGCTGACTCACTCCTATGAATAACAACATTCATAATCCGCATACACATTTCTCATTCTCTCTCTCAACAACTGTACGGCCTCTCCCTCTCTCTCTCTCTCTTCTCTGATTCCTTACTCATCTTTCTTGTATCGCGCTTTCTTCTTCGTTTTTCTAGCCAACAACATGTTTCCGGCCGACGACAGCGGCGGTGGCAGCAGCGGTGGTAGTAATGGAGGAGAGTTCATGCTGTTTGGAGTGAGAGTGGTCGTGGATTCTATGAGGAAGAGTGTGAGTTTAAACAATTTGACTCAGTACCAACTTCCTCAGGATGTGAACAACGTCATGGTCTCTAATAATAATAATGTTAACGACGATAGTGATCGTAAGAAGAAGGGAGATCTCGCCGCTGGTTATGCCTCCGCCGATGGCGTACTACACCCAGCCTCTGGCAGCCGTCGTGGCGGTAATAGTAACCGTCGTCGTAAGCGAGGTTGGAATTAATACACATATAAATACAGATTTATGTTCACGTGCATACATACATACATATACATACATACATATATATATATATGTACACACACACAATGTATGGATGTGTATGAGAAGATTTGACTATTTTTCATACTTTCTAGGATCAGAAAAGATGGATGTCCAATTTGATATTTGCTTGAATTTGGTTGTAAGCTGAAGTATGCTCTAAGTAACTCTAATAGCTTAAGGAAACCTTATTGAATTCGCACCTTCTTTAAAACTAAATAGAATTTTTAAGATAATCAAATACAAACGTAAACCAAATGAGTTCGAGTTTATTAAGTAAGAATAAGTTTTAGCTGAGCTCAAGTTTGAGCTTAAAATCCTTAGCTCGATCAAGCACGAGCTTAAACTCAGCACTGTCGGGTTTGGTTTTGCTTTTACCTTTATTTTGCCAGCCGCATTGGTTTGCTTTAGTTCACTTTGTAAACCTTGCTGTTTGTATTCAATTGGAATTTAGAAATTAGGGGTTTTCAATCGACTTAAACTTCTTTTATGTGTTTAGGTGGAATTTTTTTTTTTTAAATTAGGTAAATTTTTGTACACATCGGATGGATTATTGTGCGAGTGCGAGATTAATGTTTCATATGAATCTGATTACTATTAGACGAATTTGATGGCTCTCTAATTTTGAAAATTTATGAGACGTCAGTGTAATTTATTCGATTTATTTCTTCAAGTTTATAATGAGAAGAATTGTTTATCGTAATAATGATCTTATAAGCTGTCGATTTAATGAGATCTTTTAACGAGAATTAAGGGGCTATTTGTTTTAGGCAGAATGTATATGTGTATTTATTCATCATATATAATTCATTAATCATAGTTATTCGGTATAATGACTATAATTGAAAAAAAAAAAATTTGTCTAAATAAGTACATATTGAAGATTTTACATTGTAGAGAATCATACAATATCTTGATGTGGTTTTGATCATGAGTGAGTCCATATGTTTGTCTTCGCCTTTTTTTTTTTTTTTTTTTTCCTTTTCCTTTCCTGGAAATGTAAATTTTAATGTTGATTTTAAGGGACTTTATTGGAATGTTATGGTTGCTACTGCGGATTGCTATTAGGGATTCCATGGACAGTGGAAGAGCACAAGCTGTTCCTGCTTGGATTGCAGAAAGTAGGAAAAGGGGATTGGAGAGGAATCTCTAAGAACTATGTGAAAACGCGAACTCCCACACAGGTTGCAAGTCATGCTCAGAAATATTTCCTCCGCCTCAGCAACCTTAATCGCCGCCGTCGCCGGTCTAGCCTCTTTGACATCACAACGGAAACAGTAAGCCATTTTATTGGTTTTGTTGTGCTTTACCCACTTATTTGCTTACATAAAAAACTCCAACATTTTTGGGGCTTGTGTCAACATTTATTATTATTAAAGTTTTATAATTATCAAATATTATTATAATAATTTCAAGAGCTTGATCACTGTTACCAAAATAAAGGCGTTAACTAATGCTCGGTGCTGTCGACATTTTTCATGTCGTTGACCACCATATTTATTACTGTTGTTGCCTTCCCTCATTGTCTAAACGCTAAAAGTCAGTACCGACAACATCTTGATACTATTATGAGCATTTGATAATTGTAAAGCTTTGATTTTATTAAATATCGAGAAAAGTTTGGAAAATGTTTTCTATTTTTGTATTAAAAATAAAAAATTATGATTTATCAAAAGAAAAAGGACAAAAATTATAACATAAGCTCAAGGCCTGTGAATTGGGTGATATTTTTAGGAAATGGATTTTTTAAAGTTCTTAGTTTTTTGAAGTTACAAAGTAATAATTGTTATTGTTTAAATTTTTTAAATATTATGTAATATTATTATATCATCGTGTTTTTTAGAAAATTTAGATAATAACAACTAATACTTTTTATAACTCTGAAAAAGTTTAGAAAATAGTAATTTTAGATGCAACGAATCAAATTCTAATTCCTATCAAATCAAGAGTAAAAAACAATGCAAGAAAACTTGACTTTTTCGTTACTTGTAGGATGTAAAATCTGACTTCACGCTGTTATTGTCGCCTGAATCTTCCCGGTAACCAGACATCTTTTGCAGCATTGTTGCCACTTTACTTGTTTATTGCGCATCATAGACTTGACCTGCTGTCCTTTGCCCGGATAATGAAATAAATAAATCATATAGTAAGTAGAAATTGTGGGTTCAGTTTCTCGGTAATGGAAACATTGACTTTGACTTGTCAAATGCTTGCATCAACTGGTTGGATAAATGTTTTCCCTTCTCTGGTTAGTCTATGGTTAATGTGGTCTCACCGTCGAAATCAAACCGTCAAAGTTAATCCCCAGAATTTGATAGTTGATTGCGACGGGTAGATCATTGATTGAACGGTTTTGTTATCTGGATGCTCGTTTTGATGAGAAACTAATGAGAACCATCGGTAACTTGTGGTTAATTACAGATGGTTAGTCACCGGATTGACGACAGAGCCAGTTCTCTTCCGATCGTCCCCGTAACTCATTGTTCATCTACTTCTGAACTTAACTTGTCATTGAGACCATTGGTGGGTTCATCAGCGCTGTCCCTCAAGCTGTCTTTGCCTTCGGATCAGGGTGAGCTGCCGGCGTCGTCCCGGTTCTCGGCTTTTCAGGCATTATCTACTGGCTACTGTGACGGGGATAATGCGGTTAGCGTAGCATGATAGTTCGGATGGTGTACAAGAAGATATAACTTCAATCAATAGTTAGGCTACAAACATCAAAACTATTTCATTTCTCTTCCTTTTGTGTAGAGATAAATGAACAGAATGGTTATAATTTATCTACATAATAAGTTTCATCATATGTAATCCCTCTTGATTTCTCGTGGCATAAATGTAAAATCAAAGTTAAAAATAATAAATAATAAATAAATTAATTTAAGAGAATTAAAGGAAATAAGTGATTTTTATATCTACACTTTGGTATGTTATGTAAATTAATACAAAATTGTCATAAGAAAAAATTCAGACATTGGTATAGTATGTAAATTGATATCAAGTGTTAAGAGTAATAATGTCATGGGAAAAAATCCAAACATCGATATGGTTTGTAATTACACATTAATGTTACAGACATTTTGGTTTAGGAAAAATTTATACTTCCTATTAAATCAATTAACTGTACCTTACAGTTATCATAACTATCTCTTACAAAAAACCTAATGATACTTTTTTAGGAAACTTATAGTACTCATCCCAACCTCAAATCCCTAATCAAGACTCATGTTATTGAAAAAGAAATTCAATAAAAATCAAAATTTTCTCTGTATTTAAGTAAGTTTTTCTTTTATCTCCATTTTACTCTTTCCAATTTATGTTTTAGGGTTCCTTTAAGTTTTGGCATAGAGATGTTATTGTTAGTGTGGCAGTAGTGATGCGATTACGATGTAGATTATATTTTGATGGTGTCACGGAGTGGTGTTGGGATATATGATATATGATGTGTGTATACTGTGTTTATGTACGCTGTGCAACATATGTCTTGTGTATGTGTGTGATGTGCGGTTGTGTGTGTGTATGAGTGTGAACTTTTGTGGCGTTAGATAGTACGTGTGTACACGTGAAATTGGAGTGGCAATGTACTTTGTGTATGTGTGCGTGGGATAGCGTACTGGGAGTTGTGGGAGTATAAATGCAATGTGTGTGTTTATTTTAGGGGAAATATTGAAAACTTACTGGGAGCGTAGTTTAGAAACTCAAAGTATAAAGCAAAGGGTAAAGTTAAGGAGAAAGAAGTTTTGAGTTGTAGAATTTATCAAATTCTAAGTAGGCATTTATATTTTGAACAGGTATTAGAGTACGCATGGTGATGGATCTTTTGAGATAGGAGCTCTAGGTACAAGATACGTGTTTATTGAATATATGTGTTAGGTGAGTGAATATAAACCGAACTAATTGAAACTTGGACTTAATTGTATTATTAGTTGTGCTTAGCTTCAACTATTCAATGGTTGGGTTCAGTAGTGTCGGTAAGGCATCTAGCGATCTTTACGTAACGATGTCTCTTGTGGAGTCCTATATTGAAATGATCTAGGTAGATCTAGGTTGGTTTATGGCACTTAGGTGTTAAGGAGTACTCAACACCAATATTATATAGTATTTATATATTGTGTGTTTGGGTTCGTGAGTAAACTTAAGTCTCAAGATGTTGGGACTATGTTATTTGTGAGCCTAAATGAAAGGTTAAAACTGTTGCTTGTTGAATTAATAATAGAATTCGTGTGTGTGTGCTTAATTGATACTCGTGTTTCACGTACATATGTATGGTACCTTGTATTGGACATTGGCTCACCCTATGGAGATTGTTAATTTTTAGTTGCAGGGATAGGTTACAAGGTAAACGATGGGGTTTATGTTGAGGATTTTAGATATGACTATCTATACTATAATAAGTAGGGAGAGTATTACTATTTTGACTATAGAACTGGGGCGTCGTAGTTTAATTGTAGCGGTGCACTTGAGATTGTGTTTATTTTTATTATAATTGTTTATTGATGAGACTTATGTGGTTATAGAGTCACCTGTGACTCTTGTTGCTAAGTTTTGTAGGTTTAATTGCTGTTAGAGCTATGAAACTTCAATTTTTGATCTAACGTTCTCTTGTGATTTAAGTTGTGGAGTTATGACAGTTTTCGATTATGTTATTACATTTGACTATAAAGTTTGAGTAGTTGACATCCCATTGCAGTAATATATTTGGCATTGTCAATTATGAGTTGGCAAATTTGTTGAAAATTGTGGTTTATAACAGGTATATGGATCCTAATATGTCTCAACGTGTTTGGCTCAAAGGTCGACACATGCTAGAGTTGTAACGTCCTGGGTTCTAAGGTGTTACAATAAATGCATTAATCTGACTTAGTAAGCTATTAAAGTGCAGTTCGATATTTATGGGAGCATCATCTAAAGTATATTAAGAAAAATAAAATGATTTGTAACTATATAAAGTTATTCAATTTGTTTTAAGTGTCTAAATATAAGTGGACGAGTCAAATTTGAGATGACATGCTGATAGGTGGTTTTAGATCCCATTAGTTGGGCCTAAATTCAGACGCAAACAAGAAAGGAAAGAATCGAATAAAAAAAAATGAAACAAAGCTTGCCCAACAACAATTCGTATGGCCTTACTTCGGCCGACCTTAGACAATGGCTAGAGAGGCATTGTCACGCCTCGAAGCGGCAGAGTCGTAACAGCCCCGCTGTGTAAACCATCCTAAGATAGAAGTTGGCCTTACAACCATTATCTTAGACCTGATCTACACAAGGCGTCCACGACTAACCCGCTTTGAAGTAAACAGTTTGTAATTTAAATAAATTATTTATCTAAGAAAATGAGGAAATACATATATACACTATAATTTAGTTAGTACAAATATCGTTTACAATATTTCTCCGTAATATATTTCCTAGTTATTACATTATTCAAAAATAAAAAATTATTCTAAAATAAAAACTTAAACCTTAAAAATATGTGTTTATTCTTCAATGTTTTTCCTCACTCCCTAGGATTCAGCAATTGCTAGCTTCAGAGTAGTTGTTTGCCGCTTCTTAGCCAACACCTGCACGATGTCTATAAGGATGTGAGCAACCACAGCTCAGTAAGTTAGGATAGAGGACTTAAAACTATACCATAAACACAACAAGGTTTTCAATCAACTTATTAGGTGCAATACATGTGCAATCAAATGCCATTGCACGACGTTGTTTGACCCGTCATGAGATTAGGGAAATTGCGCCCGCTCTAATCCGGGTTGAGGAGTTGCCGTTAATGCAACAGCTCATGACCAAACTCAGGCTTGTGCAATGAAGACCTCGCTTCTCCCGCGACTACCTTTGAACCATTGACTTCACCTTCATCGCGATCTCCTCACCTGTCACTTAGTTCGACTGAGGATGAAGAAAGGATCATTATGCAATCCTGCGCTATCGCTTTCGAAGGGGTCGGTATTTGGCCGGAGAATCCTAAGTTTCTCCTAATGGGTTGCTATGTATGTCCAAGTATGATTACTGGTCGTATATTTGATTAAGTCCAGTTTAGGGTGAGCAATCATTTCATACAAATCATACAATACAATCCAGAACAATAAACAAATCATAGCATCACCCATAATCAAGTACATGCACACAACCAACTATCTAATAAGCACAACCAAGCATAATCTTAAGCCTCCAAAATACAGCATCGTATTAATCCTAACTTACCTCGACTCCTCCCTCACTCACTCGAGGTCCGACTTGCTCAGGCCATCGCCAATCATCCCTATAATACAAACGTGGTTTCAGTTTTTTATATAACTATTATAGGTTCGTTTTGTCCTATAACGCTTATTGTTATGTTTTGTGTAGGGTTTAATATACCAAATTATCTAGGTTTCAAGTCTTTTATAATATTCTAGGTTTGGGGTTAGGTTCGAGTTTGGTTTCCTCATCGATTCCTAAATTAGGTTCTAGTTTGATTTCTAAGTACTGTTTTATACTCGAACCCTAGTCAGTATTTTATTTTACCGATACACTTAAATCCGTATTAGTATACCGAATTCACTTCTGATGTGAGGAATTTTAACATTTTTCATATAATTACATAAATTCAAGTTTTCTATCAAATTTATTATATATCCCTATTATTCATATAATATCAATTTTTATCCTAATATTTTCTATTTATTATATTTTCAATAATTACATATTATGCATTATTGCCTATTATGCACTTCTAATATTTCTATCACCTTAATTACCATCTCTAAACATTAATTATCATTTCAAAATGTCTAAATTCATTCTATATTAGGTTTTACATCTAATTATCCTAATTTATAAAATTAACTTACAATTTACTATTTTTCCATATTACTCATTTACTACATAATTAACCTAATAATTACATCTAACACCCTAAATGCTACAAGTATCATACTCCATCAAATTTCAACATCCTAAAACATATACTTATTAACTAAATCAGTAATTAACTATTTAATTACTTAATTAACCCTAAATTGCCCATTTTATGCCTTATTTTAAGGTCTAAAAATTATCTAAAAAATTTGAAAATTAATTTTTGAAAATGGGCTTCATAGTACTGTTCTATATCATATAAGTAGTCTACATAAAAATTTTGGGTTCAAAACTACACTCCTAAGGTCACTTATTTCTAAACCGAAACATGCTCGGTTTTGCATGATTTCTTAAGGACCCTATATCATGAGACATATTTTCATCAAAATAATATTTTTCCTAAAAACTATATATAAAAATATTCCAGAATAACAAAATTCATAATTTTATAATAATATTTATTATTTTTACAAAATTACACAAGAATCGAGCTGAAAATCAAACTCACTGATCTGGTTGGCTCCAGCCACCGCTGGCCACCATGGCCTTGTCGGCCGGTCTAGGTGTTGCCACCACCATGTGGTGGTGGTGGCCGTCCACTCCCGACTGCTCGTCTGGTGTGGGTTCCCTTTAAAGGCCTTAATTGCACAGTTTTTCTTTTTTTTTTCTAACCCGAATTTTTCTCTCAATTTTCACCACTCCCTAATTTTTTTTTTATTTCTAACTGTCCAAATGAACTTCTGAATTTTTCTTGCTATTTATAGAGTTTTAGGATAATTACTGTGCATTAAATTGGACAAGACATTGTCCAAATCCCTTAATTTTTGGCTTTTGAGTTGCCTTAATTTAATTGGCTGATTTTTTTTATTATTTTTCCCAGCTGCCACGACCCAATTCTGGATCATTCCTAATTTTTCTTGATTTTTCCTTAATTAATTATGAATTTTCTTTAAGTATTTAGTATTATTTTAGCACATTTCGCGTATTTTAAATAATTACGCATATTTATACCTACATGTAAATTCATATATAGTACAAATAAATATTCCTAAATATTATTTAGGTCATTTTATAATTTTTAGTATACATATAATTTATCTCTAGCGATTCGTTAATTATCGAAATGTATTTTATGTATTTTCGATAAATAACAAGTTATATATTTAAAATTTAGAATTTTTATAGTTTTTATTTTATTGCTTATTTTTTAAAATTCAAACTTACGGGATCATTTTTACTAATATTTATAGCTTTACTTTAAAATTTAGGTTCAATCGAGTCTTTCAACCCATCGAAACTTCGAATGGCTAGTTTTGGGGCTTACAGGCATAAAGATGGCAAAGGTGAGACTTTATAGAACTTGATAAGGCTTGCTTGCCCAATTCGGTTGACTAACCAAAAAAGCACTTTCATAAGAAAGCCCAGATTGTTGTCATACAGTAACGAATTCAATCAACATAATAAATAGTCATCTACTCTAAGTATCTAAATATAATTAGATGAATCAAATTCGAGACAATAATAACTCATCCTCATTTGTTTACTCCAAATGCAATCACAAAACCCCACAAAGATTTCAAGTATGTTTGTATCGTATGGCTCCTTTATATTGGAAAATCCTTTTCGGAAAACACGAAACTTCGTTAAATTTTCAGAGGATTTTGTGGAGTGAGCCATATTCCTTAACGCCTGAAGCCCCATGTGGAAACAATAGAAAGTATTAAAGCATGATAATTTTTTAAACTCATAAGATTGCACATTTAAGCGAAATGCGAAAGCAAAGCAAATTTATCTGACTATATAGGCTTCCTTAAATTCTCGTT
This sequence comes from Lumnitzera littorea, assembly GCA_024138015.1. Lineage (NCBI taxonomy): Eukaryota > Viridiplantae > Streptophyta > Magnoliopsida > Myrtales > Combretaceae > Lumnitzera > Lumnitzera littorea. Next base: position 108,861,983 of record JAMXBB010000004.1, on the reverse strand, counting down.
GAAAACCTAAATGTTTACCTATTGATTTAATGGTCTCAAGCTTAATTGGGCATCACTTGTGGTTGTGTTAGTGGAAAAAGCTTCAATATGCTAAGTAGATACATTAGTGACAAAAAAATATCAATAAAATTTGCTATGTGGTCAACCTTCCAAGAGTAACTTTTAAAAAAAATAAAAATCTTTATTAGTCTTCTAAAGTGATCTAAGTTTTCCTATACTATTGAGAATAAGAGTGTGTGGATAAGCCAGACTTACTCATAAACTACTCAATATGTTTGCTTGAGTAGTTCGATTGGAAAGTAGTTGAAACAAGCTTAAATACAATACATTCATGATTCAAGTAATTTATCAAGTTGAACTTGAATTTTATAATATTAATATAACTAGCTTGTAGATCCAACCAAGTTTGAATTAGACTTAAATATTAGTTGAGTTAGTTGAGTTTCCATGGCATTTTTTTAATCGAAAAAAATATATATAGCTTTTAATATTGAGTCTAAACAAGTTTAATCGATAAGAGTTTTAGCTTGAGCTTGATGATTCTTACTACGAATTAAGCTTGAGCTCAAAATTCCTTTGATTAAGTTCAAGTCAAACTTAAACTTTGAAATTTTATATTCAACTTAAGTTTGAACTCAGTACTATATTATTTTGATTTAAGTTCATTTCGAATACTAAAATCTAAGTTTTATCCTTTTACTTACATTCAACAAGCTAGCTACTCTTATGCTTCCTCATCTCACCCCTTACTTTTCACCCCAAGCTCACATTTCTCACAATCTTCAAATCAGCATTTTTCAATTTTCAACCAATATGTTTTCTGAAGTAATACTATATTCACATATTTACTCAAGATTAAAGGGAGAGAAAAATTACTAAGAAGCAAATAACAAGCCTAAAGAGGGATGTTTTAGAGGAATCATAAATAAACATTTTGATATCTTATCTCCATTACAAGTCGAATTGACATAGTAAAATGGTGCTAAGGTCTTTATGGTCCGAATGATATAATTATTGCTTCCTTATTAAGATGGAGTAGGTTATTCCCCCAACCTAGAAAATGAGACGGATTCAAGATTTTATAATTAAGGGTTTGGACTTACCTTAATTAAATCAATACTAAAATTATTGGTAGGAAAATATATACTTATTATCGTAATTATATTACACCTTATATATAAACAAAGATCTTATTAATAATTCAGCATGTAACAATTCTTAAAACTTAATAGGCTGGAAATAAGCCTTTTAAAAAATGATTACGAATGATTAGTACACTTTATACAAAGTTAAAAGTATGCAAATATATTAAATAAAATTTAACTATTAATTTATAAAAATATTATATTAACATGTAAAACTTGTGTAATTTTTGTTTTTAACGAAAATAAATTAGAAAAAAAATTGGAATGGAAATTACAAGTAAAGTGAAAAAAGCAAATTAACATAAATATAAGTATTGTATTATTTCTTTTCATGATAATTTTGTCCGATTGTTTCATTAGCATTACTTAAAAGAATGATTATTATTATGATTATACATTATTAAGTAATCATTTATTTAATAATTTACATTTATTTTCGTAGCATTAATTGTAAAAAAGAGAATTACTTAACCATCTCATATAATTGATAATATTTACCAATAGTTTATGTGATAAGAATAAAATATTTGTAATGTGGATAATGCAATTATTATTTATGATGTATTACTAATAAAAAATATTATTGTAAGAAAATTACATTTAGTTAAATATGATTGTAATTTAATGATATTGGTTATTTTGAAAAAAAAAAATCAAATGTTATTCAAGTAATAAATACATATAGAAAAAGTAAAATGACATATATGAGTTTTGAACCCAAGACCTCATATTTATAAAGCTAAATATTTAACTACTAAGTTGTAATGCTTCAAATAGGAGAAGTCACAACAGTCTCACCATGTAAATTAACTTAAGATATAAGTTGACATTACAGTTGTTATTGTAAATATAACTTACACAAGGCGTACACAATTTAACCAGTTTGAAGCATCCAATCTTACCCATATCATTAATAAAACCCATGATACAGCTTTTCAAAATACTTATTTAAGAGAACCTATTATCCGATAATATAACAGTACTTATATAAGCATTTCCACATAAAGAGTTATAATTTACACTAAGAGTTTACAAAAACCACAAGACATAGAGTCTATTTATAATAAGATTGGAAACTAATGAATGTCTCAAACATTCTTAGTTTTAGGCAAAAGTCTAGATTCAGTGAATTCTCCTTTCCTTACTTTCCTAGCCAACTACACACTAACCTAGAGGTGATTATATCTGTGTATCTTGAAACTTTTACTCGTCACTTGCAAAAGAGTCTATAGGAATATAAGCATAACTAACTTAGTAAGTAAGATGAAGACTGAAGAATACCATACAAAAATAAACAAGATTATAAATTATAATGCAATGCAATCAATCATTTACAGCATTGCACAATATTATCCAGTCTATTGTAATGTCAGGGAAATTACATCCGCTCCAACCTTGTTTAAGGAGTTTACCATAACTCAAATTAGATCAAACCCGGATTTATAAAATGAAGAACATCCTCCTCCTATGACTAACTTCAAACCACAGCCCCCACCTTTATTTTGATCTCTTTACCGACCACTTAGTTCGACTAAGAATAGGAAAATAACCATTCAATTATCCTCATCAAAAGGTGTCGATATTTAGTTTAACACACTTAATTGTCCCCCTAATGGGTTACTATGCATATCCAGTTATGTTAAAGGTCAGATCACTATTAGCTCTATTTAAGGGTGGCAAAAAAAATAAAAGCATACATACAATACTATGAAATCATGCAGTATAACACATCAAGGAGTTTAACTTATATCACAAAATAGAATACTAATCGCACATGGAACATGTGCGCAGATAGCTAATTTACAATCATAAATAAAAGTACTCTTAAACTTTTAGATTCTCTGATACAGTATCTTGACAAACGGTAAAATCACAATTCTAACTTACTTGTATTGACACTCACTACAGTAAGTTTGTCCTTTCGACTTTCTACTCATTAGGAGATCCTATAAAACCTAGATTTAGTTTTCGTAAGATTTACAAAAACATAAGGGTTTTATCTACTCTTTATATTATCATGAAGTTATATACATAAATATATATATTTGGAGTATACTATTATTCCTATATGAGGGAGTATAGTTTTATTTAAATATGTATTTATTATAGTTTTTATTATATAAGTTATATTAAGTTAGTGAACATTATCAATATACGTAGTTATATTATTACTTATAGTATATTGATCTGATTGTACCAAAACATACATTTTAATTAGTTAAGTTATTATTCAATTATGATAAGGTCATCGTAATAAGTAAAATTTCATAATATTATAAAACTATCTATTTTATTATCTAGGATTATCCAATTTTAGTAAAAATGGTATCATTAGATTCGTACAAACTCAATAATACATAATACGGATTCTATCTCAAGAGATAATCTTTAAAAGATATTTTTATTCCTATTATACGTATATGCCCATATAACGGGTACTATCATACTATTTTCATATTGTATAAATAGGATATATTTTATGTAATTTCCTAGCATAACTTAGTAAAATATGTTGTATTTAACCCTAATGCACGTATATTAAAGCCTATGTCATATAATATTAAAAAATACGATAAAAACCCACTCTAACTAGACCTAATAAGTATATATATGTATAGGATTCAATTAAATATTCATAATATTTTAACTTAGTTTTGCTAAAAATGTGCCATGAATAATAAATTAAACTATTTAACTAGGGAAATTCATAATAAATAGTTAGGATTACCAAATAATTCTATAAAAACTTTTGTAAACTCGAAAATATGTAGGAAATTCAATTAGTAACTTGTTTCATACTATTGGGTTTATTGCCTATATATGTCGAATTACATTTTTACCCCTAAATTATGATTAATTAAGTGAATAATATCATTTTTATACAAAATAATTTCTAACAAGCCCCAACATTATTACAAGTGTCTAGAGGTTGTTAATTACCATTTTCATCAATTATTTTTATAAAAACTATTTATTTCAATAAATTTTAGTTTTACAATTTTGAAGTCCAAAAATATAATAAATATTACACACATATATAATCAAGAACATGCTACAATAATTAAACTATACCTAATAAGGATCCTACACTAAATTTTTTAGCATGAAACAACATTATTTAATTAGTTTATTTTTTATTACAAAATTCAAATTAATATGGCAGATTATCAAGGACGTATATAAAATACTTAGAATTCCATCAAGATAAAATTATGACATGAAAGCATCCTAAAAATAATGTTGAAATAAATTTTCTTGGAATTATTTATGTAGGTTTAATATTTTGGGAAAATACAAGAAAAACATGATAGAAAGTAAGACTAACCATTCATCAGAGCTCCGGTGGTCGTTAGTCGATAAGGGGTAGTTGGGGAGGCTAGATGGCGGGTCCTCTCTTGGTAGCTGCAAGGGTTCATTGTCAAGCCTTAGTTAGGTCTTCAAACCAACTTAGTTAAGCTCCTACCTTGTTTTTTCATTTATTTTTGCAAAATTTTTTTCTAATTTTTCTATCGCTATCCTAGATTCCAAAATGCCAAATGAGGGATGTTTGACGTCTATAGCAATTTATAGGAATTGTTGTTGACCAAAAAGCAATTTTCCCTATTTTTTTTTCTTTTTAATTAAGGAGGAGGTGGCTTGTTTTTAACATTTGATCTTTTATATTAGCTTTTCATAGGCTTCATGTGCTGCCACGGTGGATTCAAATTTTTCCAATTTTTTTCCTTGCAAATTGGTTAAGGTTTGATTGATTTTGAAGTTAATTATTGATATTATATATATATATATATATATATATTATATTGATAGTTAGTACATTTGTTAATATATATGTATATATTCTATATTTGTGATACATGTAATGCGTAATTATACTAATATAATTATGTTTCATTCATGTCTTTTATTTTTAAGATATATTTTCTATTTAATTTTGTGAATTTCTCACTTATTTTATATATTTTTAGGTTTTTAAGTTAATTTACGAGTATAATTATTATATATATCGGTTATATTCATAAATATATATTCATATAATATATTATGCAATATTATTTACTTTTACAACTTAAATAACTTATCTTTAGAGTCCGGTCGCATTTTTAACTCAATTTTTGGAGTTTCAACAAGTTTTATACTATATTGAATAATTCTACTTCTAAGGTTAAAATTGCAACTTTAAGCCATTATTTTTAAAATTTAACTTTATTGAATTACTTCAACTAACTTTTCTAGCTTAATCTTAAAATTTGAGCTTAATTAGATAAGTTTCATTAAAGGTCTTAAATTTAAGTACGATTATCCTAAATACAATTTTAGGGGCTTACATTTGCTATACTTATTTTATATCATATTTTATTCTTTTATATATATATATATAACCTATATTTTTCCCTTTTCAAAAAATTCGAGGTTGGGGGGATAGGACCTGTATCGACTCCTTCCCCTAAACCTACCCTTGCTATTATGTTTGTTGGGCCCTCAAGCCTAAGTCTAACCCATGCGGTAAAGAGCAGCAGTTATCATTGATGAGATTCTCTCTCCATGAATTATTGTTGGAGACTAAGAGGGGATTAAGGGAATGATAAAAAAGCCTCATAGCGACTATTCTTAACCATCTTTATCTATAAATGGCCCTTGGATATAGAAGGTAAAGCATTTGAAATCTCTCACACTTAAGGAGTTATTGATCTTTTTTTAAACTCCTTATAGATGATTTCAAGTACCTATAACGTTTGAAAATATGTATATATGCTTCAAACCATTGTATTTTATAGTCATTGTAGGAGCAACTTTGTATTTTTAGTTATAGTTTAGGGGTTATTTATATATTTTTAAAAGTTATGAAGAGATAAAATCACATTTTAGGAGTTTTAATGGATTTATCTACACCCAACAATAGTTATAATATATGTTTAGTAGTACATATACACATGAGTAGCTGAAACAAAAGTATGGTACGGTTATAAGTTTGAAGATCAACTCAAACAAAATTCCATAAACTTGCTACCATCTTCTCTACCCATACCACTTGCAAAAAATAGTTAGACAGAATTATCAATTGCTATCAAAGCTTTCTCATTATGCTTACACATCCATTGTCTTTATGGAGTTTAGCCTTTGATCCTTGCCTTCTTTTCACTTGATTGCACAAGGATCCATGGGTCCTTGCTACCCATAAACTAAAATTTGTTTATCTATCATATTACTTAGAATCATACTTTGTCATCATCTCTTTAATGCATAGAAAAGATGGGCCACAAACCCTAATCTCAAGTAATCTCTCCACCACACTAACAAAAACTAGTAAAAACAGATATAATTAAAGGAGAAACAATTAGACTTTTAGTTATAGACGAACAAAATACATAAAATAAGAGAATAACAAATGATTAGAAGGAAAAAAAAAAATTGACAAAGAGATTTTGTTATGAAATACCCTAAAATCATGATAGAAAATCACAAACAAACTTGAAATAGATCCATTAGTGAATGGCATAGATAGAAGGTTCATATGGCCACACAAGGCATCTACTCCAAAGGCAAATCCTATAGTTTACTCACATCTTTATACCTTTTTTTTTTTTCACTTAGCAATACATTATAATCGCTTTTTTTTTTTTTTTGAAGTTACAAAACAAAACTCTAACGATCCAATATATGAAACAAAAAAAGGAAATAAGATTTGTCAGCCACGACACTTTGATCAAATAACGACCTACTACTTCAATATAATCACAGCCCAGTTCGACAAATACACGAACTATCGGAACTTCTACACACCCTATTGACCACTGCAACTAAATATGCTTGTGACATGTATGAACACGTACAAATGGAGTAACTTCATAATTCTTAAAAAATGAACTTACTGATGTAGTGACTGGATGTGTGCCCATGTAACTGAATATTAGGAGAACTCATATACTAGGGTTAGTCTTTGGACATTTCTTTAATGTTGTTAAATTATATTTATCAAGTAACCTAATGTTATGTTTGATATGTGAAAATAAGTCAAAATGAAATTAGGATTTTGAATTCCATTTTCATTTGCTATGTTTAGATATATATTTTGAAGCTAGAATCGTAATTGCTTATAATCGATAATTTCGACTAGAAAGGAAATCTTGATTCTACCTTTAAAAAGGCGGAAATGTTATTTCATTCTTACTTCATTTATTATGATCAATTAAAATTACAGTTTAACTTTCAAAAGAAATTATAAAATGCAATAACTAAAGTATTTTTGACAAATAATTATATGAGTATTTAATATTATTCAATTCCATAACCATCTCCAAATATAGAAAATAATTTCTTATTTCAGTTTTCATTCCATTTTATTCAATTTCCTTCTAAATTATTCTTTCACACCAAAAGGTTTTAGAATTTATATATAAAAAAAAAAACCATTTATCAACAAAGAGCGTTTTGGGATATGTATTGAATACTGGGATATAATTACACGAACAAACATGGAAATAAATAATGGACTATGCCAAGTGTCACGGTCCGAGGCTTTCGTTAGCACACAAATAGACCGTATGGCGCTTACTATCCTGCCTCTGCAGTAGTAAGCAAGCCTAACTCGCACGCAATGCTAGCCAACCAGGCCTAAACCTGTAAGCAACACAACCAAGGAAGAAAGCCAATAGATTATAAGGGACACAATATCGAATGGAAAAAGGAATAGCACACTTTTATTAGTTCCGATAGTATTACAAGGCTACAATGGGTGTGCACGGGGGTACAGTGTATGTATCAGGTGCCGCCGGTCGTGATCAACCAACGTGGTGAGTAAGAGCTTCAATCCAGAAGAGTACTCACACCCCCGTAAAGAGCTTTACGGACATTATTGGGCCTGGCAGGAGTAGACATTAAAACTGGTGAAATGGCACCACTTTCTAAAAGTGGAAATTTCTAATAATAGTAAGGCCCTATCTTACATAATAATAAAGTCCCCCCCCCCTTATGTTACAATATGTACAAAACAATGGCCCCTTGTCATAAATGTATCTTACAAAAAGGGACCC
>JAMXBB010000004.1:108690949-108842809 GCA_024138015.1 Lumnitzera littorea | reverse complement strand
AAATTCAAAATAAAACAAAATTAAGCACTGATATACTAACGAGATTATTAGGATTACAAAGAACAAACTTTTTATCTGTAAACACCCCAAACATGTGGGTCTGATTTAACCAAAAAAAATGTGGCTCTGCAATATGATCAATATATGAATTTACTCAATTATTTTCAATGAAATTAGAGAATACAATGGAGTGCTCTTCAAAAGAAAGAATCACATGTGAATAAAATAAGATGTCATAAGGTAGGAAACAATTGAGCTTAACTGGATCAAAATCTTCCCTCAAAATTCCACTGCTTGGAGAAGCCTTCTTGACTTCAGCAATCAAACCAGGAAGACCAGTTCGTGCGTGGGCTGCTCTAAGAGCTCCAATGAAATCTCTTGATGGTGGTGCACCTTCAAGAGACTTTGTAAGCATTTCCAAAGGTACTTTCTCTTTCATCTAAGGAAAGTAACAGCTCTCAGCACCAGCAGAAAAATAAAGCTTTTAAAATGAAAGTTGCAATAATAACAAAGTGATCAATGGCAATGTTTCAAAAGCAGCATGTGTATGTTACCTGTGAAACTTCCATGTCCTTGTGCCATATGATCTCCTCTAGAATGTTGTGAGGTGTTCCTTCATTATGCAAATGAAATTCAAAAGGCCCACATAGTGCAAAGGAGGTCCACTGGGTGGACGTCTCCGGATTGTTATTCCCTGACTAGCAGCGAGTTCATCCCGAAACATCCCCACTTCCCACTCCTTTGTTTTAAGAGCATTTTCTTGATATTTGTCTCCATTACTTGTGTTGAACTGCAGAGGCAGAAGGAGCATATGCTTTCACTAGACATAAAGTAAACATCTTGCTGCTTATGGAAAAGTCAAGTAAATACATTGTGCTAAAATATTCAGATAACTCTGCTTATTACACTTCAATAATTTTCACAATCCATTTCATTTTGAAGATAAAATCTAAAATTTCACTGTGAAAAGGGATGGAACCCAAGAGTAGACAATTGGAAAATGCCACACCAAGAAAGCAATTAACAAATAGGAAACAAAAAACGGCATCACTGAAATTTACCGACTTACCAAGCACCTAAGCTGTTGCTTTCCACTTAGCAGGGACCAAAACTTATACTGAAGAAGAACCAATAACATGAATCAATGTAGGGCAAGTTTCTTCAGGTTCTATTTCAGAAATTAGAACCAAGACCAAATTGTAACAGTGCTTTTTTAAGGGAAGTCCTATAGCATGTGAAGAGAGGTACCAATAATGCTAGCCAACAGAGTCTTTTGCTTCATATGTAAAGTCAATTGAACAGGTGGCTCCAATTGATTTGCTCTGGGAAGGAATTTCAGTTGAAAGGCTTTGGAACACTCATCATTACTCTTTTTTCAAGACAAATGTAAACTAAAACTACTAGGAACAATGTAGAAACCAAAACTCATTAACATATATTAGAAACTGAAGAAACTAAGTGATCCCTTATCCCAAGGCACCACTGCTAATATAAATGGAAGTTGTTCCTAAAACATCTGCCTTTCTACACTACTTAAGTTTCAGAGGTTAGGTAAGCAAAAGACAAGTTTTCTATCCACAGAATACTGCAAGCAAGTGTCAATACACCTTGTGACATCTGGAATCAAACATTTTAATAATGAAAAAATCAAACCAGTGTTTGGCTATTACAACTTATTTCTAAAGAGGCATGGTTCTAATGCACATCTACAAAGCTAATTCCTGAGAACTGCCTTATTAAAGGACACAAGAATATTCATTCACAAGCCTCCAAAAGAGATAGGAGAACAAAATTAATTCCAATCAAGCAAATGAAGTTTGTTTCCACTCATATGCCACTCCAAAGAAGGTCCTCATGTAACATTTTAATGTTTTTGTTCTCAACAGGACAACAAAAAGAGACATGAAACTAGTGCAGATACTGTGAGAACACTTTTAATAAGAGTTGAGGCAACCCTTTAGAAAGATAACTGCAGTTCCAGCTCATAAACTTGCTTCTCAATCTTCTCTAGAAAGTCACTCCAAGTTACTACTGATGTGAAATCAAAGCCAAGAGATAAACCAAGATATGCTGAAGGCAGAAAAACCAGTTTACAATCTAATATGGAACAAAAGATTCAACATCTCCAATCAGACCTACAGAAACCAATTCACTCTCAACTCAAAATTGTTTTGAAACCTGATACAGCTCCCGTCAGATATTAGATATAGATAATAGCAGTTTCAGCATAGATAATATCGGTACTAATATATCTTATTAAAGAGTACAATTAAATGATGCCATGTGGAACATATATAGAGATAGTAATATAAATAGGAGTAATAGCAGCGGGATTCATATGGTCATATTCTTGTTTGCTCTAGTAAAGTTGTAAGGAGCTTTAAGCTATGTGTCTTGGAGCATTTTGCTCTGTGTTTTTGAGTGTCCCTATCCCTAATTCCTTTAAACTGCAGACTGTAATTGCATTATATTATATATAATCAATATTTGATTTCTGGGTTCCTAGCAGATCCACAAATAGAACAACCCATTTAAGATGCAATATGCGATCCTAATTTGCCTCCAAGAAAATTATTGTATCATTAGCAAAGAGAAGATGAATTTTCCCCTAAAGGCTTATTATGAATAAAATGTTACTCCTGATGGTGCTAGTGCTAGTTATTTCAACACCAATAGCCAAGAAAATTTACCAGCAGAATCTTGAGTTGTACATCAAGAGATATAGAAATACTACTGAATAATGAAGAAATTTTCAGTGCATACCAGCTTATTCTCCCCTCTTCCACAAATTGAAATGTCATAATGTACTCATTACAGCTTGAAAATTTTTCCTAACTCTCAATCTTGAGTATGCTTAGTAAATTTTATCATTTTAAGTCATTTGTTTGAAAACCCTTCCCAAGTGCTAGGTCAATTTAATATACCTTGCATTCTAGTTCAATAGAAATCACTTAAGAATTTACTCTTCTTTTTTTCTTTTTTTCCAATCTTTCATGGCATATAGAAGGTATATGCACGAGATAAAAATTAATCTATTCCATTCAAGTTCCTATGTACAATATAAATAACATGACCTCTTTTACGGAACGATGGAAGAATGATATTCTTAAACATCCAACTTAAAAATTCCACAAAAGAGTAAACATTATCAATTTCTTTTGTTGGGTAAGTAATCATATCAATTTCTTGAATCATGGTGATAGAAACCTCAAGGGAATAAAAGAGAAATCAGATGAAATTTTATTAATTTTGTGATTGTAATCAATTATAAACCGCAATAATCTCTCTAGAAGAGAGCCATAAGCTAAAAGCTTACAAACACACACATGAGCAAGATGCTCATTAACAAACTAACTCCCAAGACTACAAATATCTGGACATCTTCTCTAACTAACTCCCACTCTATTTATGGTAATGACTAGCTAGCTAATATGCCAAGTCAGCACATATACTACAGCACACAGCACACAAGTATGCTTCAACACATCACACATATACTAGAGTTATATCAGTTATTATACTTGAGTCATATCACATCGCTATAAGAGATAACTTTCCAATCTTTCCTTAACCAGACAGCAGAAACTGATGCTTCTTTATTTTTAAACTTTCACATCAAACTTGAGTCAAGTTCCTCTTTTTTATTTCTTTTTCTCTATCTGATTGCAAAGCATCCTTCTTCTTTTATATCCAACCTTCTAAATAAATTCCAATATGCTTGTAAGTTACCTTTGTTCGTTATCTTTTAACTTTCTTAATCAATCTTTGTCATATTATACTTATAAAATAAAACCATAGTTATACCTTTTCCTTTCTGCGACCAAGTCTTTTAGCATCTCTTATCTACACGATCTTTCTCACTTAGTTCTCCGCATATCTCTTTGATTACTTCCTAATTCACTGTGTCATTCCACATACATTGTGTCTGTATCAAAACTCTAACCTGTCATTGATAGCCAAAGTTCTTAAAATGTATGTTTAAAACTCCACAAGCTTGTGCATGATGCTTTAAATATCTATACTCCTTTGTCATTTTTAATATAAATGTTGAGAACCACTAACCTATGGGCTGTCGAGCTTTCACAAATAAATCACTATTCTTTCAAAGAATAAGACTCGAACATTGGGAAAATAAAAATAAAGTTGTTATCCATTTTTTTTGTTATGTTAAAGAACCTATCTACCACAATTGCCAAACTCACAAATATTTTGAAGGCCTCTCAATCCCTCCATGGCACATTACTAGCATTTTTTTTTTTCTTATAACATCATCTAGTCCCTTTCTTACTTAACAAAAGATTGCTAGCTAAAAACTAGCTGGTTTACAGGAATTCCTCCACAATAACCCTTGCTCAGTTCGCATAAATTTGAACACTATCACAATGATCATTGGTCCTACTCTCAAAAAGTACAATCCCCAGACTCCACTTTGCAATATTTGGAAATCACAGCACATTGCTCATCAGGGAGACCTTGTAATATGCAACAGTACCTAGTACTGATAACATTAAACTCGACTCATCTTTTGTGTTGGTTATTGACTACTCAAATTTAACCCTTCTAATCACGGTGCTCAATTTTAGAAAATTGCATCAAGAAGCATCACTGCTCTCAACAATCCAATAGCTACCTCCAAAAATAAAGCGATCACAATCAAAATTCCCCCTTTGATCATGGATACATATTCTGGAATATGGGGCAAAACATTATATCGCTTTTCGTTCCAATTACATAAATGCATCTATTGACCAATGAGCAGTGGTTCGGCAAGCAAGAGACGAAAAGATATGAAATCAAGCAATAGTAGTAACCTTTTGAGCTCGAATGCAACTGAAAGAGAAATTATCATTACTTCCACGTTGGTCCGTTCTCATGACTGGAGGAATCAACTTCCCCGTCAAGCCCTTAGCAGGTAGGTAACCATGTGATGGCACAACCTTAAAGGAAGTTAAGCTCTCCATTTTCTTGATATGACAGAGATGCGAGACAGGCAACCGGGCACCAGTTATGAGACACGCACGAAGGTTGTCGATTCGAGCAAGGGTGTCCAGACTGGGGCTTTCGAGGGTGAGGAGCACGTTGGTGGAGGTGGTTTGCTTCTAGAAGTGGCAAATGGCGGTGGTTCGCAGGTGGCGGACGGTGGCAGGTACTCAACTTTTCGATCAAAACGATCAGGATGAAATGTTTTCGGAGCTTCGAGGTTGGGTGTAGGTTAAATAATTATACATTTTTTAATATTAAAAATTTATTAATATTTATATATCTTCATTGGCATATTAATAATATTAAAATCATAAACCATTAAAAAAAATTGTATTAATAGTAAAAAAAAAAAACAAAAAGTTATTAACTACATAAAAACTTGACAAAATTTTCTAAGATATTACTAAAATTAATATTTTATTGATGCATTCAAAGGTTATTATCTGTATTATTAAAATCAATAAAGAATTAAGTAATCACTATTTATATTTCTCTTAAAATTATTTATTTATCTTTTATTTAATATTATTTAACAAAATAATTAATATATTAAAATTATAAATAATTGATAAATATACTATTTTCTCTTTATTCTCGATTCTTCTTTTTCTCTTTTCTATAATATTTCTTCACAGATCCGTTTTCACCTTCTCTCTCTCCTCACTTTCTCTCGATCCCTCCCAACAATTTTTTTTTTCAATTTCTATATTAAATTTATTTTTAATCTCTTTTCCAATTTCCCAATATCTCTTTTTTTACTGTATATATCAAGTGACCTAAAGAGATATCAATAAATAAATATATATTTAAATTTAAACTTATCTATATAAAAATATTTTGAATCGTATATAAACTATATTTTATGTTTAAATTTAAAATTGTTAATAATTTTTATTTATTTTGAAATAACTGTTTTTTAGAGGAATGTATGTGGTCAATCTATTCCTTTTATTTTTTTGGGTAAGCAATGTGTGTAAATACATTGATTTAGTAGTATACATAACTCCTTTTATTTAAAAAAAAAAACATTTTACTTATTTTTCAACCACAATACAAGGACATCATTTGCTAATAAAAACTGATGCTAATACAAATTTATATGTCGCAGTTTTGTTTCACTATTAATGGTCTTTCGAATATTTATTTAACTACTAAAAGAGTTATGGCTCTATAAAGTATTATAAACCATAGAAATGTTATGATAAGTAGTGCATTATTTAGTATTTAAATTACGCAAATTGTTAGAGAAAGACTACAAGTTATATTTATATGTGGTAAAATTTTATTAATATTACTTTTACTTGTATAGTATGGTTGTTGAAGCTAGTCAATCAAGTGCAAGAGGTAGGCCAGTCCACCAAGAAGACGTCTTGAGTTGATAACACATAAAGGGATATTGTTAAGAAAAGGTATAGGAAAAAGAATGAGCAAATATAGTATTTTGAATGCGTACGTATGACAATAGATTGAATTCAGTGTTCTTGATTGCTCTTGAATCGTTTTTGATGAATTGTCTATTTTATCTTCTTTAAAGTAATTTCAATAGAGTTATAATGTTTGTCTCAAGCTTACCAATGTTCTAAATCCATCAAATGAGAAGAGAAACCTTCTATTTATAGAATTTGGGGATTAACCTTATTCGTCGGATTATTTTAAGATAAATGGTTGAGATTGAGACTTATTATTGAAGCTTATTATCTCTTTTAGCCTTCATGGGCTTAGATATGAGTCCAAGTATGCCTAAGGCTTTTATCAACTAAAAAAAACTCATTATCATTATTAGTAAGCTTAAAAACCAATTGAACCTCCTTAAAGCTCGATAAAACAAAATGAAGCCCAAAAAAAAAAGCTTAAATAGGTCTAAAAGAATCGTTTTCGAGTCTACTTTTCGCATGCGAAATAATTGAGCAAGGCCAAGAGTAGAATATCCAGTTTGAAAATTCCCGTTCTAAGCATACTAAGCCAGATCTCCTTAAAATATTTTTAAACGGGTCGATTTCCTAAACTCTATCACTAGCTTAAGATATCGGTCAATGGTATTAAAATGGATCAAAGGCCCAATTACCGAAATAACTTTTTACATTATTTATTGCTAGTCTGTTTATGTAGCACATATAACATGTATAAAAGATTACTAATATAATTATATGTGTTTTCTAAATCATAAGATATACATATTATATAATATACATATTCTAATGTTACCTATTAATGTATGTACCATATTGTGTTATGCACTTTTTTGTTATGTATTGCTTATCTTATCATAATGATCCAAATCATATTATTATATATTTTTTACCCTAAAGAATTATAGACATACATGAACTATACCTAACATAATAATTAAAACATAAGTAAACTCCCTTTGGTGTCTTTAGTATTTTGAAATTTTTTTTATAATGTTTTATTTTACTAAAGAACATCTACTATTCCAAACTAATTGCATGCTATTTTAGATGGTCCTCGCTTTGTTTAAGATAGCTATCAATTACAAATATTTCATTATATGATTTTATTATTTTACAATATTATGTTTGTTTTCTTTTTTTATTTCCTTTTACAATTAACATTATTTTGTTCAATTTATTAGCCCGCGAGCTAGCCCATTTAACTTGTTTTTAAACGAGTTTAAGCTAAGGTTTTTTTGGCCCATTTAACTCACGAGGTAAAGTGAGCCGATTTCGTTCAATCTATTTAACACATTTATACCTTTGGCTCGCAGGCTGGTTTGCTTAACCTACTTTTTAAATGGGTTAAAGTCAAATTTTTTTAGCCTATTTAAAAAGCAAGCCAAATGAGCCTAACTTGTTTAACCCACTGGCCAAAGTGGATTAAATCAAGTTAGGTTAGCTCGTTTAACTCATTTGTATACCTCTACAATATAACATTATCTAGTACTTTTCAGAAAGCTATTTAGTAATCTTTCTTAGTTTCATATATGATGGTAAACCTAGTATATAACAACACTATGTCATGATAGCTCTTGAAAAATAGAAATCGAAGGAAATGGATGGAAATAAAAGGAAATATTATATATAGTAACTTAAGTGACGCATGGAAATGGATAGAAAATGAAGGAAATGAGTGGAAAGCTAT
This sequence comes from Lumnitzera littorea, assembly GCA_024138015.1. Classification (NCBI taxonomy): domain Eukaryota; kingdom Viridiplantae; phylum Streptophyta; class Magnoliopsida; order Myrtales; family Combretaceae; genus Lumnitzera; species Lumnitzera littorea. Next base: position 108,834,727 of record JAMXBB010000004.1, on the reverse strand, counting down.
TCACTTTATAATCCATTTCTTTTCTCTCTAAAATTGGAGAGGAATTGGTGGAAATAAATGGAAATAGGACATAATTATAAAATTACTATCCATAACAATATTCATCAAAATAAAATAAGGGTAATTTTTGTCAGCGTTAATGTCACAATTTATAATCAACTTTATCACTTTTTGCAATTGTATACCCAAAGTTTCAACTTGTATAATTATATACTAAATTGAAGATTTAATTATCGCTATTTACAGTTCAATTAACTCCAATTCACATTGTTAGTCCAATCGGTATAATCAATTAATAGAGTAGTCACCCAAGGCCATAAGAGGGTCATGTGACCACCGCCCCCCCCCCCAACACAGGTAGTTCCCATCCATCTTTTATAAAACAGTAGGTTGTAACCTACTTGAAAATTTTAGGTCACAATATCTATCGAAAGTCACAAGTAGCTACCTACAGCCTTAAGGGGATTACGTAACCCCCTTACGACTGTAAGCAACCACCTTATTGGCTAATTGTACTGACTGAACTAATAATATAAATTAGAGTTAATTGAGATGTAGATAGTGACAACTAAATCTTCAATTGGATGTATAATTAAATAAGTCAAAATTTTAGATATATAATTGCAAAAAAGTTACAAAGTTGAGGTAACATAGTACACTGTCATAAATGAACACACAAGTAGTGGTATCATGGAAACAAATGGGTCCGAACCTCAAGATGGCTCGAATAATGAATGGAAATCTAAGTTTAAGTAGGGGTTTCTCATGCACTAACATAGGATACGATGCACCAATGCCTTATACAAGCTCAAGTCATACTCGACATTATACACAGGTATGACCTGGGGTTACTTGCCACTAATCCATAGTCCATGCTCAAATAACCTAGATAAGAGTAAAGGGAGAGCAAGCAGGGGACACTTAGCTCAAGGAAAATAGTTCTCACTTTCAATATTCAGAGATGGTGTTTCAGCGAATACAAAATTAAGGTATTTATAGTGCCTAATTAGAGCAAGTCTTAGGTTTCTACAAATTACTAAAAAGGATTCTTACCCAAAAAGGAAAAGCATAGATTACAAAGAGGCAAATCGATAAACAATCGAAAAGGAATATCTTTTGCAAGAATAGTATTGTTGTCAAAGACAGAGGATGTATATCAACCTCTCAATTCTATGGTCCAAACGATCAATTGTTGTAAGGCAAAGTAGAGCTGGTCAGGTTAGCTTTAAGTCTGTAGCTTGGGAATTTGGGGGAACATGACTTGAAAGTAGGAACTTGGCAACTCAAGCTCAGTAGGTCAACTTGACAATGGTGCAATTTGAGCTCGAACATTAGCCACCTTGGCATTATGCAAGTTCACTACTCGACTCTGATGGGGGTTAATAGTTTCAATGGGGTCTTCCTCCACCTAGGAGATAGTGAACGAGTTAAGGTACCTTAGAAGATACATTAGGTCAGCTTGGAGGAACTACTCTTCTTCTTGATTTAGGTCCTTCTAAGGAGCCCAACACACTAATTTTATGTATTTTATCTTAACTTTATACTATACTAATGTATATATTTTCATACATTTGATAGGAAATTGTGTTGATTTAGAAAATACAAATGAATTATTTCAAGTGTACGGATATTATGGAAAAGGGATGAAGAGCCCTATTGTGTGATACAAGTATTGGATTGGATATACGAAGATATGACACATATGTGAAATTTAGAATCAAGTCAAATATCTCATTGGAAAATACAAATCATGCCGTACCCAACTGAATGTCCAAATTTTATGCCATGCAAGTTTAGCCCTTATGCTAAAGTCATGGACTAAATGAAAATGCTCCACCATTTGAGATTTGCTTCAAGCCATCAGTTTGAATCCACTTTCCATATGATACAAGCACACAGTCTAGAGGAAGCCACACATGTCAAGCCTTCATGTGTTCCATAGTCGATAGTGGTAAGGTCCAATTAGCAAACATAAGTCCACATTCCAGACCTTACATCTACGTGACGAATGTTTCAAATAAGGAAAGAAAACTAAAAGAAGGTCGGCACGGGGAGGAATATATATATGTATCTTACGTCGCAACGAGAGGAATCCATGTTTTTGCTTTACAATTTCCATAGCCGCAAGACAAAGGAAAGAAGATAAATTCTAGGGTTAGTCACAAGGGCACAAAAGATTTAAGAGAAGACCAGATTGAAAATCAAATTTACACTTCAAGAATTATAATTGGGTTTTCCAGTTTTTTTTGCTTTCAAGATTTATCATGTTTCTTGAATTCTTTTGTGTGATTTTTATTTTTGCCATGAACTAATTAAATTCAATGGGATTTTGATATTGCTTAATGATATAATTAAAGTATGATTTTATTATATGTTAGTATTTAAGTAATTATGATTTTCATCATCCCTTTTTTATGATTCATGATTTTATTGCTTGGCCAACAATATTTTTATAAATAGAACTTAAAAAACTCAAAAGAGAATAGATGGTTTGTATGAATTATGACTAAAATTAATTTAATTGTTATCATAGATATATGTACTTTAGATTAATTTTAAGATTTATGTGCTTAATGCAATTGGTATTAAATTTTATGACATAAACATATGCAGGACTCTTGATATCAATTAAGATGGTACTACTTGTGAAAGGAATTTATTACTTAATTGAGAATTATAAATAAACCACACGAAAGGGCCATTTCTGCTATAATTAGGACAGTACCAACTCAAAAGGGAAGTGATTCGCTATGAATCTAATTAAAAGTCAATTAATTAGTGCTAATATATTTTAAAAACATATGTTAATTGATCAGATGATGGTTTTGTTGAGATCCCATGCCTTTGTTAGTGAATTCTTCCTTGTGACGTTAATATTTTATTTTTATTAGTTGATTTCTTAAATTTTAGATAATTCACATTTGCAGTCAATTAGTTTCTTTTATTTTAATCTATTAATTATTCCATTTCAATCGCCTAGTTAAGAAAAAAATTGAAATAATTTAATACATAGTTTCCAGTCCCTAACAACGACTTAGTTTCACTAGTTATTTCTACTACAGTATACAATCCGGTTCACTTACCGAAGTGTTTTCTATTGAAAAATTATTTTTAAAAGAAATCGTACACATTACGTACTAAAGAAGTAAGTGATACGGCAGTGGGTCTCAAACCAAGAATTAGGCAATCGAGGTTCAAGTAGGCATGACGAATAGGAAGTAAAATGGGTGGGTTCAACGATAAATATGTATGGATATCACGCACCAAGACATAAACACAATCAGAGGATGAGCTCGAAATAGGGTTCGATAAGACTTACGAATACTAAATATCGCTCGGGTTTTAAATGAGAGATTAGATATGACTCACTAACTTACCCAAATGAAGGGTTTACCACAATCTTAGGATTAAGATTGATAAAAACACAAAAAAGATTAAAGAGCTAACTAGCTCTCAATAATCCAGAAAATGCTAGCTCTAAGAGCTTAAACATAACCTTGCTCAAAAGGGGAAAGTTCCAAGTATAGGTATGTTCTTCACTATTTGATAATGTATGATGATGATGATGATGATCTCTACTAATTACTAATGTTGCCATTTATAGCAAGTCCTAAACTCTTGTGGTAAAATTGTAAATAATGTACAAAATCTTAAACCTCGGGCCTATGATTAAAAATAAAGAAAATATTCACAAGAATACAAAATTGTACGTTTAATAGAAAAAGTCGGCATGCAGTCACTCGACCAATCCTAGAAGGAACAAGATCCGAACGGGACAGGTCGGCAATTAGATGTTCAGGTCCAAGGAGGAGTCTCTGAAGTCTCACAGTACTTGGCTGAGATACCCGAAAGGGCGGCCCACAATTGTTAAGTACTACAATTAGTCAGTACTAGTCTCTCCGTACTATGTCGAATGGTTCTTCAGTCTTGAGTATTCAACTGTGTAGTTTCTCGTCTTCTCGATAGACAACAAACTTAATGCCAAATGGCTCCTTTTCTTCCCTTCAGTCTTTTGGTATTAGCTTAGCCTTGGCAAAAGCTATTTGGCCTCAACTTTGAACAATTCGACCTTAGGTTAGAATAGGTCGACTTCAGCTTCCGACAGGTCAGCCTTGGCTGGGAGATAATCGTAGGCTGATTCCTATCAGTAAGTCTTTGAGCTTGAGATCTTATAATCAACCCTTGATTCCTATCATCCTATGAAGATCCCACTTATAATCTGGCTCACTCACTCATACATGTAAAATGCTTGAAACGTTAACACTCAAGAACTCTCTTGAATGAGATATAAAGGTTCTTTTTCTCTCCCCTCACTATCAAATACTGTACCAAGTACAATAGAAACCCTAATTTTATCTCTCTATTATCTCTTTTCGTTTTCTTTACAGTAGATCTTTAATAATAGTGTGCGTAATCTATGCAAGGTATATGGAAGGAGTCCTTTTCAAGCAAGACTAGGACTCCTTATGCACAAGGTACCCAAGAAATTGCTGGAAAGGTTCCTTCATTATTTTTCTATTTTGTTTTTATACTTAATGATGATTTTTTTGACAAAGCTAAGAGTAAACTGTTAGATCAATTATAGTAAAACCTATTTCTATTATTTAGTTATAACTATTATAGTCTATATACTATCTATATGGTTTACATTTACCATTTTGCATACAAACGATGAATACGTGACATAATCCTTTTGCCAGTTAGTACTTAAATATTTCTTGTACTCGTATGTGTAACAGTAGTCTCCTTCTTTTGAAAATCGACCTTATCCTCAAGGTCAAGTGTTAAAAATGTCTGTCGAAAAAAAAAAATATCCGTCGAATAAAATGTAAGTCCTCCTAAGTAGTGTCTTCTAATAGTAACCCTTTTACTAAACCAGGACTTGATCAATAAGAATCCCTTAGGATAAGACTTGTTTGGTTGAAAGGATCTGTAAAGGTTTTAGAACTGGATGTTTTTGAATAGCCTCTAATGATAACTCCAAAGATGGAATATTAGATCCATGGGTCTTCTTCAACTGTGATACGTGAAAAACATCATGTATCTTTGTTGTCTCTAGTAATTCTAGTTGATATGCACAAGCACCAACTTTCTTAACCACCTTAAATGGTCCATAATACCTATTAGACAGTTTGTGATAATGAGTGTTTACAACAGACAACTGTTTATAGGATTGCAACTTTAGAAAAACCAAATCTCTAAGATTAAAGGATACTTCAGTCCTATGTTGATAGGAATTAACCTACAACTATCTCTAAGTCGAGGCTAACTTGCCGGAAGTTTAAGCCGACCTATTCTAACTGGAGGCTGAATTGTTCAAAGTCGAGGCCGAACAGCTTTTTCCGAGGTTGAGCTAATACTATAAGACTGAAGGGAAGAAAAGGAGTCACTTAGCATCAAGTCTGTCGTCTGCCAAGAAGTCGAGAGACCACATCGTTGAGCACTCAAGACCAAAGAACCACTCGGCAATGCATGGAGAGACTAAACTAGTGTCGACTAATTATAGTACTCGGCAGTTGTAGGCTGACCTTTCTGGTATCTCGGCCAAGTATTGCAAAACTTCAGAGACTCTTCCTCGAACTTAGACGTCCAACTACCGACCTTATCCAGTTTGGATCTTGCTCTTTCCAGGACTAGCTAAATGACTGTATGCCGACTTCTTCTGTTAAACACATAGTTTTGTATTATTGTGAATATTTTCCTTATTTTTAATTCTGAGCCCATTCTTTAAGGCTTAAGGCCTTTTGCTTGTGCATTATTTACAATTTTGCCACTAGGGTTTAGAACTTGTTATAAATAGTAACATTTGTAATTAGCAAAGATCATCATCATCATCATACATCATTAGACAGTGAAGAACATACCTACACTTAGAACTTTCCTCTTTCGAGCAAGGTTATACTTAAGCTCTTAAAGATAGCATTTGCTGGATTATTAAGTGCTGGTTAACTCTTTAATTTTTGTTACGTTCTTATCAATCTTAACTCTAAGATTGTGGTAAACCCTTAATTTAGGCAAGTTAGTAAGTCATATCTAACCTCTCATTTGAAACCCAAGCAACATTTAGCATTCGTGAGTTGTATTGAACCCTATTTCGAGCTCATCCTCTAATTGTGTTTATGTCTTGGTGCGTGATATCCATATACATTCGTCATCGAACCTGCCCATTTTACTTCCTATTCATCATACCCACTTGAACCCCGATTGCCTCATTTTTAGTTCGAGACCTGCTTTTGTATCATCTTGATATCAGAGCTTTGGGAAGATATGCATTTTAGTGTTCTTCAAAGTTTGATTTGTGGTTTGAACATTTCTATTAATCATCGTTCTATAGTTTAGTGTGTTGCTCGTGTTCTTAGTAGTTGTGGTATTATACTAGTTGTACTGGGTTATTAAGTTAAGTAACAGTAATTTCTGGGTTACTGTTAGATGCATTTTATTACAGTAGTATTTGTGAAATTGTCTTACTAGTGGTTCCAAGTCAAGTACAGTTAAGTGAGTTACGTGTTTGTTAAATTTTCTCTCTGGAATTTATTATACGGACCACAATGTTAGAAGATAGTGTCAATAGTAGTAGAGATAGTCCTCACGGAAGCTTGAGGAGACGTGTTGACAACTTGGAATATCAGATTCAGAATCTCACTGACTCTGTTCAGGAGCTTACTGGGTTAGTTAGAGGCAGCAACATGTTGGCCGAGGTGAAAGAAGGGAACGAACACCCACGAGTAGAAGTTGTTCAAATGAGCTTGATAATGGTGAGCAATAGCCGAGAAGAAGAGGAAACCAACCTGTGCTGAGAAGAAGAAATCACAGGAGTGTTGACTCCAAAGCAAATCAAGGAGCCCGAAGAAGAGAGCCGAGGCTTAGAAGAAATATGGCCTAGCAGAGCTCCAACAGAAGTGACCGATCCTTGGTGAACTAACCAATTCGGAATGCAAGGGATGAACCCCAAGCATCCGACCGAGGACTTAATAATATCAAGCTTAAACTGCCAACCTTTAGTGGAAGTAGCTAACTTGAAGAGTTCCTTGATTGGGTTTCCCAAGTCGAGAAATTGTTCGAGTGTTATGAGTATAATGATCGAACAAAGGTTAAGCTAGCTTCATTATCCCTTGTTGAATACATAAGCCTTTGTTGAGATAAGTTAGTCGCCAAGCGAGATGTCGAAGGAGAGGAGCCAATCAAAACTTGGAGGCTTATGAAGCGATTGATGAATCAACGCTTTGTGTCGACCTACTTCAAGCAAGAGATGCTCCATGCCTTCTAACACTTGAGGTAAGGCCAAAACACTGTTGAAGAGTACTTACAAGTGTTCAAGACCTTAATGAAGAGATGTGAGATCGCCAAGCCACAAGACCACGTTATTGCTAGGTTCTTGAGTGGACTCTAGGATGACATTGCCAATATAGTAGAATTACAGCCATTCAACTCATTGGACGAGCTGATCAATTTAGCATTAAGGGTAGAGAGACAAAGGAGAAAATGACATCAAAGGTCGACTAACCGACCTCAACTAGGTAGTCCTAAACTTAAGAGGTATGCCAAAAGAAAAAAGCTAGAAAAGAGGATGGAGAAAGGAGAGCCTAACCAACCTAACTAGGTCGAGACAAAAAAGGAAAAGAAGGAAAAAGTACCCAACACCAAGGCCCGAGAAGTTAAATGCTTGAAGTACTTAAGTTACGGACATATTGCTTCTCAATGTCCAAATAAAATGGTCATGGTCTTGAAGGGCAAAGGACCCGAAGCTAAAGTAAAGAGTCTGAGTGACAAGAGTTCAGGAGACGAGTTAATAGAAGAGGATGTCTATGTTGAGAATATGGATGAACTCTTAGCCATGACAAGTCAACAAGCCGACTTGAAGGCAAATCCTAAACAAAGGGAAAATTTATTTCATATACAATGTTTGGTAAAAGGGAAGACCTGTTCTCTAGTTGTTGATGGAGGAAGCTACATCAACATCGTTTCTACCAAGTTAGTGGAGAAGATAAAATTGCCAACCTACCCGTATCCCCAACCTTATAGATTGAAGTGGTTTAATGATAAGGGTATAGTCTATGTATATAAAAGAGCTCGAATAACATTCATGGCAGGGCATGAGGATGAGATTGAATTAGACGTGGTCCCTATAAACGCCACAAATTTACATCTTGGCCGACCATGGGAGTATGACCAAAAAGTGATCCATGATGACTTCCTTAACACTTACATAATTTGGAAAGATGGAAAGAGCTATTGCTTGACCCCCATAAGTGTTGAGGAAATCTAGAGCCACTTAACACTCAAGGTGAAGAGAAAGGGAAAGAGAAGTTTGTTCGGCATTCAAGCCCATGCTCATTATTTAACTTCAAAGATGACTTCTTTTCAACCCCACAATAATGATAAGAATCAACCTATGACTATCTCTAAGCTGAGGGTAACCTGCCGGAAGTTGAAGCCGACCTAATCTAACCCAAGGTTGAATTGTTTAATGCCGAGGCCGAACAACTTTGCCTAGGGGAAGCAAAGGAGCTACTCAGCATCAAGTCTGTCGTCTGCCAAGAAGCTGAGAGACCATATGGTCAAGCACTTAAGACCAAAGAACCACTCAAAAAGGCATGGAGAGACTAGTGCCGACTAATTTTAGTACTCGGTAGTTGTAGGTTGACCTTTCTGGTATCTCAGCCAAGAATTGCGAAACTTTAAAGACTTTTCCTTGGACTCGGACATTTAACTACCGACCCCGTCCAGTTCGGATCCTGCTCCTTCCAAGACTGGCTAAGTGATTGTATGCTAACTTCTTCTATTAAACAAAATTTTTTTGTATATTTTCCTTATTTTTAATTATGGGCCCATTCTTTAGGATTTAAGACCTTGTACATTATTTACAATTTTGCCACTAAGGTTTAGGACTTGCTATAAATAACAACATTTATAATTAGCAAAGATTATCATCATCATCATACATCATTGGACAATGAAGAACATACTTACACTTGGAACTTTCCTCTTTCGAGCAAGGTTATACTTGAGCTCTTAGAGCTAGCATTTACCAGATTATTAAGTGCTGGTTAACTCTTTAATCTTTCTTGTGTTATTATCAATCTTAACCCTAATATTGTGGTGAACCCTTTATTTGAGCAAGTTATTAAGTCACATCTAACCTCTCATTTAAAACTTAAGCGACATTTAGCATTCGTAAGTCATATCGAATCCTATTTCAAGCTCATCCTTTGATTATGTTTGTATCTTGATGTGTGATATCCATACACATTCATCGTTGAACCTACCCATTTTACTTCCTATTTGTCATACCTACTTGAACCCTGATTACCTCATTCTTAGTTCGAAACCCGTTACCATATCATATGTCTATTTACCTTATGGCAAATGCTACTTAAGCTCATTCAAAATCTAATCTCTACTCCTTAATTCCATATCTACTAGTTCCACTTTAGAGGCACCCAAAAAATAATTGGGAAGTGATAAGGGCAGACGTCCATACACCAACTTAAATGGTGTTGATTTAGCACCCTTATGGTAAGATGTATTATAGGCATATTCTGCCTAAGGAAGGAATCTAACCCATAACTGAGGACACTCCATAATATAACATCTTAAGTACAACTAGAGTGCTCTATTCAATACTTCTGTTTGTCTATCGCTTTATAAGTGGTACATACTACTCGTATTCAACTTTGCACCACTCAAAGTAAATAATTCCTTCCAAAATCTACTCGTAAATATGGAGTCTCTATACGAAACTATGGATTTAGGCTATCTATGTAGTTTAACTACCATATTCACAAATAATTAGGCTACCTTAGCAGTTGTAAAAGTGTGAATTAAATGGCCCCAAATGACAATACTTCAAAACTTTATTAACAATAACTAGAATAATAGTATACCCATTAGACTTTAGTAAACAACTAACAAAGTCTAAACTAATGTCTTCCCAAATCTGATTAGGTATAAGCAAGGGAGTTAGGGGACCTGCAGGTGATTTAGTTTGATATTTAACTTGCTGACAAATATCACAAGTATGCACATATTGCTCTACTTATACTTGCATGCCCTCCAAATAAAAATCTTAGGTGATCTTTTTAAATGTCTTATGTGTTCCAAAATGACCTAAAGAAGGGGAATTGTGAAATTCCTCTAAAATAATAGGAATAGGGGATGATTGAGACATTAGAAACAATCTCCAACTAAAAAATAATAATCCATTATGCCATTCTAATGGATATTTTTTATTCATTCCTTGCTGAATTGCTGCAATAATATCCCTAAATTCAATCTTCGATTTATACTGTAAGCCCTAAAGTTAAGCCAAGTAACCGTAAGATTGAACTTAGAACCCAATGTTTAGGGCGATCGGTTAAAGGATCCGATCAAACCCAAATTATAAATTATTGAGAGAAATATTAGTAAAAATGACCCCGTAAACTTAAATTTAAGAAAATAAATAGTAAAATAGGAGACTATAAAATTTTCAAATTTTAAGCATAATAATTGCTAATTACTGAAAAGGCAAAAAGTATAATTTAATAACTAATAAATTATTAGAGATAGATTATATGTATACTAAAAATTTTAGAATGACCAAAATAATAATTAGGAATGTTCACATATACCCCACATGTATTTACGTGTAGATAAAAATACGCGAAATTACCTAAATTAGCCAAAAACTAAGCAAATAATTAAAGAAAATTATAAAATAATTATGGAAAAATCAGAAAAAAATCAGAAGGGTGTGGAATGATGTAAACTCGGTCATGGCATGTTAGGATAAGAAAAATAAAAATTAGCCAATAAAAATTGAACAACTTAAAAGCCAAAAATCAAGGAATTTGGACAAAGTCTTGTCAAATTAATGCATATTAATTACAAAAAATGTCTATAAATAGGGGAAAAATTTACAAAACTTATTTGGACAATTGGAAATCAGAGAAAATTAGGGAGAGGTGAAAATTGAGAGAAAAATTCGAGTTAGAAAAAAAATAAGAAAAACTGTGCAGTTAGAGCTTTTAAAAGGAACCCCCACCAGACGAGCAGCTGGAAGTGGACGGCCACCACCACCACACGGTGGTGGCAGCGCCCAGGCCGGCCAACAAGGCCACGGCGGCCCACGATGGCCGGAGCCACCCAAACCGGTGAGTCCAATTTCCAGCCCGATTCTTGTGTAATTTTGTAAAAATAGTAAATATTATTAGAAAATTATGAATTTTGTTATTCTGAGATATTTTTGTATGTAGTTTGTAGGAAAAATATTATTTTCATGAAAACATGCCCCGTAATATATGGTCCTTAAAAAATCATGCAAAACCGAGCATGTTTCGATTTAGAAATAAATGGCCTTAGGAGTGTAGTTTCAAGCCCAAAATTTTCTGTAGATTACTCAGATGATATAGAATAGTGCTATGAAGCCCTTTTTCAAAAATTAATTTTCAAAATTTTTAGATAATTTTTAGGCCCTAAAATGAGGCATAAAATGGGTAATTTAAGGTTAATTAAGTAATTAAATTATTAATTACTGACTTAGTGAATAAGTAGATGTTTTAGGATGTTAAGATCTGATGGAGTATGATACTTGTAGCATTTAGGGTGTTAGATGTAATTATTAGGTTAATTATGTAGTAAATTAGTAATAGAAAAACATAGTAAATTATAAGTTAATTTTGTAAATTAGGATAATTAGGTGTAAAACCTGATCTAGGATGAATTTAGACATTTTGAAGTGATAATTGATGTTAGAGATGGTAATTAGGGTGATAGAAATATTAGAAGTGCATTATGTACATAAAAGGTAACAATATATAATATGTGATTTTTAGAAATATAATAAATAGAAAATATTATAATAAAAATTGATATTTTGAGAATAATAAAAAATGCACAATAAACCTGATAGGAAACTTGAATTTATGGAATTATATGAAAAATGTAAAAATTTATCACATTAAGAGTGAATTCGGTACACTAATATGAATTTAAGTGTACCGAGTAAAATAAACACTAACTAAGGGTAATGATGGTATTTAGGAGATCGGGAAGTAATGTGATTAATTTCACATTATGGATTGAAACGGATTTCTAGGGTTGGAATCTAAAACATTACTTAGAAATCGAACTAAAAACTTAATTTAGAAATCGATGTGAAAACCGAACCTGAACCTAACCCCAAACCTAGAATAATTGTAAAAGACTTAATACCTAGATAATTAGGTATATTAAACCTTAAACAAAACCTAACAATAAGCGTTATAGGATAAAATGAACTTATAATATTTATATGAAAAGCTGAAACCACGTTAGTGTTATAGGGATAATCAACAATGGCCTGAGCAAATCGGACCTTGAGTGAGTGAGCGAGGAGTCGAGGCAAGTTGGGATTAATACGATGCTGTATTTTGGAGGCTTAAGATTATGCTTGGTTGTGCTTGTTAGATAGTTAAACGTGTGCATGTGCTTGATTATGGATGATGCTATGATTATGTTCATTGTTCTAGTATATATTGTATGATTTGTATAAAAGGATTGATTACCCTAAACTGGACTTAATCAAATATCTGACCAGTAATCATAATCGGATATGCATAGCAACCCGTTAGGGGAACTTAGGACTCTCCGGCCAAATACCGACCCCTTCGGAAGGGATAGCGCAAGATTGCAAAATGGTCCCTTCTTCATCCTCAGTCGAACTAAGTGACAGGAGAGGAGGTCGCGGCGAGGGTGAAGACAGTGGTTCGAAGGTAGTTGCGGGAGGAGCAAGGTCTCCATTACACAAGCCTGGGTTCGGTCGTGAGCTGTTGCATTAACGGCAACTCCTCAACCCGGATTAGAGCGGGCGCAATTTCTCTAATCTCACGACGGGCCGGACAACGTCGTGCGATGGCATTTGCTTACACATGCATTGCACCTAATAAGTGATTGAAAACCTTGTTGTGTGTATGGTATAGTTTTAAGTCCTCCGTCCTAACTTACTGAGCTGTGGTTACTTACATCCCTATAGACGTCGTGCAGGTGCTGGCTAAGAAGCGGCCACAACTACTCTGAAGCTAGCAACTGCTGGATCCTGGGGAGTGAGGAAAAATATTGAAGAACGAACATATATTTTTAAGGTTTAAGCTTTTACTTTAGAACTTCTTATTTTTTTTAAAATAATGTAATAACTAGGAAATATATTTCGGATAAATATTGTAAACGATAATTGTAATCACTAAATTATAGTGAATATATATATATATTTCCTCACTTTCTTAAATGAATGATTTATTTAAATTACAAACTGTTTACTTCAAAGCGGGTTAGTCGTTGACGCCTTGTGTAGATCAGGTCTAAGATAGCGGTTGTAAGGCCAACTTCTATCTTAGGATGGTTTACACGGCAGGGCTGTTACGACTCTGCCGCTTCGAGGCGTGACATATACTCCTTCTTCAATTGGTCAATAAAATGGAAACATGGAAATAAGATGCCCTAATAAGTGCCTACTTGAGAATCCTTTCATGATAATGTATTTGCTACAGAATTCTCTCTTCCAACCTTATATACCACTGAGTAATCATAACCAAGCAACTTCGCTAAGTACTTATTTTGCTCTGGTGTTTAGATTACTTATGTGAGAATCTCCTTGAGACTCCGATGATCTGTTCTAATAATGAAATGTACTCCCAATAAATACTACCTCCACTTCCTTACAACTTCAACCAAAGCATATAGTTCACGTACACGTGCTAAAGCTTTCTGCAAATGAGCTGGAAGTTTCCTACTAAAATAGGAAACAAGATGTTCATTTTCTAATAATATAACTCCTATTCCTGACCTAAAAGCATCCGTCTCAACTATAAGAGGTTAAGTAAAATCTAGTAACGCCAAAATTGATGCTATTATCAATGATTGTTTCAGATTATCAAAAGCAACCAAAGCTTGATTATTCCATTTAAATTTATCCTTTTGCAACATATTAGTCAAAGGACTTGCAATAGAGGCATATCCTTTGATGAAATACCTATAATAACCAAATAATCCAAGAAAAGCTCTCAACTACTTAATATTTGTTGGTAAAGACCAATCTTTAACTACTACTACTGTAGAAGGCTCAGGATACACTCCATTATAAGATACAATATGCCCTAAATATTCCATCATTTCTTGTGCAAAGAAACACTTACTTTTCTTGAGGAAAAATGTGTTATCTGCTAATACCTACAACACAACCTCTAAGTGATGTAAATATTTTTCAAATGTAGTGCTATGGACTAATATATCATCAAAAAATACAATTACAAATTTGCATAAGTGCGGTTTGAATATTGAATTCATTATTGCTTGAAATGTTGTAGGGGCATTACACAAACCAAATGGAATTACCTTAAACTCGTAATACCCTTCATTAGTCCTAAATATTGTCTTCTCTATATCATCCGGATACATCTGTATCTGATGATAACTTACACATAAATCTAATTTAGAAAATATAGTTGCTCCATATAGTTCATCAATCAACTCATCAACTGTGGGAATTGGAAATTGATCTTTCACTATAGCTTAGTTAGGAGCTCGATAATCAATACAAAATCGCCATGTACCATCTTTCTTCTTAACTAATAACTCTAGAGACAAAAAAGGACTCGTGGTATGCTAAAATATACCCCGATCCAACATGTCTTTAACTTGTTTCTCCATATCCTCCTTCTAAAAATGAGGGTTCCTGTATGGTTTAATATTTATAGGAGAGGCATCCTTAACCAAATGAATATGATGTTATATTTGTCTCAAAGGAGGCAATGATGAAGGTGCCTTAAACATATGATTGAATATGCCCAATAGTTTATCCAAAGCTTCATTGTTGATAGTACTTTCGCATATGTTAAGTTGCACATTCTAACACACCAATTGATAACATGAAGCAATTGAATCTATCGTAATAAAGCTCTTAAATAGCTAATGTGTTATTTATGAAAGTTGCTCCATATTTGCTCCTGTCAACTTTATTTTCTTCCCTTGATATTCAAACTCCATTGTCATGCTATTGTAATCAATGGTAATTGGGCCTAACTGCAACAACCATTGAACATCGAATACAATCTTCGCTCCTTACATTAGCAATACAAAGAACATATCCTCAAAAGCTATATCTTAAATAGTAACAGGTACCTTAGAACATTAACCCTTACACTAAAGCTTATCTCCATTTCCTATCATCACGTTAAATTGTGGACTAGAAAAAACAGCCAAGTTCAACCTATTAACTTCTCTCCTTTGAACAAAATTACGCGTACTACCACTGTCCACTAGCATTACAACAGATTGTCCATTAACAGTTCCATGAAATTTCAATGTTCTAAGCACCAGAGTACTTAACATAGCATGATAACTAATGGACAATGTTGTATCAATCCATTCTAGATCCTCATTGCTAACTTCTTCAAGTGGATTATATCATTCATCCCCATTATCTTCTTCAATCAACAAAAGCAAGAATTTAGGTTTACATTTATGATTGTGATGAAATTTTTTGTCGTAATTATAACAAAGGCCCTTCTCTCTTCATGCAAGCATTTCAGCTTCGGAAAGTCATTTAATGGGTAATTTGGTGGGGTTGGAAGAAATAGTAGTGGTAGTTGAATTAAGGGGTTGAGCTAGTTTGGAAAATTGTAAGGGTTAAGATGATAAAGTTGTGATGTTTCTTGAAAAAGAAGAATTGTTTGTTTTTTGGTATGGAGTAGTGTTAGAAAATATGGATTCATATATTTTGGCTAAAGAAATAGCTTGTCACAATGTCTTGGTTTATTAACCATGACATCCCTTCTAATATGCATTTTAAGACCTAATATAAAGCAGCTTGCAAGAAAATCATTTAATAGTCCAATTACTTGATTTGAAAGTGTTTCAAATTGATGTTGATACTCTATGACTGTAGTAACTTGGACTAATTTCAAGAGTTTACCTTAAATATCTTCATACTCTGAAGGTCTAAGTCGAGCATCCAATTCTTTAAGAAAATTGGCTAATTTGTGAGAAAGTTATTTCGTTCCATCCACTAAAACTACTGCAATGCTTCTACTTCTGTTACTAAAGAAGCAATTGTAAGTTGTTGTTCCACTGGCACCTTATGAAAGTTGAAATACTTCTCTATTTTAAAGATCCACCCTCTAAGATCATTCCGAGTAAACTTTGGAATCCCTAACTTAATCCCCTTCAACAAACTGCTTTGCGATAACACAACCTCCACTGTCATAAGAGGCACATCAATATTACTAAGATTTTCATTATTATTCCAATTCTCGGCAATACTATCAATCTTATTATTAATATTTTGCATTAAATCTTGCAATATTACTTACATCTTATTTATTGAATCAGCCAATGTAGCAATCATAGCTTGTAATGGTTCCATATATGTTGGTCAATTGTTGTTGCCGTTCTTTAACCTTACCATTGCAACGATGAGAGCACTAAAATTGTTAAGATCCCACTTATAACAGGCCTACTCACTCACATGTGCGAAATGCCTAAAACATTAACACTCAAGAACTCTCTCGAATGAGATACAAAAGGCTCTTTTTCTTTCTCCTTACTATCAGATACTAAACCAAGTACAGTAGAAACCCTAATTTTATCTCTCTGTTATCTCTTTTCGTTTTCTCTAAAGTAGATCTCTAACAATAGTGTATGTAATATGTGCAAGGTATATGGAAGCAATCCTTTTCAAGCAAGATTGGGACTCCTTTTGCACAAGGTATCCAAGAAATTGTTGGAAAGGTTCCTTTATTATTTTTCTATTCCGTTTTTATACTCAATGAAGATTTCTCTAACAAATCTAAGAGTAAACTATTAGATTAGTTTAGAACCTATTTCTATTGTTTAGTCACAATTACTATAGTTTGTATACAATATACGATTTACATTTACTATTTTGTAAACAACCTTTGAATATATGATTTAATCCTTTTGTCAATTTGGTATTTTAATATTTCTTGTACTCGTATGTGTAACACATCCTTTTTAGGCTGTTTGAGATTTAAGATCAAATCTTGGTCAAATTTACGTAGCTCATCATCAGGGAAATATTGGTAAAGATCGGCAACATTGAAGGTGTTAGAGACTTCATATTCTTCAAGAAAATCTACCTTATGAGCACTAAGGTTGATCTTCTCGATCACCTTGAAAGGTCCATCTGCTTTCTAAGACAATTTGTTCTTCCTTAGGTTAGGAAACTTGTCCTTATTGAAGTGAATCTACACCAAGTCTCCAGGCTAGAACTCTTTAACTTTTCTTCCTTGGCCTAGCTTTTCAAGCTAAGAAGTAGCTTGGTTCAAATGGTCCATTACCTTCTGATGCATTGCTCGAATGGCATCTGATCTTTTGAAAGCTTACTAATCCTCAGGTTGGTTGGGTTGGGAAACTTGATCTAATGGAAGTTTGAGATTATATCTATGAGCAACCACAAAAGGAGACATCTTGATGACACTATGACTGGTTCTATTGTGGACAAACTCAACGACTGGTAAGCACATGTCCCAATCATCCAGGTTTCTTCCAACTGCAACTTGTAGCAGGGTTCCTAAGGTCTTATTGATGGCTTCGATCTGTCCATTTGTTTGTTGGGGTCAGGATGTCTTGAGCAGCAACTTGGTCCCAAGTTGCTTCTAAAGGGTCTTTCAGAAATGGCTCAAGAACTTGGGATCTCAATCAAACACAATGGTTCTGGGCACTCCATGCAACTTAACCACTTTTTGCAAAAAGAGAAAAGAAAGAGCAAAAGCATCGTTAGTTCAACTACATGGCACGGAGTGTGCCATCTTACTAAAGTGGTCTATGACCACCATAATGGAGTCCTTCCCTTGGGACATCCTCAGTACACCTAATATAAAGTCCATGCTCAATTCGAACCATGGTTTATTGGGGATAGGTAATGGTAGATAAGGTCTTGATTCGGCTTGGCTCTTAGCCTTTCTATAGGTAGCACATATTTCTAACATAGACTGTACATCCTTCATCATCCTTTTCCAAAAGAATCTTAAGCTAATCACTTCATGAGTTCGAGCTTTTCCAAAATGAGTAGATAATCCTCCTCCATGTGCCTCATACACAAGTAACTCTCTTATAGAATAGGTCTAGATATATAACTTCCCTTTTCTGAACAAGTATCTGTCTTCCCTATGATAATTATCAACCGCTCGACCATCTTTATATCGAGCATATATTGGACCAAAATGTAGATCCTCAACACACAAACCCTTAATCATTGAAAATTCAAGAAGTTTAGTTTGAAGCTCAGTTAGGAGAGTATGTCATCATGATGGGGTATCAACCACGATATTATTCTTACTAGTCTTATACTTAACAACATAAGAAAATCCCTCCATAAACTCGATTCATTTGGTCTGTCTCTTGGATAATTTTAGCTAACTTTTCAGATACCTCATGTTGAGTCATATTTTAGTTTTCCTTAATTTAATCTATATTAAGTTTAGCCCGTTTAATATAAATTATTTAACATAAAATTAAGGAAAAATATTTTTCTTTAAAAAAATTTTAGAAAAAAAAATTAAAAAAATAATTTAGAGTCACCAATTAGTAAAACCGGTAAAAAATTCAAATTAGGGTTTTCGAGTAGAAAAACCTCAATTTAGCCACTAGTTTATGGATATTCTAAAAAATTAATTTTTTAAAAAATTTAACTAGAAAATCAAGATTTAGGGAACTAACTTATTAAGATTGAGTCACCATGTGAAAAAAATAAAAAAAAATTAATGGGATTTTATTTTTATAATTTTTCTAAAGATGCTAAAATATGCAACAATATACAAAAATGCAATCAAAATGAATTTAAAAAAAAAAGTTTTTATTTTATTTTATGGTTACTCTAGAGGTGCCTACATACCTATCAGTTGGAATCAAACCAATACAGTTCTATTTTTTTAGAAAAAATTTAGTTGGTTAATTCATTTTAATTCGAAAATTAAGCCAGATTTACGTTATTTAATAATTTATTATTTAAAAAAAAACCCTAACAAAATCTAACTATGTGAATTCATTTAAAAAAAAAAAACTTAACTAACTAAATCTTTTGAAAAAACTCCAATTGAGATTTTTTAAAAAAGAAAACACTATATGTCAAAAATTTATTTTTCTAAATCCTAAATGCAAGATTTATGTGGATCTTCTATTTAAATATGCAATTTAGATATATATCTTCATTAAAGATATGAATCTAAAAAAAGATATGTATCTTCTCTAACAATGTAATTTACATAAAAAGATACTAGTTTTACGAAAAGGATGCAATTTGTATTTTTTTAAAAATGCAATTTTTCTAAAAAAACATAGTATAAAACAAAAATTAAACCAACAACATGCACTAAGAAACACAAAATTAGTAACATATAACTATTAATTAAAAAAAAACAGAAGAGAAAATAAACAAATGAAACTAAAAAAAAAAAAAAGACAAAGAGAAAACAAACTAAAAAATAGAAGAGAAAATAAACAAATTCACCTAACTTGTTAAAACGGTCGAATCCAAAGGGAATAATCACATGTATTGGGTTAGATCATATAGATGCTAGCCATGTATTGTAGCGTATAGGTAATTCATGCGAGGAGTGTGCTGGAACTGATCGTGAACTGGACGTGATTAAGGTGCTGGACTCAAATTGGTCGTGCGTAGACTTGAATGTGCATGCGCTATCAAGTGCTAGAGTACTATTCATGCGGTGAAGTGTAGTGAAGTATATGTGAGCGTAAGTGGTCTATGTATGTTGAGTGATTATGTGTGTCTGGATGTGTATGAGTGACATGTTTCATTGTATGAAGAGGACAATAACATAAGTGAGTGAACTATGTGCAATGATCATGAGTAGATGGTCTAGTTTGTAGCTTATGTTTTGTAAAAAAACTCTAAAAATTTTACAACTAAAAACCACTATTTATAAACCATAAACTTGAATCTTTCAAATCTTTTTATTGTGAAGATTCAATCTTAACAAAGCTAACATTCATAAGATAGGATAATACCAGATTTAGATTTGTTAAATTCATTCAAAATTTAATCTAATTCATTTTCAAGATAAAGTTTCTAGAAACCCCACATTTTATTTGGGATTTCTATCTTAGGCATTGCTCAACCCAATTTATTTTAAATTGGCCATGACTTTTTAATATAAACCCAAAATATACGCTAACCTATTTAATAAATCTTAAGTCTATTTAACCCAATATAAATTAGATAAAAATCCATTTTATATTTCACTGGACTAAAAAATATTTTTTAATGAACCCAATTATTTAAAGATTCGGAATTTATTAAATCAAATGTACATCTTTAACTATTGTCTGATTTGACCCAAAACAATTGACTCAACTTGACTCAATACTTTGTATATTTTCAATATTTAATTTTTTTTGTATTTTTTTTACGTTTCATTTTTATTATTTTCCTTCAAGTTTTTTTTTTTTTTAAACTTGGCTCAAATAGTGAAAAGAGACTAAAATTAAAATAAAATATGACAAAAATAGGGTATCTACGCCTCAGTGATTCATAGTTAATGTAGATCACAAATTCCTTTGACAACAGGTAGTATTGCTAGACAATTAGGACTTAGATTAAGGAGTAGAACTTCTTGTCATACATAGAATAATTTAGCACTACACCTCAAAGCTTCTCATTAAAGTGGGCAATTAGTCAACTTTCTTGCATCAACATAGCACTTATACCCAGTCTAGATTCATCACATTCCACTTCGAACACCTTTTCAAAGTTTAGAAGTGCTGGTACATGGGCAATAGTTAATTTCCTCTTCAGTTCCTCAAAACTCTACTATTCTTTCTCTCCTCATCGAAAATCAATGTTTTTCTTTGATAGTTCAATAAGTGGGGCTACAATAATATTGAAATTCTTTATGAAATGATAGTAAAATGATGCTACGCCGTGAAAGCTTGTACATCAGCAGAAGAGGTTGGCATAGACCATTTAGTGATTGCCTTTGCTTTCTCTTCATAAATATGTATGTTACCTCCACTCACAACAAATCTTAAGAAAATCACCTCTAGTCGATAGAAGTCACATTTTTTCAAGTTAACATGTAGTTTTTCAACTCAAAGCTTTTCAAAGACAACTCAGAGATGCTTATAGTGTATCTCAAAGTCAGGGCTATAAATAAAAATATTGTCAAAGTAAACAACAAATAAATTTCCAATTAGTTCTTTGAGTACAGAGTTCATCAACCTCATAGATGTTCTCAATGCATTTGACAATCCAAATGACATAACTAACCACTCATACAATCCATGACAAGTCTTGAATATGGTCTTCCACTCATCTCCTTCCTACATTTTAGTCTAATGGTACTTAAACTTGAGATCAATCTTGGAGAAGATCCTTGGTCTGTTTAGCTCATCAAGCATATCATTAAGTTAAGGTATGGGATACCTATACTTGATAGTAAAACAATTGATGGCCCGACTATCCAATGCATATGCCACATGCCATATTTCTTTGGCACCAATAAAGCTGGTATAGTGCATGGGCTTAAGGATTCTCTCACATATCCTCTTCTCACTTGCTTATCCACTTACCTTTGGAGCTCGGTAGCTTATTCAGGATTCAACCTATATACAGGCTTATTCGGTAATGCAGTCTAGATGCAGACCTCCCGGTAGTTCGTCAGGGAATAGATCAGCAAATTCTCTCAACAGGTCTTTCACTTCAATAGGTAGTTTGTCATTCAGATCCCTTATGTCAAGCAACCTTTTAACCAGTAGATAGGTCGGCTCTTCAAGCTTTATCTTTCTTAATAGCTCGACATGTGTCAATAGTAAGGCTTCCTTCTTTAAGGTTCAACTGAGCTGTGTCTACATAGTCTTGACTTGTTTTTGGCAAACATGGGGTTTAATCTCACCTTTCTTCCCTCATGTTCAAAAGAGTAATTGTTCTTCTTTCCTTCATAGATCATTTGTTGGTCATACATCTATGGTCGTCTCAAAAGAATATGTAAAGCACTTATAAGTAGTACATCACAAAGAACTTCATCATGGTATTTCCCTATGTAGATCAGCAATGCTACTTACTTGGTCATTTGCAAGGCTCCTTTATCGCTGAGTTAGTGTAGCTTGTAGGGCTTGAGGTGAGGTATCATCAAGAACTTTGATTGCTAGAACATAAAAGAAGATGTCACATTGGTGCAGCTGTCACTATCAACAATAAGAGCGCGCAACTTCCCATTAATCTTACATCTAATATGGAATAAGTTCTCCAGTTGTTCATCTTCAAGCACTAGGCTTACACTCATAACTCGCCTTAATACCATGGTTGCGAGCATGAAATTACCCTCTTCACTATAGATAACCTCCTCCTCCTCAAATTAGCTAGCCTATCCAAATTCCTTTAGTTATTTAACTTCCTTATCAGTACTATCAACTTCTATGGTTGGCATTTCTCTCTTGATCACTATCATCCTTCTGTTTGAGCACTAGGCTACCACGTGTCTGAATCCTTAACACTCGAAACACTTCATCTTACTTGTCTTTCAACCAGAACTTTGCCCTTTCTTAAACTTCCTTGAAACTTCTTTCTCTTATGCTCTAGTAGTTGAAGCAAGTCGGACATCACCAGTCTTACTTGGTTCCAATCGTTCGAGTCTACTTGAAATAAGTCAACTAAGGACAGACCAACTAACAAGAGCTTAAAATCTACTCATTCACCATCTCTTTATCCTCTGAGCAACTTTAAGCAACTTGGATTAATTCATCTAGGGATCCAATATCTTTGGTTTCAAGAATATCACCTATTTCATATTTCAACCCAGTGATAAACCTAGAGATAGTTCTGTCTTCTAGCTCTACAAGTTCACATTTGATTATCAACATTTGGAACTCTTTCACATAAGCGTCAACACTTGATCCTCTTTGCCTCCTTTCCTATAACCTTTTGAACAATCCTGCAAATAATAGCTCGGAACAAATCCCCTTTTCATCACTCTCTTCATCTCTTCCCAATCTCTAACTTCTCTTTCTCCTTCTATTTATCGTATAGCCAATAAATTCTTCTACCAAAGGGTGACATATACTGTGAATTCTAAGGCAGTAAGTCTCACTTTAGCATTCTCAGGAACTTCATGGCACTAAAACCGTTTCTCTATCTTATTAACTCAATCTAAGTAGTCCTTAGCATCATTACTACTAGAGAAGCTCGGGATTTGTAGCCTTAGCCCCTTTACCTTAGGAGCTCATACATTTCTCTCTTTAAGTTCATAGTATTCTTCTTCCACATTGCCAAACACCTCATCTTCTTCTTTTATTTCCTCCAACACAAGCCTTCATTGCGCAATTCTGCTCACTCCTCTAGCTCAAGGTAGTCAAGCTAGAAAATCAACTTGACCATGTCAGTCCTTAGCTCTCTCAGGCAGTTCATATGCTTGGCCTTTATTTGGGGCATCTCTAGCTCATTATCTATCCTCATTTATGGCAGTTACCAGGCTAGTCACTAGGTCGATGAGCTTATCAAGTCTTTTATCAATAGATTGAGGTATATGACTTGTTGTCCAAGTCCATTATGAGCACCACTCTCTTGGTTTTCAAAGGTTCCTTGAACACTCTAGTCCGACATTGTTTGATTCTCTCAATATACTAACTCCTTCGTCTAAAGCAACTAAACTACACTCTAACACTCTTCTTCGAACAACTAACTCAATATTTTGCACTCTAACTACTACTCGAACAACACCAACAATGCTCAAGACGATTGCAAAACAACAAAAACCACATACCCTATTTCGAGGGTACAAAAACAGGGGAAAACAAAGTACTTACTTCTATAACCCAAAACACTACTCCAACACTGATGTAGCTATACACAACTTCTTCGACACTTCCCAAATCTCAACCCACTAGCTATACAGAACACATTACTATAAAATTCTCTAAAACACAAACTACCAGAAACTTACTTGAACATAGCCAAGCTTTGATACAAAGATGATACAATACACTGTCGTAGATGAATACAGGAGTAATGATATCACGTGAACAAATGGTTCCGAACCTCAAGATGCCTTAAATAATAAATGGAAATTGAAGTTTGAGCAGGGTTCTTCGTCCACCAACGTAGGATATGACCCACCAACGCCTCACACTAGCTTAAGCCTCACTTAATATTACGCACAAGTATAGCCTGAGGTCATTAGCTACTAATCTACGCTAAAATAACCTAGATAAGAGTACAAGAAGAGCAAGCAGGGACACTTAGCTCAAGGAAAATAGTTCTTACTTTCAATATTTAGAGATGGTGTTTCAGCTGATACAAAATGGGGGTATTTATAGTACCCAATTAAAGCAAGTCCTAAGTTTCTATAAATTATTAAAAAGGATTCCTACCCAAAAAGGAAAAGTACACATTACAAAGGGGCAAATCGGTAAACAATAAAAAAGGAATATCCCTTGCAAGAACAGTACAATTGTTAGAGAGGGAGTGCACGTGTTAGCCTCTCAATTTTGTGGTCCAAATGGTCAATCATGGTAGGGCAGAGCTGAGCTAGTCAAGTTGACTTCAGGTTGGTAGCTCGAGAGTTTAGGGGAATACAACCTGAAAGTGGGAACTTAGTAGCTCTAGCTCGTTAAGTCGACTTGGCAATGGTGCAATTTAAGCTCGGATGTTAGCCATCTCAAAATCATACAAGTTTACTGCTCAACTTTGATGCGGGTCAGTAGTATGTTGGGGTAGCTTAGAAGATATATGAGGTCAGCTTGAAGATCTTCCTCTTGATTTAGGTTCTTTTGGGTAGCTCGGCACACTAAAGAAGTAAGTCCTCAAGCTCAAGATCTTGTAATCAGTCCTTGATTTCTATCATGAGGTGTAAACAATGATATTGCCCCATTTCGTCAAATACTAACTTAATTTCTCTTCATGTCCTTTTTGCAAAACCAACCTAAACGAAGGAAATGGAAACATTTCTCTCAATTTCATCCCATTCCTTAGTACATTTCTAAATATAAGGTAGAAATTGCAATTCTTTCCATTTCCCCTCTTTTATTTTTCTTTTTACTCATTTCCACTCTTTTTTTTTTTTTTGGGGGGGGGGGGGGGTGTAAAATATTGCCAAACATAATGTAAAATATAGCAAAAAAGTGTTGCTACTAAAATATATCGTATCCATAAAAGGAGATAAAACAAATAATACAATTTTGGCATAAATGTATCCTCTATTTATGCTGCTTCTAGTTGGCTTCTACCTTTTATATATATTCAAATATTTGTAGTATTGGATTATAGACATAGGTCATAATTTACCATGGAAACGTTCATGGATACTTTAGTGAATCATGTCCTTATATTTCTTTTCTTTTATGTCTTCAGTTGAAGCAACAAGAAGTATGTTACAATCTCTTGTTTACTTAGTGGCATGTTCACCTTGTCTTTGGTTAGTAGCAACAAGAAATGAGTTATAACCTCTTGACTTTCATGGTGACATCTTCACATCATCTTTATTAGTGGTAGCAAGAATATTTGTCAATCCATGGTGGAAACACAAGGCTATGTCTGCTAAGAAATAAGGTATGACTACTAGTTGAACTCAATTCTTTTAAGCATTTGAATCAAATTGTTTTTCCAAATTAAGATTTCGCTCAAATTTATGTTACAATAATGGATATTATAGTTTTGGTCTTTAAAGGATCCTAGTTGGGCGACCAAGTCAACTAAGTAACAAGCCACCTATACTTCTTCAACATGGTACCTTAGGTGGCTAATGTAGCTAAACTTAATGTATGTAAATTTAAGGAATATTTATGTCTAATTTAGTACTTTTTCTTTAAGTGTTTTCTTAATGTGGTGAATCAAAATTTAGGAATATGGATGATGAACTCTTAAAAAAGTCACTAGTATTCATTTTAGCAGGCAATGGATAAGATGTTAGGCTTGCCAACTCTCACAGAACATCCAGCTTTCAACACACTTCCCTAAATGCCTTATGAATCAATATGTCTTGGTGCTCTTATTTCATTCATCTCTCCTCTTGATGAGTCCTTGTTTGCTAAACCAATGGATGTGGTAAATCAAAATTGGCTAATAATAATTCCATGTTATATACAAAGAAAATTTGATTTGAGTCCAATAGAATCCATTAATAAAAGGTGGATATACTAGTGATTTGGTAACCATTGGAGATAATAAGAATGTATTCTATGTACACCCTACTAAACTCGCATCATCAATTTAATTAGAGCAATAACCACTATTTGTTCAAGAAGTCCCGCACTTGTATTTGCAATCTAATTTAAAGCTTATCAAGAGTGGTCATGGGACAAATTAGTTGCTTTTGATCTTTATACTACACTGCTATTATGTGCATATAGGATATCTAGCCTAAGCATGCACTATATTGGTTATTCCTTGGTAAAATAAGGATCTCAAGTTAGTTCTCCCATAATGGAGTTCATTTTTAATACCTACTAAAAATCTCAAATAAGACCCTAATTTCGAGGAACATTAATTGCATTAGCTGCTTTTTTGCAAGATGAGCTAATGAGCATGCTATTCAACTGTTTTAGTAGGGCATATTTAAGACAAATGCCCTCACTACTTACAAAAAGTGCAGTTGATGTCCTCTTAACCAAGGTAAGTGAGACTCAAAAATCTTCCTATTCAATCTTAAAATTATACCGAAAGGAAATCAAACTAATCTTCTTTCTTTCTTTTTTTTTTTCCATAGTTTATGAGCTAAGACTTGTATTTGTTGGGACTACCTAAGATTCCTCCTAAAGCGTGATAGAAAACTCACTTTTCCTTAGCCTTTTATAAGATGTTTCTATTAATAGACATTACAAAACTTGATTAAGGCTTAAGAAGGAAACTTTTCAACATTTCTAGCATTAATTTCACATTATATGAGAAACTAAATATATGAAAAGTTCATTTTTTTTATTTATTTGGCATCTAAATAATACCCTCAAAACACTTGGTTACACTTCTATAATAACATGCGTAAAATAAAGTTTTTTTTTTTTTTCATCAATATGATGTTAGCACAAGGTTCATGACAAATTCTCTTCTGAAATAAAGTGGT
This sequence comes from Lumnitzera littorea, assembly GCA_024138015.1. Lineage (NCBI taxonomy): Eukaryota > Viridiplantae > Streptophyta > Magnoliopsida > Myrtales > Combretaceae > Lumnitzera > Lumnitzera littorea. Next base: position 108,807,683 of record JAMXBB010000004.1, on the reverse strand, counting down.
GCAAGAACTGAACTTCCTTAAGATATCTTTGCAACCAACCAAAAATATATAGATTGTCTAAGCTTAATGTCTTCTTACATAGGTAATTCATTTCAGCTTTTTGTTTGCTTCTTAAGTTGCAATATCTTTCATTTCATGGATTATTATCTTTTTTTGATGAAATTATTGTCTAAATTCTATTGCCATTCATCCTTTTCTTAATCCTAAACCATAAGCAACAACAAAAAAAAAAAAAAGAGACGCATGTTCCACCTTGCTCAAGGCAAGTCTTTAGACTACTAGGCATGCTCTTTATCATTTTCATTTTCATGTAAAAATCGCAAATTAAGAAGAGAAAACTTTTAAAAACCCAAATAGATCATTAACTATATTTTCTTACCATCTTGCTTTGAGCAGTGTTTAGATCAAGAACCATAGCCAAGTATGATTATGGCAACAAAATTAGCAATAGCAATTAGCAATTTCCTTTTATCCATTCTCTACAAGAGGAAAACTTAATCGTGATTCATTCTTCGCAAAAACAAAGGAAGTTTTAGCTTTTGCACTTACATGGCAAATTAGCATTTATTGGAATCCTTACTCAAATTATTATGAACAAAGAAGCCAACTTATACGAATATTAACCACGAATCTAAAATGTTCAATTTAATCATGAATCTAAAATATTTAAGTAATGCTTTAATTGAATTATCTTTCCTTAGTCTTGTTAGAAGATAAAGGTCTTTTTAGGAAATTTCAATAATCTTTATCCTTATCTATATAAAATAACTTTTTATTATCTTATATGTATTAAAAAAATTTTCTCTTTCCTTTTATCTTTAAATCTATTTGTGAAATCTTATTGAGATTTTTGAAAAACATATGGAAAACAACCTACAATTTAGGAAAAGATGTGTCATTTGTTCATAGGATAATGGTGCATTTGGTACCTAAAATTTGCTTAATTTCTAATTAATTATTTGAATATTGAACTTGTCAATTTTAGTACCTAATTGAACTTTTTAAAGGTCTGCAATACTTACTTAAATCTTGACATTCTCCATTTTCCCAGTTAGATTTTTTTACCAATGACAAAGTGAGACCTATCACAAATCATTATCTTAATTACAATGCAAAAAAATGATGACATATTAGCACTCGGGTATCATTGTTAATAATTTTTCTTATTTTAGGTTCTTGTAAATTTTTTCCACCAATTTACGTTGCTAAATAGAATTAAAGGAAAACAGAATTCTATATCATTAGGATCAATACTCATTATGTGATTTAATGAAATGTTTACAAATGAAAGGGATAGGAGGGAATGTATGGAAACAATAGCTAGTGCATAAGTCAATAAAACAATCAACCATTCAAGTACAACTAAAAAAATTGTAAAGAAGCATATTCCATGAACACTTAGAAGAAGAACCACAACACCCCCTAGAGAGAGAGAGATCTTTTTCCATAATAAAACATAAGAATATATTGTGAATATCTTTAAGTAATGAAAGCAATATAGTAGACTTTGGAGAAAGGTGTGGATTTAGCATTCGCACTAGAAATGTCTTTTAAACATGTGGTTAGGACAGAAAACTCACTTTTCTTTAACCGCTTATAAGATTTTTTTGTTAATAGGCATTGCAAAACTTGATTAAGGCCTAAGAAGGCAACTTTTCAACATTTCCAGCATTAACTTCACATAATATGAGAAATTAGGTGTATGGAAAGGTGAAAAGTTCTTTTATTTATTTATTTATTTGGCATCTAATCAGTGCCCTCAAACACTTGGTTACATTTCCATTACAACATGCATAAAGTATAGTGTTTTAATGCAATCTGATGACAAATTCTCTTTAAAAATGAAGTGGTGCAAGAATCGAACTTCCCCAAGATATCTGCATCTTACCAAAACTATAGATTTTTTAAGCTTAATGTCTTCTTATATGGGTAATTAATTTCATCTTTTTGTCTACTTCTTAAGTTGCAATATCTTTCATAACATTGATCAACACCTTTTTCAATGAAATTGTTGTCTAAATTCTTCTACCATCCATACTTTTCTCAATCCTAAACCATAAGCAATAATGAACCTTAAAAAAAAAAATTTGTTCCACCTTGCTTAAAGTAAGTCTCTAAGGCTACTAGGCATGTTCTTTGTTATTTTCATTTTCATGTAAAAACTGCAAATTGAAAAGAGAAAACTTTTGAGAAACCAAACAAATCATTAACTATGTTTTCTTGCTATCTCACTTTGAGCAGTATTTAGATCAAGAACCATAGCCAAGTATGATTGTGGCAATGGAGCTAGAAATAATTGTTGGCAATTTCCTTTTATCCATTATCTATAAGAGAAAAACTTAATTGTAATTCATTTTTCAAAAAATTAAAGAATGTTTCAGCTTTTGCACTTACATAGCAAATTAGTGTTTATTGGAATCCTTTCTCAAATTATTATGAATAAGGAAGCGAACTTATGCAAATATTAACCATGAATCTAAAATATTCAAGTGATGCTCTAATTGAATTATTTTTCCTTACTCTTGTTAAAAGATAAGGGTCTTGTTAGGAATTTCAATAATCTTTATCCTTATCTATATAAAATAATTTTTATTATCTTATCTATAATATTAAAGTTAAAGATACCTTTTTGGTGTCTTTAGTGTTTTAATATTTCATTTTATTTGGATTTTACCAAACAACCCTTATATATTTAATAGTTATTAATAAATAATTAATGTGTTAGGATTATTACGGTAAAAAAACTTTATATGTCAAAACGGTATCTATCGTGCAAATCCTCAACCAAAAATGATACCTAAACAAAAAATCTTCTATCAAAATATAATATTCCAATTATAGTTCCAATATCCATAAATCTTAATAATTCTTTAATCAAATTTCTAGTTATTGACATATCCATAAGCCTCAATACTTTATGAATAAATTTTTGTTTTAAATTTCATCATAAGAAATACTATATACTTATTTCATAAATTGTTTATTTGTTTCTTTAAAACTTTCACAGAAGAAAAATTATGTACTTTTTCCACAAATGTTCATATTTCATGTAAGAAATTCATTTTCCCTTATTTGAAAATCTTTATAATTAAAAAAATCATGCACCAATTATGACTATAAATTAAATGATTAAGCATATATAAATTGATCATTATATAGTAATAATGGTAAATATATCGGTAATAGCCATCAATAATTAAAAGACATTTATAGCTTAACAAAATAATATTAATAGCTTGCAATATGAAATAACAAATTCTAATATTAGAGAGTAAAATAAATTAAAAATGTTAATAAATCCATTGATTTGGCCAACACATTAGGGTGCACCGTTTGCTAACATCTATTAAAAATAATTTCTCCCTTTTATCTTTAAATCTATTGGTGAAGTCTTACTGAGATTATTGAAAAACATAAAGAAATAGCCGACAATTTAGGAAAAGATGTGTCATTTGTTCATTGGATAATTGCATGTTTAGTACCTAAAATTTGCTCAATTTCCAATTAACCATTTGAACTTTGAATTTCTCAGTTTCAGTACCTAACTGGACTTTTTCGAGCTCAGCAATACTACCTTACTTAAATATGACATTCTCTACAAAATAACACCTATCACAAATCACTCAATGTTAATTACAAGTGCAAGAAACTGACGACACATAGCACTCAGGTACCATCATTAACAATTCTTCTTCTTCTATACTTAAAAATGCGATTGGCATGGGAAAGAAAAAGGAAAATAATGCAACGGTCGTTTTTTCATTTTTCTTTTTTTGAAGTTCTTAGTAGAAATTGCATGCGCCTAAATATTCTTTGAGCACACTTCTCATGGGGTTTTTTTAATGAAATTTTATAGTTTGTCACAAAATAAATTGTTAAACATATACATGCATTGAAAAAAAAAAAGAAAAGAAAAGAAAAACCTTTTATCTCTTTAACATATATTTTTGAACACCTGTTGTCTTTATTACACATTTGCTATTTGGGCATTACAAATTCGAATTTTAGTTTTTTACGATTCCTTTATTTTATTTTCATTCTTGATCGTTATTCAAGTTCTTACATCGGTAATGTATCTACCTATACTCTTATTAATCATATTTTGACTTAAAATTTAAAATTTTATGTCTACAAGTATTATAATAATTATTATGATCATCAATATTTTATCTCTTTAGTTTTTGAGGCCTCATGAATGCTCCAATTGATTCTTTTTCCCTTTTCTATGAAATCAAAATAAGAACTAGCTGACTTAATCGACTTATGTTCTTCTGTAAGCTTTAAATCACACTTACCGATTATATTTGTTGGTTTAAAACATCAGTTATAATTTATCAATTTAAGTTTTTACAAATTTTCTCTTCAATTCACTTCGTTGAATAAAATTATAGAAAAATAGAATTTTAAATATTTAGGATAAATACTTGAAGAAATGTTTACAAATAAAAGTGAGATAGGAAGGAAGCTATGGAAATAGCAGGTAGTGCATAAAGTCAATAGAACAGGCAATCATTCAAGTACAACGATAAAAGAAAACTTGTAAAGAAGCATATTCCATGCGCACTTACTTAGAAGAAGAACCACCACACCCCTTAGAGAGACAGAGAGATCTCTTTCCATAAGAAAGCACAAGAATATATTGTAAATATCTTTAACCGATGAAAGCAAACATAGTGGAGTTTGAAGAAAAGTGTGGATTTAGCATTCATACTAGTTTTCTTTGAAATTTGGTTATTCACGTGAAAAACATGATCGCAAAACACGTTTTCATGACCATTTTTTCTAAGCCCCATGATTAGAAGGATTTTTTTTTTTTTCTTTTTCTCTTTTTTACCTTAATATGGATGGTAAAAAAGCACTTTTCTCTTAATTACTACATGCAAAGGAAATACCAATAAAGTAAGAGCCCATATGGCTACTTCATTATAGGAGGAGGAGGAGGTGGCAGGATGAATGGAGAATCTTTAAGTGTTTCATAGTACTGCTTTCTGTTCCTCTTATGCACCTTCTCAATATAATCAGAAGCCCTCCGATCAACATTCTGCTCTTCACGGATCGGATAGCTCGAGCCGGGATCAACCAAATATATGATGGGCTTCAAGCTGCTCCCCGACTTCTGAGACTGGTTGCCACCAGGAAACTGAGGAATGAGTGATCCATTAGCCAAAAGAGTTGAATCCATCCGGGGGGTCATGCTTCTATTAGGAGGTGAACTTCTTGCTGTTCCTAGACTAGCTCTAGCTATAGAAAATGAAGATAGTTTGATTATATTTGAGACAATGTGCATGGTTTTCTCGCAGAGAGACTTGCTCCTTCTATTCTTGCTATCATTCATGTCTACTACTGAGTAGTAATTACTGCGGCACCAATACTTAAGAGTAAACAACCAGAGAGGGAAGTATATATAAAGAAACTTGGAAGCAGAAACACTTGAAAAGCAATAAAGATGAAATTGAAGGTCTAGTCTTCAGGGTCTATATGAGAAGTGCTTATTTGCAGCCACATGATGCCAACTTTTCTCAGTGGAAGGATTCTTCCCTCATTTTCTACATTTTTAGATACCGATTGCAGATACCGAATGCAGTATTTTCCTATACGTAAGTGGATGTATTTTACTTCAAGAGCAAATTATCATATAAAAATGACTTGTGAAGTGTTTTTCTCCCTACATATGTAAAGATTCACGTGTAACATGCGTTTCTCAGCACCAACATAAGTGAGGTCACAAGATACTTATCTTGAAAGTTGTTTTTTCAGTTTTTATTTTTTTTGGCAGACAAATTGCGGTTTCACATCCAATACTATGGATCGGGTGCAGATACACTTCGTTTAACTCCCAGAAAATGCTTTGAACTCCCCCAAAACTTTCAAAAATGTGTATTTACCTTCCTAAACTCGCACTAAGGCTTCCAAAACATCATCGAGGGGCAGTTAAAGTGACAATGAAAAGCCATAGGTATTGTTTGGTTATGCAAAATTGATAAGACTAGATTGAACAAAATTTTTTATTTAATGTTTAGTTCACAATTTAAGTATGGTTACTGCACAGAAAAAAGTTGAAAAACTGAAAACAATGCAAAAAATTGATTGGTTACATATATAGGATGGTACAAAAGTTAGACTTTATTAGGTAGAAACACAAGTATTAAGAATATAAATATAATTAAATAAAAAACTAGACAATATTAAATGTATAAATATTAAATAATATTTAAATTTTGTATTTTTTAAATGATATAAAAATATAATTAAATAAATATTATATAATATTGAGAGTATAAATGTTTAAATAAAATATTAAGTTCAGTATTTATGTATACCAAATAAGAACATCATAAAAATATATGTATAATATTATACAAACCAAACGTAGCACAGTAATGTTTTAGTGTCCTATACTTCTTATATTTATACGATGTAATTTTTTTTATCATATCCAATTCTATCAATCAAACGCTACCTTGATTTAAAAAAGTAAATACACTTTTCTAAAAGTTTTAGAAAAGTAAAAAAACGTTTTGAAAGTTTATAAGAAGTACCAGCACATAATCTATGGCATTAGGGTCGAATTTACGGTTATCCTTGTCTAAATCCAATTAGACAAAAATTGATGACAAAGTGATCCAACACAATGTATTGACAAGTACATTTCAACTAAGCACAACTCATTGAGGATTCTCTAATGTAGCACCCTAAGTGTTTCCTAGGTTGCATATTTCTGGGGTAAGCATAATGGGAGCAAAGATTCTCACGCCACTTTTTTTTATCTCACTAATTGAAAGTATCCATCATTTCTTAAGTGCCACCTTCATTAAGAAGTTCCAAGAAACTCTCTCACGCACTCTCCTTTAACTTATACGGAAGAATTAAAGGCGGTTTGATGCTTTTCTTGGAGCATTCCTCCTCAAAACCAGGCTAAGAGATTAAATTACTTAGTCTCCAATGTAAAGTTTAATCCAAGCAACCTATGCACCTGGGTGTCTAAAAATGCTTTAAACCAGTCATTTACTCATAAATATGCTGGTTGCTGCACCATGTAAAGCTAAAAAAGACTAAAGATTCTTTCACACCCTGCTTTCCAAAATATGCTTCTAATGTATTTCTCTAGCTTTATGCTGTCACCTTTTGTGAAGCGAATCTATTATTCTTTTTCCTCTCCTTTTCCCCCCTTCCACCACTTTCTCACACCTAGAAAATTTGACACTGATCATCCAGAATCATCGAGTACCAAGCTTCTTGGACTTAAATGTGCTGCTACATAATAGTTTTAATTATCAACCTTTTATTACGTATCTTCACAAAAAGAGTTACCTTCTATTTACATTTAAAATTATCAAAATCACGATTCTATCTAGAATTATTTGTAATAAGACCATAGAATCGAAACGTAAAATCAAAATATAGAAACGTAAGATTTTACAATATATGTAAAATAACTTTCAAAGTATTTATAGCAATTAAAAAATAAATAAATAAATTAACATACATGATGGAAAAAATTAAGTTCTTTTTTTATGAAAAAATTATTAATTCATAATCTAACATTTACAGAAGAAGAACAAATAGAATCGAAACTAATTTTTTTTCCCATTATTTTGTTTGGAAAAAATAATGATTTGAAAAGAATCAAAATATTTCTACCCTTTTTGAATTACTAATGATATAAACTTAAAATATATTATTTTTCTTATAAACTTTTTATTAGAGTTAGAACTTGTAACACTGAACAAGGAACTAGGAGAGAGAGAAAGAGAAAAAAAAAAATTGGAACAAGATAGAAAAAACGATCTAATGCCTTAATATTCAATATATATTTAGCTTATTTAATTTATATATGTATAATTGGTAAACTCGATTATAAACGTAAATTTTTACAGAGATTGACATGTGAAATGAGTTAAAAACGTAAGTTTTTATAAAAAATGATTTTATATACAAATTAATCCATAAGAACCTTCTAAAATCATAAACTATTAAAATTGTACGACATTATTTACACGCATCTTTACGAGGTTTATTATATGGGTTTATAAATTAAGGGTGTAAGTGAGATAAATCAATACACAAGTGATGCACATTTAACCCCACTTAAATGTACATATTCATGCATTTCATTATGTTTTCATTGTGAAATTTTATCTAGAAACGATAAAATGCACATTTTTGGATCATTTGCATAAACATTGAGCAAAAAGAATCAACAATCAGGCTTTAAATGATTAATTATATGATTTACGTGTTATAACTCCAGCTCGTGCTACTTCGATGCATAATTGACAAGGTCTACATATTTTATGTGGACCGAGCAAAGCCTAAGAAAATGATTCGTTTTCATTCATGTCGGGAGTGTTTCTGCACAAATGATCCACATTAGCCAGGGCAAATGAGACACACCATAGCAGCTCACACCAAAGTAGGAAGATATGCAAACCACAACTCCCAATAGAGAAAGCAACAACAATTGTGACTTTGAAAAAGAGCAGCACCTCATGACAGAAACAGAAGTAGCTCGAGATCGGCTAGAACACCTTGAGAGTCTTGGGAATGGGACAAACTTCCATTTGCATAGCAACACAACAGCAAGTCAGTAGAGAGAGCAAGCAAATTTGACTGATATCAGTTGGAGAACTTGGTTCTTTCTTAGGCTGCATTAATCTGGACTGTGGCTTTATAAAGTGCCGGCTTCCAATCACATGAGAGACTGAGATACATCATAGGTGCAAGCAAGGAAAGTAGAATGTTGATTATTCCAATTTTCCTTTTACTTTCATTTACTCTATGCTACTTTTATTTAAAAGGGCTCTAAAAGCCTTATCTTCTTGCACATTTTTTAGGAGATTTTGGGATTCACTGCAATCAAGCAATGCTGATTTATCAGGTTTATGGAGTAGAGGACTTCATTGGAGAAAGTACATTGAGGTGTTCTCTATTTTGTTTTTATTGCTCGATTGTATTTGATATTTTGTGCTAAATTTAGTGGGTTTCACAATGATGGCTTTGATGAATTATTGTGTTAATGATTTGATTTGATGTTGATGCTGAATTTTTTATGATTCAACTATTATGTTTATTGTCTATTTAATTAGTAGCTTGGTGGCGCTTCTTATAGAGAAAAAGCTAGAGATACTCGGAGGGATACGATAACTCGTAGTAAATACATCTTGAATTTTTTAAAAATCTTATCATAGATTACTGGTTTTGACGAAACTTTAAACTCACACACTTAATATGATTGAAAATACTATTTAAGTCATGAGGATGTGCTCGGTCCATATTTCCAATTAGAATTGTAATTTCGATGTAAGGAGTAATTATTTATCTAATAACTATAGATAAATTGTCTTAACGAAATGATTTATGTTATAATTAGAATTTCACTTGAGTAGGTTGAAGTTTCAATGAGTTTGGTCATATCTATTTAGTCAATTTTAAATATTAATTGAAGACATCACATCAATTCAAAGTAAAAAAAATCAACAAACCCTAAATTCAATTTTTCAAATCTCTTGACTTTGGGACTTTGGATGTGTTGTTAAAATATATGATTTAATGTGTTCAATTAGTTTATTAACTTTTACCTTCATTCAATTCAATAGCATAGAGAAAAACTTATAGAATCTAGTATTTAGCATACAAGCTCATTTGGATCAATTGTCTCTATTACTAGTACTATATTATGCTTACAATCAATATCCATTTGTTTCTCAAATTTAAACTTTCAAAAATCGTAAGCGTAGATGAATGATACTCTTAATGGTTGGTAGACTCATCTTTCCATATTTTCCATCATCATTCATTTCTTTATTTTATTGTCAGAATCCAACATCAACTTGCAAACTACTCAAGTTCAACCACAATAATTTAGTTAAGCTCGAGCTCAAGTTACTTGCATAGTTTATAAAGTAGAATCCCAATTTTATGATGTTCAACATAACCAGCTTACAAGACATATCAAATTGAAATCAAGTTTAAATATCTGTATTGTTTTAGTTCAATTTAAACATTTATATTATTTTAATTAAAATAATAATATTTTTCAAATAATCAAGTCGAGCTTAAATTCTATTTCATTCAATTCAACCTCAAAAATATAGGCTTAACCAAATTCATGCTGAGCTTAAGCTCTAAAATTTCGAGTGAATCTCAACTCAAATTTGACACTATCGTTTCAACTCAACTCATTTACAAAACTATTATAAATGATGAAATCCTGCTCATAAGTTGCACATGCTTAGTTGATAATTACTTGTGTTATATTTCGTTATACTTGAGTAAAGGCAAGATAGCTCTAACATCAACCGATTTGGCTCAATGAAATCATGAGTATAATCAAGATCATACACAATGAACTTTTATCAAACTTTAGCTCACTTTAAATTTTCGATATGGTTTTTATTAAAAATTGATATGATTAGCTAAGTAATTTAGCTAAACAAGATTAGTTGACTAGAACTTGTTAGCTAACATCTCAATTTGAACTCTATTGAAATTAAAAAAGCGTCTAACCGACTCGAAACTGGCTGGCTATGGTTCTAAGTTAATGGAATCCTAACTGGCTTGACCTACTTGGTTCGGGCCGATTCATGAGGCCCGTCGATTCATGTGACCTATGAACCATCAATTTTTTTTTTTTTTTGGTTTTTTCCATTGAGTATAAATATAATATATATATTATGTATATAAGATATAATATGTACATATTTGATGTGAACCAAATACTGTGCTAGTAGTATGCACTGTAGTATGTGTGTTCAGTAGGTGTTAGTGTGGTACCTGTTACGTATAAGAGTGTTAGTATAGGTCTATGTTATATGGATGTGCTGATGTGAAAAGTATATTAATTAATACTTTAGTTAGTAGTATTGTAGATATAAAGAGAGTGAGAGAGGCATTCCACATATTTTACAAAATCAAGTTGTCACGTTTGTGAGTTTGTGCTCACTTAGTGAGCTTATGCTCATGGCTCCTTTTTAAAGAGTTTGCGTTTTTGTAATATACAGCTTATATATCAATCAATAATATATGTAGTATATACATATATTTTTAACTGATATAATTATATTAATAAATATATCATATTTATATATAATTTTCTTCTTTTTTATTTAACGGGTTTGAACCACTGGTTCAATCCCATCTTCCATAAGCTGGTTACAAACCCTTAAACCACTAGGCTGGTTTTAAACCGGTTCCTGGATCTAAACCAATGCTTCCCTAGATTTAATCCCGAGTTTAACCAATAACTCTAATTCATCAAAATCAGTCGACCCTTCTTGCTTCTCATATCCTTTTCTTTTTAATTTGTTTCGTATCCTATTACATGTCTAAACTTTTTCCTTCTGCACATACTCAACTACTGTTGCTGCCTTTTTAGATTGCCTTTTTTCCTTCATTTTTTTTAATATCATATCTTATATGTTCTTATGGGTATTTGTTTCAAACCTGACATAAAAAAAAAAAAAACTTGATTTACATTTTATTTATTTGTTTCAAAGGGTAAATTGTTTTAATGATGATGGTGATTATTGGTAAATGAAAGTTGGGAAGTGAAAATCCATGTATTTTAAGAATATATATATATATTTTAAAAAATAAATTTTATTCATTGGAGAAAGAAATTTTGATCCTTTTTCTTCATCGAATGAAGTAAAGAATAAATAAATCTAACTCTATAGAGATTTGTTAAATATTTAATTTATAAAAAAAGGATATATATATATATATATTTAATATTATCGTCTTCTTTTGATATCCTATTTTGGCCAGCACAATTTGAGAACAGTGCCTAAAAGGCACCAAAAGATTAAAAAGGAAAGAAAGAGAAAGAAAGGAAAAAGGAACCATAAAGAAGAAGTACGAAACATACTTAGCTGGTTCAAGTTTCCACACACTTGAGCTGCAATTCACTTACAATACATCAAAGCAAAAGATGATTATTCAACAAGAATATGATCAAAGCAACAGACCATTCATTTGAAGCTTTGAAGGTCAACTTAAAAGGTACAAGGCATAGACACGATGCACCAAAAGAAAAAGGAAAAGGAAAAGAAAATCAACGTTACAATTCGAACATTGAATTATTAACCAACTTACACAAGATAAGAAAACAGCCACTTACGTTCTAACTGTCACATAATAGCAAACTTGCCAAAGGGAAATCAAAATAAAGAATAATTTCACAATTAGTATGGTTAACTTGCTGCCATTCATTACCCATCAACAGATCCAGCTGAGAGCCATGGATTAGGTGCAACATATGTGTAGCCCTGAAAATGTTCAGCTGCAGTTGGTGTTGGTGTTGGCGCAGGTGAATCATCTGGAGGCATTGTGATCCAGCACCTGTCGAAATTGGCAGTACAATCTTTCCCACTAACATCAGGCCGGAACTTTGGTTGAATCTCTCGTGCCTCCAATTTCTTCCAATTAACTGACCGGAACCATTTATGACTTTTTATGTCATCCCCATCTCTTGCTCCGCTGCCTAACCGTTTTGACGGTTCCTTTTGCAGCAGCTGCAACAATGAAGACACATATCTAGCATGTTGATTTTAGAAAGTAATAGAAAGAAAAGGTCCATAGAGAAGGGCTTACTCCTTTGAGCAGAGAATGTGCTTCACTTGTAAGGCGTGGGGGCAGTTTAACTTTCTCATTGATGATTCTCTGCTGAAGCTTCTGTCTATTTGTGTGTGTGAATGGAGGCTGCAAAAATGAATTAATGAAAAATATTCCATTTTCACTGCCACTATCATACGGTAGTAAAGATAATGACACCGTTCAATCACTACAGGGCCAGAAATTACAGGAAATGGGAAATCCTACAAAGCAGTTTATGTATAGATTGATCTGGCAATTGAAATTTTCATATCCTTCAAATGCACATGGTGATATATCTAGAAAAGGGAATTAAGCAAGGAAATCAATCGAAAAAATAGCCAGCTGTATGGAAGATAACTGGATATCTTCGGTAAATGAGAATTAAGGATGTTTTTTTTTTTTCACCCTTCTATAGTTAAGTAGTTTGATATTCAAACCTTTAGAATGCAATTAGCACGTAGTGCTCAATGCTTTACTTGTGCAACTAAGATCTCGTTTATGTATTAATAACACTCTTACCTGTCCATTTAACATTTCATATAGAAGAATTCCAACGCTCCACCAATCCGCATCTTTGTTATGCCCTTTAGACAGTAAAATTTCTGGAGCCATGTATTCTGTGGTCCCACACATTGAATTTGATCTGCTTGACTCATCGATTTCCTTTGCTAGACCAAAATCAGTAAGCATTACCTGCACAAAGATATATCCATGGAACGCTAGGCCAAGTACAATTAAATGAAGAAAGGAAAAGACATAAATTTTAAAATTGCAAAAGCTACACTTATTCTGGAAGAACAATTTAGCATGTAAAGCCATTACATGGCCATCAGCATCCATGAGAATGTTCTCAGGTTTAAGATCTCGGTGCACAATCCCACTTTTGTGAAGATGCGAAACAGCAGATACTATCTCAGCAGTATAAAACCTTGCCTGATCCTCACTACTCAAGGTACAAGTACAACCCATGACTCTAGTCAGAAAAGGCGCACCACGTCATCATAAGATCCATAGGTTCAAAGACTAAGTACCTGAATATTCCTTGCCTGTACAAATGAAAGAAGAGGTGTCCACCATTTATAAAGTCCAGGAACAAATAAAGCTTGGACTTTGTCTGCAAAGACAGTTTAAACAAAAGCAATAGCAAGGGTCAAACCATGTCCAACAAAATTAAAGTAACAGATGAGAGATGATAAAGTAAACATAATTTTACATGCTTCATTCCATTCCCCTTTTATGTCTTTTTTGTTTTACTTTTACATAATCGATTTCTTTCCAAGGATGACATGAATATGACAGAACAATTGATGACAACAGTCAACTACACAAATGCATATTCAAATAATCACCTTTAGACATTACGAGGCTTCAGATCCTTTCAGATGAAAACCATAGAACGATGCGAGTGGTTTGCATTGAATATAAGATGATCCAGTAATTTTAAATTTTCTGCATTAAATATTACCCCAAAAAGTTCTCCAGTTAGAGGATCCTACCACTGGTTTATTAGATTAAAGCACACCATCCAATCCCATTAATACCTTACCCATGAACACTTTCAAACCCTTGCTTGACACAAGTTATGCTGTGGCATTTTCATTTCTATGCTTGCACCTTTGGTTGATGATAATAACTATACCCACATCCCTCAAACCAAGTATCTGGCTCCATCAAGCAAAAGAAATTGGGAAATTTTGTTTATTTTTCCTTTCTTATGCCATGGGAAACTTTTGATGTGCACAAAGAAATTAAAAGCCAAACCCTTTTTCTCTACCCCTGTTCTGTTAAAAGTGGTATTCTACTAAGAATTAATGAAAGAATAAAGAGATAGCTGAACAAAGTAAAAAAAAAAAAAAAACAGCATAATAGGCCATACTTCACACAGAGGGAAAATGAACTTCAGTCCTAAATAAATTATTGAGTCATAATGAATTAGAACCAAAGAAATTCGATGCAACCTGTATAACACATTTATACCACAACAAAACTGAAAACTATGGTCCTAAATTTCACAGGCAGTAAACTTCATAATTCAAGCAACTCAATCCAAATCCAATCCCAGGATCCACTTTTTCTTTTAAAAAAAGGAGAGGAAAAAAAAAAAAAAAACATGTTTTACAGATTTTGAGATAAATGATACCGTGAAATCTTAGTATAACTTTTCTTTGAATGAAAACATTCCTGGAAAATAAGTTACTCCAAGAAAATGAATCATTTTCTTGAATTCTTTTCACCATTCGCTAGACCTAACTGTCAAACCCCCGAGAGCCTACAAAGTCAGCAGATTGCCAAAACTGCTGCCATAACATTCAACAATCATTAACACTAGGGGTGTAAATGAACCAAGCTTACTTAAAAACTACTTGTGTTTGGCTACAGCTTGAGTTCGATTTGATTATGTCCAATTTGAGTTCGAACTCAAGCTAGTTTCATAGCTTATAAAACCTAACTCAAATTTCAACCTATTCAACTTAACGAGCTCACAAGCTTATTTATGTTTGAGTCAGACTTCAATATACAATACATCAAGTTTTATCAGATTTGAATAGAGTTCAAACTTCAATAAAGATTAAATTAAAACATTCATTCCTCATAATCAAGGTTAAATGAACTTAGTAGAGATGAGTTCGCTCTTAGTAACACCCTGAGTTTAGCTCAAACTCAAAAATCCAAGCTCAAGCTACGAAGCTAAGAAGAATCTAAACTCGATCAAGGTTGTTTAGAGCATAGTCCACACTACCTAATGACAAACAAACAGTCACCCAAATAAATTATTCATTGCGAGACGAATGCAGTAAAAGGAACTCCAAAATTCTGAAACTGCACCTGAAAAGAGTACCGAAGAGGAACAATAAAAGGGTGCATAACTTTAGCAAGAATATCCCTTTCAGCTCTCATATAGTCCACATGGTTCTTCTTAATAATACTATCCTTTCTCATTACTTTCATTGCATAAATCCCATCACCATCAACACAATCACTCTCTCTTACTTTCTTCCTCACTTGAAACACCTTCCCAAATGCACCTTTCCCCACAACTCTCAATATCTCAAAATCCCCCGGTCCAATCTTACTACTACCTTTCTCGATAAAAACCCTATCTTTATCATTACTATCACTATTATTTCCAATAAAACTCCCGTCTTTGCTATTACTATCATTATTCCTACAACCAGCACCACCACAGGAATCAGAATATACATTTAAATTTTCAATCTCAGTGCTAGTTTTGTTCTTTTCCTTTTCTTCTTCTTCTTCTTCTTCTTCTTCTTCTTCAGTTTCCGGTTCAGAATCGGTTTCAGATACCTTAGCGAAAGGGAGTGGATTAGATGGAGTGTAACGAGGTGATGGTCCTACATAGGAATGGGATCTGTTATGGATTACAATTGGATTACCAGAGTTAGAACTAGTGACAAGATTATTAGGGTTTGGAGTTATAGGACCAAAGACCTCGGAGAAGTCGAAGTCCTGAGGAGGAGAAGAAGAAGAAGAAGAAGGGATTGAGAGTTTGGTGAGATTGTGAGTAAGGAGAGAAAGAAGGGGTTTCTCTTTCTTTTGCGGTTTGGAGACCATTTTTGGGAGCTATTAGGGGGATGAATCTAAGGAATATGAGTTAGGGTTTGGTTTGGGATTCATAGCCAGCCAAGAATTTGGTTCTTCTGGGCGGGCTTGGAGAGATAGGATGACATGGTTTATAGAGAGAGAAGGGGAGGGAGAGTAACTGAAATGGTGGAATGGAAAGAAGAATAAGCAAAGGAGTTGAGTTCGGACTTGGACATACAATCAATTTGGATTTAGGAGGTTGCTGCTGTCTTTATTTCTGACGCAGGACTAACTGTTCTGGACTGAATCCGCCAATCATTTGTCTTCCCATTGCAATAATACAGACATCTTTTAAAAAAAAAATTGAAATATAAATGTTGTCTTTCAAATTTCAATTTTTTTAGTAATTTAGTGTTTTTTTTTTTTTAATTCTCCTTTGGAATAGTATTTTTAGGATTTAGATGTTCTAAAATTTCTTAGTTCTTAAAACTACTAAAGTTACGAATAATTGTTATTTATAGAATTTTTTTTAAAAAAATCATAATTGTATTACATAATATTTTAAAAATTTAAAGAATAATAATTATTAATTTATAACATTAGTAAACTTTAACAACTAAGAATTTTTAAATGGTCATCAGACCAAAAGTTAACACCATTAAAATTTTTCCTATTGTATTTTAGTGCCTTTAAATTTAATTTTGATTTCACTTTGGCATATGATCTTCTCATTTTGTAAAAAATTAATTTTAAATTTTATTAATCAATAAATGATTTTAAAGATTAAAAAGTAAATTTTGTGCCGGATATTTCATTTGTATAGAACATTTGCATGCAATGTCCAAAATTAACAAATTTCATGATATTCTAAAGCTTGTAACATATGCCTAAAATAATATTTAGTATGTGCCCTAGCCATGGATTATTTGTGACATGTACTTAAAATAATATTTAGTATGTATCTTGACCCTGGGACTACTTGGACCAAGTAATATTATAAAAGGAAAAGTATATTTTTTTAATACATAAAATTTACCAAATTTTTCTGTTTAAATTGTTAATGTTATTTTTTTCCTAATTTGAGAAGCCTCTAAAATTTTGTCCATGCTTGTCGCACAATACCTTAGAGTTCTTCTATAATAATTAATTTATTATAAAATATAATTAGATATATTTAATCACGATGGCAAGGATATAAAGTGACATGATGAGCTGTGCAAACCCACTGTTAGGCTGTGGAATCTATTATCTTAAAAAAGTAAAAAAGAAAAAGGAAACTTGTGTAGAGAACCTATCAGGTCATAGTTGGTTTGTGTAGTTAGATTACACCCTACAATTTTTTTTTCTTTTTCATTTCTTTTGATTTTTGAGGACCATGGTTTTACTACTCACCAATGAAAGCACATGCTTATCCACCACGATAGTTGGTCATACATAATACAACCATCTCTAATTATGGGTCATAAACCACTATGCACAAATGGTCTTCAATCTAGAAAAGATTTAACTACTATCTATAAAAGGCTTTAAGACTAAACTAACCACAACGATCCAAGGTAATGGTAGGTAATCTCTCGATCTTAAGTGGCTGGATAGAGGCTCTTTAGTTTCTACTATTTTTATTTTTATATCATTTAATTAAACATAACTAGTAATATTGTTTCTTATCATACCCCAAATTAAAAAGTCGTTACAATCTCGTTATATAAATTAACCTATACAAAAAGTTAGCTATTATAGTTGCTAATGTAATTATAACCTATACAAAGTGTTCATCACTTCATTACTTGGAAATACCTATTCAGGACCTGATAGAAGTCAACCTATAATATAACTTTTAAAAATAGATTCTAAAAAATAATTTTTACAACTAAAATTTCACTAAAATCAATAGACTTGTAGAGCATGAAATAAATTTCGTTTATTGAAAACTAAGGGTCACTTAAGGAGATCCAATTGGTTTTCTTATAAGTCAGTACAATCGATAATCCAAATAAAAATCCAGTTAAATAAATCTTGAATCTCACTCTCAAACCCCGTTTTTTAGCTTTTTAGTAAGTTTACTAAGGAAACTTACAAAATAACTACAGAGGAATGAGCGACAACTTGCTCAATAAGTGAGATAGAAACGGTAGCACATATTTGATACCAAGTAATCAGGGTTTTCAAGTAATTTAATTAGATGCAATACAAAATCAAGCAAATGTCGTCACACGACATTGACTGATCATCGTAATATCAAAGAAATTATGTTTGCTTTAATCCGGGTTCCGAGGAGTTTAATATCACACACTGGCAAATTTAGCCACCAAACCGAGACTTATGTAATGAAAAACATGCTCCTTCCAAAACTACCTTCAAACCACTAATCCCAACCTGACTACAACCCCCTCTCCATCAGTTAGTTCGACTCAGGGTAGAAAGAGAACCGTTTTTACTATTCTCAACAAAGGCATCCATATTTAGCCTATACTTCCTAATTGTTACCCCTATTGAGTTGCGATGCAAGTCTAGTTAGTGGTTAAGCTGAGTTTGCATTAGATTACTTTTGGGGTGATCAAACAAATTCAAACAGTCTCAAGCATGTAATGTCATGAAGTAATCAACACGTCAATCTAGCAATCAAATAGAACAATAGTATTCAAGCACACACGCTGTATGTGCACAAAAAACTAACTTACAACCACAAACAAAACATATACTAAGGTCTCTAAGTACTTTTAACAATACTTTAAGGTGCAATAAAATACCGATCCCACTTACCTAGATATTGATGCTCATTCTTCTCGAGTGTTGTTCTCGTCTCATCTCGTCTCTCTTTATTATCCTTAAAATTTAACATAACATCTTTAGTTCATGCCCATTATATAACATATATGTTCATTGTGAACATTTAAATATATTCCCAATTGTGTTAAGTAAGTTTTTTTAAGATGTTTATTAAATATTAGTTTAAACAGGATACCTTCTAACAAAGATTCTAACTTGATACAAATTGTTGCCTAGTAGTTTCTAATCCAAGTTCTGACTTAAATAAATATAATCAAGCGACTTTCTGATCTATTCTTCAACTCCCAATGATCCAATATTTAGTATCAACCGTCTTTAAACTTCCAATTGCTCTTATATTTCGCATATTCCATTGAACTACTTCTAATTGAGGTTTTAACCTAATGTTGTGGTATGAGTTATTGTCCAAGTGACTTATGACTCATGTTTAGACTCTAATAAAGGTGTGGAATTCATACACAAATTATTAGTTGATTTACTGTCAAACTCTAAGGGTGGTCAAGAATAACCAACCCTTAGTCTAATGTTAGATTCTTATTTAGGAAGTTCTTGATTTACAACTTATCTTAAGAAATAAGATAGAGTCCTGATATAAGCCACTCTTGAGTACAGATTCCATTTTCTTAGTGTATTGAACATATTTACACCAGATACATTCTGACTTACTTTCTTAAACAGTTTCTGACTCTGTTGCTGCTACTAATACATCTAAGTACTTCACATATATTCCATTTTTCCTACATTTTCAAAAGTGTATATCATGCAGAACCAATAAGTATGAACTTAAAACTTCAATCATCCACTTCCTTTCTCTATCATACCATCCATTAGTTTATAAGTATACTAAATACTTGAAAAAATACTCACTTTTACTAATAAATTATCCTCCCCAACTTCTTATTAAACCACTTTTAGCTAATGTTTGTGGGGGAATTTAGGGTATACCATGGTTTTAGAAAATTTCATCAATCTCTTTTGACAAAATACTCTGTCCAACGTACTGTTTACACAAAAATGGAATTTTCTCAAACTTTCGATAACTTAATTTTAAAAATCTAACCACTCAACATCTAAATATAACATCTTAAGAGTATGTCAATAAAATTTCAAGTCAAAACTACATGAATTGGTCTTTCAAAAACCTAATCAAAAATTGTTGCACATGACTTTTTCTTAAGAACCCTATATCTATGCTCAAAATTTTGAAAATCTAATTAAAGATTTGAATTCCTCGTGCAAAAATATGTAGGAAACTAAATTTCAAAATTTTTGGAGTTCATTTGCTATTTTTCCCAAAATTTTGATAAAATCGAATAAACCAAACACTTATCGAGAATGCAAAGCTCCAACCACCACCAAGGGAAGGGGACTTGTAGGCAAAAACCACTACCAACCCTACCTTCAAAGAACCATCTAGTTGCACTTCCAGCTGATTGATTTCCTCGAAAATCCCTATTTCACACAATATTTTTCCTCAATTTTGTTTCCTTATTTTCTCACTTTAAAAGTTTTCCAACCTTACAACTAAATAAGCTTCTTCCAGATTGATAGTTTGATTTTCTTTATAGCCTTCTTTGATTTTTTTTCTTTTAAAAACATATGGAAAAGTGAATATTGAGGTGTCCAATAGTTAAGGTCCCTCCTCTACATGCATCTTAGATTATTGCCATACCTACAATGAAGTTTATTGGTTGTCTACTAACTTTTTAATCATTTTTCCCTTTTTAGTAATTTATTTAATGAATTTTACTTAATTTTTAGTATTTTCAATAATTATGGATATATATATTGTCACGCCCCGGAGCGACAAGGTCTTAACAGCCTCGTCTTGTAAACCATTTTAAGATAGAAGTTGGCCGTACGATCGCTATCCTAGGCCCGATCTATACAAGGCGTCTATGACTAACCCTTTTTGAAGTAAACATTTCGTAATTTAAATAAGTCATTTACTTAAGAAAGTAAGAAAATATATAGATACACTAAAATTTAGTTATTACAATTAACGTTTATAACATTTCACCGTAATATATTTCCTAAATAATATATTATTCAGAAATAAAAAATTCTAAAATAAAAGCTTAAACCTTAAAAATATATATCTGTTCTTCAAATGTTTTTCCTCACTCCCTAAGATTCAGCAGTTGTTAGCTTCAAGGTAGTTGTAAGCTACTTCTTAACTAGCACTTGCAACGACGTCTATAGGAATGTGAGCAACCACAGCTCAGTAAGTCAAGACGAAAAACTTAAAACTATACCACAAACACAAACACAAACAAGATTATCAATCAAATTATTAGGTGCAATGCATGTTCAAAAAACTGCCATCACACAACGAGCCGGATAACGTCGTGTGATGGCATTTACTTAAACATGCATTGCACTTAATAAGTTGATTGATAACCTTGTTGTGTTTATGATATAGTTTTAAGTCCCCCATTCTAACTTACTGAGTTGTGGTTATTCACATCCTTATAGACATTGTGCAGGTGCTAGCTAAGAAGCGACAAACAACTACTCTGAAACTAGCAACTGCTGGATCCTGGAGAGTGAGGAAAAATATTTAAAGAACAAACATAAATTCTTAAGGTCTAAGTTTTGTTTTATTTTAGAATTTTTCATTTTTGAATAATGCAATAACTAAATTATAGTGTATATATATAAATTTTCTCACTTTCTTAGATAAATAATTTATTTAAATTACAAACTGTTTACTTCAAAGCGAGTTAGTCGTGAACGCCTTGTGTAGATCGGGTCTAGGATAGCAGTTGTAAGGTTAACTTCTATTTTAGAATGGTTTACACGGCGATACTGTTACAATTCTGTCGCTTCAGGGTATGACAACTTTTTATACCATTTTCCATTTAAGATAGTCATAACTTAACGCAATGATATTTAGCTTGCAAGTCATAAATTTCAAAGTTTTAAAGGTTAGTATTTAGACAGTGTAGCCTTGTGATATGAATATTTAGTCCTTTCTCTCCAAATTATAATATGTAAATACAGTTGGTAAAAAAAAAGAAAAAAAAAAGCAAGAATTGTAACAAAATATTATACTGTAGAAGTGCACAAGTCCAAAAAATTTGTGCATATAGAATAAACAGTACTTAAAATACAACCATTCTGAAGTCCGAGTATTTACAAGATATGTACTAGATTTTATTTCTACATGTTGGAACCTTCTAATGTTATAATGTTTGCTAAAAATTGAATATTGTATGCAAAAGAGGGTCAGCTGTTATGAAAAAGCAAAATCATTGTGAAATCAAGGTTATCGGTTTACATAATCAAAATTATTAATATATTCAACAAATTTCTTACATAGATATGTAAAAATAAAGAAATATGAAATATCTTTTAAGGCAAGCTAGGATGGAAATATAGATAAAATCTCAGAAAAGAACCAAGAAGTCATATATCTCCTAGCAATGTGCTTCCAATTATCCCTACAAAGTAAATGCTTTTGTCAAGATAAGGTATCGATATCACGATAAATAGTAGGTTTAGTTTACATGGTTGTTGAGAACGCTAAGTAATAGGTTAGGATTTTCAAGAGAGAAGAAATTTCAAATGGTGACTTTTAAACATTGTGGAGAACAAAAACAAATTCAAGAAAGATCTATAAGATGCAACACTCTCATGTAACAAAGCATTATAATAAGTGATTGAGCCAAAAAAAAAAATAATAATAATAATAATAATAAAACGGTATTATAGTTTAATCTATTGGTTGTGTTATCTACTGAGCATGTTGAATTAGAAGAATTGGTTCATGAGTTCATTCATACTTCAAGTGTTTCATTGGCACCTAATGGGGAACGCTCTAAAGTGAAGAATGACTGAGGAAAAGAGATTACAGCAGGGTTAAAAGGATTTGAATCTGTCCTAAGCAACAAGAACTCTAGTCGTAGGCACCTTGACTATCGCTTATTTAAGGGTATGTTTATAAAAGACGCTTGACCTGAATCTTCATGTCAAACATCCTACTTTCATTTATCAACTTCTAATAACTCACAATACTTACAAGTTTCCGGTTACTCAACAAAACATACATTTTTTTTCTTTCTTTTAATTATATTATCTGATGCTTGTCAGACTTTTGTGGGGCGCTTTTTCAATTTGACCATTTCAACCTTCATTTGTTGTTGNACACTATCTCCAAATTGAGTGGATCAACTATTCGTATTTTCCTAATTTTCTTCTCAAAAATATGATAATACATGAAAAAATTACAGCTCTATACCAAGAAATGACCCCAAAACTTCCAAAAAGGGAAAATAGAAACCACTCAATGTCCCGGCATCTTCACTAATGATACAACACAGCTCATTCATTCCCACCTCACGGAAGGTAAATTTTCCCCTTCAAAAATCGGAGAATGATAATCTCAACCACGAAAAAAATTGAATCATAACAGCTTATACACAAATAATCGATTGGAGAGAAGTGACCCCGGCAAAATGGCCGACTTCCTATCGTTCTTACTGGTGTACTAAGTTCAGCTCCAGAGGCCTAAGAGCTCCTTGAACAATCTCTTGAACTGTCCGATTACGACGGCAGACATCCGAAAGCTCCTCTATAGGAACCATCAAGGGGTTGATATCAACCCCGGATGTTGCATCTGATAATGCGTGAAGAAATCTTGAGCGCTCAACCTCTGTCACGGCTGTTGAGGGAATTAATGAAACACAATTCTTGGCCCATTCCAATGCTCGTACCCCATAAGCTCGGGTTAATGATAGAAGCGCATAGGTTACCTGCAAGAATAATAGAATACAACTAGATCATACCTTATTCCACAGCAAAATTGCAATCCGTTGCATCTTCACATTGAAACTTCTGTGTCAGATGAATTAAGTTGCTGGTATAAGATCAAATCTTACTGTTTCTAGTCTGGAGCTTGGCAATGCTCCTGTTAATGAAGCAATCAGAATTCTGGTAAGGCAAGCTCCCCGTGGAATGATCACACTATCCCTGATGGACAAATACTGCTCCCCATGTGAAGACTTTGCCAAGTCAAATACGTCCGACAAGAAGGTCAATATGGAATTTGAGGCTTCTCTGCAACGAGAACAGATTGAGTAATAATTCTGGTCTAACAGGCCAATAAGAGAGGGAAAAAATAGAGGGAGCAAGGAATCCTTCAAGGGGAATTTATCTTTGCATTTGTTTGCTTGAGAACAGATTGAGTAATAGTTCTGCTCCATCATTTAGTTTATATTAGAAGAAAAAAAAAAAAAACGAGGCAAGTTTCCTTAATGGAGTGTGAAAAACACTGAGGAACAGCGGATTAGCAAAGCTTTATAGATGCTAGAATATGGGAAAGCCTAAGGTAGGGGAGAACATGGCATGCAGCATAAGCATGCATACATGTCTGCATGTCTGATAAGATTAGTGTGCTTAGACACACCACTGCTAAAAAGGAGAAAAAGACAAACCTGTGCTGTACAGTTATGCCAATCAAAGAACAGTCTACCAATGATGGGAATGCTTCTGATGGTATGAATAGTTGAGGGCAATAGCGCATACACCTAGATGCTAATAAAAAGCAATCATCTGCAATGTCAGGTCTTGTGGTAAACTCCTGCAGAACAGAAAACGCATGCCATTATATCATCATTACAAGTAAACTAACATATGAAATGGAAATTGCCTGCAACATTATATCATCTTTTTGGCCAAGTTGCAACATTATATCATCACTGCAAGTAAAACAGCATAAGAATTCATAACTGCTTGAAACAATACCTTAATGTTCGTTAGGAGGCAAGTGGTCTGCTTGAAGAGCACCTCAATTAAATTTTTTAAGTAACTCGCACAAGAAGGATCCGAACCAAACATCTGTATTCCATAACAGGTATCTTCTATGAAGTTTAAGCGGGATATATGGGACAAAAAGCATTGCCAGATAAAGGAAGATAAAAGTTACCTTAATAACTTCACTAGACAGATAAAGAAAACATGGCTGGTGGTGTTGCTGATATAGGACTTGTATTTCTTCTAACATTGCTCCTATAGTGATCCCCATATATCTTTTTGATGTCCGTACCTAAAACCAAAAGGAGTTTTTATACTACCAATCTAATTTGTCAAGTTGATAAAAATATCATTATCAGAAACTAATAGCATGTTAATGCTTCTACCAAATTAAATGTTGAACAATGTGATTATGATGTCATCACAGCCATGAAATACAAAACATCTTCCTTATGCCAAGAGTGTAGCTTAAACCAGAGAAAATATTTATCCACCACTTAAACTAAATGATGGAGCAGACCTTAAATAAAAATTTAAGCTACTCTCCTGCTTTTAAAGAAACTTCTTTTAGATAATTAACTCCATCATGCTTTCAAATGAATTGGAGAAACTAGATCAATCAAATGGAAAACTACTAAAAATGCATCCATGTGATATCAGTGAAGCAGGATCAAATTTTTGAAATAGTGCATTGGCACAAAATCACCTACCTGCTGCAAAACTATTCATAACTAAAAAGGTCCTGCTATAGAAGAAAACACTAGTGCCAGCTGCCAATCATGTAAAACAGCATGAATTGCAGCAGGCATATATGGTCAGGTATGTAAATTCAAAATGTCTATGTTTGTGTGGTTAGCAAAACAGTTTTTAATTTTAGGAAGGAGGGCTAGGCACATTTACTGCACAGGTAAAGTCACAGAAATGGATAAATCCATAATGCCACCAAATCTTCTAGTTATCACAAGAATTACCACGAAAAAGGCTCAATTTTTTTTTTTAATTGCTTATGGGTGCCTCTATTCTTAAGAGTTCAATAAACAAACTTATACTTCCCATAGGCAGTCTAGTGAAGAGAGGAATAACATAGCCATATCTAAAGTGCAGATAGGGTGTATGGCTGGAAACTGAACTGATAGAATAAGCACCAATGGGCAGGAGATACCAACACCAGAATTAAAAATTGCATATGGAGCAGTCCCATAGTCACAAGGACATTCCAGTTCATAACACAGAATTTCAAGTTTAATATTGGCCGAGCAACTGAAAGGGTGGACCTAATATAGGACTCAGTATTGACCATTTCATGCAAATGGATAGCATCATATTTCCTTATAAAGGTTTCAGCCTGTTTTCTTAAGGTCTCAATGAAGGCTACAGTAAATATCCATATCAACAAACAAATAGAATTTTCTCTTTTTGGATGAAAAGCCTCAATGAAGAAAGTATCTTTCATATGGACACATAAAGGTTTGGATCAAGCCTAGACATAATCTCCGCTATTTGAATATGGAACATCATAACAACGAATAGGAATGAAACGGCTATAGCTCCTATATGAACTACTGGAAAGATCATAGCGGATAAGTCGAAACCTAACAAAAGAAGTAAACCTAAAGTGTTGCAAAAGACTGGGATGGGAAACAAAACGGAATGTACTGGATTTTTAGCACATGCAACCATCAAACCAGAGACCAAAGCAGGCCTCGACGAAACAAAAAGTATCATGGTATGTTGTCTTTCCCTGAAATGGAACTTTCATGCTGGATCATACCATATGAGCAGCAGCATTAGAGTTGGGACTTGCGAATGAGGGATATCCATTTTCTTATTCAATCAACAGAATACAGACATTTATTATCAATTAGAATAAATTCAACTAAAGAGTCACTAAGGACTAGGCACGTATTCTTAAACAATTTCATGAATTTCAAACTATAGTTATACAAGTTGTAGGTCTCTCAATAAAGCACAAATCGAAAATTCTATATAATTAAATTAGCAGTGAAAAGTGCAAATATAACTTTCACATAATGAACTCAAGGTTAGTAAGAAATATACCAAAAAATTCAGCATTATCATAATATTATTTTCTACTACTCCTATTAACAAAGAAAAAAAGTCAAATATGTTGCAGAATTGCATAGGGTCTCCAGTAACAATGAAGTTGCATTTGCATTTTGACATCATCAGCACCTAAGAAGACTAGGTCGAACCATTGTGACCTCAGTCTTAAGTCACTTATTAACTATTTCAGATGTCTGGCCACCATAAAACAATGCCTCTGAGCCACCTCTTGGGCCAAGTAGAGTTGTCTCTGAAAGTAGTCACAAGCAATAATAGATGTTTGGCAGCAGTAACGGCTGCAGCTGCTGTAATTATTAATAAAGTTAACTTATTTGCCAAAGGTTCGTGAGATCATCAAACTACAGTGGAGAGGACACATAGCGCACTGAGAATAGGCATTCTAAGTCTCCTTTTAAAGCAAATACTGGAAAAGAAGAATTCCACTACACAGATGAATTCTACTCTCAATAATCATTACCCTTTGCAAATCAAATGATGCAGCTACATGGCAAGGATACATTAATAAGTATTCTATAGGGTAACAATCAATAAACCTAGACCATTTTCAATCATGCACCAAACTATAAGACAATATGATATAAACAAAATCTTTATGAACAAATAGCTATTAAAAATAAAAAGCTCAAGTAAAGATGACATATAGTGTTAATAGTACATCATTTGCCTTTAACTACTTATATGAAAAAATATATAATTGAGGATGCTTACAGCATATTTACAAGCTCGGCATAGAGATTCCATTGTCCGCATGTCCCATGCACGACTATGCAACAATAATCCATACCTCTTAAGATAATGAAGACAAACAACTTATATAGCCAAAAAAAAAAAGTCATCAGTACTCACAGATCAAATATAACTTTGAACATGGGCCAGAGCCTCTGAATTGCATCTGCGACAGCTTCAGGATGATTTACATATCTGAGTATTATCAAAGCCAGAATGTAAAAAAAAATACAGAAAATTCATAGTGAAAAAACAAATAGAAAGAAAAGTCACAATCAAACCTAAATATGTAGGCAATTCTGTCAATATGAACTGTTAATTCACGTGCAGGTTTCTTCCCGAAAATTTCAGGACCTTGATTAATAGATTCCTGAAAGAGCAAGTACACCAAATAACAAACTCTGTGGTTCAACAAGTAATGAAAGTTAAATGGAAGCAACATCGGATTTTAAGGCACCTGTAAAGGTGTAACAACAGGCAAGCATAATGCTTCAAGAGCTCTTTTGGCATCATGCTCTGGAGGAAGCTCTGTTACAACCATGCTGCAAAGGCAAAAACAATGTAAAAATTTGAAGACCGTCAAACGAACACAAAGTTGGTAAGCAATGAGCATGAATTGGTACATAATGAGGTCATTTTTGACTTGGACATGCAAGCACCCAACCTTAATGCTTCAACGAGATGCAATGAATCCTCAGCTGAGACCTTCAATAACCCTTCCCCACTGAGAGCTCTATGATATATGTGGAAGAGTCCATCTAAACAGCCACAGAGCTTCTTTCTACAATCTACAAGGAAAATGTATTAATTGTATATAGTCTTGCAAATTCTTGATGCCAATTATGATATGGGCTACAGAGAGAGAAAAGAAATCAAACAGAAAAGGGTGGTATAGTGAGTAAAATTAAATACCACGAGGCTAGAAAAACAGATGACATAAGAAGAGAACAAGGCATAGAAAGAAAGGAAAAATACCAAGGCTTGCAACTCCGATCCCAAAACAAGCAAATTAACTAAGCTAGCCCTCTTTCACATTTACCAAATGATAGATGCTTCCTTGAAGTGTACCAAATGCTGATACCCACCATCAGTTTAATATCCATTGCAGACTTTGCAGGCACCAAATTAGATCATGAGATTATATTATCCATATTTCCTTATGGCATCTAATAAGTAGCTGGTGGGTGATGGTCAAGATGTGTTCATCATAATGAAACTTAACCTGACTACTCTACAGCGCCTGCTTTTGCCAGGTTTTTGCATTTAAACAAATACTAACACTAAAACACATGTGGCACTATGCTGGGCAAAGAATTAAACACTTCTTACAGCAAACTCATAATTAATGCTTGAATTCAAGGCCTTTCTTGGACCAATTAGAGACTACCATCCATCAGACAGCCTACCAAATCGTACTAAATTCTTAATAGAGAATCACCCTAAGAGATAACTGCAAGTATTTCAAAGCTTTCAAAACACCAACTAGAGAGTCATCTTCCCTCAAATAGCTAGCCAATTTTGTCCTGCCACCTTAATTGTGAAGCCATCCACCCTATCTGGGGGGCAGTTCAATTTCTTCCCTAAGGGAAGGGTAGAGTGAGCCTCCATTCCCCTTAAGATCCTTATAGTCAGTTAGATTTCACCAGGAAAGAAATCTGAAAGGGAGTTCATTTCAGAGCCTCCAGATTAGCTTTCACATCCAGTAGTACTCAGTGCCAACAATATGGTTGTGGATATGGACAAAAGCTACAAGTAAATCCTGCTTTGGAGGCCTTTATAAGGAAACTTAACCAACTTCCTTAATTGTTGCAAGAACACTATCACCAGATCTCAGTAACTAGCATTCACACAATCCAAGGTGACCTATATCAAAAGGAAAGGGCAAAAGAGAACCAGAATTATATGACATCCACAAGCAAAACAAGTTTTCTTGGTCACTTGGTGCACAGCATGCGCTTGCCTCTAGAGAACAGCTATGTATCACTGAAACAGCAAAATCAACTGACTTTCGAGAATAGGTGCCACTAATAATGCAGAAGGAAGTATTCATTGGAGAAAAACTATACCATCACAGATGTGTCTGAATGCCAAAGCTG
Source organism: Lumnitzera littorea (assembly GCA_024138015.1). Classification (NCBI taxonomy): domain Eukaryota; kingdom Viridiplantae; phylum Streptophyta; class Magnoliopsida; order Myrtales; family Combretaceae; genus Lumnitzera; species Lumnitzera littorea. The sequence continues at coordinate 108,778,095 of JAMXBB010000004.1, read as the reverse complement.
CTGCTGCAGCAGAATCTTCAGATGTGCTCATTCCGCTCATGAGAATATCAATAACACATGGCAATATGGAGAGCCCACTCGATGCAGCATCAAGCCACTTGGAATACGCTCCAATTGTTAAGCACACTGAGAAGTTTGAAACATAAATTATGAGAGATGGCAGATGAATGATGTGCCCAATGTTATTATCAAATAAAGTTGTATCAAATTTCATGCATCCACCCAATGATTAGAGCTGCATAAATTCTGCATCTAGACAACACCTTCAAAAGGTCCAACAAAAGGAACCAGCACAAGCAAACACAAGAAATAGGACCTGTTTGGAGAAGTTGCGGTTGCTGTGGAAGTTTGGGAAGCAAAGCCATAACCTGAGTATGGTAAACAAAGAAACAGTTGCTACATATAAAATATCTCAAAGAAAATATGCAAAGCTTATGTAATTAATATATGCATATCTCAAAGAAAATAGAAGCCACTGTACTCCAATGCCTTTCAAAATGAGTTGGACTGAATGGCCTTCCAAAAAAATGTTAACCAGACATACTTAGGATCTAATTAAATCCTTTTGAAAAACCAATAGAAAATGAATCGATAAAAATTAAAATCCATTCAAGACCTTCAACCTAATGCTAAGTCACATAATTGCAGTCTTCCACAGGTCTACTAATGAATTATGGTTTGAATGACAAGCATGAATCCAAAGCCATCAGTGGTCATTTTAGACTTTCAACCACACTCATGTCAGACAACCTTCGATCTTTTCCTTGGGAGATCTGCTATCTAATTAAAATTTCTGAATCCTAAACTTGAAAAGTTCCTCTAGGATAATCCATCAGTAAAAACAATCACTTGCTGATATGTTCCTAAGTGCTAATAGTATTATGCTGATAGTACTAATAAAAAATATATGTGATAATAGGTGTAACAAGTGTAGTACATATGTGAGCTATGCAGTACATACCGATGAGGCATTAATATGGACAGTTATTTCTATAAATACAGGGCATGAGAGAGAGCAATTCATTCACGTTACTTGCATTGGCATTTTGATCAATTGTGAACTAGTTTTCATGTTCATTGGTGAGCTTTTGCTCATGGCTCTTAATTAGAGAGATTAAGGTTTTGTAATAAAAATTCCATTATAAAAATCAATATAGGATACTTTGATTTTCTACTCTTTAAAGTTAAGGTTCATAACAATTGGCGTTGTCTCGCCAGAAAATTAAAATTACATTTTTAAGCAATTCGTGGAAATATGACTAGAACAGATTCTCAAATTGAAGAGTTGGAGAAGAATACAGGAGAGATGAATAAAGAATTACTAGATGTGCAACAATGTCTAACCAGAAATGGAGAAAAATCAAAAGGATATTAGTGGAAGTGTTACCTCACTACATGGTGACATGACTTCACTGTGGGGAGATGTTTTAGTAATTCAAGCTTCTGTATCGAAAATGCAAAAAATGATGGAAGATATTTGGGTAATGAATCAACCCAATAGTGGAATGCATGGCGAATCGTCTAATGTGGTTAGATCTGGTAGTGGAGTACAAATTGATTCACAAAATACAATCCAACAAAGGAAGACTCAGGTGAATGGACATCATATGAAAACTGATCGAAGTAGTATGTGAGTCAACGAGAACAATGAGGAATACCAACTAAATGCTGCGAGAGCAGTGATTCCATTGTTTGATGGAGTGGATCCAGCAAATTGGATATTAATGGCAAAGCAGTATTTTGATATACAAAAGACGAGAGGATTGGAAAGTGGATCTGGCAGCCATGTGTATGCAGGGAAGGTGTGTTTATTGGTTACGGGCCTTGCAACGACAAATTCCATATCTAGATTGGAATACAATGATGGAAGAAATGTTGAAGAGGTATGGAGAGTAGTGGCCTTGAATCCATTCAAAAATCTCTCTCAATTGCGTCAAATAGGTAGTGTTCATCAATACATAGAAGATTTTGGGTTTCTTACATCTCAAGCACCTGTATTGCCAAAAATTCAGCAGTTAGGGTTTTTTTTGGCAGGTTGCATGAGGAAATACAAACGAGAGTTGACACATATTCTCTTACTACACTAGAGAAAGCCATGGAACTTGCAATCAAAGTGGAGGAGGAGTTCGAAAGTGGTATATTTCTAGCTCCAACGCATTGTAATCAAGTCGAGTATAAAGGTAACAATGCCAGGACAAATTATCAAACTCTTAGTAGGTCAATTTATAATTCTATAGTTTATTCAAATTATCAAACATTATCACTAGCACCATCCAATCTTCCTCCTATTCAAACTTTGGTGCACTCCAATGTTGTGCATTCTCCACTTAAGGACAAATTTATGCAACCTAGTGGTTCCAATCAAGGACATTCGAAGGGTGAAAACACTGATATATTTGTTTCTAATCCAGTGGTAAACCAAGAACAGCATAAAGATACATGGACGAAGTCTCATGGTCAAAGACCAATGACCAATGAAGAGCTCCTATAGAAATTGGCCAAGGGGCTCTTTTTTAAGTGCGATCAACCATTCTCCCCCGCTCACAAATTTCCTAATAAGTTTCTTCGCATCATAGTGTTACAAGAAGATCAAGATGGATCTAGTTGTATATGGGAATGGGATGGGGATGTTGCTAATTTACAGCATGCTATGCGGTTGGACAACAAAGGGGTTGGCTAAGTGAATGAGTTGGCTTGCTTGGATATCCTTGAGGACAAGGACACTTTTGAGAGGGAAGGAATTGATATGTTCCCAATTGCTACTAGTATTATGTTGATAGTACTAATAGAAAATATATGTGATAATAGGTGAAATAAGTGCAATACATATGTAAGCTACACAGTATATGCTGATGTGGCATTAATATAGGCAATTATTTCTATAGATAGAGGATATAAGAGAGAGAAATTCATTCACGTTACTTGCATTGGCATTTTGATCATTTGTGAGCTAGTGCTCATGTTCATTGGTGAACTTTTGCTCATACCCCTCAATTAGAGAGATTAGGGTTTTGTAATCAAAATTCCATCATAAAAATCAATACAAGATACTTCAATTTTCAGTTCAAACTTTGACTTTCTGCTCTTTAAAGTTGAGCATTATAACACTCACCAACTAGTATCACCCCCTCTTCAACCAAGCAAATTAAATCCTTTGAACTCTTGCAAATTCTCATATATACTTTGACTAGAAAAGTATATAATTATGGAATATTTTATATCTGGATTAAAGTTTTACAAATAAACAAGCACAACATAGTTTCAAAAACAATGCTATCTTTATATTTTCAAGTGAAAAAAAGTACATAAGCTGATTGCTATAACCTTCCATGCGTACTTCATCCCCAACAAATTTAAACAGGTGAAGTCCCGTGAGCTTTTCTCATTTGCTAGATTGTTCACTTTCTAAAACGCTAATATGCTCTTAAAAATAAATGAGACGCTGGAGTAATTACTCATACCATCTCATATAGACAATAAATAATTCACAAAATTACTAGCTCAAAATGCCAAGACATTTATAGTAAAAAAAGCTTACAATGTCCCACTTAGATTTTATCTAGTCATATCAAATCACAACCTTCTAAAAATACAATAAGAAAGGATTAGATGACAAAAAATAATCCTACGACTTAAAAGTCACTGAATTTGATATATAATGTAGCACCCTCTCATACTGCTCCTTATACTTCACATATTAGCTTTGAGCATCTTTTATATGCGTTACTCAAATAGAGCAGCAATAAAGTTCTTTCCTATAGGCATGCTTCTATTGTGCTTTGTGCACATAAGAAGACATGCTATCATTTTTATAATAAGAAACATGAAAAATGGACTTCAAGTCACAATTCATTCATTTCCTGATAGAATTAGGATATCTAGCAGGTGAAAAATCTAAGCAAAGTGTTAACTGCGCATGGCATCTGAAAATAAGATATCCTGAAGGACAAGGAGTATGCAGGAAAATCTTTTGAGTTGTCTGTACCTGAGGCATAATTTCAGAATCCACAACTGATACAAAGCTTGATATTGCACGAATGCAAAATAAAGCAGCCTCTGCAGGATGCCATTTGCTAAGGTCACCATTTCCACAACTTGCAACAGCCTTCAACCACAATATAGAAAAGTAAGATAACTAACTAATCATATAAATTACTGCTTTTGAATCCATAAAGCAAAACATATAGATAGAAGAAAAGGTCACCTGGCATAAACAAGACAAAACCAATTGCTTTTTTACCTTCGGCAAAAGAAAATAGCAGAAGGAAAAGATAAGAAAGGTCTATAAGATGTGACACTGTCATTTAACTCAAACATGATTTGGGTTATATTAACCAGAATATCACTCCTTCGGAGCTTAACAAAGCATTATAGGTGACCAACCCCCGTGCAAGTGGGGGAGGTACTGTAATTGAATCTACAGGTAGTGCTATGCTATCTACTGAGCAGGTTGAATTAGAAGAATTGCATCCATGAGTTCATTCATACTTCAAATGTTGCACCAGCATTTAATCCTGAACACTTTGAAGTGCAGAAATGACAGGGGTAAAGAGATTTCAGTAGAGCTAATTTGAATCGGTAAAAAGTAACATGAACTCCAATCACAGGCACCTTAGGCACTACTTATCCAAGTTAACTAAGATTCAGAATAAACTACCAACTTCCTAAATACATAAGAAAAATAGTGCTTGTTTCAACTAGCTTTAAACCCTGTATAATTTTCAGTTATTCCTAATTTATAGAGAAACATTCATGTTCTATGCTTAATGTCTACTAAAACAAGATTAAGAAGGAAGGAAAATTGAATTGTCACTGTTATTTTTTGTGATTCCAGCAACAATTTGCCTATTTAGGATCAATCACCAAATGCAGCTTCACTAAGTTTGAGTACATCACAGATTTTTTGAATGCCGAAACAAAAGGATTCAATAGGGATCTTACATCGTGCTTCTTGAAATCAACAACACATGCTAACATAACTCAGACAAGATTGTCCATCTCCAAATTCTAAATCCGTATAAACTCAAATCCACACTTCACACCATCCCCTTTGCCTTAGAGTGACTAGATATTCAATCTCCTTTCAACATTCAATCCCCCATTTGATAAAGAACTGCATGTTGCATTCAATTCAACAACAGCTCCATGAAGAACTTCATTAAGAGCATCATTTGAACATACGTGAAGAAATGATCCATTATCACTTCAGAAACCAATATAAAATAGGGATGATAGTCTGTTAGCCACATTGACAAACATTTAAGTAAAACCTTCAACATGAAGACATGAAGGTAAAAACAGACCTCCATAAGCTTCAGGTATAGAATCTTGAGTGTATGGTCACCTCCTAAAATTGATGCTGCATCAATTAATACATCCGCAACAGCTGAGAATATTATAGCACCATGAGCACAAGTGGGATGCCAGCTTAGATCATGGAAGCATAAACAATGGAAGGCACATGATCAAAGAAAATGTTATGAAAAGCTCCTGAAGCAAAATTGCTTCACTATCATTAAAAACCATACAAAAAGAACCATGTAACAGGGAATGTGGCCGGCAGAAAGCCTGAATCTGCTATTAATACATTCTATAAAAGAACACAGATATCCATTGCAATTCCATCAAAACTGCACTCAGTTTTTAAAAAATCATGCCAGCAGTTGCAGAGATCATAAAGGCTTAAAAGTTCACCAGCCACCTAAACTTCTATGAATGTTTCTTGCAGTAAACATCTTTAAACATCAGTCTAACAAGAAAGTAAACTATCGGAATGCTATCAAAGCATATATTACTGCAAGCAATACTGAAAAACAAATGCAAGAAGAAAGGTTTCAAAGCAATCATTCTTGTTATGTCTATCCAAAAAATGGACAAAATTAGCTGAGAGATGATAGATTTTCTGTGATTATACATCATGCTCTAAGCTCAAAAATAAGTTTGACAATATGACCACAAGAACACCGAAGCTTTATTGGGCTAATATTGACTGATAATCAGTTAAAGGTGAGAATACTTAAAAAGGGAACGTTTAAGTGGATATATAAAAAGTACGATGAAAGATAGAGAAAACTATCGTATATGGGAAAAAGTTGGCATTTGACCAATGAGAAGAAAATAAGGGGAAAAAGGACAAAGACGAAGTATGGGATAGTATCAAGAAACATTCATTTAGAAACGAAAGCTTTCTTGAATCAAGCATTTCCATCACATTTTTCAACCCCCTTTTTTCTTTTTTCTCTTTTTTTTTTTTTTTTACTTTCTTGCTAAGATTCAATGCCTTTTCCCTTGAGAGCCTGCATTGTCTGCCCAGACCCAACCAAAACATGCGAGGAATAGTAAAGAAAAGATAATCGGAAAAAATAGAGGATATTATCAGAAATTCTCAATCGGAAAGGACAGATTTTTCTCAGTCAAACATTTCCAACAACAATTTATAGAAATTTTGAGAAAGTATTGGAAAGACATGCGAATTAAGCTGGTCATCTATATGAAGTCTTTAAAAGAAGTCAGTACCCACACCTCCATACTCTTCCCTACAGTTTTCTGTTATAACTCTGTGTTTTCATATAGCATATATTACTTCCCACTTTAATGGAACTTCAAATCATGCACCAATTGCAACAACTCCACAATCCAGTTCATTTCTGAAGTTACGTGGAACCAATCAAAAAATGAATTGAGCAGTCTTTAAAATGAAAATTCTTCATATGTTCAAACAGTGAGAAACTCTAAACCTAACCTGGAGGATAAGGAGCTGCAAATTTAAAATTACCATATCTTGTCTGTTTGAATTCTTTGAGGTCCTCATGTGAAAGGTCTTGATAATCTTGGGGATATTGAACCCGAAAACTAACCTGTTCAAAGAAACCAAAAATTTTTAATGCACACATTTAATCAAAGAGAAAATTTCTTCATACATTGTATTGGAAACAAGTTGGCTTTTTCATATATTCCTTTTACAGATCAAAACAACAGAGATGTACATTAGGATAGCTGAGTAATTAAGCATCCACTGAAAAGAATATGGACTTTCAGCAATGAGCGAAAGGGATTCATTCACATAGATAAATCCCTTCCAAGACCCATATAAATATAACTATTTGGACAAAATTCTTGGTAAGTGGTCAACAAATTAAAACCTAACTAATATTGTAATGTCAAAATCCCTCCAAAGATTAAAACACAATTTAGGAAGCAAGTATGCCTTTGTCTCCATAGCAACCATAATGTAAATTTTAAATACCGAGATCCAGATAACTATTTCAGAAGATTCCAAAATAGAGGCCGCAAATTTTAAATTATTAAATTTAATATCTAGAAAACTCACCAAGGAAACAAGTGATTCAAATGCTGGCACAAAAATCTGTAGCCTGCGATTCCTTTCAGCTTCAATAGCTTCTTCATTTGGTAATGAAGTGTAAGAATCCCTATGAAAACAAAAAATCATAATATTGAGAGATGCTCCTAAAGTTCATCCAAATAAATAAGAATCTTTCAAAAATCACCTCCTCGTCAAGTGAACTTGAAGATTATGCCAGAAATTAAAAGTCATAGAAGCCATGTCATATTCTGGGTGAGAAGCAACTTCCAGAAGTGCTTGCACTATCAGCATTGATTCATTTGAACCTATTCAATAAAGTAAAAAATTAGTATTGACGCAAGCAAAAATCAAAAAGGAAATTGAAGTGAGTGAAATCATATCACTAAAATAACCATCAACATGCACTGGATTTCAAATGCTTCAGGAAGCCCAAAAAAAAAAAAAAAAAACCAACCAAAGGTAGGCACAGAACCGTGGAAGTAAAAAAAGGAGAAATTCCCATGTACACATTTGTACAATTACCCGTTGCTATCAGGTCAACATATGAATCTCCCATGTCTGCAAACAATCGAGCAATAGCTTTCACATCCTCATCATCCTGAAACCACAAATGTCGTAAAGAATCTTCAAAAAAATGGAAATTAACAATTTTACGAAAAAAATTTTCAGCCTCATACGCAAGGAAATCAGAACTTTTTTTTCAGTGAATGAAATCAAAGCTTTTTTAAATTGGAAGAAGTGATGCTGAAAAGAATTATCTACAGAACCATGAAGGAGGGTATCAAGGAAAAAAAGGAGAGTTCACACAAGTGGAGGTTCCAAATCTATGTTGATCACAAATAGCAAAAGAATCAGCTTTTCTTTTTCTTTTGGGTGGAGAAAAGGAAAGAAGAGGAAACGAATCTCCCAATGATCCAATCAGAGTTACAATAAAATAGCAGTTATATTTTTCAGCCATTGACTCTAGAAGTAGAAAGCCACAAAAAAACATTTAGTAAGAAAGAAAAGGCCACAAGCCATAATATTGTAACATGAAACTAGACAAACTGAAACTGCCAAATAACAATCTAACTTGGACAGAGTAAAACATTAAATCCCCATTCCCCAAGTACTGACAACCGAAACAATCCCCACACTACGACTACTTCCAATTTAAAATAAGCACAGACCAGTATGCATCCTTGTCATGCCACATCTATAATCAAGAGGACAAGTGACTATGCTAATAATATATGGGTTCACAGAAAAACCATCACTTTTAATAATGGTGCTGAGTCCATCTGCTTCTTTGTGAGGCCATTTGGCATGCTTTAAGAGGCAAATCCTGGAATTCCACAAACTTACCATTGAGGAATCCCTTAAATGTGCCATTAAGCTCATTACTCGAGGCACAATAACTTGAATTAAGGGCATTTGCACAGCGAGACCACCAGAATTTCCTGCTGCTGAGTAGTGAATCAACTCTGAAACAACTGTGGACATGCAGAGTTAGAAAATATGAAGAATTAGCTGATGGGTGAAACCTGCTGAATAATGTAAATATTCAATATCACAATCTAATGTTTTGTAGCATTTTTAGCTTCCACATGCAACAAGAAGGGACTTCAATAAGGCAGTGTAATATCCGTCTACAAAATGGTAAAAGCAATAGAAGTAGTCCTGCTAAAAATATAGAAATACTTGAGTCCTCATTACGACTGATAAGCTACGAAGAAGTGCATTGACATCCATAAGTTAAAGCACGAAATTCAACCCTCGTTCATGATCTTGCATTTTACAAGTGGAGAAGACAAAGCAAAGGACATCTTTATGTTATAAAACAAATGGCTAAAAGCAAGCCTTTCCAAACACATTAGATGATATAAATCACTATCTACACTATGCACAAACTGCAAAGAATCTATGGTAAAGATCACAATTCATACCCATTGAATTGGAATGATAAGGGAAGGGTATTGTTGAAAAGTTCCTAGCCCAAGTCCATTTATTTTCCAAACTCATCCACTCACTTCACTTATCTTCAGAAGGAGCATAGTATGGCATCTTTGTTTTTTTGGCAATATTAGCATAATGTGATGTGAAATCTAGAAGATTGTTCCAGACATAACAGACAAAATTTTAAACAAGAGAGAGGCAGTTACTTGCACAAGAATATATCATCTACCATCATCCAACTGCAACAGCTATTATAGCAATATAGTATTGCCTCCAGATTTATACATTTTATAACCTGCAACTAATTTTTACATGCAGCTGACAGCAAGTCCAGACAGTTTCGATTTAAAAATAAACACGTGAGAATTTCAGGATTTAAGTTTATGTTGATATAATCAATTTAAAACAGGCTTAATACAAACAGCCATCCATTAGAAGCTGATATAGAAAATAATACCATTTACAGATGCCTCTGAAAGGGGATCTGGATTCAAATTTGAGAGAGCTGTAAGTACCAATGGATGAGAAGCAAGCAGCGAACCAGATAGCCTGAAAGGAGGAGAAAAAACAAGCTCAATTAATTTTTCCATATAAGTTACAGTGGCCTAATTTTGTTAAGAATAAGGATAGCAGGTGTATATTAGTAGCCTTATACAGAAATCCTTGAAGGTCCAAAATTCAGTGCTAAAACTGTAAAGAGAGCAGTTTAGGCATGCATAGAATGCCTATATGCATTAAAATGGACATCTGCTAATTGCTGATAACAAAAAGATGATCAAGTTCAACAAAACTTTTATATATCCTTCGCGTAAGAGATAGTAAGATCTCATCATGCAGTTCATAAACCATCTCAAATCAACACATGCATCAGGACAGGACAAGCTCTTACCCATGTCTTAGCCGCAGCCAAGATGCAAAGGCTTCAAGAACCTGAAAAACATAGGACGGAATTATTTAATTAAAAAAAGATAAAGATAAAAGGAGAAAGACTGAAAAATATAGCCTTAATGCCTTAAAGAAAACACTAAATTGCCATGGGTATACTAAGGAACTTTTAGTTCTTTAATAACCACATCTTCTCATTTTTATTTAATACAACAATGCTTCACCATTATTCTCACAAAGTTGGGGTCAGTTATATGGATCATATATCACTCTTTTCCCTCAATGAAGGAAAAAAAAGAAGCCCAATCTAGGGTAAAAATAAATAAATAATTAATAACTTAATAGCGTCCTGCATTCAAAACAAATATTCAAATGGATTTAACTTTTACGCTTGTGAGAACATTTTAGAAAGGTTTAGGACTTAATGGAATGCTACAAGTGTTGCACCCATGATACTGGTGCCTAAGAGATGTAATATAATCATCAAACAAAAGGTTAACGTTTAGTTTATCATTATTTAAAAAAGGAAATGGTATTTTGCATATTTTTAATCATGAAATTAGATAAAGACCTTCAACATGCAAATTGTGATTTATAACTACCCCATTGTCAACTTGTTTTCTTTTAGGAAAGAAGTAGTTAATATGGAAACTTTATGTCTTACACCAAACTCCCTTTTTACCCTCTAAATAATATAGATGCCAAGAGATTTAGAACTTAATTACAAAAAATACAAAGGTTTAGGACAACAATGATGTCTTTCCTAAAAATTAATTATTGAAACATGCTTCTATAGGTTGCTTTAAATAAATGTTAGGAGTATATTCACATCGTACTTTTTCCATAGTATATGACATACATCAACTTGTTTTAATTATGTAAAACCTAATGCAAACCTTAATAAGCATCCATCATAGAGAAACAAGTATATTATAAATCATCCTAAAAGAAGCAAGTATATTATATACTATAATGGGGAAAGAAAACACCATAAGATGTAGACATATACAAAACAATTACGCTATCATGGCTTCAAATGCCTCTTAACACATTGTGACAATAAAAGGGAAAGGGAAAGGGGGGAAAAATTATGCACTTAATGCGCCATGTGACAAGCAATGAACAACAATCAGTTTGTTGTTTATTATTTTTGTAGTATGTGCAGCTTAAAGAAGATGTCGGTATTTTGGATAAGTAGAAGACACAGGTAACAGAGTATACAGAATTTAGAAAAGCATGAATGTAAAAGTAATATTAATTATCCAAGAAAAATGTAATCTTATTAGATGGAGATCATCCCAAATTCCTCCAAGTGCCTCCACCTTTGTGGGATTAAATATAGAGCTTGAAAATAAATATAAGCAAAACTCACTATCTCCTCAAATTTCTCCCCTTCCCTCATAAAACACCTTACAAGCTATGGTCTAAAAGCCCTCCACAAAAATCACTTCATTCCCTCCAAATGACTCCATTGATAAAAAAAAAAAAATGTCTCCCAATTTAGCAAATTGCAGTAAAAGCATGTTTCTAAGGAGAGAACATGCATGGGTGCAGTTGTACAAGTAAAATGAAGGCAAAGATTATTCATTTTGCAGAAATCAGTGTATGACATAGATATACATGCAGAAAACCCATTGGAGATCATTTCCTGAAATTGCCTCCCTAGAAATTGACCCAGCATGTCCATCACATCACGGCAAAGGAAAACAAGTGAAGATATGCTGAACCTGCTCTTTAAGTTCATTGATATTCAAACATGCTGTCAAAATATTTAAAGCAACTTCCATCTGAGAAGTAAGCTCCTTTTCAAATTGCCTTCGCCTTTCCGGCCGAGCTGCTATCTTGTAGTTGAAAACTTCCTGATAAGAGTAAAATAAGTAGCTGGGATCAATTTACCATACATCTATATGGCAATAGCTTGGACTTTATGAAAACTCTCCAGACCCTGTCAAGTATGAACTCTTGTGCAGGTACAACACTCGATATCACCTCAGAAACAATGAAAAAGAAGTTTAATGAACACAAGTAATATATGGTCTCATAAAATTTCATATACAGAAGTGAAGTGTCAAAATAGCTGTGCTTCCAAATGGTTTCAATCAAAACTCGTGAAAAGGCAAAATTCAAACCAGATTCTTGTATTGCAAATCAACCCTAAAGTACCACCACATCTATTATGTCTTAACTGTTTGATTCCATGTTATTTAATTCTGCTTGCACAATCCATGAAAGTCCAGCAATTGCAAATTATTTCCATTAGACAAAAGATTAAACAAATCCAATTCAATATACAACTTCTCATTGTTTTGATAATTTTATTAGAAACATCTACCACTGGGCAATCACTATGTATCTTCAAAAAAAGAACCGTTGGGATGACATGCTAGGCCAGTAGGGGCATATGACCAAACTCGCATGGGAAAGAAGAAAATATTGGCAAAAGAAAATGAAATCTATTAAACAGTTTTCAGATTGACTGTTCACAGAAATATCTATCCAGTTAAAATAATTATTCTGATCATTTATTTTTATTTGGATATGTAAAAAAAAGAAGAAAAAATCAATATTGATGAAAATATGTGAATATAGAAGTCGTATACAAGAATAGGAGCAAAGATAAAAGGACAAAAAAGAAACAAACAAGTCAATCAATAATCAGCACAAAAACTCTCAGAGAAAATCTTCTTCCTAATGTATCCACAAAATCTGATCATCCCCAACGCTAGAAAAAGTATTAGCATATTACTGAAATGAAAAAAAAAAAAAAACAGTTTATCAAGCATATCTAATATCTGCCAATTTAAATTAGGTCAAAAGATAAGATTCCAAGAGATAATACCTAGGTAATCTGAAACACATGCATGCACCATTCAGAAGGTTCAAACAGAGTGGATATGTGAAACTCCAAAGTCAACCAGCAGATCTAGCGAGAATCTCAAATGGATTTCTGAACAAACCTTTGAAGATATATGCCTCAAAATATCATCCCAACCTCTATAGATATGCTTCCATTAACTAAGCCCGTACATGCTACCATAAAATATAACACTTTATAGGAAATGAAACCTCATTAGTTCCAAAATCCCGACTTTTGTACTTTGCTACAATGACATCCTCTCAATGAGGCAAATGCTTATAAGCAAATCTCAAGAACCATTTCAAAGCAATTTATTAAAAAATAAATTATTTTTAATACTCAGACAAACATGAGACAGGCACAGATGGATTACTTAGCACTTCACAACAAATATACCAGAGAGACTTCCAAGTACCACACTTGCTCCACCAGGGCCATAAGAACCAACAAGACACTTCTACTATGTTTGTCTGAGCAGATTACCCCACAAAAATCTTCAGGGAGTTTTTATCCATAGTCATAGATCCCATAAGCACCCAATATCATTGTGGCACATAAATTTTTTTTCAATAAAAAAGAAATGCTTTTCAATAGGGGGAAGGGAAAAAAAAATCCTAAGAAGCACTTCTACAGGGGAACAAAACTTATTTAGTATTTGTTCAGTACATGCAGGAGCTTCCAGGCAGCCAAAGCTAGCTAAGTACAGGAATGACAAACCTTTCTCATATATTCACAGGTGATAAACATAATAAACATAGCTGGTGCATTATCACCATCTGAAGTAAAAGCAATTGAAAAAAATTCGGACAAGTACAAATATACCTCTGGTAGTACTTCAAGCAACTCTAAGAACCCTGGCACAAATTCAGGATGAGAAGTCATCTCATCCCTAAGCCAATTCACAATACCACCATCTCCCCAATCTTCTGTCAGGACATGTACAGCCAAGGCCGCTACTGCAATGCTAATCTACAGTCCCAAAATATTCTTTTAATACCTCCTTGCCAATATAAAATATGGGACAATAAGAGAAGAAACTTTTGTGAATACCTGAGTCCTAACTTTAGGAGGCCCTTTGTGGAACTTTTTAAGTAAATTCTGCATTCAACAAATAATCATCAAATATGGAAAACAACATGCAAAAGAACCCCAAGATTAAAGGCTGATGATTGTCTTGAAACTCTCATTATAAATTGCATGCGGCCATTGTTCAGATCCCAGAAAAATAACTCTTTTCTTTAAGCTACTTACATGGCGCAGATTAGACTTAACCAATCCAGAAGACAGCAGATCCAATTATTTCCATACAGATGAAACATATCTCATTAGAATGGCTGCACTGGAAATCTCAAAACTTTAGCCAATGTAGCAGTACACCTTTTCTTCTTTGCACAGCATGTCTACCTATTTACATGATATGTGGCATGCTATGCCAACAAAAAAGGAGGACTTGAAAAACACATTTTAAGAATGTCTGGGAATAAATTTACGTTTGAAAGGTTTAGAGATAAACTAAAAAATCACAGAAAGATTAAGAGCTTAGACCGCATTTATTCCTAACTCATTTAACATAACATAGTAAGGGGCCTGTGGGGTTTCTAGATACAGTGACATATACCAATGCCTTCAAAACTTGTTACCATTCACTTGATGTAAGTTCTTCCTTTTAAAATCTGATAATTGATAAGCATGAAACAATTACATCAGTGAAACTATACCTTAAATCTAGTGACCCCTACAACTAAAGGCAAATAGAATCAGAATCCGGAACCCATATAACATAGGTTAGTTACAGCACAATCACTGTTCATATAACTTTTTTTTTTTCCCTTGGACACTACTTTCCTTATAGAAAAGGATACTATCATTGGATAACTACACTGAGGAAGTTAACGATACAAATGCAGAAGAGTACATGTCAAATCTAAGCATGATTACATGTATAACTTCACTTACATTTAAAGAGTCCCTTAATGGGCGAAATGCTTCTGAAGGAAGCTCTTCAAAATCTCTTTGTACCTAAATTAACAAACACTAGTAAATGAGCTGATATCATCATGTATAAGAAGAAAGGGGGCTTCTGCATAAGGGGATTCCCAAAAGTCAACACACAAACTATAAATCAAAGCTGAATGATGGAAATTACCTTGCTTCTAAGGGTCTGGGAACAGAAGATTAAAGTTTCCAGATTGCTGGTTGAATCATGAAGCAAATTATCTGCAACCTGAGGAAGGATTTAATAACAAATGCCATGCTCTCAACCAATATAGTTAATAGTTTCAACATTAAACAAGAGAAATAACTTCAACAAGAAACAGAGATAACAGGCTATATGCTCTAAATCAGCACATTAATCATAAATTGTCTTAAAGGTAAATTAACAATCTGTGAACCTAGTCTTGTGATGTTTCTCTCCAGTTCTCATAAAACTTTACCCATCTGAATTCTGGACATTTCATTTATGCATTGTTTTTCTATCACGTAGCTTATTGAGCTTTTTGGCAATTTTCATCCCACCCCCTATGTGCATATTAATTTAAAGTGCTCTTCCTCTAAGAACTTCATAAGTTATGAGTCAGCACTATATAGGAGGTACAAAAAGTATAGGCACTTCAGGAAAGTCCAAATCCTCGGGTAAATGTGCATGGGTGAGGTAAACATGCACCCAAATTCAAGCAAGCAAGTGTGATTTACCTTTTTTTTATTATAAGCATGAATTACCATTTAATAACATAAAAACATGGAATTCCATTTCAAAGGATCCAAGAGGCTACCAAAATTGGAAGCAAGATTACTTCCAACAAAACTCATCAAAAAGATCAAGGACAGTTGAACATTCACGATAACATCCTGCACATCATCTACACAAGTGCTGTGGACCCAGCTTTAATGGTAGAAGACATGCCTTTATACCATCAAGAACATGCCTTTGACTTGCTCATCAAACAACTGAAATAACTAAAGCCTTGTTCACATTAGGTGCAATCAACTATATGGATCATACTTCGCCATTACACTCACAAACCATTATTTCATAAGTACCTAAATATGTAATGTTTTTCTTCATATCTTTTCCAATCTCCCCTATCTCTATATAAGTGAGTAGTCTTTCAAGTGCTGCAACGCCTAACCAGTGTCCCTAAAGCGCATCTTTGCATTTAACCAAATCATCTCACTTGTACCTCTCTCATTTTCCCATTGATGGGTGTTATCCCAACTTTCTCTTTGATACATCCATTAATTACCATATCCAGCCCCATGTCTCCACAAATCCACCTTAACATTCCCATTTCCGTTATTCTCATCTTATTCTCATGTCAGTAGTTTAGTGTCCAACATTCAAACCCATAGAGCACTGCTTGTCATATAGACCTATAGTAGAATTTACCTCAAACTTTATGAGCACCTAGCAGTTGCATTAAAAAACTAAAGAACAAGTCCATTCATCTTGGATTTTTGTGTGTTGCATATTTATCAATGCCTCATTTTTTTTATTTTTTTTTATTAGTTTCAACCTGAGATACATAAAACTCTCGCTTAAAGATATATCTTGTTCCCCTACTTTCATAAATATTCATTTATGCTCCTATTGTGACTAAAATTGAACTCCATATACCAAGTTTTTACCCTGTATTGTAAATACAGACACCTTCCCCTTAAAGTTTCAGTCTCGTTTATCAATTGATATCTTCTTCCCAATTAAAAAAGGTGACATTAGGATGAATCTTCGGATTTGTGGATAAAACTAATAATGGAGATAAACTAGACCTCTAGCTCTTCAAGATATGCACAACGTTAACGAAAAAACTTTCTTTTTAACTCAATACCAAATAAGCAAAGCTTTTCAAGTGGATTCCGAATAAGTTTATCTACATCTTCTCCCTAATAGAGACATCATGCACAACCTCAAGCTAACATGCAAAGGATCCCTTACTCGCAGTCCTCTTGTCACTAAAATTGAACCTCATATATTCTGTTCTCAACCTACTTAGTACAGATCCCCTTGCCATAATATTCATATGCTTGATTATATATGTCTTTTGCTATAAACAAATGAATTTGAAAGATTTCTGAAAATGGTCCTATGATCAATTGTTGCCACACTACAGATCATGTCAAACAAGGATGAACTCTATCTTCACCAATCAAAGAAATCAGAATTTTATCTTCCATTGAATTGAAGATTACATTTGTTCAAAACCTTCACACAACAATGCTGGGTGTGCTTCCACAAGCAACATCTAAATGAGAGAAGAACCCACCTAATTATTTCCTTGAAGATCACAAAGGATTTAGTATGCAAACCACCCATGTAAAAGGCATTTTTTATTGCCCCACATTTAAGCAAATATACCTATAGCATTGACCTCCACTCCCACTCACAAAAATTCAGCAACCCTCCTAAAAATGCAATATAAAGACACAGAGCATATAGGTAAACACTGAAAATGTAAGTTCCTTTTGACCTGCTAGCTTATTCTAGAATCTAACCAGCACACCACAGTCACCAACCATGCCAATGCAGCAAATCCGAACAACTCAAAATTCAAAAGACAAAATCAAATCTCAGCTCTTCTCCGTCATACATAAAAGATATCTGCATCTATAAACCACGTTGACAAAAAAAAAAAAAATTTAAATGAAGGGGAAAAAAAAAAGAATCGCACGGTCAAAAACTCACGCTTCAATTCTATTACAATCAAAGAAAGTAATTCGAAAATCCATTCATAGCTCGGATTGAATACAGGGTAACTTTTTTTTTCCATTGAAATATCGAATAACTCCTATCCCAGGGTAAACTCAATCTCTAGCTAAACTCACCATCACACCATAGAAATCCGCCAATCCAAAACACTTCAAATGCAACTCAGAATTCAAATTCAAATCTTTATCACCCCCATTTATAACTATACTAATACAAATTCAAAATCATTATCTTACTAGGGGTTTACGTATCCGATATCCCGGTTCACGGAACCACGTACTTCCATTATAATGGAAATCGAACCACTTTTGCTTATTACCTGCCAGGCATCGATCGTCCGTTGAAAGTCTTGAAGAAATCGATCTGCTTGCATTCGAACAGCATCATCAGGATGATGGTACAGTGCATTTAGGGCTTCTTTCACAGTATTCTGTAGCTCCATAGCTCAAACAAACGATCATACACACACACTCTCTCCCTTCTCAATTCCAATTCAAATTCAAATCCTTACACCACTAAATAGTAATATAATATATATAAAAATTATACAGATATAGTATATATGTATATATAAGGTATAGTTAGGGTTTACGAGTATTATTATTTTATTGGTGGACTGGTCGTCAAATGTGTCGGATTGAATTGAAGGGTTTTTGGCGCCTCAGAGAGAGAGAGAGAGAGAGAGGTTTTGGGGGATTTTGAAGAGGGTTTGATTGGGAGAAAGTGATTTGGTGGTGAAGAGAGAGAGAGAGAGAGAGAAGGAGGACGATGGCCGTCGGATCTGATCAGATTTGAATTAGGAGAGGAGGCGTTTGGTTGGGATTCGGTGAGGTGGACTCTCAATAAGCTCGATGGTTACTGGTATTTCTGTGGGTCCCGCATTCCAAGTAATAATTATCTTTTACGGTTGGCTGTTATTCTATCAAAAGTTACTCTCGAGGAAGTGTTCTAAAAGGACCGCTGGCATCTCAACTCTCAAGTGCCACACTTCAAGCACTTTCTTTTTTTTTTCTTTTCCTTCCTTTTCCAGCTATCAGTTAGCCCAAATTCCAAACAATCTCCATGATTTTAATCGGGACAAAATTTTTAAGATAACTTTCTAATAAAATTAGATAATTTGAAATCTTTGAAATGTAGTAATCAGTAGAACTTATCTCTAGCCATGAAACTAGGAATTTGTACTTTTCTTCACTTCTTTTGTAAGTTTGACTATATTTTCAAATTTTTATTAATTAGTAATTGTATCCATAGAAATTTTCTATAAGAGAAGATATATTAATAAATATAGAATTCATAAGAAGAGTAATAAATGGAAATAATACACAATAGAAATTAAATATAAATGATATAATATAAGAATTAGCTAGCATAGGAATTAAGTTTATTCAACTTATGAAAATAAAAAGTAGACAATTATAGAGAACGGAATAGAACATATCTAAAGCTCAAACACAAATAGAATTCCAGAAGATAGTATAATGTATAAAAATCCCCATGGAACTTATGGACTAAGGTTTTTAAATTAAAAAAAAGAAATATTAAATTAAGAAAAATTAATAAATGATAATTTAGAAAATATGACATAAATGATGTTAGATATTGGTGGAAGTAGATCTAAATATTGGGATATAATAAAAAGGCTAAATAATAGAAGATTTCTGATTAAAAAATGGAAAGAAATGAATGAAGCAATAGAAGAATTAAGAAATAGGAAATATTTAGGAAAAAAAGAAAAATATTATTTTGTAAAAAATAGGTGTGATGTAAGGGAAAAACATAATACATTAAATCATCCAAAAAATTTAGAAATAATACAAAGATATAATATTCGGTTAAAAAATAAATAAGAAAAAGAATAAGAAGAACAAATAATGGAAACATTTTTAGATAATTGTTTTGTAGATTCCCAAGAACTAGAGGATTTAGAAGATATAGTGAAAAAAGTAAAGAGATTATAAGGAAATAAACCTTTAGAAAATGAATCAATAACATCAAAACAAACATACAGTAGAGAACCTTTAAAATTCATGAATTCAATTGTTAGTAGTCACTATAAAAGTAAGAAATTATACTACAATATTTAACATAAGAGTAGAAAATCCTGTAGAACAATCAAGTATAACTCCTAATATAGAACCTAAAATAGTTTATAAAAGCTTAGGAAAATGCGTGCTTTTAGAAACATTTGATAAAAGAAATTTAGTAAACAATAAAAAAATACTCAATTTAGCAACCCATAAGTGACTAGATAATGGGAAAACTATAATGTAAGTAATAATGTCACAACAATGTATAATTTTTTAGAAAAATTTTTAGGAAATAATACTGTAGGTTTATGGGAAAGTTATAAAAGAAAATTTTCAAAACAATTTCATACAGATTTAGAATTAAGAACTAACCCTTATAATTTTATAAATAAAATTACTATGTTAGCAGTAAGTACACATTATAACATTAGTAATGATGTATAAGTATAAATAAATACGATAACAATTACAATTGCAAGAATAGAGATATGTTAAGAAAAATTTAAATAATTTTTTTTTAATCATTGTAATATGGCAAATTGTTACTATGAAACAAATATAGCGGATAAATTATTTTTAAAGTTACCAAGACCATTAAGACAACAAATTTATAAACAATTTAAAGAATAAAAAGAACCCATATTACTTATAGAACTAAACAATTTAGGCACAAGAGTACAATTTATGTTAGAATAATTAATAGAAAAATGTACAAGTATATAAATAACAAAACAATTAAAATGAGAATATAGTTTCCGTGAGAATATCTATACATGTCAGAAATATGGAGATAAGGAAAGTGGTAGACCAAAAAGGAAATAATATAAGCCAAGAGAAAAGAAAACCTGTAAAAGGTATTATCTTAGAAGAAGTAAAGCAAGAAAACCTTATTTAAATAGAGAAAAACATATAAGAAAATATAATAAGGATAGAAATTATAAAAATACATTAACATATTTTACTTGTAAAAAGGAATGACATTTAACTAGTGATTATGATAAAAGACATAATATTCATGATAAGTGTATCACATTAATCAGTTATGTAGAAAAAGATATATTAAAAGTAGATGAGTTTATAAATGACACAAAAACCATATACAGTATAATTAATATAGAAGATAGAGAAGAAATTGACAGTAATAAAGATAACGATTATTTTATTCAACAAATTCTAAGAATAAAAAGAGAAATAGAAACATGATAAGAAATAAATGAAATAGGAGAAATGTTAGACAACATAAATATTCAAGAATTTGTAGATGATAAAATAAGATGTAGTCATGATTGGAACCAAAGATCAGGGTCTGATGATCATCGTTATAAATTTTGTAACAAGTATCTACAGTTAAAGCTTACGTGCAAATGTAACAACTATTTGATAGAAGCTTGTAAAATTTGCTTAAATAATCAACGAGAAATAATATGATTTAAAAAATATATCTTTAAAAAATAAGATATTGATGATTTAATTGAAAGGAGGGTATTGAGATTAGAAAAAAAAAGAAGTAGAAAGAATTGAAGAAAAATTAGACTTAGAAGAAAATATAGAACTAAAACACAGAAAAAAAAAAACAGGAAAAGAAATATTAATAGAAGATAAATCAAAAGATAACTATATAAACACGTCTAAAACATATTTTAGAATAGAAATGGACAGTAACTTATTGATGACAAATTTAAGATTTATTATAGGTAATTTTATCTTAAAAACATAAGCCTTAGTAAATACTAGAGTATCTAATAACTACATAGATAATAAACAAATTTCAAAACATTTGATTAAAAAATTACCAACAAGTGAATGTATATATGCAAAACAAATGGATAGTAGGTTAAATCAATATTGTAAAATACTAGCGAAACATAAAATAGCTTTAGAAATAGATAAAGGTTAGACAAATGGATTATACAGTTCTAGAACATACGTAAGAGATATGAAACTCAGTAAATACATATGTATAATAGAATTACAGTTTTTGTTAAATGACAATTATGGATTTAATCTAAACATATAAGGATTAACACTTTTAGCTTCTTCTATAATACCCATTTTAAGAGAAAAATGTGAATGTGATATACAATTGATAAAAACGTAGAAGAAGAAGAAAAAAGAAAAGAAATAGAAGAAGAACTATATAAATAGATAATAGAGGATTATGAGAATTTAGAATTGATAAATAACTATTTAAATTATAGAAAAATTTACAATTTTATAAAAACAAGAATAACAAAAATAGATAATATAATCAGTAAACTAGAAAAAGAAAAAGTTATAGGAGAAAATCTCATAAAATTATAAGATAGAAATAAGATATATTGTAAATTAGATATATTTAATCCAGATTTAAAAATAAGGTCTAAGAAAATAGAATGTGATAATTTGGAAAGAAAAGAATTTGATATGCATATTGAAGAATTATTAAAATTGGGAGTTATCAAAAGATTTAATAATCCTTATAGAAGGCTAGCATTTATTGTTAGAAAGAATAGTGAAATTGTTAGAGGAAAGAGAGGAATGGTAATAGATTATAGACGTCTAAATGATAATATAAAGACAAATGTATACGATATCCTTGATAAAACAGATTTAATAAATAGAATGCAAAGTGGTAATACTTTTAGCAAATTTGACTATAAATCAGGACTTTGGCGAATTAGAATACATGAAAAATCAATCCCGTAGATAGCTTTTATATATCCATTAGGACATTTTGAGTGGTTAATTATGTCATTTGGATTTAAAAAGTTCATTCAATCTTTCAAAGGAAGATGGATGAGGTTTTTTAAAATATCCCTTTATTTATGTGTATATAGATGATATTTTAATACATTCTAAAACTGAAAAAGAACATACGTCCTGTCTAAAGATAATTTTATCTGAATTTCTTATAAACAAAATAGTTATAAGTAGCATAAAGGCTCGATTTTACAGAAAAAAGATAAAATTTTTAGGGGTAGAAATAGGCAACAAGGAAATTAAATTACAACCTCATATTTCTAAAAGGGTTTTAGAATTTAGTGAAGATTTTAACAAAAAGGCTTTACAAAAGTTTTTATGATTAGTTAATTATACAAGATTATTTATAAAAACTTAGGAAAATATACCAAACAATAATACTAGAAGATAAGTAATTTTAAACCTTTGAACATAGAAAACTTGAATAAATTAGACAGATAAAAGAATTGGTAAGAAACTTCCCAAATTTAAGGTTACCATTAAACAACAACTATTTAATTGTAAAAATAGATAGGGAGTTGTCATAAAAAGGAAACCTCATAAATATGTCTAAAAAAATGAAGAAGAAGTTTGTAGATATAGTAGTGGTACATTTAAGGAAAAAGGATTAACTAATAGGGGTGGTTGCGGTTCGGTTGGTACACTTCACCCACCTTACAAAACTGAATCTATTATAACGGTTCAATTTTTTTTTTTTAAGTAAAACCTAACCATACTGTTCGATTCATAAATTTTTCGAACTTAATTAAAACATATTTAATTTGGTCTAATCCATTGTTCAAACCGTTTATGTCAAATTTTCATTAAAATTTTTTATCTCAAATCAATATAAAATTTCAAATAGAATTTATTCAACTTAATCTTAATAATTGACACAAAATTATGATAAAGAATAACAAGATGTGAAAATTTTGATGAAATTTATGAAAATTGATGGAAAAAAATATAAAAAAGTACAAAATAATTGCATAAAATTTTTTTTATTTAACTAAATGGTTTGATTCGGTTCTGTACGATTTAATTCGCTTTCCCGAATAGAACTAGAAATTATTTATACATAACCGAACCAAACGGTTTCCAAAAAAAAAAAACCAATTTTTTAATTTAGTTCAATTTGGTTTACAATTTGTTCTACTGTTCGCGATTTTTTTACCTAGCCTTATTAACCAGTAATATAGATATTGAGATTCGTACTGTAATTTATGGATTGAATAGTTTTAGATTATTTTGTATTAATAAAGCTGAAATTTTAATAAAATCTAATTGTGAGGTCATTGTTAGGTTTTACAAAAACAAGAATAATAGGAGCATGTCATAGAAAAAGTGGATCAAGTTTATAAATATTTTAATCAATAATGAATATAAAGTAGAAGTAGAACATATAAAAGGAAAAGATAATAATTTAGCTAATGCTTTGAGCAAGTATATTTTTAATGGAGAACTACAATAATAGACCACTTCAATAAAATCTAATGAGCCAAAGCACAATGGTATAAGGGTATTCTCATTCAATGGTAGACAAATGGACATGATGAATAAATAAAGGCTAATAACTTTCAAGCTCACTCTAAGGCTTAGTAGCAACAATAGTAACATATTCCCCATGATGAATTATAATGGAATAGAACTCCTATTCATCCAAAAAACTCATCTCTAGAATTTAAACAATCAATTAAAGTAGAATAGACGAAACCTAAAAGGTACTTATTCATGTAGTATGGAAACTTCAAACTATAGATAAAAATAAATTGAAAGTTTGTGTAGTCTTATCAAATTACTTTATAAAAAGAAATAATGAATTTGCTTCTAGACAAGTAGGTATACAGTTTTCACAATACAAAAGGTTTCACTATTATGCAATAATGAATGGACTTAATTTAGGAATATACAAATAATGGGGTAAAGTAATTTCTCAGATTTGAAATTATAATGGCCCAATCTAGAGTGGATATAATTCTAACACTAAAGCTAGAGAAAAATTATTTGAATTTCTAGAGAATGAAGAATTTTTAATAGACCCACAATTAATAAGCAAATGTAGACATCAAGTAGAAAAAATGCCATTGATAGAAAAGAAAGAAACCTTAGACAAATGGAAAACTTTTAAACAAACATTTCTTATATATCATATTAGACAAGAAGAAGATAAAGATTTATATACAAATAGATATATACATACATTTTCTTTAAAAGGCATTCATACATCAGTAAATTAGCAGAAAAGATTTTTTTGGAACCATTTCATGTCCTATAATTCCATGTGTTAAAGATAATGGATAAGAATACTTTCCCTTGTATATTCATAAATGAAAACAATGAAGTAGAATTTTGCATCTATAAATTCGATATTGAATTAAAAAATTTTATGAGTATTTTTATAGGAGAATACTGTTTTATAGAACAAAAATTGTTAGATTATGACTTGATAAACACAATTAGAGGGATGCCAGAACAATTCCAAAACTCATAACTTGATTCCATAATAAGAAAAAGTAGCAAAAATAATTGCATCATATTATGATAATTCAGAAAGAAGAAGGAAACTGCATGTAAAAATGACTTTTCATTTCATTCCCTAGAATGGTTTGTGTAGGCCTCACAACCAATCACTCAAGGTTTCGATCGGCTAAAAGATCCGATCAAGCCTAAATTATAAACTATTGAGAGAAATATTAGTAAAAATGACCCCGTAAATTTGAATTTAAGAAAATAAGTAATAAAATAAGAGACTATAAAATTTTCAAATTTTAAGCATAATAATTGCTAATTACCGAAAAGGCAAAAAGTGTAATCTAATAACTAATAAATTACCAAAGATAGATTATATGTATACTAAAAATTTTAGAATGACCAAAATAATAATTAGGAATGTTCACATGTACCCCATATGTATTTATGTATAGATAAAAATACACGAAATTACCTAAATTGGCCAAAAACTTAGTAAATAATTAAATAATTAAATAAAATTATAAATTAATTGTGGAAAATTCAGAAAAAAATTAGAAAAGTGTAGAATGATGCAAATCTGGTCGTGGCAAGTCAGAATCTGAAAAAGAAAAATTAACCAATTAGAATTAAACAACACAAAAGCCAAAAATTAAAGGATAAGGCAATTGTCTTGTCTAATTTAATGCACAATAATTACACTAAAGCTCTATAAATAGCAAGAAAAATCTAAGAACTCATTTGGACAGTTAGAAATTAGAGAAAATTAGGGAGAAGCGAAAATTGAGAGAAAAATTCGAGTTAGAAAAAAAATAAGAAAAACTATGCAATTAGGGCCTTTAAAGGGAACCCCCACCAGACGAGTAGCTGGCAGTAGACGGCCACCACCACCACATGGTGGTGGCAGCACCCAAGCCTGCCGACAAGGCCACGATGGCCGGAGCCACTCAGATCGGTGAGTTCGATTTCTAGCCCGATTCTTATGTAATTTTGTAAAAATAGTAAATATTATTAGAAAATTATGAATTTTGTTATTCTGGAATATTTTTGTATGTAGTTTTTAGGAAAAATATTATTTTGATGAAAATATGTCCTGTAATATATGGTCCTTAAGAAATCATGCAAAATTGAGTATATTTCGGTTTAAAAATAAATGACCTTAAGAGTGTAGTTTCGAGCCCAAAATTTTTGTGTAGATTACTTAGATGATATAGAATAGTGCTATGAAGCCCATTTTCAAAAATTAATTTTTGAAATTTTTAGATAATTTTTAGGCCCTAAAAAGAGGCATAAAATGGGTAATTTAGGGTTAATTAAGTAATTAAATGGTTAATTGCTAATTTAGTGAATAAGTATATGTTTTAGGATGTTGAAATCTGATGGAGTATGATACTTGTAGCATTTAGGGTGTTAGATATAATTATTAGGTTAATTATGTAGTGAATAAGTAATATGAAAAAATAGTTAATTTTAAGCTAATTTTGTAAATTAGGGTAATTAGTAGTAAAATCTTATTTAGGATGAACTTAGACATTTTGAAATGATAATTGATGTTGAGAGATGATAATTAGAGTGATAGAAATATTAGAAGTGTATTATATACATAAAAAGTAATAATACGTAATATGTAATTTTTAGAAATATAATAAATAGAAAATATTATAATAAAAATTGAAAATTTGATAATAATAAAAATGTACAGTAAATCTGATAGGAAACTTGAATTTATGTAATTATATGAAAAATGTAAAAATTTCTCACATTAGGAGTGAATTCAATACACTAATATGGATTTAAGTGTACTAGGTGAAATAAAATACTGACTAGGGGTAATGATGATATTTAGGAGATCGGGAAGTAATGTGATTAATTTCATATTATGGGTTGAAACGAATTTATAGTATAAAACAATACTTAGAATCGAACTAGAACCTAATTTAGAAATCGATGCGAAAACCGAACCCGAACCTAACCCCAAACCTAGAATAATTGTAAAAGACTTAAGACCTAGATAATTAAGCATATTAAACCCTAAACAAAATATAATAATAAACGTTATAGGATAAAATGAACCTATAATAGTTATATGAAAAGCTGAAACCACGTTTGTGTTATGGGGATAATTGGCAATGGCCTGAGTAAATTGGACCTCGAGTGAGTAAGCGAGGAGTCGAGGTAAGTTGGGATTAATACAATGCTGTATTTTAGAGGCTTGAGATTATGCTTGGTTGTGCTTGTTAGATAGTTGGATGTGTGCATGTGCTTGATTATAGGTGATATTATGATTCTATTTGTTGTTCTGGCATGTATTGTATGATTTGTATGAAATGATTGATCATCCTAAACTGGACTTAATCAAATATACAGCTAGTAATCATAATCCGACATACATGGCAACCCGTTAAGGGAACTTAGGACTCTCCGGCCAAATATTGACCCCTTCGAAAGGGATAGCGCAGGATTATATAATGGTCCCTTCTTCATCCTTAGCCGAACTAAGTGACAGGAGAGGAGATTGTGGCGAGGGTGAAGTCAATGGTTCGAAGGTAGTCGCGAGAGGAGCGAGGCCTCCATTGCACAAGCCTGGGTTTGGTCGTGAGCTGTTACATTAATGGCAACTCCTCAACCCGGATTAGAGCGGCCGCAATTTCTCTAATCTCATGACGGGCCGAATAACGTCGTGCAATGGCATTTGCTTGCACATACATTGCACCTAATAAGTGATTGAAAATCTTGTTGTGTTTTTTGTATAGTTTTAAGTCCTCCATCCTAACTTACTGAGTTGTGGTTGCTCACATCCCTATAGACGTCGTGCAGGTGCTGGCTAAGAAGCGGCAACCAATTACTCTAAAGCTAGCAACTACTGGATATTAGGGAGTAAGGAAAAACATTGAAGAATAAATACATAATTTTACGGCCTAAGTTTTTATTTTAGAATTATTTTTCATTTCTAAATAATGTAATAACTAAGAAATATATTACAGAGAAATATTGTAAACTTTAACTACAATAACTAAAGTATAGTGTATATATATATTTCCTCACTTTCTTAGGTAAATGATCTATTTAAATTACAAATTGTTTACTTCAAAACGGGTTAGTCGTGGACGCCTTGTATAGATCAAGTCTCAGATAGCAGTTGTAAGGCTTCTATCTTAAGATGGTTTACACGGCGGGGCTGTTACAACTCTACCGCTTCAAGGCGTGACAATTTGGATATGATATAAGACCAACACATCATACCATTCATGTAGACGTCGAATATGGGCCAAATCTCGAGAAAAATAAAAATCAAGTAAATAAAAAAAAATTTTAGAAAGACTTTAGTTGAATAAATTAGAAATTGAAAACGTTATCAGTTAGCCCGAATTCCAAAACAACCTCATGATTATTTTTTAATTTTTCAAAGTAAGATTTACAACATTTTTTTTTTAAAGAACAACAAGCTTTATAGGGGCTTGTAGAAACTAAAACCAAGAGCGTCATAAAAAAGTATGAAAATTATTTCACACAAGAAAACTCAAGGTCTGCAATGAAAGGATGAAGATAATTCTAAAAAAGGAGAAGATTGTCTCAACACTTGATGATGATAAGTTTGAAAAAAGGAGAGATTCCCTCAAAGAAACAACTTTCTCTGATAAGAAACTTTAGCAAAATTATTATACTATTTATTATATGAAAAAGTATATTTTTTTGATAAATTATTGTATTGTTTACTGTAAAAAAAAAAAAAAGAAGCAAACTCTCATCTTTTTAAATTATTATACTTTTTAAAAATCTTTACATTTTTACCCTTAAAAAAGAATCCAATGCCAAGGTATGCTCCATCCATTGGTATTTTATATAAGCCATAATTGCAAACTATGAAAAGATCATCAGAGAAAAAACACAGGTCATGTAACACTTCAAATACTCTCTTGTAGACATTCACATCTCCTATCTTCGTTACCTACATTATGTAAGCATATCTTCTGGATGCAATAATACAATATATTCTTCTATTATGTAAGCTCTAAATCTCTACTCTTTATATTATTTTTAGGCCCTAACTCCCTAGTGAAAGGGAATTAGGTTATTCGTTCATTAGTCTAGTTATTATTATTATCTTTATTTTCTTCTACACCCTCTTTCTCATTTTTTTTTTTTTACTTTTCCTGTAAATAACAACATGCATTTCATTAAATATAATAAGGTTAATACAAGCAAAGGCCTCAATAAGTTCATGGGTTAGTATCCATTCCATACTTTCAATACAAACTTCCAAAAGATCATTAGCAACTATATTAGAAATATTTATTGAGATGTTTTGTTGGAAAAACCAAGGTCTTCATTCCTCTTTTGATCACTATGCACTAAATGATTAATTCTCATTGTAAGTTGGTATTTTTGTGATTAGGTTCCAAACAACCAATTTAAGACGTTTAAAAGAGTAACTCAGATAAGTTAAAAACTTAGAAGGAGTTTAGCAATATTAGTCAAGGAAACTCCGTAAGCTAGGAATTCAAAAATATAATAAAATATTAAAAATATAGCTAAAAGTAGTGAATTTTACTATATCATTATATACATATCGAAAACGTACGAAACAGACATTGTTAGCTAACGAATATTTAGATATATGTTATATGGGTAATAAAATTATTAAATAATATATGGAAGACATGAATATATATTGGATATAATTATTATATGATTATATGTACCATAATTATTCAAAATATCTAAATAAGTGTTAAATTCATTAAATTAATAAAGAAAAATATGGAAAATTATTAAAAATTTTACTTAATATGCAAGCAATTCTAGAAGAAGCCTAGAGATTGATTATGAAGTAGTGTAGCCTAAGGATGACACCTCATAAAGTTAGGAAATAGGAGAAAATTCAAATTACCCTAAAACTCTTCTATAAAAATATAAATTTCTCTTCTTGATGGAAGTTTAGGACATTTGAAGCTTTGAAAAAATCTAGGAGAGAGGAATAGAGAGAGGGGGTGAGGAAGGGAAAAATTAAGAAAATGTAAGGTAAATTAAGGGGGTTAAGGAGTTTTCGAAGAAAATCAACAGCTAGAAGTGCACCTAGGACGTAGCTTGAAGAAGTAGTAGGCACCTAGTTCAATTGACAAGCTCCTTCACTCCTACGGTGGCCAAAGCTCTAAGTTCTGGCGGCCACTAAGTTCTGGTAAGTAGTCGTTATTCCTTGTTTTTAACTAAAATTTTTAAAAATATATCAAATGAACTCCAAAAATTTTTAAACCTAGTTTTTCTAAGTATTTTTTTGATGGAGATCAAGCTACGGGACTTTTGACCCACAACTAAGCTCGGGGATCAATGGGGCTGGCACGATGAATCCTTATGTTCTAACCAACTCTTACTAAGACTGAGTACTTCCTTACCGAGTCACCTTCAATGTCATGCCATATGACCGCCCATTATTCTGTGATATGTTAAGTAATGGTTGCGCTCTAGTGCCGAGCCGACCTATCATTCGGCATCATCCTCACCAATAAGCCGAAAGATAGAGAATCTGGATTAATTAAGCCATCCCTGCTCCGACAAACCCATCTGTTCGTACTTTTTGTTCACATCTTATAACAACCTCGCTAATGCAGCATCGCTACATGTACAATATCATATATAGAATCCGTAGCACTAATGATTGTTTTCCTTGTATATTTATTTTTACCCTTTTGCATAATGTACTTTGCTAAATGCCCTTATTGTCTTTTCCCTTTTAGGCAAGTTGCCCTAACTTACAGGTATGAATACCCTTGTACTTGTAGCCGTAAGAAATTAGATTACCTTTAATACACTTAAGTACTTTTTTGTTTGTGTAAACACTATTTGTTTAGTCTTAACATCACTCTTATCATTTCCCTTAAGTAAAGTTAGGTTGGCGAGTAATCTCATTAGACCAATTCGTACATCATATCGAATTGTGCCATGAGTCCTCGGAAGTTTCATTGGTGCGTCATATCTTCTAGAGTTGTCCGTAGGTTTTACTTACTATTTCATTTGTTATTTTTACCCTTTCATACCTTTCCCCATTAACCCTTTTCAAGCTTTCTACAAACTTGAACTCATTAAGCAACTGGCCTTGTCTGTTTTTGGTCATGGTTCACAATATTTTCCTATGATGAATTCAAATCTCATACTAAATTTTAAAAATTATGAGTACTAATATAGGGTCTTTAAGAAGAAGGTTTTGCACACTAATTTTCAATCGCGTTTTCAAAAGAACCATTTAATGTTGTTTTAACCTAAATTTTTATGAGTAAACTCTTTAAATGTTATAATTTGGTGCTATGTAGTCGAGTTT
Organism: Lumnitzera littorea; assembly: GCA_024138015.1. NCBI lineage: Eukaryota > Viridiplantae > Streptophyta > Magnoliopsida > Myrtales > Combretaceae > Lumnitzera > Lumnitzera littorea. The sequence goes on along the minus strand of JAMXBB010000004.1, from coordinate 108,746,859 downwards.
TCAAAATTTAACCACTGAATGTTTGGAAAAATTTAGTTTTCATAAAAACAGTGCCCTTTATGTGTTTTTCTAAAAGAAGCTTTGGTAAACTTTCATCAAAATATGTTTAAAATTGATTTCCATCAACATGTAGTAGTTGAAAATGAATAATCTAAAGTTTTCTAGTATAGTGTTTATAAGTTTAGGTTGAAAATTAGTAACATGCAAGCTTAATCTTAAGGTTTCTTAAGAGATGATATATTTGATAAGTATAATACAAAATGGTTTCTATTATTGTAACACCCAAAAACTCAAAAAGCCATAGCCCTATTACATGTCAGCCTCTAAGGCATCTAGTAACCTACTACTTGTCTACGATTCACAAGTAAATGAACAACCACCAATTCATAATGAATATTCTATTAACATTAAATAAAGCATAGAGTGATTAACCACTTATCTCCAAATACATACCACCTGCAAGCACCATGACTAAATTCAAACATCTATAACTTATTCGATTTATTAAACCTCTGGACTCTAAACAAGGAGTTTCTTACTCCAGCAATACATAAAAATCAATAGGGAGTCACAAGCGACCATATACAATCCACAATATAAAATTCATATTCAATTAACTATTCAAAACTCTCTAACTGAGTCTAATAAAACAATTTTAAATATCAGCAAATCTCGTCCCATCATCAAAATAATAATAACCTACCTCCTCATCAAAGTAATAATAATCACAACCTGCTTCTTCATAGAACTCGGTAGTCTCTAAAGTACTTGTACCTACACCTGCAACTAAAAACCATAAGTCTTCGAATAGTGAGCTATGCCTAATACGAGACACCAAAAGTACATATGCATGTCAAACACAACAAGAATTTACACATAAATATACATAACTAATGTAACAAGCATAACTTAATTATCTTATTTATTAGTCAGCAAATAGCACAATCCCAGCATCCTAGGACTTTGAGTAACTCATGACTCCCATGCACATAATATATATACATAATAATATTGGTGTGTGTCACGCCCCGAAGCGGCAGAGTCGTAACAGCCCCCGTCGTGTAAACCATCATAAGATAGAAGTTGGCCTTACAACCGCTATCTTAGACCTGATCTACATAAGGCGTCCACGACTAACCCGCTTTGAAGGAAACAGTTTATAATTTAAATAAATCATTTCTTCAAGAAAGTGAGGAAAGATATATATATGATAATACAGTTATTACAATTTAGGTTTACAAGATTTCTCCGTAATACATTTCCTAGTTATTACATTATTCAAAAATGAGAAGTTCTAAAGTAAAAGCTTAAACCTTAAAAATATATTTATTCTTCACATGTTTTTCCTCACTCCCCAGGATCCAGCAGTTGTTAGCTTTAGAGTAATTGGAATCCGCTTCTTAGCCAGCACCTGCACGACGTCTATAAGGATGTGAGCAACCACAGCTCAGTAAGTTAGGACGAAGGACTTAAAACTATACTAGAAACACAACAAGGTTTTCAATCACTTATTAGATGCAATGCATGTACAAGCAAATGCCATCGCACGACGTTGTCCGACCCGTCGTGAGATTAGAGAAATTGCGCTCGCTCTAATCCAGGTCGAGGAGTTACCGTTAATGCAACAGCTCACGACCAAACCCAGGCTTGTGTAATGGAGACCTTGCTCCTCTCGCGATTACCTTCGAACCACTGTCTTTACCCCCGCCGCGACCTCCTCTCCTGTCATTTAGTTCGACTGAGGATGAATAAGGGACCATTTTGCAATCCTGCGCTATCCCTTCCGAAGGGGTCGGTATTTGGCCGGAGAGTCCTAAATCCCCTAACGGGTTGCCATGCATGTTCGATTAAGATTACTGGTCGTATATTTGATTAAGTCCAATTTAGGGTGATCAATCATTACATACAATTCATACAATATGCGCTAAAGCAACAAACATAATCATAGCATCACCCATAATCAAGCACATGCACGCATTCAACTATCTAACAAGCACAACCAAGCATAATCTTAAGCCTCCAAAATACAGCATCGTATTAATCCCAACTTACCTCGACTCCTCGCTCGCTCACTCGAGGTCCGATCTGCTCAGACCATCGCCGGTTATCCCTATAACACGAACGTGGTTTCAGCTTTTCATATAACTGTTATAGGTTCGTTTTATCCTATAATGCTTATTGTTAGGTTTTGTTTACGGTTTAATATGCCTAATTATCTAGGTATTAAGTCTTTTATAATTATTCTAGGTTTAGGTTTAGGTTCAGTCTCGGTTTCCGCATCAATTTCCAAATTAGGTTTTGGTTCGATTTTTAAATCCTAAACATGCTCGAATCCTAATGTGAAATTAATTACATTAAGCTCGAGTTTCCAAATATCCTATTGGGTCTTAATTTAGTATTCTAAGCTATTTGGTACACGCTAGTCCTAATTAGGGTATCGGATTTATCCCCGATGTGAGAAAATCTTACTTTTTTATATAATTACCTAAAATTCAATCTTAATTCAGATTTAATATTATTCTGATTTTTACTCTAATATTATATAAATAACCCTAATTTTTCCATATTTATTAATTTACAATTTCACATATTACTAATTTCTTATATTACTTACCTAATTTCCTTAATTAACTATACTTAGTACCTAAATGCTAGGATTAGGGTTCCACTGCAGAGATTAACTTCCTTAAACATCTAATTAAGATCCAAATCAGTAATTAACATCCTAATAACCTAATTAACTCCAAATTACCCAATTTTTCCATTATTTTAGGGCTAAAAATTAACTTAAAAATTTCGAAAATTAATTTTAAAAAAATGGCTTCATAGCACTGTTCTATGTCACATGAGCATCCTATAGAAAAATTTTGAGCCCCAAACTACATCCCTAAGCCTATTTAATTTCCGGTTTAATCATGTTTGGTTTTGAATAATTTGTTAAGGACCCTATATTTCCAGACATAATTAAACTAAATCAACATTTTTCCCTAAATCTACATACAATAAAACCTTAGAATAACAAGTTTCATAATTTTCTGGGCAAAATAACTAATTTTACAAAATTATACAAGAATCGAGCTGGAATTTGGACTCACCGGTTCAGGTGGCTCCGGCCACCGTGGGCCGCCGTGGCCTTGTCGGCCGGCCTGGGCGCTGCCATCAACGTGTGGTGGTGGTGGCCGTCCACTTCCAACTCCTCGTTTGGTGTGGGTTCCCTTTAAAACCCCTAACTGCACAGTTTTTTTTATTTTCTGAATTTTCTCTCGAATTTTCAACTCTCTCTAATTTTCTCTGATTTGTATCTATCCAAATGAGCTTATGAATTTTTCTTGCTATTTATAGACGATTTTTGTAATTATTATGCATTAATTTGACAAGATTTTGCCCAATTTCCTTGATTTTTGGCTTTTAAGTTGTTCAATTTTTATTGGTCAATTTTTCTTTTTCTGACCACGACCTGATCTTGCATCAGCTTATCCTCTTCTGATTTTTTTCTGATTTTTTTATAATTATTTTGTATTTTTATTTAATTATTTACTTAGTTTTCGGCCAATTTTAGTAATTACGCGTATTTTTATCTACACGTAAATACATGTAGGGTACACGTGAACATTCCTAAATATTATTTTGGTCATTCTAAAATTTTTAGTATACATATAATCTATCTCTACTAATTTATTAGTTATTATATTACACTTTTTGCCTTTTCGGTAATTAGCAATTATTATGTTTTTAATTTGAAAATTTTATAGTCTCCTATTTTATTACTTATTTTCTTGAATTCACGTTTACGAGGTCATTTTTACTAATATTCTTCTCAATAATTTATAATTTTGGTTTGATCGGATTTTTTTAACCGATCGCCCTAAACCTTGGGTTCTAAGCTCAATCCTACGGTTACTTAGCTTAACTTTGGGGCTTACAGTGTGGGTCTTACTCATCATTAAAGTAACCCTTCTTAAAATCTAACTAGGTCGTCTTAATACAAAACCCCCAAAAGGCGAGTCACTTACGATCACCAGGTGCCTCATTAACCTCGTGGGATCCTACTAAAGGGAGATCAAAGTCAAGCACACGTAGCATTACATTATTAAGTCAAAGTTTGCATTATTACTTGTCACATATTGCAACTCCAACCTATACAAGCACAACAAACAAGCAAGTGCCCACACCTGTCTCAAGTGACTCGTCAAAAATTGAATCTACATCATCGTAAAATGATAAATCAATAAAATTAACATTAGTTTAATCTTCAAATTCATCCTAGAATAAGTTCTCTCCTACTCTATCCACTCACTCCTCACTTCTACATGGACTATAACATGAGAAAGAGATAACTACTCAAGGAAATAGAGCTTTTTAGAATCTATTTTGACATGTAAAGTTAATGAAAAATACATTAAAGATGTTTAGGAATTGAAAATAAGGTAAGAAATCTTAAGAGTAGGAAGTAAATCGTGAACACTTATAACATAGTGTCTAGATGCTAGGGTTACTAGCATTCAAATGCCCCAAAAGAACTCACACGAGTGAAAACAGGGGGCTAGTATCTAAACACTAGCCATTATGGCGTCTAAATGCCCTGTAAATTGCAGTTCGCGATCCTTTATAGTATACACCTCAACTTCAATCCCCACCGTAAAACACCATTTGTAAATACCCTTCTACCAATGATATTCCATTGGTAATCGCCTAAACTCCCCTTAAACATCGAAATTCAACATCCACAACGCTTACTATCATCTAATTCAACCCTACTTTATCTATTCTTCCCAAAATCAACAAATTAAGAATACTTATACATTTTTCTGGTGGAGTAGTACTCAAGACTTAAATCACCACCTTTCTAATGCTATAAAACACAAATCCAATAAGGTTTTTCATCCTTTGCTGATGAAAAACAAATTTTCTATTATCATAAATAGAAAACTTATTTAGAAATTGTGTTCCCTTAGCAAATTTGGCACTATCTTATGATCTTTAGCAACTAAAGCTCAAGGATCTGAACTTTGGACTTTAGGTTCAATGGTGGCTAAAGAGTTTCTATTGGGTAAAGCAAGGAGATAATAAGGTAATAGGTATAAGATTATCTTTAACCCTTTTGTTAAGGGGGAAAGTTTCCAATTTTTTGTTAACTAAAATATCTTCATAAACATTAGTTAATTATATGCCATGTCAATTTTGCCCTACAACATTATTTTATTTTATTTATCTCTTTTACTTTTATTTCCCTAGGCTTTATAGTTATCTATTGTTCATTGTGTATAGTTTTTCTTATTATATGTTTGCTATACATAACTAATATATTTTAATAATAGTTTTGATCATTACACCTTATTTGTTGTACCAACATCACCTCCTTTCTCCTACCACTAAACTACTATAGCTACAACATTATTGCTACTATTTTGATGCCTCGTTATCACCCACATACCAGTATGATGAGGGTAATAGTATGTTGTTATATTGTTAGTAAAATATAATATTGAGTTAATAGTTTTATAAGGGTAATGATAGTAGTGGTAATTATATTACAGTGACATTAGTAGTGACGGCAATTGTATGAAAATGATGGTAATAGTGATGGTGATGGAAGCAAAGTGGTGTTAGTGGCAGTAGAACTAGTAATAATGTAGTATAAGGTTCATTATGTATCAATTGTGTTGGTAAATGTTATGGTAATGATATAGTAGTTGTGCCTTAGATGTCTTACTCATGGCAGTGGTTATCTAGTGACAATAATAATAGTAACAACATTGTTTGTGATGAGGTCACAATTGTGAGATTGGCGGTAAGGTAACAATGGAAAAAAAGGATTAGTTTAAGGTTTTGATTAAGATACTTTACTTTATCCCATCCTATGATTCTTGTAATGTTATATAGATTTGGCTAAAATTTAAATGTTTGTTTAATGCCATGATAAGGCTTTTATCTACTACCAAACTTTACATACAAACCAAATATGGTGCTACAAGTTTTGTCATATCCATTACCTTAAAAAATTACAAAGTAAATTCTATGATGTATGTAAATCAACAATTTTTTCTAACCATCTTAAACTTCTTACAGGTTGTTAGCATAAGCTAATAAAAGAGACATTAGAATGATTATTTCTAAAATAGTATTTACTTCCTTATTTATTTGAATTTTCAAAAGCGAATAACTATTAAGAAGGCAATTAAGTTCCTTGATGCAAGAAATAATTATTACCTTCTCTTAAGTGGCATAGTTATTCCTTAAAGGAAAAAGGAGAATGTCATTATAATTATATGAGTTTACTCTCATTAAAATTACACCAGTGCTACTCTTGTCAAAATTGCTACAACTACCACCATACACTTACGATTACCATATCTATAACCTTGTTGTTACCTCTATACCTTGAAGATTACTGTCAATGTTATTACCACTACCAAAAGCATTAGCATCACCAATACCCTTGTGATATTGTCTTTGTAGCCATTACATAACATCATTACTGTTGAATCACCATCGATCATCACTAATCCACTACCCTATACCACTACTCTTCAATAACCAATGCTAATAATGCTACCATAATCTCTACCCTTACACCATCGCCACTGCTATTGTTATTATTATATCACCATCTTTGCTAATACTACCATTACTATTACAACCTCACAACCAATGCACTAAAATCATTACCATTATTAGAACTTGATATTTTCCCCACATTACCACTTTGCTTTTGCATCAACTCCATCATTACTAGCACTGCTACTAAATGGCCATCATCACCACTAATATGGTGTTGGCATGTAGTGGTTTGGTGGTAGTGGCCATAATGTCATAGAGGTAGTTTGATGATAATAGTAACATAGTGATAATAGTTGAGATGATGGTATAATAAAGCGATGGAAGTAATGTAGGTTTATGATGGTAATACTTGTAATAGTGCTAAGATCATAACAATGTTGATGGGACAAGTGTGCTAATCCGATAGTAATGGCATGAGGTGGTGTGGTGGCGATATCGAGTAGTGGGGGTATTTTTCACTAAATAGAGGTATATTTATACTTTCATTATATTTTCAACTTAATAGTGCAATATAATAATTTGAAGTGAATCATAAGATAGTTATTACTTGCTAGGACTAGGCAAAAAAACCGTAAACCATGGATTCAACTGTAAACCAAACCGAATCGAAAAATAGTGTTTTTACGAATTGTTTAGTCACGGTTCAATTCAAGAAAGTAAACCAAACCGAACTGTTTAGTTAAATTAAAATAATTTCATGTAATTGTTTTGTTTTTTTTTTTCAATCAATCTTTATGGATTTCATCGAATTTTTCACATCTTCTTCTTCTTCTTTATCTTATTTTTAGGTAAATTATTGCAGCTAAGTTGAACGAGTTCTATATGAAATTTTATAGTTAGAAATTTTTCATTTCTAAATTATTGTTTTCTTATATATTTTCAAATCAAAGGTTTCACTTTGGTGCATTTTATGTATATCTTATTTTTTTCCGGTCTTTAGTGTACCTCTTTTGTTTTCTTCAAATTGCTTTTTGATGGGCAGCTTTACTTTTCCTTCCTCGTTATTTATTCGTTAGAATGGAGTTTTTTATTCTTGTTTAATCAAGTTAAGTTTGTTAAAATCTTATGCAACTTTTTACTAAATATCATTACATATGATAAATATACGAGAAATTAATTGAAAACATATGAAAGTTCAATTGAAAGGAAAACATGTTATTGGAGATAAAAATGTTAAGAAAAAATTTGACATAAATGGTTTGAATTGTGGTTCAAATTAGACCAAACCGTTTTTAATTAGATTCGAAAAATTTATAAATCAAATCATATGATTAGGTTCGATTTAAAAAAAAAAAAACTGTTATATTATGTTCGATTTGGTAAGGGGAACAAATCATATCGAACCGAATCATGCACACCCTTATTACTTGCTATAATGATTCATGGAAGTAAAAATATGCTATAATAAATTGCATGTAATAATTTTTTTAGTCTGTCTTTTCAATTCCTCAATGTAAGCAAATCTTTTGTTAAATTGCATATAAGGCCTCGCTACTTTTTTCATTTTCTTTTCATGCATAGATCTTTTTTATTTGTTAATATATTTAATGAAAGGAATTGTTAAAGATTTATTTCTAAAACTACATGGTTCATTTTTTCCCTTATGGATGCTACAACTACATTATTGTTTTTAAAATTTTTCTCCTTTTTATCTTTTTTGTTGGATTTTTGGAATTGTGATTTAACAATTAAGGGGCAATTACACTTCCATGTGTATCTATTTAGTTTGATTTATATCTATGATTTTTGAAGATGCTCCATGATATATATGCATGGTATTACAATTATTCTATTTGTATAACTTTGACCAAAACAAATAAAGCAAGAGATTAAGATAAAAATTGAGGAGGAAAATAGAATAAAACTAAGGAAATTACATTTTTTTGGTAATAGAGAAATTTTCAATTGTTCTCATATAGTATGCATATAATATGAGATCGAGTAAATAATTATGCATATCTTACACTTAAACTTAATTTCATTACAAAGTGACTTTACCTTTTCAAATGTTATAAAAATTTATATTTTAGATATCATAGTTATAACATAGTTATTTATCATAGTTATAACATCTATTCCATTTCCTTTACCTGATTTCCACATCTCCTAAAAATTTGCCTCCTTATCTTCATAGTTATCTATTCATTAATTTCAATGAAGTGGTTGAATTCAATCAACTCATGCTTAGACAACAAAAACTCAATGTTATCTTTTGAGGAACTTTGAGCTTGTTAATTATGGAAATTTCTCAACATATTTTGACTGTTAATAACAGATCTATCAACTAGACTAGATATACAAGTTTGTATTTTTATATCAAACATTTATCAATACAATATGCCATATATTCCAATCAATCCACCATCATGAAATCCTATTCTATTGGTTTAATAGATAGATTTCAATAAACAACTTTCCATGTATAACTAACACTTGAATAGGAATGATCAATAGATAAAATGAAAGCCACATCAATTTTAAAAGAACTTATAGAATAAATAATTAAGAATCTACAACCAAATTGATGAGTATGAAATGACACGAATTTAAAATAACTAACATAGTGTTTAGGTGTTTAAGTATTTAAATGTTTTACTATGCTTGAAACTAAGGTTGGGATCCAATTAATAAGACATCTAAAATATTTTCATCACAATGATCAAATGTAATAAGAAGTTATAATAAGGGTTTATGAATAAGGAAAAAAGAAAATAATAAATGAGTAGTTATTATGTGCTTAGAATCTAAGAATCGAATTCAAGCATAATTAGGATTTAGATTGAATTAGTTTAATTGTCATAAAACTTGGAATAATGGGCTTTTTAATAATAAAAGAGAGATTTTAATGTTTTTTGTGCTTATAAGTAAGAAAATAAATAAATGAATGATTGGTAAATTGAACATTATGTAATAAATTGAATTAAATTGGAGATTAATTACAATAATGATACGAGACATAGATTACGGTTATCAAAGAGAAGATTAAAAGACCACTAGTGTTATATAATATTATAGTAATCAAGGTTTACTATAATTCATAATCAAGATTGATAGGACTAGCAATATATAAGCAAATTGTTAATCAAAGATTGTTAATGATCTAACTATCAACAATACATGATAAAAAACCATTTCAGATAATTTTAAAGGCATCTAAGGATAAAATATGAATAATAATAATACTAATACATTTGTTATAGTTGTACATAACAAAGTTGACAATCTAGTAATAAATCAAGCCATTGAAACAACTCGATGTGTTATTTGAATGAAGTGTTCTAGAACTACCTACTACTTTAGACTTTCTTTTACTTACTTCCTAACCTCTTGATCGACATCACAGATGTAAAATCCCATTGCATTTGGTTAAAATGAGTAAAATACTTTGATAACATTTTTCTAATTTAAGCCAAAATAATTGATACATATACGTAACACCTACACATCATTGAAAACCCATTTGGAATTGAAATTATTGAATATTTTCAATTGGATCCAAAAGTGTATAACAAATGTCTTATTATCTTGATAGATAAGATACTTGAAATGAGATTTGCATCTTGAAATTCTAATGAAAATATGTACTTATAATTTTCTTGAGTTATAGTTATTCAATTTAAGAGGAATTGATGTTCATACGACTTCCATAGAATTGCAATAAAACAAGGGTTAATATAGTTTATTAAGTACAAGAACTGGTTTTTTAAGTAATAGGAGCAAGCTTTGTTAGAAGGATCAAAATAACCCACCTTGTTAAAATAGATGATAATTTTTTTTTCAAGGGTACCACTAAGTAAAGTATATAGAATAAAATTATAATAAATATTAGCATATTATTATTATACATGAAATGCTTAAATAAATAATATTTCTACCCTTAAGTCATTGAGATTAGGGAGAATTACAACAAAAAGGAGTAACGTTTAGGAATAAGTTTAAATAGTGGATTAAAATTTTAAAAATTTTAAATGAGGAATTAATATTTTATAAAGTTATTCAAATAAGGGATTAATGTTTTGAAAAGTTCAAATAAGAAATTAATATTTCGCAAAGTGATTCAAATAATTTTATGAATTGGTTATTATGAATCCCTTATTTGAACTACTTTATAAAACTTTGATCTCTTATTTGAACCTTTTGAAACATTGATCTGTATTTGAATTTTTTGAAATGTTGATTCTCTATTTGAACTCACCTTCAAACGTTAATCTCTTTCGTTGTAATTTTCCCCATTAAGATTATGTAGTTCATTTTGTAGGATTATGTGAGATTGAGAAATAAAGGTTTATATTGTATCGAGTAAACAATTAAATAAAATGATATTTGACCGATGTTTTAAGTAATTTTTTTCACTATATATTTATGACTTGTCATACATTCAAGGCTTTTATTTAAAATTGGATGGTAAAATTCTCTATGGTAATTTAAGGAATGATGGTAGCTCGCTCGTATTTTTTCGTGTAATCCAATCTTGAATTACATCCATCTTACTCTCTATATACAGATATGCCTTTCTTCAACATGCTCAAGAAAGTTGATATAATCTTGGCAAAGGCACATTTCTAGCGCTTATGGTTCTTATGTATTTCTTGAAAGAAATATTGGTAAGTGTTTCACATATTCTTGTAGTTTTTTTCAATATAGAACAACATTATCTAGATAAACATTTACAAACTTATATATTCAAATACTTATGACATAATTATTCATCAAATTACAAAAGATTACTATAATATTATAAGATTGGAAGGTATCACTAGGATTTAATATATGCTGTATGAAGTCATATAAGTTGTCTAAACCTTATTATCCTCTATGGTGCTGTAACGACTCGGTTGGAACTCCACGCTTAACTTCGGAGTTTCGACGTACTCCCAGCCGCTACATTAAAAGGCACCTCGATGATTAGAGTTTTTCTCTCCAAGCATGTAAGGGGTATTACAATCTACCCCCCTTACAGAACTAACGCCCTATTCAGTTTCATTAAATAAGTCCAAGACAACCACTAGGCAGGGCCTCACTCTTCTGGCTGGTGGATTGCTTTGATATCATTCTGTAACAACTCAACCGGAACTCTTGTCACCAAGGTATTATCCACTTTGGCATGAAACATCGTACGGTTTTGTCCCCTGGTGCAGTTGCTTCCTAGGAGGTCATCTATTCTGAGATTGCTTTAACATGAGCATGCTTAACTCCGGAGTTTCGACGTATTTCGAGTTACTACACTAAAAGGCACCTCAATGATTAAAGTTCCTCTCTTTAGGCATGTAAGGGGTATTATAACTATCGCACACTGTCCTGACATACTACCGTTACACCTGACCTTACTTGACCACCCATAACACCTATACGCCTCATACACAACTATACACACTAATCACCCGCACACCCTCACTAACACCAGCACAAGCCACACTCTCTCACCAACATACATTCTTTGCTACACATTACTGTCCCACTTACCGATCACACATGTTTACATACCGACACCACTCGCTCACAGCACACACTCCACAATAGCTCACACATTGTAGTTAAACATAACGCATACACGTTGATGCATTCATTTCTCACATACGAATATGGTCACTAAATCACATGCACAATCAACACTATTGCATGTACATGATCCGTACACACATCGGTCATGCGAGCGTAGTCCACGCAATCACGACACAAATACCCCAAAGACATACGACTCGACCCATTTAAGTAATAAAAAATTCTTTTCTTTTATTGTTTTTTTATTAGTTAATTAATTTATTTTACTAATCTGTTTACTTTAGTACAAGCCTTTAATTTTTTTTTAGTTATCATATCATTTTGCTATTTTTTATATAATTTTTAATTTTTGATAAATTTAGATAAATTACATTTTTTTAATCAAAATTATATGTTTTGAAAAATTGCATATCTTTTCTCAGAGATCTGTATTTTCGGAGAAGATACGTATTTAAGATACATATTTTAATATATTTTGCATATAGGATTTAGGAAAAATAGTTTTTGAAATGTAGTGATTTTTAAAAAAATAATAAATAATAAAAATCTTAATTGAAGTTTTTTTTTTAAATATTTTGTTAGTTAGGTTTTCTTTTAAAATAGATTCGTGAAATTTGATCTTTTTAGTTTTTTTAAATAATAATATAAATTGCTAAATAAAAGTAAATCTTGTGTGATTTTCAAATTTAAAAAATATTTACCTACTAAATCTTTTCTAAAAAAGAACTACGTTAGTTTAATCCCGATTAGCGGCTACGTAGATACCTTTGAGGTAACCGTATAAAAAAAATTTATTAAAAATTCGTAATATAAAAATAATAAAAAATTCCTTTTAATTATGTTTTGTGTATCTGTATATATCTTAGTTTTTAGAAATAAAAATAAAGCCTATTAATTTTTTTTATTTTTACATAGTGACTTAATCTTAATAAATTAGCCCTTGAACTTGTTTTTTTTTTTTTTGTTAATTTTCAAAAAATATTTTTTTTAGAAAATTCGTAAAATCAATGGCAAAATTAGGGTTTTCCTACCCAGAAACCTTAATTTCATTTTTTTACCAGTTAAACTAATTAGCGATTCTAATTTTTAAATATATTTTTTAAGAAAAATGTTTCCTTAATTTTATGTTATGTAATTTATATTAAGCGGGCTGAGCCTAGTATAAGTTAAATTAAAGAAAATGAAATCAGGCTCGATAGAATTGGTAACTCCACTAAGGAACTGGTAGGCTGACCTGTAAAAATTAAAAATTAATTGATAGAATTTTTGTATTATTTCTTTTTTATTATATTATAGTTGTACTAATTGGTTTTTAGTAGTGCATGTCTTGAGAAAAAAAGAAACCTGACCAATGGGCCCTTATTATGGATTTGGAGGGTTTTATTTTTATAGTCATTTGCATGTTTAGATGTAGCTGGACTTGAGCCATCTTAGAAACTTATGACAGCCCACCATTGTGTAACCCTTTGGCTGCTAGGGTCTTTACCCTCACCCAATAATGACAAGTGAGCCTGATTCGCTTAAACTATTTATATATAATTAAATCGCGAATACTCTAGCAAGTATATTGGGTCAGAATTAAGTAATAAAGAGTGAGCAAGGTAGTCAATCCCTCGAGGATTAACAAAGTACTAATCCTATGATAGTTCTTATCAATATTTAGGCAATCAAAATTAAATTGTGAATTAACTAATTTCTAATTACCCTAAAATTGTCAAAAAGAAAATTATAATAAAATATTTAAAACTATGAAATCAATCGAGAATGTGGAAAAAACAAAATCCACCTTGGTTGTGTAAATCAAATTGCTATCATGTTATATAAATTAATAGTTATACAGTCATTTAAGTAAAATTATCATGCCTTAAAACTTAAGGATTTAAACCTCTAATTAATCGTTTAACTTCCGTATCTCTAATTAATAGTAGACTCTAAATTATAATCGTATACCTCCCAATACTATGATCGTCTAATATCCTAAATCAATTATCCCTAATGTTTTAACGAATAATTAACTTAAGACATTGCATTAATCCCTAGATAATTTATAATTAATCTAATTAATGTTGCTCCTACATTAGTTAATCAGTTTAATCAAGAATTTCTAACAAACCCTATATTAACTCTTGTATCAATAGTGTTTCTAAAAATTATGACCAGTAGAAAATTATAATCAAAATTATAGAAATTGCAATCATGAATCATTCATACATCTATTAACCCTATAACATGGCTATAATTATCATGTCAACTTTTTAGGGTTTCATTAATTTCCCGCAAATAAAACTTAGCCAGCCATGGAAATTAAAACAAAAGCACATATAACAATAGAATTTGCAAAGAAGTTCATGATTAGAAATAAGAACAAATCACATAATTGCATAAATAAAAATAAGATAGAAATCACCAATTTTGTAATTATGAGGAATTCAAAATTCAATTGTAAACTCCAAGGATGATCTCCACAACAAAAGCAAAATCTTCTCAATGATCTATGAAATTCTAAAGAAAAACTCTTCTAAAATAAAACTTAATTGCTTCTAAGACTCTTTAACTCTAAAGAAGATGAAAAAGTCCTTCTAAAATATCAATCACATGGCTATTTATAAAGAAAACTAGGGTCGGCTTTCAATTGGATCTTTTTTATTGAAGGCTGGCCATGAAGGCTACCATGTGTAGAAGTCAAGGCTGGACGTATCCTTTCAAAAGCTGACGGTGTTCAATGTAGGCCGACTCAAGGCTGGTTGCCTTCAATTTCCAAGTGTTGCGTATTAACTCAGGCTTCCTTCATTTGCGTAAAATTACTCATATTTCCATTCTAAATCCTCCGAGATCTAAAATATCTAAATGAAAATATTTAAGTACCATTTATTAATGATTTTTATAAAATCAATAATAATTCAACCAAATTCGCAATCTAAAATATCAGTAAAATATACCTTTATTAGAGCCCACTTAGGCTTCGATATAACTGACTAGGTTTTTCTCCAAAAATGCCTAAAGCTACAAAGCTTGAGACCCATAAATCCCACCCTCCTACATTATTATTATTTTTTTTTTTGAAAAAAGAGGTAGTCATTTTTTAAATTATGGGAAATTTATTTTTATTATTATTCGCAGTCGGTTAGGCTTTCATTTAAAAAAAAAAAGGAATTAAAAGAATCAGTACCCTCATATATAAGTGTCCGTGAGCTTCACTTTTTATTTCGATCCACTTATATATAAATACATTCTTGACCGCGGGTTCATAATAATTTCTATAATTTATTAATTACCAACTCCTATTGTACTGCATATATGTGTATCATATTGCATTATATTCTCTTTGTATTTTATTGTTATTTTTTTTACATTCCGTATAACTACCTGTATATTTTATCATGTAACCTATATTTTATTTTACAAGTAAGGTGGTGCAACAAAATTCAAAATGGTATCTACTAAATTGTATTAAATCTTTTGTAGGCAAGTAAATGAATAATAGTATAACGTTTTAAAAGAAAATGTATCATAAGCAAGGAGTTGCAATTTTATTATTTTTCCATGTGATATATCGGTTGTATAAATTTTTTCATGTAAAAAATTTTTTTCCCTTGTTAACTATTAAAAATTATTTTGCTTTTTTAAATTTTCTCTACGCTTTGTCTACGTTTGTACTTATAGAAAGACTATAAACCCAATAAGGGTTTAGCCATTCGTATGCAATTGATTTTAATAAAGTTGCAACTCTAATTTTTTTTTTTTAAATTATCGCACTATTATCCAATTGCCAGTCTTGCATTTGCATGGGTGTGCTTTACTTGCATGCTATTTGCGTATTTATTTATTTATTTTCGTACTTATTGTATTAGAAATTTGTTTAATAACCCATGCACACATAAGAAAGAGATAAGAAAAAAAATCTTTCAACTTGTAAATATTTATTTCCTATGATCTATCAATAGCCATTATTTCTATATTGTTCTCTGCTCAAATTTTTGTAACATTAGGCACCCTTCTTATAAAATTACCACCATCCAATTACTGGTTGTTCCCTTTGAAACCTTGTTATCCTCATCATGTCACCTTCATCCTTTGGTGTTTTCTATTCTTTATGCAATATAGACAATCCAGTTATGTATAGCATAGGTCCTCTTTAGCTTCCATTAATAAGTAGGGTTTTGAAATTTTTTTATAGCTTTGTTGTCTTTATTATCTCGTCTTAGTAAATGATTTCTTCTATTCTTTGGGTGGTGTTAACAATCCAATCATCCATTACATAACTTCTCTTCAGTTTCCATTAATAAGAAGGTTTTTCAAAAGTTTTTTATTAAAAAAAAAAAAACCATTTTATGTGAATAAGTCATTATCATTGGTTGTTGACTTTGTAAAATAATAATTTATTCCCCGTCGACTTTGTAACTTTTTCATTGTAATATAGTTTTGTAAAATAAGTATTTTCAAATGCCTTTTTTATTTTGGAATAAATTTTTCAAAGGAAAAATTTGCTAACGAGTAAGGGTTTTATGAATTTTGAGTTATTACTTTTAAGTGGTTAAGTCCATTGTTGAAGCCCATAACCATTATTTTTTTAAAGCTAAGACAACTGACAACAATGACTCTAGCCCAAGCCTAATCCTAGCAATCACTCATTTAAAGCCCAAATTACTGTGTAGCCTATGAGTTAAACCAAATATTGAGGGGCAAAAGGGGAAAGCATAATGGAAATTGATAAATGAAAATGGTGAAAACACAGCCTATCCCCAAGAAAAGCCTAAGTTAAACATAATCCTTAAAGAGAAGCCTACTATCAGACCTTTTCAAAAGCTTTAGACATAAAAGCCCACATACAAATCATAGATCTTCCCATCTATTTCAACCCACTTTAAGCTAGAAAAAAAACCTTAATGACATGGCCTACTAACTTCACCCAGAGCTTTATCCATCAACATTGATAATCTCCAAGCCTAGAAGGTCCTAAACACTCACTCCATGAAAACTAGCTTACTCGCTCTAACTTTAAAGCTAAATACAAAGTCTGTCTCCATTATGAATGAGCTTGGGCTGGGGGGAGGGGTGCAATAAAAGGACCCAATTAATAGAGTCAGAAGAGGCAATCTTTTAAAGGTAAAAGGTATGTGACCAGCTGGGGAATCACAAAGTATTTGGTTTTATTAGATGATAATAGGGCAGATAAAGGCAAACATGAAAGCATAAAATGTTTCATTCTTGAATTAATGAAAGTATCTCATTGTTTAAAGCGTTTAGAATGATAAGAGACAATCTCTAATCCTAAACACTAACCCCCACCCCCTCCCAAAAAAAAAAAAAAAAACACTCTGAGAGCTGAGAAACATGAAAGTAAGGATAACACTCGTTCCTTAAAGGAAGTCTATCTTGCATGTGATACAAGAATTGAAAAGATGATAAGCATTCATTTCACTCCCTAAACGCTTTTATCTCTTGTTACCACTTTTAAGCCATTTAAGGGAAGTTTTTTAAAAGATAAACATTATCAAAAATCACCTTACACTAAGGCAATCGGGAGGTAAAGGCCATTAACTTTGGAGAGAAGGGATAAGCTAACTTGTGCTTACTTTAGTCGTGTCAATTCATGAGTAATAATTTTCATTGATAACTCGTTTCTTTATAATGAAGAAGAGCTCCAAACCATATATACTTCACTCAAGCCCATACTCAATAAAATACCTCAACCTCATATACTATCCCAAATACTCCAAAGCCATGTACACTTCACTAGGCTTATACACTTTGAACTCATATTTCTAAGGCTTTGAACCTTTGCAAATGGCAACTTATACAAGTGAAGGGTAATCACTTTAAGAAAAAAAAAAAAGAAAAAAAAGGAAAAAGAAAAGAAAAAAAAAAGAAGAAAACAAAAGCAAGGTAATCATATCCTAAAGAGCAACTAAAAAGGGCTGAGGGAAAACAAAAGCAAGGTAATCATATCCCAAAGAGCAACTATAAAGGGCTAAGGACTTGAATATCTTAGGAAAGCTATGTCCACGAATTCCAAGATAAAAGGCTTAAGTGTTCCTTAACACTTCAAAACACAAACCTGAGCAAGAGATTCCAAGCCCAAAGGAATAAAACTTTAATTTTATGGTTCAATCCATTATACAACCCTTAACGAAGCTCTTTTGATTGAAGAAATTGACTTATTTTAAGCAAGCATTGCTCGTGAAACTAGGGTAAGCTCATCTTAACATTTTCCCTTTAAGGTTCTTGACTTATAGAATTGGTTAAGATATTAATTTTTTAAAATTAGTCAAACACATCCACATCTCCTTTTGTTTAAGTTTGTGACCAAAAGCCTGCATTTCAACCTTGAGGAAAAGACCAATTAGATCAATCAAAATATATCACTTACAAGACTGACCATGATTTTTGAAATCATATTCAAGAGTGAAAACAAGCCATTAGAGAGTGTGAGGAAGTCCTCTTGGACTAAACAATTCAAATAATTGGGATACTTTCCTTGATGTGACACTTATGAATGCAAAAGTCAAACATACTTTAGGAGCACGAGAAGTACTTCACCCTATAATTGATTAGGAATTCTTTATGGCAGGAAGAACAAGGTGTTCAATTGGAGTTTTATCCCTATCCCCTCATTATAGTGGACAAACAATCAAAGATGAAGAATGAATGGCCAATGAGCTAAAAGAATGAGCATATCACTTATTTGTAACATTTAAAATCAGTATAATTTTGTTACTTATTAGCAAGGAAAAGATGAACAGTTTTTTTTTTTTCAATAAAAGCACACCCTTTTCCTTTGAGTTTCAAAAAGTGAAAGATTTGAGAATTTGCAATATAAACTTTAGTTACCCTCAAATGAGGAACTTCAGTAATCCTTCGAGAGAATTTCAAGGTGCCTTAGTTATCCTTATCTTAGGAACTTCGGTTATCTAATGATTCAAGAACCTTAGTCATCCATCCTTAGGAACTTAGGTTATCTAATTCAGGAATCTTCATCATCCTTAGTTCAGGAACTTTGATTATCCTATAGTGTGAGAGTATTCAAGAGCTTCGGCCATCCTATGAAAAGAATATTCAAGAACCTTTGTCATCTTACTAAGAACTTAGACTATCCCAGGAATTTTGAGAATTTTAGTTATCCTGTGTTCAAAGTTCAAAACATTTCACTATAGGAACTTATATTGTCTTACATCAAGGAACATCAGTTATCCGGGGATAAAAATAAACAATCAACCATGCCTTCCAACCCTTTTGTTAGGTTTTCTTCTTCAAAAGATCAATCCTTTTGAGAAGCCAATTTGTCTTTTAAGAACATCAATTTTTTAGCATGGTGTCTACCCTATCCTTCTGCCTTATCCATTCAAGACGGGCCTCCCATCCTTTTTGCCCTGACCTTTCAAGACAGGCCCCTTAATTTTTTTGCCTTGTTCTTTCAAGATAGGCTTCCTAATTTTTTTTTTTTTTGCTCTATCCTCTTAAGGTAGGCCCTCTAATATTTTGCCATATCCTTTCAAAATAGGCACCCTAGTCTTTTGCCTTATCCTTTCAATATAAACCCCCTAATCTCTTTCTTTATCCTTTCAAGATAAGTACTCTAATTTTTTGCCTCATCCTTTCAAGACGGACCCCCTAATTCTCAGCCTTATTCTTTCAAAATAGGCATTCTTAATCCTTTAGCCCTACCCTTTCAAGATATGCATCTTAAATCTTTTCTTCTATCCTTTTAAGATAGGCCCCTTAACCTTTTGACCTATATTTTTATGATAGGCTCCTTTTTGTCTCGTCCTTTTAAGACAGGCCTCCTAATCACCTTAAATCTTTAGCCTTATCCCTTTAAGATAGGTACCTCGGTTTTTTATCTCATCCTTTCAAGACGGGTTTCTTATTCCTTTGCACCGTCCTTTCAAGATGGACTTCCTATTCCTTTACCCCTTCCTTCCAAGATGGGTTTCCCATTCTTATGCTTCGCCTTTTCAAGACGAGCTGTTATTCTTTACATCGACTTTTCAAGTCGATATCTTTCTTTAAGATAAACGCAACTTAGTTGACCATTCAAGTCAATAGTCCTCATTCTATCCATTCAAAGTATTGTTTGGCAAAAATGGGTATCTCTTTTGTTTTTGTAGTGAAGTTTTAATCGAACTTCACTACAAAGAGAGGTAGTTGTAGATACTTTATTTTGTTTATTTTATTTTAATATTTTTATTAAGCTAGGTTAAAGAAAAAGAAAAAGAAAATAAAAAATAATTAAAAAATGAGAGATGAAAGAAAAATAAAAAGAGTCAAGTCAAGCCGTTTAGGTTCGAATCGGATAATGGTGTGCGTTCAATTTAATGAATTCTAAGTCATTAAAAGATTGAGCTTTGTTAAAAAAAATTTTAGTCTAGTTTAATATAAAGTGGATCTTTATCTAATTTATATTGGGTCAAAATAGACTTACAATTTACTAAATGGGTTAATATGCTAAATCGAGATGGATTGAGTCAAGCCCCAAAGATAGAAAGCTTAAATAAATTTAGGGTTTCTAGAATCTTTGATGAATCTTCAATAAATCCAAATTAGATTATCGTATCTTTTGTATCTAAGATTTGTTCAGATTAAATCTATATCAAAAAAGATTTAAAAGATTCAATTGAGTGGCTTATAAATAGGAATGCAGTGATAGAGTTTGAACACATTTTCACAATCCCCAACACACTTTACTACACTCCATTATTGCTTACTTACGACCAGCCCCAAAACATAAACACATGCTCCTATTGTCGATCACACTCTCTCCATGACACTATACAACACACACGCAGCCACACCACAATCTGCACACTATACAGCACAACGACAGCACTCACTAAAACACTCGCTGCATTGATCACTCACATACTAATCTTATGAATTGACGCCAGCACCTAATCATACATTTCATTGCCGCCATCCCTAACACTTAACCTGGTACGCACCCACAGCATCCACACTACAAATACATTCACACATTGCAATGCCGTAAGGACACTTAACATACTACCATCGCACCTGACCTCACTCAACCACTCATAACACTTGTACGCCTCACACACTAATCGCTTGCATACCCTCATTAACGCCAATACACGCTAGACTCTCTCACCGACACACATTCTTTGGTACACATCACTATCCTACTCATCGATCACACACATTCACATATTGATGCCACTTACTCACAGCACACACTCCATAATAGCTCACACATTCCACTTGAACATAACGCACACATGCTAATGCATTAATTTTTCACACATGAACATGGTCACTCGATCACACACATGATCAACACTATTTCATGCACATGACCAGTACACACACCAATCACGCGAGCGTAGTCCACACGATCACGACATCAACAACATGAACACATCAAACACATACGACTCAACTCGTTTAGGTAATAAAAAATTATTTTCTTTAATTATTTATTTTTTTATTAGTTAATTAATATATTTTACCAATTTATTTTCTTTAGTAAAGGTTTTTTAAATATTTTTTAGTTATCATATCGTTTTGCTATTTTTTTAATAATTTTCAATTTTTGATAAATTTAGTTAAATTACATTTTTTAATCAAAATTTCATTTTTTAAAAAATCGCTTATCTTTTCTCCAAGATATGTATCTTCAAAGAAGATACGCATATTATATTTTTTGCATATAAGATTTGGGAAAAATAGTTTTTGACGCGAAGTGATTTTTTTAAAAATAAAAAATAATAAAAATCTTAACTAGAGTTTTTTTTTTTTTTAAAAAAAGATTTTGTTATTTAGATTTTCTTTTAAAATAGATTTGTGAAAGTAGATCTTTTGATTTTTTTTTTAAATAATAATATAAATTGTTAAAAAAAGGTAAATCTGGCTCGATTTTCAAATTTTAAAAAGATTCACCTACTAAATCTTTTCTAAAAAAGAACTACGTTGGTTTAATCCCGATTAACAAGTACGAAAATACCTTCAAGGCGATAGTATAAAAAAAATCCTTTTTTTTTTTTCTTTTTCTTAAAAATTCGTAATAAACAATTCATTTTAGTTATGTTTTGCATATTTGAATATATCTTAGTATTTTTAGAAAAAAAAGTAAAAATAAAGCTCATTAATTTTTTTATTTTTACATGCTGACTTAGTTTTGATAGGTTAGCTCCCAAACTCAGTTTCTTTTAGTTAATTTTCTAAAAATCGTTTTTTTAGAAAATCTACGAATCGGTAGCCAACCTTAATTTTTTTACCAGTTGAACTGGTTGGCGACTCCAATTTTTAAAAAATATTTTTTAACAAAAATCTTTCTTTAATTTTATATCGAGTAATTTATATTAAATAGGTTGGACTTAATATAAGTTAAATTAAGGAAAATGAAATCGGGCTTAATACCTATCAACTAAAGTCTATGTAAGTTCTTCTTAGCCAAACTTTAAGGAAAGAAGTTGATGGGGCCATGCCAAGAACAGATAAGGTCGCCCATAACAAGGATAGGTTCAAGCCTACCATAAGCTTAAAATGGAAGGTGATGAAGTGTGTGAAACAAGAATAGAAAAAGTAAACAAGCAAATACCTACAAATGATTCTAAGTACATGACGTACCAAAAAAACCTTCGTAAACTTATGAAACTAGCTCAATATGACGTAAGAGTAGTTTGGTGAAATTGCTCGGTATTTAGCCTTATTGAAGGGTTAGGATAAGAGTAAGCAGGAAAGAGTAAGCATAGTAGTTACAAAGGTAAATGTAGTATATTCAATATCAGATGCCTTTTGTGGCTACAATGTATAAGAGTATTTACACCTGATAATCTAAGGCAACTTTCCAAAAGCGAAAAAGACTGAAAGGACATTGCCTAAAAGAAGTAAAATATAAGAAATGATTAAGGGTATAAAAAGAGAATGCAAATGTAAGAAGCTTCTATGGCAAATTCTGTTATGTAGGGACGCAAGACATATAGTTGCTGGTTGTTGGAGGGGTACTTATAAAATCTAACAAATGAGTACAGTTGTACTAAGTAGGGCTGATCTGATCAATGGTTGCTAAGTTAAACTGGGAGTGCTTCAGGACTGGATCACCTCGGGCTTGATCCTGGCAATTCAGAATAGGTATGGCCAAGTTGATGCTACCATATGAGCATTCCTCAAGTTAACCCTCAAAGATCATAGTTACATATAGGAGAGCTCAGTTAGGTAAGAGTAGTAGGTTGGCAGTCAAAAGTAGCTTGGACTCTTTAAGTGTTGGTTGGAGCAAGAGAATACGCGTCATGCTCTCAAGCCTTCAATTTCAGGCTCGAGTTAGGGGTCTAGTGGTTTGATTAATATTAGAAGCTATGGTTATGACCTGAGTTGAATTATCAAGATAGATGAGGATAAAAGCAATGACCTTCTTGTTAGTTTAGAGGATGCTTAAGTTAAGGGAACAATATCCTAAGCTATCAAGTAAGGTGAAAGGACTACTATACGAATTTGTCAACTTCTTTCCTAATGAGCTACCTAAGGGCTTACCCCTGACTCGGGGGATTAAGCATGCAATTGATCTGTAATTGGGTGCTACCTTACTAAATAAGTCTATATATAAGTAGAACCCTCAGTAAGCTACCGAACTTTAAAGGTAGGTAGACAGGCTAATAGAGAAAGGTTATGTACAAGAGTCTTTATGTTCTTGTGCTGTACCAGCTCTATTAGTATTAAAGAAAGATAGTACATGGAGAATGTGCGTATATAGTCGATTTATCAACTGGATCACCATCAAGGATGGATACCCTATACTGTGACTTAACGATATGCTAAATGAGTTACATGGGGCCAAGATCTTCTTTAAGATCGATCATAAGTTTGGTTATCATTAGATCAAAATACTAGTAGGAGATGAGTGTAAGACTATATTTAAGACTCAACATAGACTATATGAATGGCTTATCATGCTGCTTGAACTATCTAATACCGCAAGCACTTTTATGAGGTTTATGAACCACATGCTTTGAGAATTATAAGGAAGTTCATAGTTATTTACTTCAAGGACATTCTTACCTATAGCCTTGGCTTGAAGAGGTATTGAGAAGATCTTCGAGCTATTTTCTCTAAGCTTTAAGTTGAGAAATTGTATGGTAATTGTTACGCCCCGAAGTCGCAGAGTCGCAACAATCCCGCCGTGTAAACCATTCTATGATAGTAACTGGCCTCATAGTGCCTACTATAGACATAACCTACACAAGGCATCGACGACTCCTCGCTTTGAAGTAAACAGTTTGATTAACAATTATACTACAATTATGATAAATATTACAATTTTCCCAGGAAGTTTTACATAATCACCACAGCTTACTAATTTACAAAATAACTATCAGTCTTTAACCTTTAACTACAAGATCAGTCTTTAACCTTTAACTACAAGGTCAGTCTAGTTACACATTATACTAAGTAACTTGATCCTCACACCCCTGGTTTCAAAAGGACTAACTTCTGGGTAATTATAGAGCGGTATAGTACTTGAAGTGATCACAAATCAGAACCTGCAAAAGGATCTATAAGGATATGAGCAACTACAGCTCAGTAAGTTGAATTGGAGACTCATGAATGCATACAAGTACAAACAGGGTTATCAAACAATTATTTTCATGCAATGCAACAATTAAGTGTCATCGCACAACGTAGTCCGGTCCATTGTGAAATCAGAGAAATTTCACCCGCTCCAATCCGGGTTGAGGAGTTCCATGTTATGCAGCAGCTCACAACCAAACCTAGGCTTGTGTAATGGAGACCTCGCTTCTCCCACGACTACCTTCGAACCATTGACTTTACCCCCGCCGCGACCTCCTCTCCTGTCACTTAGTTTGACTGAGGATGAAGAAGGGACCATTTTGCAATCCTGCGCTATCCCTTTCGAAGGGGTCGGTATTTGGTTGGAGAATCCTATGATCCCCTAACGGGTTGCAATGCATGACATTTTTTTGTTATCAAGGTCGACTAACATTAAATTACGTTTAGGGTGTTCATACAATTTCATACCAATTCAATCAGTCACAAAGTCATTCACAATACAAATTTCAGCACGAATTCAGATACATTAAACACATGCGCAAACTACTTACAATCACAATCATATACAAGCCTAAGTCTCCGAGTACTACAAAACTAGTATTCTATTACAATAAACAATAACCCAACTTACTTGAAATTGCTCGAACGCTCGATTCCTTAATTGCAAGCTGATGTTTCTTTGGGTATCCTATAATACAAATAGGTCTTTTTAGTACTTATAATTTGTGGTTTTATATTCTAAGTTATATTTTAACTCATTTTTTCGTATATACCCATTACGTCTTAATGATTCGTTGTACTCTATTTTGGTGTTCGAATCTTAAATGAGATTTTAAATTTTGATTCCTAAGCCTTAAATATGCTCGAATCCTAATGTGAAATTAATTACATTAAGCTCGAGTGTCCAAATATCCTATTGGGTCGTAATTTGGTATTCTAGACTATTCGGTGCACGCTAACTTTAATTGAGGTATCGGATTTATTCCCGATGTGTGAAAATCTTATATTTTGAGATATTTACTTAAAATTAAATGTTATTTCAGATTTATTATTTTTCTGATTTCTATTATAATATTACCTAAATAACTCTAATTTTGTAGATTTATTAATTTACAATTTCACTTATTACTAATTTCTTACATTACTTACCTAATTTCCCTAATTAATCATACTTAATACTCCAAAGGCTAGGATTAGGGTTCTACTTCAGAGATTAACATCCCTAAACATCTAATTAATATCTAAATCAGTAATTAACATCCTACTCACCTAATTAACCCCAAATCACCCAATTTTTCCATCATTTTAGGGCTAAAAATTAACCTAAAAATTTCAAAAATTAATTTAAAAAAAATGGTTTTATAGCACTGTTCTACATCATATGAGCATCCTACAGAAAAAATTTGAGTTCCAAACTACACTTCTAAGCCTATTTATTTTCTGGTTTAATCATGCTCGGTTTTGAACAATTTGTTAGGGACCCAATATTTTTAGACATAATTAAACTAAATAAATATTTTTTCCTAAATCTACATACAATAAAACCTCAGAATAACAAGTTTCATAATTTTTTGGGCAAAATAACTAATTTTACAAAATTATTCAAAAATCGGGGTAAATAGATGATTAACCGGTTCGAAGCTTTCTGGCCGTCCAAACCCGGTCCAAGGTTGTCGGCCGGCCTAGACGGTGGTTTTTGTATAGGGTGGTGGTGGTGGTTTGGTCCTAGGTGGTGATGAGTGATGGGTTTAGTTCACTTGCCTAATCTGCACAGTTTTCTTTTTTTTTTCTGGATTTTCTCTCGATTTTTTCAGTGTTCATATTTTTCCTAAATGCTAAACTGTCCAAATGACTTCTGTAAAATTTTCCCCTATTTATAGACATTTTTTGTAATTAATATGTATTAATTTGACAAGACTTTGCTCAATTTCCTTGATTTTTGGCTTTTAGGTTGTCTAATTTTTATTGGCTAATTTTCCTTTTGCAGCTTTGGACCTGCCACGACCTAATCTTGATTCATCTTATCCTCTTCTGATTTTTTCTGATTTTTCCATAATTATTTTATAATTTTCTTTAATTATTTGCTTAGTTTTTGGCCAATTTAGGTAATTTCGCGTATTTTTATCTATATGTAAATACATGTGGGATACACGTGAACATTCCTAATTATTATTTTAGTCATTCTAAAATTTTTAGTATACATATAATCTATCTTTAGTAATTTATTAGTTATTATATTACACTTTTCGCCTTTTTAGTAATTAGCAATTAGCAATTATTATGCTTAAAATTTGAAAATTTTATTGTCTCCTATTTTACTATTTATTTCTTAAATTTAAATTTACGGGGTCATTTTTACTAATATTTCTCTCAATAGTTTATAATTTGGGTTTGATCGGATCCTTTAGCCGATCGCCCTAAACCTTGGGTTCTAAGCTCAAACCTACGGTTATTTGGCTTAGCTTTAAGGCTTATAGCAATTTCATGAAGAATGATTTCTATCGACCTGATGTGGTTTTCTTAAGATTTGTTGTGAATTGAGGAGGAATTCAAGTTGATGAGGAGAAGGTGGAAGCAATTATTGAATGGGTTATGCTAACCTATTCTATCGACATTCATAGTTTTCACTGATTAGCTTCATTCTACCAGTGCTTCATCCAAAATTTCAATACCATCATGGCTCCCCTTATTGAGCTATCCAAAAAAATGCTAAGTTTAAGTAGGGAGCCAAGGAGCAACAGAGCTTTGACGAAGTGAAGGAGAATTTAACCATTGCTCATGTACTTACTCTCCCTAACTTTGATATGGTGTTTGAATTAGAATGTGATGTTTCCAATATAAGCATAGGTGTTGTGCTGATGTAGGAAAACTGACTTATTGCTTATTTCATTGAAAAGTTCTATGGAGCTACACTTAACTATTCTGTATATGAGAAGGTGTTCTACTCCTTAATCCAAGCTCTAATAGTCTAGCAATACTATTTGTTACCTAAAGAATTTATGATTTACATTGATCATGAGTCATTAAGGTACCTAAAGAGCCAACACAAGTTATCTAAGAGGTAGGTAAAGTAGATCGAGTTCATGGAGGGACTTACCTATAATGTGAAGTACAATAACGACAAAAACAATATCGTAGCTGATGCCTTATCACAATGACTTGCCCTTTTGACCAACCTTCAAACTAAGCTTCTTGGATTTTCTATGATCAAAGAGTTGTATGTTAAGGATGCACACTTCAGATTGATCTATGCAATGTGTGAAGAAGGATGAATTATTAATGAATATTGCAAGGAGGACAATGATAGGAATTGACCCCCGGACCGATTATTCGCAGTCGGGCTAGAGGACTCCAAGGACTTATTTAAAGAACACTAGCTTAAAGCCATATCTGAGACAAAGATTCATATCCAAACTTGATTTCCTATCGACCTAACTACTGGACCTTCACTTGTATCAAACTTAGTCCTACCCAGCAACTATGCTATATTCCAGAAACAACCCAAGCCGAGCTCTCGAACTAACCACAGATACTAGACTCCAATTCAATTTAAATTCTCTACAAAACTAATTGAGCCCCAACCTGATTTAGATCTGGTTGATCCCTGACTACAAATCTTTTCTCTCACTTTAGCCCACCTGTACCATATTTTTACATCCAGCTACACATGACACGTAACTTTTAGCATAATATTCTAGAAGGATTCTTTACTTTTTCATACTAAACATTCTTTGTCTCTTTTACCCCTTTTAGTATGTTATATGTAACCTAATTGTCAAAATACCCTTTTATCTTTTTATACATGTAAAGTAGCAGTAGTAAACAGGTATATAAACCCTCACTTATTTGTACGTAGGCAACGATCATCGATATCGGATTATTATTCAAGTTTTCTTTGAGCAACCTTAGTGTTCTCATTATCCTTCAACTCTTATCTATTCTTTTTAGCAAAGAGTAGTGGTGAGTGACTCTTCAATTTAGATTAGTGAGTCATATTAATGGATTGTAAGTCGAATAGGATCGAGTGGTGTATTATATCTATTCGGTAGCTACCCAAACTTTGCTAGCTTTTTTTTTTCTTGTTTGTTTTTTTTTTTTTTTTTGCTTCATTGTGGTACTTATTTGTATATCTGACCCCAAAGACACATCAAACAAATACCTGCTTCAAAAGGGCAAGTTATATATCCCAACCTATTCTATGCATGAATTGTTATTGCGAGAGGTACAAGGCGATGGATTATCCAACCATTTTAGCATGAAGCAGACCATTGAGTTGTTAGAGTCAAGGTTCTTCTAGCTAAGGATAATGAGAGATGTGTACTCAATTTCAAAGAGGTGTGCCACTTGCAAAAGAGTAAGGAGTTGAACTAAACAATGACCTTATTTACCACTACTTATCCCAACCAAACCATGGTTTGAGTTAAGCATGGATTGTCAAGGACATCCCGAAGTAAGGACTCTATTATGATTGTTATTGATAGATTCAGTAAGATTATACGTTTTGTGTTGTGTAATCGAACTAATAATGCTTCGGCTATCTCTTTTCTCTTTTTGCAAGAAGTGGTCAAGTTGTATGGAGTGCTAAGGACTTTAGTATTCAGTAGGGATCCTAAGTTCCTAAGCCATTTTTGGAAGACATTGTGGAGATGACTTGAATCTAAGTTAATGTTTAGCACATCATGCCATCCATAGGCAAACTGACAAATGGAGGTCATACTACTCCAAGTTGTAGCTAGAAGAATTCAGGTAGATTGGGATCAGCACTTACCCATAATTGAATTTGCCTATAATAGGATGATACATAGCATCACAGACAAGTTACCCGTCGGGATTGCCTATGGGTTCAACCTTGACCTTTAACTTAACTAAGCACCCTTACTAAGCTTTTTAGAGGACCAACAAGCTATAGATCGACCTGAGGCTATTCGAGCAATGCACTAAAAGGTAGTAGATTGGATGACTCGAGCTACTTCTAAGCTCAAAAGATAGAGTCAAGGACGAAAGATCAAAGGATTCTAACCTAGTGACCTGGTGTGGATTCACCTCAGAAAGGATTGGTTCCCGAATCTAAGGAAAAGCAAGTTATCTCTCAAGGTAGATGAACCATTTAGGATCATTGAGAAGATTAATCAGAATGGTTATAAGGTAGACTTACCATAAAGATATTAGGTCTTTCAACATTGTTGACCTTAGCCCATACATCCCCGAGGATGACCAGTCAAAAGTTGAGCCAGATTTAATCCTAAATCTCAAACAATCCAAAAGGGATGATAGGAATTGTGGCCTTATTATGAGATCTTGAGCTCGAAGACTTGCTACATTAGTGTGCCAAGCTTTCCAACACGAACTCACATAAGAAGAGGTTGAGCTCCCTTAAACCAATTTGATAAGATACTTAAGCTCATAAAGACAATTAATACTCTTTTGGGTGAAGGAACTCAACATAGGTATTGAGGTCCCTAAAGCTAAAAGGTGCTAACCATTAAGCTCTGAACTCCTGTACCTTTGAGGACCCGAGCTTGGTTAGTCCAGCTAACAGCTTGTACAAACTACCTTGAGTGCTTGTATCGAACCCTATTTCGTTTTTTTTTTTAATTTAATTTATATTAAGTTTAACTCGCTTAATATAAATTACTCGATATAAAATTAAGGAAAAACATTTTTCTAAAAAAAAAATTTTAAAAATATATTTTGAAAAATAAATTGAAGTTGCTAACCGGTTAAACTAGTAAAAAGTTAAATTAGAGTTTTTAAGTGGGAAAACCTTAATTTATCCACTAGTCTGTAGATTTAAAAAAAAATTAATTTTTCAGAAAATTTAATTAGAAAATCTAAACTCAAAGGCTAACCTATTAATACTAAGTCATCATATAAAAATTAAAAGAAACTAATGGGCTTTTATTTTTAATAATTTTTCTAAAGATACTAAAATTTGTAAAGAGATACAAAATGTAATTGAAATGAATTTTTTAATATTTATTATTACGAATTTAAAAAAAAATTATATACTTTTTTATGGTTGCCACAAAGGTACCTATATATCGCTAGTTAAGATCAAATCAATGTAATTATGTTTTTTTAGAAAACTTTAGTGTGTGGATAATTTTTTTTTTTTTTTTTTTGAAAAAGAGTCAGGTTTACATTTTTAGCTAATTTATTTTTACTAAGAAAAATCCTAAAAAACCTTAATTTTTATTATCCAATTTTGAAAATCCCTAAATAAATTCAAATTTTTATTTAGAGAAAAACATTTTCTACGTGATAAAACTTTTTAGAAAAATCTTAAATATGCCTAAGATGTCTAAACAATAGAAAAAATGTCTAAATAATAGAAAAAATGTATAAACCATATAAAAGATACCTAACTATGGAAAAGAGATCTAAACTATGGAAAAGATGTCTAAATCATAGAAAAAATATGTAATTATGGAAAAGATACGATTTTTGAAAAAAAATGTAAATAAGAATAACAATGCAAAGCTAATGAACACATGCAAAAATTTTAATGAAAATATGTGATTTTATAAAGACACTAAATTATGACACCAAACACTAATTGAAAAATAAACATGCAAAAGTACTATTCTAACCATGATAATTGTGCGTATAACCAATCTAAAAAAAAATAAAACTAATGATTAAGCTAAAAAAAAACCGTGGCTCATGTTGTTGTTCTACATTGTATGGAATTGTTGTTTGTCAGGGTGTTATTGATCGCGTGGGGCTACTATATGGCTGCTGATGTATGTGCTGCTATTGTACAGCTACTGCGTGGAGTGTACTATCGTTGAGCTATTGTTCATCGTATGGATGTGCGTGTATACTGCTGTAAAGTGTGGTGCTACTGTAATCATGTAGGATATACTATGGAGTAAAGGAACAAGGATGGGATTGTGTGCAAAGCTTGTAATCCTCCCCTATTTATAAGCAATGAACTTAAGTCTTTTAGATCTCTTTGATAAGGATTCAAATCTTAATAGGATTTGACAAATCTAATTTTTATAAGATATGACCATACCAATTTTAGATATGTTAGCGTATTTAATAATTCCCTTATGATTTCATCCAACCTACTCTCAAGATTATGTTTTTAGAAGCTCTATGTTGTATTTAGGCTTTCTCTCTTGAGCCCGACTTTACTTTGGATTTTCATTATCAAGCCTAATTTGACCTATACCAATTTAAAAAGAATCTTAACCTTCTTATAACCTACAATACACATGCTAAAAATTTTTCACACTATTTTCAAATTTAATAAATCCCGAGTCTCATTTTAATTAATCTAATTAAAACGTTTAAATTGGATAAAAAATTCATTTTATAAACTTAAATATTTTACTAGGCTAATTAAAATATGTATTTTTTTCGATGAAGCTCAAAGATTTTAAAGACTCTAAATTTATTAAATCACATGTATACTTTCGACTATTACCTAATTCGATCTTAAATGATTGACTAACTTGACTCAATGCTTTAGACACTTTGTATTTTTTATTATTTTTTTGATTCCATTATTATTATTAGTATTTTCTATTTTTTTGTAAACGTGGCTTAAAAGTAAAAAGAGACTAAAATTAAAATAAAGTATGGGAAAAATGGGATGTCTACAACTAGAAATCCCAAGCTACCAACTTGATCGGTACTAACCTAACCCAAAGCTTGTTCCTTACTACAATTAGGACCATAGAATGACCAACTACCACGTATCTTCTAC
Organism: Lumnitzera littorea; assembly: GCA_024138015.1. Classification (NCBI taxonomy): domain Eukaryota; kingdom Viridiplantae; phylum Streptophyta; class Magnoliopsida; order Myrtales; family Combretaceae; genus Lumnitzera; species Lumnitzera littorea. The sequence goes on along the minus strand of JAMXBB010000004.1, from coordinate 108,714,560 downwards.
TTTTCATGACAATTGTACTATTTCTGCAAGGGCATTCCTTTTTATTGTTCCACCTAAACTATCCTTATACATATTTATAAGCTATTTCTAGTATAGTATCTATTTTTGTAAATTACAAAAATATTAGGAGTTACCCTAATTGGATACTATAAATACTATCCCCATGTAATAGCCACATGATTAGTATCTAGTAACAGAATATCCCTTTTTTCTTCCTTACACTTATGTTCGCCATTATTGAACCCATAGGCTTTTCGCTCTTATACGGTTCTTTAAGCGAGAACTAGTGGCGAGTGGCTTCAAGGCTTGGTTTGTGCATCATATCAAACTAAGTGTTAAGTTTGTATAGGACGACGATACATCATATCCATTTGTTGGTGCATGAATTCATCTTAACCTTTAACTCTCGTTTATTCTTCAAGCCATGTTGTAGTTCGAACCCACCCCATTATACCTATATGATAATCACTAGCCATGTGTCCATCCACGTTGGTGCTCGTATCAACCTATGTGATTGGAGAGTACAAAGTATGTAAGTATGGTAGACTTAAGAGTGGAGAAGCCCCTACTTCCAATAATAGTGGGAACAATAGAGCCTCATATGTCTATTTCTTGTACAATGGGACAAGCATGGTTGTAGCGAGAACATGTTGTCTACTCTTTAAGTAAACAAAGGGCTTAAGCTCTAGAAACCTGCTTGATGGTGTACTTAATCTCTTAGAAGACTTGTTTATCATGAGACTGAACAAAACCTAAGAGAAGAACCACATAAAAGAGCCTTTATAAAACTTAACACCTTATGCTTGTTAAATTATGAAGATATATGGTAAAGCTATTGGTAGAAAACATCATTCAACCATCCAAAGTAGTATATAAGGCCCTATCCTTTTTCGTGAGAAGCATGATAGAAGTTTAGGGATGTGCATCCACTATTGACCTTTTAGTAAGATGACTATAAAGGATAGCTACATAATACCTCTCATTATTATCTTATTTGATCATTTAAGTAAGCCTAGTACACCAAGTTCAACCTTTGTAAGGCACATTAGGTTTACACTTATAATACGGCCTTACATGCATGGAGAGAGGAACCTTAATCATCGAGGCGCCTTTTGGTGTAATGGCTCGGAATACGTAAAAACTTTGGAGTTAAGCGTACTCATGCTGGAGCAATCTTAGGATGAGTGGCCTCTTGGGAAGTAGCTGCACCAGGGGACAAAACTGTGCGGCGTTTTATGCTAAAGTAGACAATATCTCAGTAGAAGGAGTTCTGGCTGGGTCGTTACAGCAGTGTAATGTGTGAATGTCTTTGTGTCGTGGATACTGTAGGTGCATACCAAATCAAGTGTGGGGGATGACAGCAATGCAATGTGTGATTAGGCACTAGTGTCATTTCGTAAGATCAATGTGTGAGCGATCAATGTTATGAGTGTTCCAGTAAGTGCTATCATTGTGCTATATAATGTGCGGATTGTGGTATGGTTATATGTGTTTTGTATAGTGTCATGGAGAGAGTAAGATCAATGATAGGTACATGTGTTTGTGTTTTAAGGCTGGTCTTGAGTGAGGGATAATGGAGTGTAATGACGTGTATTAAGGATGGTGAAAATGAATTCAAACTTTATCACTGTATTCCTATTTATAAGCCACTTAATTGAATCTTTTTCAATATAGATTTAATCTCAACAAATCTTAGATACGAAAGATATGATAATCCGATTTAGATTTATCGAAGATTCTAAAAATCCTATATTGATTTGGACTTTCTATCTTTCAGGCTTGACTTAATCCATTGGATTTAGCTTACAACCCATTTAATAAATCCTAAATCTATTTTGACTCAATATAAATTAGATAAAAATCCACTTTTATATTAGACTGGACTAAAAATTTTTTTAATGAAGCCAGTTTCTTTAACGACTTAGAATTTATTAATTAAACGCATACCATCATTTGATTCGACCCTAAACAACTTGACTCAATACGACTTCACTTTTTTATTTTTCTTTCAATTTTCGTTTTTTAAGTTATTATTTATTTATTTATTTTCTTTTATTTTCTTTTTCTTTAACTTGTCTTAATAAAAATACTAAAATAAAACGGTAAAAATAAGGTGTTTATAGCTGCACCTCTTTGTAGTAAAGTTCAATTAGAACTTTGCTACAAAAATAAAAGAGAGATACCCATTTTTGCCAAACCTTACTTTAAACTGATAAAATGAGGATTATTGACTTGAATGGTTAGCTAAGCTGTGTTTTATCTTGAAGAAAAATATTGACTTAAAAGGTCAATATAAAGAATAATAGCTTGTCTTGAAAAGGCAATGCAAAAGAATGGGAAACCCGTCTTAAAAGGAAGGCGCAAATGAATACAAAGTCCGCCTTGAAAGGATAGCGCACACGAATAAGAAACCCATCTTGAAAGGACATGGTAAAAAAACTTAGGTGCTTATCTTAAAGAGATAGGGCTAAAGATTTAGGGTGATTAGGAGGCCGGTCTTAAAAGGACTAGGCAAAAAGGAGCCCGTCTTAAAAGGATGGATCAGAAGGTTAGGGAGCTTATCTTAAAAGGATAAGGTAAAAGATTTAGGATGCTTATCTTGAAAAGATCTAGCTAATGGATTAAGAGTGCTTATCTTGAAAAAATAAGGATGAGAATTAAGAGGCTCATCTTGAAAGGAAGGGGTAAAAAATTAGAGTGCTTATCTTAAAAGAATAAGGCAAGAGATTAAGGGGCTTATCTTGAAAGGATAGGGCAAAAGATTAGAGTGGCTATCTTAAAAGGATAAAGCAAAAGATTAGAGGGCTTATCTTAAGAAGATAAGGCAAAAAAAAATTAAGAAAGCCTGTCTTGAAAGGACTGGGTAGAAAAATATAAAGGCTTGTCNTTGTATCATTAACTCAGAACAAGCACATGCGTATAACCAACTATTTAATAAGCATAATCAAGTATAATTTCAAGCCTCTGAGTATTACCAATTAGTACTCCAAAATATAGTAATATATAAATGCCAACTTATGTAGATTCCTCGCTTGCTTATTCGAAGTGCGACTCGCTTAGGCCATCACTGATAACCCCTATAATATAAATGTTGTTTTAGTATGAATATATAACTATCTTATATAAACTTTATTTTGTAATTCTTTTATGTTATCTTTAGTTTAGAGTTTAATATATCTAATTATCTAGGTTGTTAAGTTTTTTACAATTATTCTTGATTTAGGCTAAATTCTGGTTTAGTTAAATTCTGGGTTAGTTACCGAGTTGATTTTTAAATTAAGTTCTTAGTTCAATTTCTGAGTATGATTTTATTCTGGGCATCCTAAATATCATATTTAACCCTTAACTAGTATTTTAATTCGTACAGTATACCCCTTATCTTACTTAACTACTGAATTTATTTCTAATGTGAGAAAATTTTACATATTTCATATAAACACCTAAATTTAAGTTTCTCAGCGAATTTATTATATATTTCTATTATTATTATAACATCAATTTTAACTTAATATTTTCTTACTTATTAATTTCTTATACCTATATATTACACATTATTACCTAATATGTCCATAATGTACACATCTAACATTCCCTTTACCTCAAATATCATTCCTCAACATCAACTAATATCTTAAAATATCTAAATTCATCCCAAGTAAAAATTTATACCTAATTACCCTAAATTAAAAAATTAAGTTAAAATTTACCATTTTTACCTATTACATATTTATTACATAATACCCTAATAATTATATCTAACACCCTAAATGCTACAAATATCATACTTTATTAGATTTCAACATCTTAAAACATATAATTATGCACTAAATCGGTAATTATCCTTTTAATTATCTAATTAGCCCAAAATTACTCATTTTAGGCATAATTTTAAGGCCTAAAATTTATGAAAATTCATTTATGAAAAAGGGCTATATAGCATTGTTTTAAATACTCTAACTAGCCTACATAAAAATTTTGAGCTTGAAACTACACTCATAAGATCATTTATTTCTAATTCGAAATATGCTCAATTTTATGAGGTTTCTTAAGGACAGTATATTTTCATACATAAATTCATCAAAATAAAAATTTTTCCTAAATTGACATACTAATATATCTCAGAATAACAAATTTCATAATTTTCTAAGCATATTTAATATTTTTACAAAATTAATCAAAATCGGGTTGGAATTTAACTTACCCTATCGATTAGCTTCCAGCTACTAGTGGTGGCTACAAGTGTATCGGTAGCCTTGGGCGGTGGGGGTAGGGTGATGTGGTGGTGGCCGTTCGTTTCCAAGCTACCATCGAGTATGGGTTTACTTCTAAAACTCTAATTATACAGATTTTTTGTAATTTTTGAGAAAAACTCTAATCCTCTCTTGTTTTAGTTCTCTTCAATTTTCCTAGACTCTAAACAGACCAAATGAGTTTTTGTAAAATTTTGGGTATTTATATAGTTGCTTAGGATTTTTTTCTCATTAATTTGAGGTGATAATTGCCTTATCTTCTTCCATTTTTTTACTTTTTAGTTAGATAATTTTTATTGGTTACTTTTATTTCTTCAATTCCAACTTACTACAACTCAATTTTGGAAAATTCCATATTTTTTTCATAATTTTCTTGTTTTTTTCTTAATTATTTATGAATTTTCTTTAATTATTTAGTATTATTTTATCATATTTCGAGTATTTTAAGTAATTTCGCCTATTTTTACTTACATGTAAATACATATATCGTACAAATAAATATTTCTAAATATTATTTAAGTTATTTTATGATTTTTAGAGTGGATATAATTTATTTTTATCGATTTTTTAGTTATCAGAATTCGTTTTAAGTGTTTTTGATTAATAACGAACAATTTACGTAAAATTCAATATTATATTAATTAATCGTTTTATTACTTATTTTTCTAAATCCAAACTCACGAGATTATTTTTACTAATATTCCTAAGTTTATCTAAAACTTGGGTTCGATTAGACAATTTGCTCGATTATTCTAAATTTTACGAACCGAACCTCGAGCATCTGATTGTAAGGCTTACACCCTCATACTAAAAAAAGCATATATTCCTCCTTCCACCATAAATCACCTATCAATCAAACATCCATGGATTTCTCAGAAGAACGTGAGAAGCACTCATTAGTATGATGTCATAAAGTGCTATGCCTTGATACTTCCTTATAAAGATTGGCACTATAACTTGCTTGGTTACTTGTAAGGCTCATTTGTGACTAAGCTAGTGCAACTTATAGGACTTAGGATGGCATGTGGTTTGTAACTTTAGTTGCTCGACCATAAATGAGGAGGTAACATTGGTACAACTCCTACTATCGATTATGGGTGCACATAATATCCCCCTTACCTTGCAACCAATATGGAATAAGTTCTCATGTTACTCATCTTCAGGTATTGGCTTAGCATTCGTCACTCTTCTCAATACCACGGTCATAGGTTTGAAATTTCCTTTCTCATTATAGATCACTTCCTCCTCCTTAAATAGGTTGGCTTATTCGGATTCTTTCAGTTCCTCTACCTCTTCATCAGTACTCTTAACTTTAATGGTCAACATAAGCACTAAGCTACCATACGTCTAAACCTTTGGTACTTGAAGTATTTGATCTCACTTGTCTTCCTGCTTGAGCTTTGTACATTCTTAATCATTTTTGACACTTCCTTTTTGTTAGCTCTAGACGTCGGAATAAGTTGGACCTCAATAGCCTTGGCCAGTTCTATTCCTACAAGTTTGCTCGGAATAGGTCAGTTCTTTTGAGTTCGACTAATAGGAGTTCGGTATCTACTCATCCTTCTTCGCTGTATCTTATAAGCAACTCAAATGACTTTGTTAAGGGTAGCAATTTCCCCTATCTTCAAGATGTCTCCTATCTCATATCTTAACCCACTAATGAATCTAGAGATAGTTTCGTCCTTAAGCTCTATTACTTCACAATAAATCATCAACATTTGGAACTCTTTCACATAAGCATCTACATTTGACCCTCCTTACTTCGACTCTTGTAATTTCTTAAATGTGTCCTGCAGATAATAGCTCAACATAAATCTTTTCCTCATTACTCTCTTCATTTCCTCTTAATCTCCAATCTCTCGCTCCCCTTGTTGTTAATGAGTGGCTTGCAAATTCTTTTACCTTAGACAGCATATCTAGTGAACTCAAGTACAATGAGTCTCACCTTAGCATTCTCAAAGACCTCATGGCACTCGAATTGCTTCTCAATCTTATCAACTTAATTCAGGTAGTCTTCGGCATCACCACCACCTGAGAAGCTTGGAATTTGCAGTTTCAAGCCTTCTACTACAGTAGCTCAGTTATTCTAATCTTCTAACTCGTAATACTCCTCTACTTCTTCTTCTACCTCCTCACCTATTTTCTTAATCTCATCCATGGTAAGTCGTCATCTGGCATGCCTTTCCACTCCTCTAGCTTTATTATTCCTAGTTAGGTAATTGAGTCCACTATCATGGCCATTACCTCGGTCATATACTTCATAAGCTCAACCATTATTCAGCTCATCTCGAGGGGCCTATCTATTGTCCCTCAAAGTAGTGACTAAGCTCTTAACTAGGTCAATGAGCTTATCAAACTTATCCTCGGCAGACTTCGAGGTGTAATTCCCTTGTTGTCTTTGACATTAAGCTCTACTTTCATTGTTACCAATGGTTCCATGAACACTTGCATATGACATTTTTCAATCAATACAAAATCTACTTCTTCAACTAAGATGAACTTCAAAACCACAAAATCCTATTTCATAATCACAACCCTATAATTTAGTATCACTAACTTCTACCACCATCACAACCACTTGACTCGAATATAAACAAACAATCACGCTTTTAGCTCAACAACTACGTATTCTGTTTCTAAGCATTGGAACAAGGGGGAAATAGAGCACTTCACTCACAACTACTTAAATCACCACTTCAATACCTACTATTCACTACTTCCCTACAGCAACTCATAAGATAATACAGGCATTGGCGTGGATGGATACATAACTAGTAGTATCACATGAGTATAAAATCCCTTATTTTGACCCTAAACAACCTATTGAAATGACTTGACTTGAACACTTGTGACATTTTATATTTTATATTTTTTTCTTTTTGTAAAACTAGCCCAAAACAAATTAAAAGAAAAAAAAAAAATAGGGGGGGTGGAGGTGTTAAAAAGGGGGCGTTTACAAGAATAAATGAGAGTTAAAGGTTGAATTGGATTCATGCGCCAATGAACGGATATGACACATTGTCATCCCACACAAACTTGGAAATTAGTTTGATATGACACACAAACCAAGACCTAAGGTTGCTCGCCACTAGTTCTTGTTCAAATAACTATATAAGAGTGAAAAACTTAACTCATGTTCAACAATGGTAAACACAAGTATAAGGAAGAATAAAGAGATATTCTATTATTGGATATTGATTATGCAATTATTACATGGAGAAGATATTTATAGTACCCAATTAGGGAAACCCCTAAGATTTTTGTAATTTACAAAAATAGATATTATACTAAAAATAGCTTATATATAATGTATAAGGATAGTTTAGGTAAAGTAACAAAAAGGAATATCCTTAGAGAAATAGTACAATCATTACAAAAAGTAGAAGACACACGGCTGCAAGTCATTTCGTAGTCCCCATTGTAGTAAGGGATGAGCTTTGGGTTAGGGTAGTACTGATCAAGTCACTAGCTCGAGCATTCAGGGTTGTTTGTCCGAGCTATTGGCTAGATTGTCCAAGCTCGGGTCTTTAGGGCAACGGGAGCTTAAAGCTCGATGCTTGGCATCTTCTAGCTTTAGGGGACCTCGACACCTGTATTGAGTTCCTCCACCTGAGAGAGTATTAACTATCTCTATGAACTCGAGTATATCATCAAATTGGTTTGAAGGATGATAACTCTAATTTTAAACATATTTCATATGGTGATTTTATAGTATTTCCCTTACATTTTTTGTTTTCTTTAAAGAAAATGATACTTAATTGAGTAAAATTTTGATTTCAAGGTTTGAACGCGTTCTAGGATCGAATATGAAGAAAAGGAATCAAGTTTCACTCAATTCGGAGTTCAAACGAAGAAGTTTTGAAGTTATGCAGAAAAATTTGCCTAAGTGCACAAAGTTAAACGACCTAGGGACACGGCCATATCCCAGGCCATGTCTGGTGACGAAAACAAAATCCTTATAATACATATATAAAAGGACATATGAGGGTTTCAAGAAAAGAGAGACATTGGAGAAAACGAACGAGACACGATAGAAGAGAAGAGACTTGAGAAGAAAGAGAAGAAAAAGGCAAGAACAACATCAACTTCAAGATTAGAGAGATTGTTCATCAATTAAAGGGGTTTTCTATGTTTTATTTTACGTTTTTGATGGAACTCGTTTTTAGATTCATTATGATAGCTTAGAATTCATATATTTAGGATTATGGAACCTAGGGTTTCATGTGACTCTTGAGTTGATTTATAATTTTCAATAAAGTTTCTATTCCTTCTTGATTCAATTATGTTGTTTAATTGTTGATTGATAATTCTAGAGTATCAATATATGATATTATGCATGATGATTGATAGATTGCATGTGTAATTAAATCTTAGCATAATTGGAGAGAATTACATGTATACTTAGAGATAAGATACATGTTTCTTCCGGAAAGTTAATTATTTGTGTGGGAATTCATTATACATTAATGCAATTCTAAGTTATATTACTAAGTGAAGAGATTCCGGTAAATAATTTAGGATTAGGGTTAATATGCTTGAGAATGATATTAGCTTTGATTGTGAATCCCTTCGGTCAAGAATAATAGAAACCGAATTGAATATATTTTAAGCGATCACATGTTAAATACTAGGGGAAATAATTCCTAAATACGTTATTAATTTCTTGAAGTCGTTCTTAGTTTTATTGCTTTTTAATTTGCTTAATCAAGTCTCATAATTAGTTTAGTTTATTAATTTTAGTATTTTTAATTCATTCAACCCATTACAATTTTCCGGTTAGATAATAGAGCTAAGGTTAATATTAGTATTCAAAGTCTTTGAGGAATCGACTCAGATTCACATTCGCTATATTAAAATTGATAGGTGCACTTGCCTTATATCAAGTTTTTGGCGCCGTTGCCGAGGATTTTTTATATTAATAACACTAGTTGCTTTATTACTTTGACCATTTTTTCTTTATTTTCTTTTGTTTACATTGTTTACTTTTATTACCTAGAGCTGCAATTGATTTTATATTTCTTGCCCTTGTAGTGCATGACCTGAAGCAACTCGGAAGATTTGGTAGAACTTGATCCTGAAATTGAGAGAATTGCCCTTCAAAATTTGAGATCGCGACCTAGACAAATTGTGGCCACCATAGACGACGAGTCAATCGTTGAAATCAAGGAAGAAGGTGAAGAGGCTAACACTTAATTCATCAAGCAAGAAGATCCACCACACATGGCTAACAACGGGAATGAAGCAAATCGGACCATGTCTGACTATTCAAGGCCTACACTTATTGGAGCTAACTCTAGCATCGCAAGTCCAACCGTCGCAGCTAATAATTTCCAAATTGCACCTAACATCATACAAATGGTGCAACAATATGTTCAGTTTGACGGTCTCCAAGATGAAGATCCTAATGCCCATATCTCTAGTTTTTTAGAGATTTGTGATACATTTAAAATCAACGGAGTCATGGATGATGCCATCCGACTGCGGTTATTTCCTTTCTCTTTGAGGGGTAGAGCAAAATAGTGGTTGAATTCCTTACCAAGAAATTCAATCACAACTTGGAATGAATTGGTAGAGAAATTTTTGGAGAAGTATTTCCCACCTGCAAAAACCGCTAAACTTCAGAATGATATTTCTTGTTTTGCTCAATTAGAAGCGAAGACGCTATATGATACTTGGGAGTGGTTTAAGGACTTGCTCAGGAGGTGCCCACATCATGGCCTCCAACTATGGATGCAGATTCAGACCTTCTACAATAGTCTCAATTTATCTACTAGACAGATGATTGATGCATCCGCAGGAGGTACTTTGAACACAAAGACACCTGAGCAAGCACAAAACCTGATTGAAGGAATAACGATGAACAATTATCAGTGGGAAACCACTAGAGCCAAGCAAAGGGCCATGGGAATTTATGAGGTGGACTTAACTACTGCTCTGGCAGCCAAGGTGGACCTGTTGAGTAAGAAGATTGATGCACTCTTAGTTGGCCCTCAACAAGTGCAATCGGATATAAGTGATTTTGGTATGCAGGGGTATGGACCACAAGAACAACTAGAACAGGTAGATTATCTAGGAAATCCACCTAAGCAACAAAATAACCCCTACAGCAACACTTACAATCCAGGATGGAAGAATCACCCCAATTTCTTATGGGGAAACCAAAACCAAGGCCAGCAGAAGACCAACTTTAGCCCACCTGGATTTCAAGGACCATTCCCACCTCCTCTCTCTTAAGAAAAGAAGTCCAGTATAGAAGAACTTCTCACAAAATATATTCAAGGCAATAAGGCTCGCTTATCCAACATTGAATCATCGTTGAGGAATTAAGAGGCTTGCATTCGTAACCTTGAGAACCAAATTGGTCAACTTGCGAAGCTAATCTCTGAAAGACTACAGGGAACACTCCTAGGGAATACTGAGGTCAATCCCAGGGAACATGTTAATGCTGTAACCTTGAGAAGTGGTAGAAAACTGCAAGTGGAGAAGAAGGATGGTAGGGAAGTAGTTGAGAAAGAAGTAGAAGTCAACCATAAGGAAGATGCAAAGCCACTAAAATCAAAAGAAAGTATGGAACCACCAAAAGTGGAGGAGTACAAGCCTCCCATCCCTTACCCACAGCGCCTTAAGTAAAGTTACACTGATCCGAATAAGGAATTTGGTAAATTGCTTGACATTTTCAAACAATTACATATTAACTTACCTCTTGTTGATGTCATCTTGCAGATGCCAAAATATGTGAAATTTCTAAAGGATCTTCTATTGAATAAGAGGAAGTTGGAGGAGCTTACAACTGTCACATTGAACGAGGAATGCTCGGCACTTCTCCAGAAAAAGTTGCCACAAAAATTAAATGATCTAGGGAGTTTTACTATTCCTTGTATGCTTGGCAATTTGTTAGTAGATAATGCCTTGGCAGACTTAAGAGCTAGTATTAATTTGATGCCGTATAAATTGTTCAAAAAGCTAGGGTTAGGAGAACTTAAACCAACGCACACGAGTTTTCAATTAGCTGATAGGTCTATCACATACCCTAAAGGCATCATAGAGGATGTTTTAGTGCAAGTAGACAAATTTATCTTTCCCATGGATTTTGTTATACTTGATATAGATGAAGATATTGAGGTGCCAATCATTTTAGGTCAACCTTTCCTAGCTACCGCTAGGGCTGTTTTTGATGTTAATGAGCATAAGTTGATATTATGGGTTGGAGATGATGAAATAGTTTTTAAAACTTCAAAGGCAACAAACAAATTTCTTGACCCAGAGGACATATGTCACAATGTTAATGCCACTAATGCTATTATATCTACATGTGTGCAGGAAACGCTTACCAAAGATTCCTTAAGCTATTGCTTGCAAAAGGGAGATGAAAATTTGGTGATCAACCCCAAGTGTGCAGAAATGGTAGCTCAAATAAAAGTTCATGAATTTATTGTGGACAAGAAGGGGGTTGATCAACTCCATAAGTCAAAAGATCCTAGGTTAAAATCCTTTAAAGATAAGCCACCATCTTTAGAACCAAAACTGTCAAGAAATCATTTGAAACATACCTTTGTGGTGAAAAGTTCAAAACTTCCAATGACAACCGCATCTAAGCTAAAAGCAGACAAAATGAAGAAGTTTAGGCTACATGAATTTGATAAGTGGCATGATAAGGAGAGAAACTATGGAAGTTATGTACCAATGAAATGGAATCGGCAAGGTCGATGGCCTAAGGGTAAATTTATACTTGTATGGAGGGTTTGAAAGTGAGATACAAGAGGAGTCCTATCTCCACCTGGATGAAGAATCATGAGAAGACGTATCCCGTTGAGCTATCGACGTTAACTAAAGCGCTTCTTGGGAGGCAACCCATGTCTAACTTTGCTTATTCTTCACTTCTTTCCGTTTATTTCATTTTATTTTTCTTTTATCTAACTTTGCTTTGCTTCTTTTATTTCTTTCAATTTTTCGTCATAGTCTTTTCCCTTTTAGTTTAATTGTTGCTTTTTCTCTTTAGTTTTATTATTTTTATTTTTTAAGTTTCCTTTATCTTTAAATTTAATTAAAAAAAAAAAGGAAAAAAAGGTTACACGGGCAAGGGACACGATTGTGTCCCAGCCCGTGTCCATCCAGACCTTCAAAACTGCCAACCCACAGAAAGTTACACGGGCGTAGGAGACGGTCGTGTCCCAGCCCGTATCCACCTAGATGTTGATTCTACTCTGGGGGCACAGAAAGTTACACGGGAGAGGGATACGGTCGTGTCCCAGCCCGTGTGTGCCCAGAATTCCTACTCACGAACAGAAAGTTACACGGGCGTGGGACACGGTTGTGTCCCAACCCATGTGCGTCCAAACTTCACATGTAGACCATAGAATGTTACACGGGCATAGGATACGGTCGTGTCCCAGCCCGTGTACATGATCGGTTTATTTAAATTAAACACACCCTCTCATACACTCATAATCAAACATATCTCTCTCATATTCTCTCTTATTCTCCCTCTTCTCTCCACAATTCTTGCATTTCGCATTTTGATCCAAGTAAGTTTCCTCGTTGATTTTACTCTCTCTTCCTCATGATTAGGTAGTTTGGTTATTTGCATTTTTACTCTTGTACGCATTGGTTTTTCCATTTGACCTGCAAATTTCTTTTGATTATTCATCACCGCCATGCATCATTGCTTTGAGTTTCTTGATCTTACATGCCATAATGCTGCCTCATCTAGTTAGATTTCGTTGTGCTCTCTCAATTCCAAATGTTATTGGCTAATTTGCTCATCCTTATTCATTCATGCTAGTTAGGGTTAGAAATGGGAGATGATAACTCTGGGTCATTTAGCATCTTTTATATGTTGAGACGCCTGTTTTTCACTGTTAATTGTCGTGTAGTGGAATTCGTTGGAAGCGTTTGCTACTCATTTCTTTCCACCAACTAGTTTTCTAGCTGCACTCCATATGTTTGTTAAAATGCCCCAATGAGTATTCTGTTACCATTCTTCACTATTGCTCTTATTGTCCTCTGCCTTCTTGACCTATGTGCGACAAGGATGTACGTGTTTGATTTGGGTTGTGATTCTTTTTAGGTATTCAAATGGCGAATCGAGCTAAGCTTACCGTTCGCCGGAAATCAAAATTTGCGGCATCCTCTTCATCACAATCCGGAGCAATAGTTGAACCACTGGCTACTCTTCCCCCTATGGAGTACCCAATGCTCCAATTTAAGGAGGATTACCAAGTGCAACGATATCAATTACTTCAGAATAAGCCCTTTAGAGAGACCCTTAGGCTGGATTGGGATGTTCTCGCTTAATTAGAGCTCACCACAGAAATGAAGGAGCTCTTGGATGGTACCGTTTTGGAGCGTTTATTATCCTTTGAAGCTCCAATTTATAAAGAGCTGACTTTTGAGTTTTTGTGCACTTATAAACTTGATAAGGAAAGTGCTACCAGCATGGGCCCAAAACGCAAATTACACTTCACCTTGAGTGGCCATCCATTCCACATGTCCATCGCTCAACTGGGCAGATATCTTGGTCTATATGAAGAGAGATATATACGGACGGAAGAATTTCAACGTCTCTCGTGTCGTTTTTCTCGTGGCGTCACAGCAGGGTCGTTTTGGAATGAGATTACTGTTAGCGATGCCTATGATCTAGCCAGGAGTAAGGCCTCTCAATTAGTCAGGCCTGAATATCGAGTTCTTCACTGGCTCTTTTCACATACATTGACTGGCTGAGGCCTTAGCACCAGGGTGGTGTCCAACAAGGATTGACTCTATCTTTATAGTGTCATTCATAAACACCCCATCAATTTCGCCATCGAAATCGCCGAACTCTTCAGCTACAAAGCCACCACTACTCAGAAGAAAGGGCATATTTGCTGTGACCCTTACATTACCTTACTGGTGCAGGCCATGCGGACTAAGGTTGTTGCTTAGCCCTCACTTACTTTAATTAGCCAAGTCACTCCTATGCGCTTCAATTCATTCCGACTCATGAACCTCCTACCAATAAGACGTCAAGGTCGATACTCTCACAGTAGCACATCTCGGGGTCAGACATCTTCAGCCAGCTTTGAAGATAAATTTGATTTGTTGCTGTCTGAGGCTCGTTATATAAGAGAAAGTGTGGATAAACTTCATATCTGCTAGGACAAAATGGAACAATTTCTTAAAATGAAAGAGTCGGCTACCCATGAAGAGGAGAGTGAGGAAGAGGAAGAGGATGATGAAGGTGGTGAGGAAGAGGCTGATGAGGGTGGTGAAGATGAGGAGGCTAGAGAAAGTGATGAGAATGATGAGGACGGTGATGACGATGATGATGCTACAATGGCTGAGGCACCATCTGATGAGGAGGATGAAGAGACGGATTCTGATCCCTCTTCTTAGTTCATAATTTTTTGTGTTGTCTTTTTTTTTATCAAGGCTTGTGAACTCTGCTATATATAATGATGATGCTTCTTCATTTTGCGTTTCTTTTCGACTGGCAGAGAAGTATTAGTTTCTTTTCAGTACATATGTTTCCTTTTTCCCTATGTTGCTTTTTCTTGCTGCTATGTTTTTTTGTGGTACATTGGGGACAATGTACATTATTAAGTGTAGGGAAGGGATATATATGAATTTGTTACTGTTTAGGAGACCAATTATTCACATTTGACCCAATTAATTTTTAAGTTAACTTGCAATAAGTGATTAACTGGTATTAAGCCAAATCAACTATGTCATGTTGATCGTTATTGATCTTATGATACTTTACTAGAATTGATTAGTCAAATTTATGGAGGGCAAAGTTACGAATTATTTAGCTTATGACTTTAAGACTTGAGATTGGAGCAACATCACTAGTTGAGAGTTAGTCATGGTTATTTTTAAATTTACTTTTATGTATACCTTTCTCTTAGAAATTGTTAAAGCCCTATAATTTTTAGCAAACAAACAAATGAAATTCTTCTTTTGAGAAACCCCTGAAAAATCATAATGATTGAAGGTCAAAAGTAATAACAAGTGTATGAATAGAAAAATTGGTAAGGATTCGTCTTGGTCCGTCAGAAGAGCGAGATTGAGTCCTAATGCCAATTCTAATGAAAAAATTGATATGGATTGGCCTTGGTCCATCAGAAGAGCAAGGTTCTTTCCCGCTATCAATATAAGAAATAAGTTGGTATGGATCGGTCTTAGTCCGTTAGAAGAGCGAGATTCTTTCTCTCTACCAACGCAATTGTGCTTAAATAAGGTAAATTTAAAAGATGAGTGGACGTAAAATGTGTTTGTTTTAGATTATGGTGCTTAGTGAGATGGAAGAGAGAATTGTATACACTTTAGTCAAATGGACAAAATTTTTATGACTCTTTCTTGGTTGACGAGATGTTAAATCCAATTTTTAGTTTAAAAATCCTTAGTTAAATGACTTGGGTAAACTTTGATTTTCATAAATTAACTAGTGAACTCTAGTATTAAGTATGGTTGGAGCATTCGAATATGGTCGGATGAAATTGGTTGACTTTATTATTGCAAGTTAGTTGAGAATGATTCTCTTACTTTTCTACGGGTCAAGTATGTTTAGCATTTCTTGTCTTGAAAGTTTTGTTTTGATTTATTTGCTTGAGGACAAGCAAATGCTCAAGTGTGGGGAAATTTGATAACTCTGATTTTAAATATATTTCATATAGTGATTTTATAGTATTCCCCTTACATTTTTTGTTTTCTTTAAAGAAAATGATACTTAATTGAGTAAAATTTTGATTTCAAGGTTTGAACGTGTTCTAGGATCGAAAACGAAGAAAAGGAATCAAGTTTCACTCAATTCGAAGTTCAAACGAAGAAGTTATGAAGTTTTGAAGTTATGTAGAAAAATTTGCTTCAGTGTAGAAAGTTACACAACCTGGGGATACGGCCATGTCCCAAGCCATGCTTGGTGACGAAAATAGAATCCTTATAATACATATATAAAAGGACATATGAGAGTTTCAAGAAAAGAGAGACATTGGAGAAAACGAACGAGACAAGAGAGAAGAGAAGAGACTTGAGGAGAAAGAGAAGAAAAAGGCAAGAGCAACATCAACTTCAAGATTAAAGAGATTGTTCATCAATAAAAGGGGTTTTCTATGTTTTATTTTACGTTTTTTATGGAACTCGTTTTTAGATTCATTATGATAGCTTATAATTCATGTATTTAGGATTATGGAACTTAGGGTTTCATGTGACTTTTGGGTTGATTTATAATTTTCAATAAAGTTTCTATTCCTTCTTGATTCAATTATGTTGTTTAATTGTTGATTGATAATTCTAGAGTATCAATATATGATATTATGCATGATGATTGATAGATTGCATGTGTAATTAAATCTTAGCATAATTGGAGAGAATTACATGTATACTTAGAGATAAGATACATGTTTCTTCCGGAAAGTTAATTATTTGTGTGGGAATTCATTATACATTAATGCAATTCTAAGTTATATTACTAAGTGAAGAGATTCCGGTAAATAATTTAGGATTAGGCTTAATATGCTTGAGAAAGATATTAGCTTTGATTGTGAATCCCTCCGGTCAAGAATAATAGAAACCGAATTGAATATATTTTAAGCGATCACATGTTAAATACTAGGGGAAATAATTCCTAAATACGTTATTAATTTCTTGAAGTCGTTCTTAGTTTTATTGCTTTTTAATTTGCTTAATTAAGTCTCATAATTAGTTTAGTTTATTAATTTTAGTATTTTTAATTCATTCAACCCATTACAATTTTCCGGTTAGATAATAGAGCTAAGGTTAATATTAGTATTCGAAGTCTTTGAGGAATCGACTCGGATTCACATTCGCTATATTAAAATTGATAGGTGCACTTGCCTTATATCAAAGGAGCTCGTCCTCTTCTTGGGTAAGCTCATGTTGGAGAGCTCGGTGCACCAAGGTAGCAAGCCTTTGAGATTGAGATCTCATCATAGGAATACATCCTATCATAGGCACTCCCTTATTTTGATTATCATCGACTAAGAAGCTATTAGCCATCACTTATGGTGAGACTAAGTCTCTTCCTCCTTATCGCTATGCTTATTATAGGTTTAAGACCTCAAGCCTTCAAGAAAATAGAATTTCTTACCTATTTTGTCCATATCCTTAAAGTCGCACACATGCTTGTGAATGTTGTCTCCTTATTATAGTTCTCTTAACTTTTTACAATCATTACACGATTTTTTATGGAAAATTTGAGTCTTCATCCTTTCATAGGTCTTTTTTTCCCCCAACTTTGTTACAACTTAAAAAAAGGGGGATTTAAACCTGACACATCTCATTGGGAGATCAATGTTAATACCACTAAGCTACAATAGCCTTAACTTCCTTTACATAGGTCTACATGTGTACACCTACTTCTTTTCCTCTCTAAAGCAACAACAAAACTTAATACCAAGCATAAAGTACATTGTAGCCATATGCATACTTATGCTCTCCTATCATGTGGTCTTATGGATTTAAAATGTTACCATGTCAAAGATGAAATACTACAAAATTGTGGTGTTATGTCATGCATGCTTGTAAATGATTTAGATTTTAGTGCATTCTCAACATGAGCTTTTGTGGGAATATTTAAGATCACAATGTTAGTGTATAACCTACATTCAACTATTTAGAGTTCGGTTTGTAGAATTTAGGACGATCGAGTAAACTATCCAATTTGACTCAAATTCTATGACGAAGCTAAGAATATTAGTAAAAATAATCTCGTAAGTTCGAATTTAAGAAAATAAGTAATAAAATAAAAGAATATAAAATTTTCAAATTTCAAGTATATTACTCGTTATTTATAAAAAATACATAAAATGCATTCTAATAATTAACAAATCACTAGATATAAATTATATCACACTAAAAATCATAAAATAACTTCAATAATATTTAGGAGTATTTATTTATATTATGTATGAATTTACATGTAAGTAGAAATATGCGTAATTACTTAAAACACGCGAAATAGGCTAAAATAATGTTAAATAATTAAAGAAAATTCATAATTAATTAAGAAAAAATCAAGAAAAATGAGGAAACATCCAAAATTGAGGCATGGCAATCTAGAATTGAAGAAATAAAAGCAACCAGTCAAAATACAACAAATAGAAAGTAAGAAAAAGAAGAGATAAAGCAATTGTCTAATCAATTTAATGTAAAATAATTTCCCTAGAGCTCTATAAATACCCAAAAAATTATAGAAGCTCATTTGGTCAGTTTGGAGAGTGAGAAAAATAGAGAGAACTGAAATATTGAGTGTTAGGATTAATTACAAAAAAAATTACTCAAATCCGTACAATTAGGGCCTTAAAGGGAACTAACACTCGACGATTACTTGGGAGTAGACGGCCACCACCAACACATGGTGGTGGTAGCGCCCAGACTGGCTGATAAGGCCACAGTGGTCGAAGCCACTAGTTTAGGTGAGTTCAATTTTCAAACCCGATTTTGTGTAATTTTGTAAAAATATTAAATATTATTAGAAAGTTGTGAAATTTTGTTATTTTGAAATATTTTAGTATGTATATTTAGGGAAAATTTTTATTTTGATGAATTTATGTCTCAAAATATACCATCCTTAAGAAATCTTATAAAACCGAGTATGTTTCGAATTAGAAATAAATAGACTTAAGAGTATAGGTTTGCACTCAAAATTTTTGTATAGACTACTTAGGGGTTATAGAACAGTGCTATAAAGCTCTTTTTTCAAAAATTAATTTTCAAAATTTTTAAGCCTTAAAATGATGCATAAAATGGGCCATTTATGGTCAATTAAGTAATTTAATGGGTAATTACTGATTTAATGCACAATTATATGTTTTAGGATGTTGAAATCTAATGGAGTATGCTATTCATAGCATTTGAAGTGTTAGATATAATTATTAAGATATTATATAGTAAATATGTAATAGGTAAAAATGATAAATTTTAAGTTAATTTGGTAATTTAGGGTAATTAGGTTCAAAATCTAATTTGGGATGAATTTAGCTATTTGGAATGTTATTTGATGTTGGAAGACGATATTTGAAGTGATAGCAATATTAGATATATACATTATGTACACATTAGGTGATAATGTGTAATATATAAGTATGAGAAATTAATAATTAGGAAAATATTAGTTAAAATTGATATTATGATAATAATAAGAATATATAATAAATCTGATAGGAAACTTAAATTAAGGTAATTATATGAAAAATATAGGATTTTCTTATAATGAGAGTGAATTTGGTAATTAAATTAGGATTCGAGTGTACCACATGGACTAGAACATTAGTTAAGACTAAAAGCAATATTTAGGATATCCATAAATAATGCAATTAATTTCACATTATGAGTTGGGATGATTTCTTAGGTTGAACGGATAAATTTCTAACAAAAAACTGAGTTAAAAACTTAATTTAGAAATTGATGCGAATAGAACTTAACATGATTCAAGAAGAATTGTAAAAGACTTAAAAACCTGGATAATTAGGTATATTAATCCCTAAACAAAAGATAACAATAAGCGTTATAGGATAAAACCAATCTATAATAGTTATTAATAACTCTTATTTTAAATATATTTCACATGGTGATTTTATAGTATTTCCCTTACATCTTTGGTTTTCTTTAAAGAAATTGATACTTAATTGAGTAAAATTTTGATTTCAAGGTTTGAACGCGTTCTTGAATTGAAAACGAAGAAAATGAATCAAGTTTCACTCAATTTGGAGTTCAAATGAATGAGTTATGAAATTACACAGTCCAGGACACAACTGTATCCCTAGACTGTGTCCATCCAGGAAGATTTGCCCAGGTCAGAAAGTTACACGACCTGGGGACACGACTGTGTCTGGTGACGAAAAAAAAAAGGGACTTTACAATACATTATAAAAGGACTTATTAGGGTTTCACACACAAGATTGGACATTCAAAAAGTGAAGAGACTTGAAGAGAAGGAGGAAAAAGGCGAAAGCAACACCCACTTCAAGATTGAAGAGATTTTTCATCAACAAAAAGCAATTTTTCATGTTTTATTTATTGATTTTGTTGGAATTCGTTTTTAGTTTCATTATGATAGCTTAATATTCCTGTATTTAGGATTATGGAACTTAGGGTTTCATGTGACTATTAGATTGATTGATAATTTTCAATAAAGTTTCTATCTTTTCTTGATTCAATTATGTTATTTAATTGTTAATTGATATTTCTAGGATATCAATCTATGATATTATGCATGATGATTAAGAAATCACATGTGTAATGAGATCTTTATATAATTGGAGAGAACTGCATGTGTACTTAGAGATAAGATATATGTCTCTTCCGGAAAGTTGTTCTTTTGTGTGGGAATTCCTTATACATTAATGTGATTCTAAATTATATTACTAAGAGAAGAGATTCCGGTAAATAATTTAGGATTAGGGTTAATATGCTTGAGAAAGGTGTTAACTTTAATTATGAATCCTTCCGGTCAAGAATAATAGAGATTGAATTGGATACATTTTAAGCGGTCACATGTTAAACACTAGGGGAAATAATTCCTAAATACGTTGTTTACTTTCTTGAAGTCGTTCTCAATTTTATCGCTTTCTAAATTGCTTAATCAAGTCTCATAATTAGGTTAGTTTGTTAATTTTAGTATTCTTAATTCATTCAACTCATCACAATTTTCCGGTTAGATAATAGAGCTAAAGTTAATATTAGTACTCGAAGTCTCTGAGGGATCAACTCGGACTCACATCCACTATATTAAAACTGATAGGTGCACTTGCCTGATATCAATTATATAGAAAACTGAAACCACGTTTGTATTATAAGGATGATTGGTGATGGCTTGAGTGAGTCAAATCTCGAGTGAGCAAACGAGAAGTCTAGGTAAGTTGGGATTAATACGTTGTTGTATTTTAGAGGCTTGAGATTATACTTGGTTATGCTTGTTAGGTAGTTGGCTGTGTATATGTGCTTGATTATGAGTGATGCTATAATTTTGTCTGTTGTTCTGGCTTGTATTGTACGAAATGATTAATCATCCTAAACTAGACTTAACAAATATATGACTTGTAATCATAAACCGGACTTGCATAGTAACCCATTAGGGGAAACTTAGGATTCTCCGGCCAAATACCGATCCCTTCGAAAGAGATAGCACTGAATAGCATAATGGGTTCCTTCTTCATCCTTAGTTAAACTAAGTGACAAGTAAGGAGGTCATGGCAAGGGTAAAGTCAATGGTTTGAAGGTAGTCGTGGGAGGAGCAGTGTTTCCATTGCACAAGCCTGGGTTTGGTCGTGAGCCGTTACATTAACGGTAACTCCTCAACCCGAATTAAAGCGGGCGTAATTTTTTTAATGTTACGATGGGCTAGACAACGTCGTACGATAGCATTTGTATGTCCATGCATTGCATCTAACTAAATTGGGTGATAAACTTGTTTGTGTTGGTGGTATAGTTTTAAGTTCTCCGTCCTAACTTATTGAGTTGTGGTTGCTCACATCCCTATAGACATTGTTGTAGGTGCTAGTGAAGAAGCGGTTTACAACTACCCTGAAGTTAGTAACTGCTGGATCTTGGAGAGTGAGGAAAAACATTTAAAGAACAAATATATATTTTTAAAGTCTACACTCTTATTTTAGAATTTTTCATTTTTGAATAACGTATTAATTAGGAAATAGATTACAGTGAAACGTTGTAAACGTTAATTGCAATAATTGAATTTTAGTGTATATATATATTTTCTTACTTTCTTAGGTAAATGACTTATTTAAATTACGAATCATTTACTTTAAAGCGAGTTAGTCGTAGACGCTTTGTGTAAATCAGGTTTAGAATAGCAGTTGTAAGGCCAACTTATATTTTAGAATGGTTGGTATGGCGGGATTGGTACGATCCTACCGCGTTAGAGCGCAACAGTTAGCATAGTGATGTGCAATAAGTCGTTGATCCAACTACTAAAATAATAGCTAGAAGGACCCATAACCTAACCTTAAGGATTTGAGCCAATCATCTAAAAGCTAATATATATTGTTACCAATTTAATCTAGTTTGCATTTTCAATTTGTAGGCTTGAATGTGTATTGTGTTAAGAAATAGTTTAACCAGGTTATATTATAAACATCGAAAGGCATGACTATAAAAATGGGAGCTTGCAATGTTCTAAAGATTACCTATTGAAAGTGAACAGTAGTCATCTTATCGATTGATTGGTGGCTTATGTTATATTTAAGGTCTAGGGATTACTAATCGCTTATACTACTCAGGTGACCGATCATTACCTATCCTATTAACTAGTACGTAGGTTCTTAATATGTTTATTCTTTATTGGTTCTTTTATTATTTACAATTTTTCCATTAAGCCCAAATGATGGCTTAAAATATTTATAACCTTTATTTTGGATTTTATTAGATAAAATATACTTATCTTTGAGTTTTCTCTCCTTGCCACACTCTTATCAATCTCATATAAAAGTAATTACATTTATGCCTTCTATTTACAATGCATAACATCATGGATAGATTGAATACCCAAATCATGTCAAATCCAAACCTTAATTTCACTATAAATTAGGGCTTTTAAAAAGAAAGGAAAATGGAAGTGTCATTTTATTCAAAATCCCAATTATAAAATCCCTTCCCTCATACTTTACACCTTGGAAAGCATTGTTATTATAAAGATAAAAGGTACTTTCACATCTTAATCTAAAATGGTTTGTTTTCATAATACAAGAATAGAGTAAGAGGAAGCTGAAAAGACACCAACTTTAGCACTAGAAATCTAATAAATATGAATAAACAAGGGTTGTAGAAAGATTAAGTTCTAAGAAAAAATTACAGTGAAAAACAAAAAACTTAGCCTTCCATAAAGCAAAAGGCCAAGTTATTGAGTGGATGAGTGGTCGATTCACTTCGCCTAATGGAATAAGTTCATCATAGAATTATTATTCGTGTGGAATGGACTAGAGTTGTAATAGATGTGCAACATATATTACTCTATTCAGTTGATGTCACTGAATTTCTATTACTTTTGTTTGATTCACAAATCTAAGATATGAAAAAACTTGAATAAGTTATTAAAAGACCAAAGTTACCCTTATGAACTCCAAAAAAAGAAAAAAAGAAAACAAACATAATACACCACCACTCTGTTCATCAAGAACTCCAACATATGAACCCTGGCCCTAAATTTTTTAAAAAGAAAAATTCAATAAAAAATTGAAACCCTAATCGGTCAAATTACGTCTAGCATCTTCAATAGCTAGTTTCATAATAAAAATCCTATCTTTATTCATGTAATGCACTCTCTCTTCTCTTAAATACAAATCACAGGAAGAATCAACGCCCACCCGCCCCGCCCCGCCCCCCCTTTTCTCTCTCTCTCTCTCATCTGG
>JAMXBB010000004.1:108383949-108690575 GCA_024138015.1 Lumnitzera littorea | reverse complement strand
TATATATATATATATATATATATATATATATTACTCATTTCTAGAACTTTTCTCTCTTCAATCGCTTATTCATCTCCTTTTGGACTAAGTGAGATCCTTTTCTTTGTTCTTCGATTAAATAATCTCCTTCTACTTCTTTCTTCAATAGATCTCTTACTCTTTGGATATCTTTTTTTGTGTTCGTTTATTTTTTCATCATGCTCTGTTCTGGAATTTCCTAAATAGAGGAGTTGTCTTTCTTCACAAAAAGTGGGTTGTAATGTCTATCTCTCCATCATACCTTCGTTGGTTATGTTGTTTTTCGTATGTATTGATTTGGTTTGTGTTTGCTTTATGTTCATTGGTTGGGTTGAATGTGTGAGAGATATGGAGAGGGATGGTATCATGTAGATTAGGGTTTTTCTTTTTCCCTTCAACTGTATGGGTTGATTGCATGAGAGAGATAGAAAAGGGATAGTATATTGTAGATTAGGGCTCTTTTGTTTTTTTTTTTAGTCAGGGTTATATAGTTTTTCCTTTAAATTTGTTTTCTATTGTTTAATTTGAGGTAAAATTAAGGTTGTAAATGAGTCGAGTCAAGGCGAATCAATGCCAAACTCGAGCTCGACTCTAAATTTTAAAACACAAGCTCAACTCAATTCATTTAAAAACACTTTTTTTTCTAATTATAATAATATTAGTGTTTAAAATCAACTTGAACTCAACTAATATTTATATTTGACTTGAGCTTGATTAGGCTCGAGAGTTAGTCAAGTTAAGCATCATGAAGCTCGAGTTCGACTTAATTTTTTTCGAATCAGACTTGAGTAAATATTGAGCCAAACTCAAGTAACTCATAAGTAGTTTGACTTGTTTACTCTTATAGGTAAAATGTATGATATTTTAATTTTTATGAGGTTATTTTTTGAAGAAAAAAAAAATATAAGAACTTAAAATTCCAATTCATGGCTTGAGACTCTACATGGCTATTTCAACATTTTTATGAATTGAAATTCCATATGTAATTGTAATTATGGGCTAAAACACGGGTGAATGACGTAATAAGGATTCCATGCAAAATAAGGGGGGAATGAAATAGCCATTTCTCCGAAGAAAATATGCAGTTAGCAATAAAGTTGGTTTAACATAACTAGAATAAAAATAAATAAATAAAGAGATGGTGTTGAAAGTGGGTTGCATAAAAAACTACGCGATTATGCCTAAGACGATTAAGAAATTGCATTCACCATCCTAATCTTCCTTACATTAAGAAGCACCAAAACTCACTTAATATGACTGTTTTCTAGTAATGTAACTTAATTCCCATTATCTTTTTAACTTACCTATTGATATGATGTGTCTAAGAACTCAATTATCACTAGAGCTTACTTTAGCAGATTCGAACCAATGGGTTATTCAAAATATCGAAGAAAGTAGAGCGGGTAGGTCTACAAACTAAATTAGAGTAACTGATGTGAAGCTGTTAAGAGAATATGACACACCAACGAACACAATACGACTTGATACTTTACTTGATATGACGCACAAGTTAATGTCAAGGCCCACTTGCTACCAATTTTAAGCTACTTGACAATATTAGATAAAAGTGTGTGAAAGTGGACTTGGAAAGGGTTGTCTCGCAAGAACAGTATATTTAATGTTTGCATATAAAGTAAAATGATTCCGGCTACAAGGAGAAGGGACTATTTATAGTAAGTGCTTAAGTGCCTAGGGCAACATCTCAAATACAGAAATTACAAAAAGATATATACAAAAAGGGGATTCCTAATACATACGAAAAAAGGTAAAAATGACAAAAGACAAAAATAGAAAAGTAGTACGATGTTAGATAAAGAGGATAAGTGGTGGTGTAACATTGGTCCTGTACGAAGATTCTCTAATCATAGCAGGCAAGAAGGATCAAGATGTTGCAATAACAAAGAGGTCGAGACGAGAAGTAATCGGCCGGTAGGAGAGTGTCTTGTTATTCGGCAAGAACTACTCGGCAGCAGAAGGTTAGATCACTCGGCACAGGATCTTTAGCCAGAGAATAGTCAGCATCGGCACAACGGAGAGCACATATCATAGTATAACAATGTGGAACGCTTAAGGAGTTCAGTCATCCTCCTTCTGTATAAAGTTTCTCGTCATTGGTAGGTTGCTAGAGAGAATTCTTCGGGTGAGGAATTGGAGGCCTCGGAGCTATGCGTGAGTAAGAGAACCAGTGGTCGGCAGTTCATTACCAACTCACCACTAGCTTGTGAAAATGCAAATCTTTCATTGTTTAAAATTACATGGCATTCCCATGATGAGTTTTGAATTATATGTTTACGGAAAAGC
Organism: Lumnitzera littorea; assembly: GCA_024138015.1. Taxonomy (NCBI): domain Eukaryota; kingdom Viridiplantae; phylum Streptophyta; class Magnoliopsida; order Myrtales; family Combretaceae; genus Lumnitzera; species Lumnitzera littorea. The sequence continues at coordinate 108,688,256 of JAMXBB010000004.1, read as the reverse complement.
AATTTCCATGTGTTTTAGAGATGTTAATAGAGTAGCAACGCCTTCTCTTAGAAGGCGACCGGGCCTAAGTATTCAACACAATTTCCTTTTTTCATATATTTTTATCCTGTATTATGTGTTTTTATCATTATTTTTCAAATGTTTTTTATTTATAATATTATTTACTTAAATCCATTTGATAATATTATAAAAGAATAAACCATCGCCACTTGTCGCCTATATATTGCTAGCAGTAAATGAAGAAATATACATTATGAATTTATTTTTTTCTCTATTTTTTTTTTTTTTTTTGGTTTAGTTGAAGGAAATTTATTGATGATAAAGAAATACATATTATCTTTGAGACAACCGAGTGGTTTATGACTACAGTCTGACAATAATAAAGAAAGCAAAGCAAATGGATTGAGGGATTATCATCCCAATGACATACATTTATATTCTTTTTACTTTGGGATGCTTATATGAATTTGCCTTTCTATTAACCAACACAAAGTGGTAAGACTCAAGAGATGGAAGAAGCAACTAAATATTATTCACTACTACTTAAATTTCCCAATAATGAATAGAAGAGTTTAAGGAATGGAATACTATAGTTGAGTCCCCCTCAATAATGATATTTCTCTGGCCTAGCCAAATGTAAACCCTCTAAAACAACAAAAGCTTCAACTGCTTGCAAGTTGCTTGATAAACTAAGCTTGCACCAACTATCATCTTACCTGAATGATCATGAGCAATCAATACCACCCCTGCTCATCCACTTGTACTCTCAAAGGCACCACCCACATTTATTTTGATACTTCCTTCTTCTAGTGGAGTCCAAACTACATGACTTAACTTTTTATTTTGCTTATTCCTATTAGATTTGTTGCAAACACTGATGATGCATGTTCACATAATCTTTATGTACCCCATTTTTGTTAGAAGCTTGTTCATCAATTGGCTACTATGCAATTGTTTTCTTTACAGCACAAGCTCCCATTCTGACAAATGCATCTTAATGGCTTTTACAGTGTTTCTTAAATTTGGCCTCATATCTTTGACTACATATGCACATCGATGTTTCCATATATACCATATACATATGCATAATTGTGAAAAACAGTTTTTGGATTATTAGATCTTAAAAAAAAAAACCTTTATAAGTCTATGAGCCATTTCTCAAAATTAACAACCTCATCCTTATTAACTCTCCAACCAAACAGTTCAATCCAAACAAAATTTGTCCAATCACATAATAAAATTAAGTGTTCTACTGTCTCTTCTTCATTACAAAAACTACACCAAGGGCTCTAGCTAATTTTTCTATGAAATAAATTAGCATTGTTGCAAAGTGAATTACTACAACATCTCTATAGAAAATGTTTGATTTTAGGCAAGCAATCAATTGACCAAATCAGTTTCCATACCTTATAGTTGCCACTTTTGAAATTGCTTATAACAACTTTTGATAACATAATCTCCACTTGATTCCAGTGACTAAACGATCTCATTTATACCTGCTCATTTCGAATTTAATGTATTTTGGAGATCTCGAATGCCCATTTGCTACTAAACACCAATCTTAACTTATCTTGATCTCAGCTCCTACTGTTCTGGCATATGGACTCAGCAACCTTTGTGTTTAGATCCATCAACAAATCAAGTGTGTAAGGTAGGTGTTTCAACCATCGAATGCTTTGCTTGTCACATACCAGCTAAGCTATATTCTTCTCAATCACCTCCTTTCCTACCAAAATGCTGCTCCAAATCCAAGAGGAGTGAGTACTCTTTTATGCTTCAATGAACTCACACTTAGGAATATACATACTCTTTAGAACTTTAATCCACAAAAGATTTCGATTATGTACAATTCTCCAAGCCAATTTACTAAGCAAGGCATTATTAAAATCCTCTAGATCGTTAAATCCTATTCCAACTTCCCCTTTAGGCAATTGTAGTTCCTTCCATTTTTTCTAATATATTTTATCCTTAGATCCATCTCCACCTCACCAAAATTTGCTAATCATAGATGAAACGTCCCTATACTACTTCCTAGGATATTTAAAAACCAACATTGAATACATTGGTATAATGTAAGCCATAAATTTGATAAAAAATTTCCTTTCTACTAAATAATAGCACACTTTTCCTCCCTTATAATTTATGAGCGACCTTCTCCTTCACAGACATGACACTTTATGTTCATCACTTCGCATATCTCCTCTTTTAGCTCGTCATTTGCATTACTGCTAAAAAACACGTTCGACTTTTGGAGATTGTTGGTCTCGTATAAGATATCAAGGGTGGGGAAGAGGCGGAGGTATGGAATTGATATCTTTAAAACCTTTTGAAACTTTTTTATATAAGTAAAATTACCCCTCTTAATAACTTAAATTGGTGAATAGTGATACTTTAATAATTAAGCACATGATTGATAAACAACTTAAAGTAAAAAGAATAGGGAGGAGAATATCGGGCTTAGGATTTATAGAGCTTTGGCTTTCTGCCTATTACTTTCTTCCAACTCCATTACTGAGGACCCAGTCTACTTTATTGGTGTCATTCCACTTAATTTATTAAATCAAAATCACAAGAAGCTTACATACATCAACCACACTTGACCTTAACAACTCTCTACTCTGCCTATTTAGCCTCTGTAAAATCTAGGTTAATTACAAATCTACAGAGTACAATTAAACTTCTCTCAATAGTCAAACAACAAATAAAGTCTATAGATTGCAAGCGAGAACAACAATATAAATCTCAAATAATTTTACACGAAAACAAAAATGATGATTGATGAATAACCAAATTTAGTTTAACTCTCTAAAGAAGTATTTAAGAAGCGATCTATGCTCTTTTAGACAGAGTATAAAGTATATGTATTTTTCATCTCAGAATCGTATGTGAAATTTTGGAATCCTTTTTCCTTTTTCCTTTTTCCTTTTATACTAGAGTCTTTCAACGGCTAAATTTGCTGAGGATTATCTTCTCTTCATATTTATCTATTTTCAACATTAAAAGAATAACCCATAGATATTTTAGAGAAAATTTTGAAGTTTGAAAATTAAACCTAATCTTCTGATCTTATCTTAGTTAGATATACTTTGATAAGTGAATTGCAAATAAGCTTGAGATTTGAAATTAAAATTCCACAAAATTTGAAATCAACCTTATCCTTATATCCAATGTTAGATATTTTCATGTGATTTATCCAAAGATAAATTCGCTTAAATTTTAATTCTAACTTAAGTGAAACGGGATTAAGTATATTTCCCTGATACACCTAATCTAGTAGAGCAAGGTCTTGTTCCTTTTGAATCCGATATTATAAGATTGTTTTCAATGTTACTCTTTCATATCAACTGTCTAAATAACCTTCTGAAGAGTATCGGTTTACTTTCCTTCAAAGTTTTCGAATAATTTTCTGAAGTATTTATACTAAATATTCTTATAATACCTTCTAAAATATTCTCTAAAGGTTTTCATACTTGTCTCTTATTCAAACAATTCAGGCCTTTTGAAAAAATTTCTAAATACAACTCAAATTGCAATTTTAAACTTTCTAAAGAACTTATATTTGTATATTTGTCAGTTCAACAGCATTCCTCTCTTTTTGTTATCATCAAAATTCATTAGAGATATCTAACAAAGATTAACAATTTGACACGAAGCATAACAATATCTCTATAGCAAATATTTTAAAACAACAAGGTTAAGAAGTGTAGTTTTAGCAAAAGACAAGGAGTCATCTGCAAAGAAAGGTTGCGTTAATTCAAGACTTGCTCTTCTAATTTTAATCCCATTGAAATTATTTTGTTGTATTGAAGACATAATCATTCTAGACAACACATTCGACAGAATTAAGAATAAGTAAGGAGACGAAGGGTTTGCTTGTCTAATGCTTTTGGTCGAGTAAATTTTACTAATTCTTTCACCATTCAAAACCAAATTATATGAGACCGATGTAATACATTTCAAAATCCATTTTAACCCATTTATCCCATTTATCATCAAAGCCAATTTTTTCCATAAGTCTCTCCAAAAATACCTAATTTATTTTATCATATGCTTTAAACATATCTATTTTAATTACATAAAAGTTTTTTTAAATCCTGTTTTTAAGTTTGAGAAAATTAAAAACTTCATAAGCGATTACCAAATTGTCTTGTCTTAAGCGGTCATATATGAGTGCACTTTGATAAGGACTAATGATGGTATTCAAGAGAGATTTTGGATAATTAGCTAGAACTTTTGATAGGATTTTAAAAACGAAATTGCATAGACTTATCAGTTTAAACCATCCTAAACTTTGATAATTTTTTTACTTTGGAATTAAAATCAAATCGATTTCATTGAGACAAAATAGAAGAGTACTTGTTCCTATGAATGATCAAATAGCTTTAACTATTGACGACTTCACTACATCCCAACAGGTTTGGAAAAAGTGTCCATTATACCCATTAGGTCCTAATGCCTTATTAAAGTTTAGTTGGATTGTTGCTATGTATACCTCTTCCTTAGAAATAGGGCTTATGAGAATCACATTCATCTCTAATGCGATTAAGGTGGGAATATTTTCCAAAATACTCTCATACCATAAGTTCTTTAGTTATGTAGACATTCTAGTAGTAACTTAAGAAAGTTGTTCTCAAATTAACTTCGTTGTTTATCTAATTCCCACTCTTTAATTTAATCCTTGTAATTTTATTTCTTGCTATGTGATTGATGGTTGTTTGGCAAAAGAATTTGGTCTTACGATCACCCAAATTTACCCATTTTACTATCGATTTTTGTTTTTAGTACAATTCTTCATTCTCCCAAGCATTCTTAAGGGTTGTTAATAGCTTCTCTTCTTCTCTTTCTACTTGATCTTCAACTCTTTTGTCTTAAACCTCAACTACTCACTAAGTGATCTCCTCAATTTATTTATTATAGTTAGGAACTTTAGATTTCTTCCATTGACATAAACTTCCCCTACATTTCTCTGCCATCCTCTATAAGCACTAAAAGTCCTTAACATGACAATCATTACTCTAAATGTTTTCAACAATATACTTAAATCTTTCTTGAAAGATACTACTAAGGGGAATAGTCTAACGTAAATGCTAGGAGAACTATAACAGTTGTATTAAGAAACAAACTTAACCATTTATCATTTTCCATTCTTTTGTCTAACCTTTCTTTCACCTTTTTATCTCCTTGTCTCTTATTACTCTAAGTAAATAATTAACCTTGAAAGCCTAAATCCTTCAAATTTGTGTCAAACATCATATTTTGGAAAGCCCCAATTTATCTTTATGGCTTGTTATTTACACTCGATCTCTCCTCATGATTGAAAATTTTGTTCTAATCACCAATGCTTAACCATGGAATGTGACTGTTTCCTATAGTATCATCTAAAAAGAAAACCTTTCGTCGAAAGTTGGTGGAGTGTATATATATGATATTTTTATAGGAATTAGACTCTTTTTCCACTATTAAGTCAATCAAGTTTTTATCTAAACTTTTAACAAACACTTTCACATTACTATTGCACTAAATAGTTAAAGCCTCTTGAAAGACCTATAAGATCTACATAGATAACCTCCTAATATTGTAGACTTGTTCTTATTGGGTCAATATAAGAGTCGAGGTTCTTATTCTCTATTAAGAAGACTAAATTGTGTTGGTGATTCCTCATCACTTTCTTGAGTGATTTAATTGTCCAGTGTCAACACAAACCATGGTAGTTCCAATTTAGGAGAATCATGGCTTCATAGTGGTTGAATTGAGCTAACCACCTAAGCCTTTGTAACAGAAAACTCTTCAACTTGTTACGCCCCGAAGTCGCAGAGTCGCAATAGTCCCGCCGTGTAAACCATCTTATGATAGTAACTGGCCTCACAGTGCCTACTATAAAGATAATCTACACAAGGCGTCGACGACTCCTCGCTTTGAAGTAAACAGTTCAATTAATAGTTATACTACAATTATGATAATTATCACAAATTTCTATTAAACGTAGATAATTATAAATAAGTCCACAGAGCTTTCCAGGAAGTTTTACATAATCACCACAGTTTACTAATTTACAGAATAACTATCAGTCTTTAACACTTAACTACAAGGTCGGTCTAGTTACACATTATGCTAAATAACTTGATCCTGACACCCCTGACTTCAAAAGGACTAACCTCTGGGTAATTGTAGGGCGGCATAATACTTGTAGTGATCACAAATCAGAACCTGCAAAAGGATCTATAAGGGTATGAGCAACTATAGCTCAGTAAGTTGAATTGGAGACTCATGAATGCATACAAGCACAAACAGGGTTATCAAACAATTATTTTCATGCAATGCATCAATCAAGTGTCATCGCACAACGTAGTCCGGTCCGTTATGAAATCAGAGAAATTTCACCCGCTCCAATTCGGGTTGAGGAGTTCCATGTTATGTAGCAGCTCACAACCAAACCCAAGCTTATGCAATGGAGACCTCGCTCCTCTCGCGACTACCTTCGAACCATTGACTTCACCCCCGCCGCGACCTCCTCTCTTGTCACTTAGTTCGACTGAGGATGAAGAAGGGACCATTTTGCAATCATGCGCTATCCCTTTCAAAGGGGTCGGTATTTGGTTGGAGAGTCCTATGATCCCCTAACGGGTTGCAATGCATGACATTTTCGGTTATTAGGGTCGACTAAGATTAAATTCCGGTTAGGGTGTTCAACAAGTTCATACCAATTCAATCAGTCACAAAATCATTCACAATACAAATTCCAGCACAAATTCAGATACATCAAGCACATGCACAAACTACTTACATTCACAATCATATACAAGCTTAAGTCTCCGAGTACTACAAAACTAGTACTCTATTATAATAAGCAATAACCCAACTTACTTGAATTTGCTCGATCGCTCGATCCTTTAGTCGCGAGCTGATTTGTTTCTGGGTGTCCTATAATACAAATAGGTTCTTTTAGTACTTATATTTTATGGATTCTTATTCTAATTTATAATGTAACTCATTTTCCTCATATATACCTATAACGTATTAATGATTCGTTGTATTCTATTTCGGGGTTCGGCTCCTAAACTAGATTCTAGTTTTAATTCCTAAGTCGTAATTAGTCTCGAATCCCATTGTGACATTAATCACATTATGCTCGGGTATTCAAATATCCTATTGGGTTGTAATTTTGGTATTCTAAACTATTCGGTACACGCTAACCCTAATTGAGGTATCGGATTTATTCCCGATGTGTAAAAATCTTACATTTTGAGATATTTACGTAAAATTAAATATTGTTTCAGATTTATTATTTTTCTGATTTCAATTATAATATTATCTAAATAACCTTATTTTTTTAGATTTATTAATTTACACTTTTACATATTCCTAATTTCTTATATTCTTTACCTAATTTCCCTAATTAACCATACTTAGTACCTAAAGGCTAGGATTAGGGTTCCACTACAGAGATTAACTTCCCTAAACATCTAATTAAGATCCAAATCAGTAATTAACATCCTAATCACCTAATTAACCTTAAATCACCCAATTTTACCATCATTTTAAGGCTAAAAATTAACTTAAAAATTTCGAAAATTAATTTTAAAAAAATGGCTTCATAGCACTGTTATACATCATATGAGCATCCTACAGAAAAATTTTGAACTCCAAACTACATCCCTAAGCCTATTTATTTTCCGGTTTAATCATGCTCGGTTTTGAACAATTTGTTAAGGAATCTATATTTCCAGACATAATTAAACTAAATCAATATTTTCTTCTAAATCTACATACAATAAAACCTCAGAATAACGAGTTTCATAATTTTCTGGGCAAAATAAATAATTTTACAAAATTATACAAAAATCGGGTGAATAAATGACTAACCGGTTCGAAGCTTTTGGGCCGTCCAAACCCGATCCAATGTTGTCGGCCGGTTCAGGCGGTGGTTTTAGTGTAGGGTGGTGGTGGTGGTTCGGTCCTAGGTGGTGGTGGGTGGTGGTTTTGGTTCACTAGCCTAATCTGCACAATTTTTTTTTTTATTTTCTGGATTTTCTCTTGATTTTTTTCAGTGTTTCGATTTTTCTCAGATCTCAAACTGGCCAAATGACTTCTGGAATTTTTTTTCCTTATTTATAGACAATTGTAGAAATTAATGTGCATTAATTTGATGAGATTTTGCCCCAATTCCTTGATTTTTGGCTTTTTGTTTGTCCAATTCTTATTGGTTATTTTTTTTTCTTCCTGACCACGACCTGATCTTGTTGTAGCTTATCCTCTTCTGATTTTTTCTGATTTTTCTATAATTATTTTGTATTTTTCTTTAATTATTTGCTTAGTTTTCGGCCAATTTTAGTAACTACGTGTATTTTTATCTACACGTAAATACATGTGGGGTACACGTGAACATTCCTAAATATTATTTTGGTCATTCTAAAATTTTTAGTATACATATAATTTATCTCTAGTAATTTATTAGTTATTATATTACACTTTTCGCCTTTTTGGTAATTAGCAGTTATTATGCTTAAAATTTGAAAATTTTATAGTCTCCTATTTTACTACTTATTTTCTTAAATTTAAGTTTATAGGATCATTTTTATTGGTATTTTGCTATTACGCTTAAAATTTGAAAATTTTATAGTCTCCTATTTTACTACTTATTTTCTTAAATTTAAGTTTACAGGATCATTTTTACTGGTATTTTGCTAAATAGTTTATAATTTGAGTTTGATCGGACCCCTTAGCCGATCGTCCTAAACCTTGGGTTTTAAGCTCAAACCTACGATTACTTGGCTTAGCTTTAGGGCTTACACAACTTAAGTGACTTTAACCACTTTTTCTTCAAACACAATCTTCCTTCTTATTAATTTCTTGGCTACAATATGTATCCTTTTTCTATGTTCCCCATATTAGACCTCTAAATTTTTAAAAGAGATCTAAATGACCATTTTGCCCTTGATTTATTATTTTTATTATATTATCCAATGGAAAAATAGTAAAATAGGTCTAAATGCATTTCTTTTTTTTTTTTTCCCTTGGGTTTAGGATCAAAATGCAGAATTTTGAAGATAGAAGAAGCTAATATGCAATTTACCTTTAATAATATAGATGGAAAAGATTGTATTTTTCAACATTTTATCATCTATGTAATATATATAATATTATGGTGTAAGCCTATTTTGGTATCTTGCATGATTTGTAAAATACATTAACATTGTTCTAATAGACTAAAAATAAAGGAGCTCTAATAACTAGGATAACGGGAAGCTATATTCATATTATTAGTATGTTCATAAGTGTATACTATTATTTGATGATTGCTTAATACTAATGTTTATACTCTCTATTTTTGTAAAGATTCCTTTATATATTTATATAGTTATTTAGAAATTTTTTATAATATTACAGTACGAATCTATCTTGTTGTTTTGCATGATTTATAACATACATTATTCAGATAAAACAAAAAAATGAAGAAAGAGTTATAGTAAGTGGTGTATAAGGAAGCTATTTTAGTATGACTATATACACACCATATTTAATAACTATTTTGCACTAAAAACTACGTTTTTTTTATTATTGAAATAATCCTTTATACTATATTCATATTATAAAAGTTTCAAACATCTTTTTGGTGTTTTATACAATAATAATAAAAAAATATGATTTGAAAAATTTAACATAACTTCCTTATCTACTATCAACTCAATCCTTATCGCTCTCTTAATATCACAACTTCAAAAATCTATATCTTAGCCAAAAAAAATAAAAAATAAAAAAAAATTTCATAAAGACAAATTTGAATTATCACTTGCATACAAAAAGAAATTAATGTTGTTTTTCATGCAAATATTAAATATAAGTTATTTGTTATTTTTTTAATTTTAAAATGTACATATCGTAAAGGAGAAATCTTTTTAGATCCATGGATTTTATATCTTTTTTTCATGAAGTAATTACTAGAGTACCTTGATTTTGCTATTAATTAGGTGCGACATTAATTCTATTATTAACACAAGATAATATAACAAAAAAAAAAGTAAGAGAAAAACACACAAAGGAAAAACAAAAAAGAAAACAAGAAACGGGGAGCTCCTATTTATCTTTAACTTGGTCTTCCTACCTTCGACAATAGATTCCCTAGAGTCCCCACTCGATTGGTCAGTAACCTCCTTCGGCAAGCTAATAGAGGAATTCTAATATATATGTAATTATATAACACTTTTTGTACATTGAAATGCAAATTGTCCAAGGCAGTAAAATTAATAGTTAGCTCTTACTTGGTAAAAATTATACATTGTAAGTGTGTGTTCCTCTACTAAGTATGTAATTATATAATATTTTTTGTACATTGAAATACAAATTATAGAAGGTAGTAAAATTTATAATTGCATTCAGTTCCCGCATGATCTTATGCTCTTGTTTTTATTGTTGTATGTAAAGATAAAAACTTTTGCCAAAGTCGAATTTTGATAGTGATGTGTTATGTTGGTGAAAGATAATATTATATTATCACTACTCAACTTAAACTATTATAATATTCTTAATAGAATATTGTAGAAATGTTGGTATTTTTTAATAACAATCTTTTTTACTAAATTTTATTATTAATTGCATGTAGTATTTTTGCGTTATGAACATATTGTTGTTGTTAGAAAAACAAGTAAAGTGGTTAGAGGTAACAATATTTATAGTTTTCGATTCCGCCTTTACTTATTCTTATTTTTGTCTTCTCTTGTCATATATGGAGCTAAAAGTCATGTTAAAACTAATTTTTATCTTCACTTCATTCCTAGGTTCGAATAAGACCATAACGATTCTTACATTGTTTACTTATGCAAAAAGAACATATAAGAATAAAAATGTACTATAATTAAAATGTCTGTATTACCCTTGTCTTCAACCTTCAGAATGGGTTATTAATAGCCTAATTGTGGCAAAGTTGCTCATCTCAGTTTGAATACATCACTCTAAACTCAAAAGATTATACTTGAAAAATCAACTAATAATAAGGAAAACATTAACAACGACAAAAAAAGAAAGGAGGACATATTCTTTTCTCGACATTCAATAATGAATAAACATGTAATATAATTAAAATGACTATTACATTGTTTACTTGTGCAATAATGGCATATAAGAATAAACATATAATATAATTAAAATGTCTATATTACTCATATCTTCAACCTTTGAAATGGGTTATTAATAGCCTTAACAGTGGCAAATTTGTATATCTCAATTTGAATACATCAAACCCCAAACTTGAAGGATCGGGCTTGAAAAATCAGCTAATAGTAAGGAAACACCAACAATAACAAAGAAGAAAAAAGCCATCTTTCTTTCTTAACATTCAATAGAGAATGCTCATACAACAAAACAAAAAATGCTAATTACTATTTAAAAGCATCCAATAACAACAGACTAATAACCATCGGATTAACAACATCTCTCCCTCCTCTGAATCTAATTAAAACACTTATGAGCATGCCTAGAAGAAACATAAACTTTTTCTGAGTGTAAACTTAGGGTTTTGGTTCAATGGCTCTTGGGTCTAAACTAAAGTTTTGGATCTAACTATTTATTGATTATTGTTTTCCAATTACCCATTAACTAACAAAATTGAGATAATTATATTCATCACTTTTTTAGGATGTTTGTATGTTTAAGAAAAAAATTAATTCTTTAAGCCATGAGAGTGAGAGAGAGAGAGAGAGAGACTATGGGTGAGTGGTTGGTGGTGCCATATAGTGTTTTCATTGATGCATGGTGGTAATGGTGTGTAATGGTTACTTGGTTGCTGTCATAGAGTGTTGAGAGAAGAAGAGAAGCAAGTGAGGGTTTTTATTTTCAAAATTGAGATACATAGGTTTGAATAAGTATTTCTAATTCCTAACTTTTAAGAATTCGGACGAGTAAATATGATAATAGGGAGACGAGTAAGTAATAATTGATAATAGAGTAAGTAACTATGATAGTAGAGAAGACTAAGTAATAAGGGGGAATGGAAATGTGAACAACCGATCAATGTTTACTATAAATAGTGTTTTTTTCCCTTTCTATGGGATTAGATTTATTGCTTGTATTAACCAATAGAAACTTATGATTCTGGTTTTCAAATAATTGTTATTGTTTATACAAGTAAAGTATTATGGAATTCTCTATAAAGTGCAGGTAGTGATTTCTTACATTACTTATGATAGATTAAGGATTTAGTTTGATGGGTAAGTCATAATATAATTAATGGAGCAAAAGGTATATCAACAGCTACTCATTTTTTTTTCCACATAAAATATTTTGGTTGACTTTTAAAAGATTTTGAGAATGAAGAGGGATTAGTAACTCAATAAAGTATTTTTCCCCTAAATAATATTCCAATCTACATTCCCTTCTTCATGCATGAGGAAAAAAAGAAGAAAAATGGAATGCAAATTAATATGATGACAAGTTATCAACTAAATTTAAGTGTTATACTATTACTCAAATATTTTGGATAGATAGATGATATTTTTTAATATTTTATAATTTGCATAATGTTACCGTGTAAGCTTCCTCACATGATTGATAGAGTGCATTGTTCAAATAAATAAATAATAAAATAAAGAAGTTGTAGTAAGAGGATGGAAGGAAGTTATTTCAGTTCGATTATATGGTGATAAGTGCACAACATTATTTGATAATTGCATTGCATGATACTAAAAGCTACACTCTTTAATTTTTTTTTATCAATTCTTTATATATATTTATTATAGATACACAAATATAAAACTAATTATCGTATATACGGCATTCGAACCAGTAATTTTGTGAATTATTTATTGTCTGTATGAGATGATATGAGTAATTAGTAATTACTTCAGCATCTCATTTATTTTTAGAGCGAACATTTACGTTTCTAATTTAGTAAATACCTATATATTATTATTAAAGCATAAACTTCTAATTCAACCCTACATTTTTAACATAGGGTTTTATTTTTTTCTTCAACTCTAACATTATCTTTCTTTAATATTTACGCTATTTATATGCATATCTCTTTTAATCTTGCAACTTTTTACAGTACGCATTAATAAGTTTCATCTTTTCTTCATATAAATCTATTGTCTATATTAGTATGATTGATAATACTTAGAAGAAGACAATAATAAATGTTATTATAGAGTAAATAATTAAGATATTATTATTTGTCCTTTTATTATATTATATTATATTTTCTATTACTAATAAACCACTAATTATTATTCGTCACCACATTGTAATATAACCATTATCCAATATCGTAATTCACTTACTGTTATTATCTAAAACAAAAATATTTTTTTTTATTTTTATATTGTTTATTTAGATCGTTAACTTTTTCCTATATAGTAAGCATTTCTCAGTCATATATGTGTATCTTTTGAATTTTTGATACATATTAATATAGATGTCCCTATTTGATTTTTTATTATAATTAGACATATTTATTGAATTGTTTCGTTTTATAATTTCCTAATTCATGTCTTCTTTGTCATCTTTTTAAATAACTATCAATTTATTCAATAAAATACATAAAATGTGATTAACATTATTAACAACTATATTTATAGTATATTTTTATACAATTTTTTTTTTGTTTTCCTTGAATTTTTTAATTTTTTAAACTATTTAAGTATCATTTTGTTTTATAAATCATTGGTTAGATATATAATTGGATAGAACAACCAGTTTTAAAACGGTTAGATGGGCACCTATAGTATATGAGACTTGTGGAGTAATAATTTTAAAAATATATATTTAAATATCTAAAGATAGTTTAGATTTTAACGTAACTTTATATATATAAGAAGTTCTAAAGTTTACAAAAGATTTGTACATCTTCACAGAGGATTACATTACATATTATAGATATATCAGCGAGCTAATGGAAATTATAAGGTTTCTTAGGAAGATCTTATAATCTTTCCATAAAAGGAAAAAAAAGTACATGAATAGTAATCCATTTCTTAGACTTTGACACCTCACTCCCTGGGTCCGTTGGAACTAACCTACGGATAACTATAATGAGGCATCTGAGTACACTATACCTGCAAAACAATCTATTGGATTGTGAGCTTATTAAGTAAGAAGGGATGGAATCATAAGAATACATTAACAAACATAGTTGTTCAATCATTATTTAAATGCAAATGCAACAAGCAAATGATAGATCATTATACAATGTTTAACTGGTTTATTATGAGGTTAGAGAAATTTCGTCATCTTTAATCTGGATTTTGAAAAGTTTCAACACGATACTATCAAACTAAATTTGGGTTTGTGTAATAAAGAACACACTCCTCTCTAAATAACATTACCTTGTTGTAACTCCTTCTTTTGTTATTTAATTTGACTAAGGGTGGGAAAGGGACTATTTTTCCTATCTTTATTGAAGTGTCGGTATTTAATTTGACAACTTAATTGTTATCTCTATTGAGTTATCATGAATGCTAGGCTAGATCTTAGTCAACTTAAGATTAGTCTAGATTATAAGGTGAACAATTAAGTTTATACATGCTAGACATGATATACTCAAGCAAAAAACAGTACTCGAAGTTTTACTCCCAATCATTAATCAGTATCACCAACACATATATAGTACACGCACAAACCATCTAGCTATAACCATAAACAAGCACTCTTAGTTTTCTAAGTATCTTGATATGATACTTCAACATGTCACAAAGCATCAATCCCAACTTACTTGCACTTATTGGTAACTTACTCCTGACCATAGCTTCTTTGCTCTTCAATTGTCCCTAAAAATATACAATATATTAGTTTTTAAGCTTTAATTCATTAGCCATTAGTTTGTTTTATAAGTTTTTTGTTGTTTAGTAATAAATTTCATAAGTTATTTCTACTTAAAAATCATAATTTATCAACCATTCATTGATTTTTATAAGTTACCAAAAATTGCCAAGTCTTCTTAGTTAGGTTTTGAGTGGTTTTCTTGTAGTTTTCTTTACTAAAAAAACCTTTTGAGTTATTCTCTAAGCTATACAAGGGACATTTGTGATACCAATTTTATCTTTTAATACAACTTATGAGTTTTTCTAAGTTAAGCTTCTTATTAAACTATTCTTTGAGTTTCCCTTTTACTTTGTTATCTCTAGAGTTTTTAAGAAAATTATCCTCTAACCAAGCTTCTAAATCCCTTATTTTTTTTTCATTTCACTCATAAATTTTGCTATTGACATACTCTCTAAGTATCGTTTTAATGCATAGCTCATTCACAAAACCTCTAAATTATCATCTGCCCTTGATTAATATCCTATAATTAGTTAATTTTACTCACTTTTCTTCTAAGTTATAATTATGAGATTAATTTAAACAATAAATAACACTTTAAACAACCTTTTTCAGTTTCATTACTTCTTAACTCTTTGTACATTATATCATAGTCCATTAATTTTTCAATTCCAACAAAATAACTAAGTTACCAATTTCACTTTTAAAGATTAAACTACAATTTTCTACAATGCCTCACTTTACTGATCAATCTAACCATCCCAGAATAGTATAAATTCTTTAATAATTAATCCAACTCAAAATCTAAGTGAGTTTATTAGGAGAAATAGATTATTTTTCACTTCAATCACTATTTTAAACATAATTTAGGGCTCAAAAATCACATAAAAATTTAGAAAATAGTTTTATAAAAAACTTTCACATAGCAATCCAATATTGGTTTAGAATAGTTTATAGACAAAATTTGAAGTAGAAACTATATCATTAGCCCTATTTATTGTAACATCGAAAATTGTTCGATTTCCTTGATTTCTTAAGGATGTATACGATAGCTACTAAATTTGTATATAATACTATTTTTCCCAGATTCTATACATAAAAATATGTAGAATTAAACTTTTTTTATAATTTTCTAGGCATAGTTTATATTTTTACAAAATTATGTAAATTTGGACTAAAATTTGACCTCGTTGGAAAACCTATCTTTGGCCACTCTTTTATCAACAGCTTTAGTTGTCAGCCACTCCTTTGTTGGTAACATGTGGTAGGGTGGTCAGTTGATTTCCAGCTCCTCCTCACTTTAGTGAACCGCCAAACTCCCTAAATCGTTCACTGATTTTCAGATTTTTTTCCCTAATTTTCCTCTTTGATTAATTTAGCTCACTCAAATTTTTTCTAGATCCTCAATTGCACGTAGCATCCCATTGAGAGTGTTTCTGAATTTTTAGAGTTGTTTAGTTTGTGCAATGAGTTTTCTTTCTCTCTCTTCTAACATTTTGCCCTAAATACTAAGCCTTATTTGCATGATAATAAAATGCTAAATCCCTAACACCTGGCTATGATAAAGCCACACCTAAATTTCTATGTTCCTAGCTATTCCTATGAATTATTATAATTTTTTATTGATTTTTCTATGTTATTTTGGTCCAAAATGTAAATAATAAGATAGTTTAATTAATTACGAGTATACGTATATACTTAAAAATTTCATACGACACATACACATGTATTTTACATGTTATTTTATGTCTCATAATAATTGTATTATATATATAATTTATCTTTAAAAGTTTACAAACTATTGAGACATTTTTTATGCGATTAGGGAAAATAATATGTAATATAGTTAAATTGTATTATTTAGCTATATTATTATTTTATTATGTTTTTAATATCCGAGTCCACAAAGTCTCCTCGACTAATTTATCGAGCCTATTCGTAAGTTTTTAGATCAATCGGATTAGTTTTATTGATATTCTAAATTTGCTAATTCGATCCTTATTCGTTAAATATGGGGCTCACACCATTTTCCATGAATGTATTATGTGAAATATTAACAAATCATGAATCACAATTCATAATTTTATTAGTTTATATGTAGATATATATAGTTTTTATTTACTACAAAAGTTAATTTTTATTTCGTTTTAGAAAAATAAAGTTTCAATATTTCCACAAAAATATTTACATAATATACATATATACATTTATATTAAGGTTTATATACTTCATAAACATAAAGATGAAAGAACAAAAGAGGTGAAATGTTTTTTGGGTTTATATGCTTAGGTTTATATAACAATAATAATGATTGTATATCTTATGATATTAATATGATAATCAATTTCATTATACAATTATTTTAAATGTTTCATATAAGTTGGTATATATGGTAACCATTTACTAAATTTATTATTTCTTATTACATATAGTTGGTAATAAATACATTATTATTGTTCAATATGTTGAATAATATTAAGAGAATAGGAGACTATTTAACTCCAATTCTTTAATATATAGTTATACATATATTTATTTCCATGTATAACTAATCAACATTAACTATTATCATCTACCTATTATTATCTATTCTATATTATATTATCTCTTTATTTCTTCCTATTATTATTATTACCTATATATATATATATATATATATTAAACCAATAGCCTTTTATTTAACTTCACAATTTTAACGTATAGTTTTTTTTTTCAGTCTCTCCAATATTAACTTTCTACAGTATTTATATTATGGATTAATAAAGTTTCCAAAAATTTTTTTTATATGTACATATCTTTCTTTATGCTATAATCTATAATTCTCTCTCTATATTAATTATACTATGCATTAATAAGCTTCACCTTTTTTTTATTAATTATATATTATCCATTGTCTATTATTATTACTATTAAATCTCTAATTATTATTTGTCTCCATATTATAGTATAATAATTATTTAGTTTTGTAATTTACTTACTATTGTTAACTATTACATTTGTTTTTGATTGTATGATATTACGTATTTGGTGAATAGCTACATTATCTAAGGAAAAAACTTTTTTTTTAATTCTTATATTATTTATTTAAATTGTTGATTTTTTTTCCCTACATAGTACGCATTTCTTGGTTAATTATATACATCTTTTCAATTTATGATACTTATTGATAGAGACATATTGTAGACAATTAATTTTTGCCTCTCTGTAATCCTAAATTTTATTTTACAAAAAGGGTCTTAATTTAAGAATAAAATAATAATAAAAATGATAACAAAAAATAAAAAAGATAAAAATAATAAAAAATGACAAATGATGAAAATATCAAAAAATGATGAGAAAAAGAAAAGTTAAAATGATTTTTAAATTTTTTTAAGAAGTAAATTATTTTAGAGTGAATCATTTTAATTTAGCTTAGCTAAAAAAAATAATTATTTTAGAAAATCCCGTGGTTTAAGTACAATTTAATTGTACTGAATGTTAAGGCACAGGTCAACGGCCTAATGGATAAGTATTGAAGTATCGGATTGGATTTAATTTGACGTCTTGGATTCGAGTCTTGCTAGGTACTTGAATTAATTTGGATCTAGGTTAATTATTATCAAATCAGATACAATATATATGAGATCATTTGAATCTAGTTTGATTTTATTAAATCGAATTTGAATTAATTTGGATCTA
The DNA here is from genome assembly GCA_024138015.1 of Lumnitzera littorea. Taxonomy (NCBI): domain Eukaryota; kingdom Viridiplantae; phylum Streptophyta; class Magnoliopsida; order Myrtales; family Combretaceae; genus Lumnitzera; species Lumnitzera littorea. The sequence continues at coordinate 108,669,830 of JAMXBB010000004.1, read as the reverse complement.
GTTAATTATTATCAAATCAGATACAATAGATATGATTTGGTTTAGGTTTCATAAATATATACCCTCAAGCAACCCCAACAGGATCCACGGCATCTACGGCATAAGCATGCCCTCTCTGTATCCACATTCCACAATTCCCTGTTCCCACATTCCGTCGATCAGTCATGCGCAACACATTATTGTCACTTTCTTAATCCATGGTACAACCACAACACTTTACGTCGCGTTGTCTTCACTCACGATCAGTACATACGCATGCTGATAAAAGTTTCTTCACATCGAAGCACTTACACGCGCATGATCAGCGATGCAACACAGCCATTGATCAGCGCAAAACCGAATCCAAACCTCAACAGCGCGCCAATTCCAACACGTCGCTGACTACCTTGCGCAGGCCAATAATGGCAATCGTACAAGACATTATCCATACGCCACGGTTGATCGCAACTATTTACCGACGACCCATTCACCGCCTACTGCAGAGCCCAACAGCACCATAGTCCACGCCCAAGCACGATAGCAAGCCACCGATCAACCCACGATACACCACTAATGAATTGCAGCGGAGCACCAACAAATTGAGACTAACAGTAGCCCATGCTCTTGTCCAAACAGCAGCTTCTTAACTTTCAAACTAAGCCGCTCTATTCTCTTCACCAAACACGACCCCCTTTGCTGCAGATCACACGATCAGTTGCACACCCTTTAAAGTATCCATGCGAGCCACTTACAACTAGGACTCCCCTCTATCTCGAACTCCTTGCGATTCGAACTCCTTGCGACTGACCACTAATACAGTAACCCAAATCTAACACCTAGATAGCGCCGTCAACCTGACTGCAAGTCAGCAAGGCCAATCTCTAATCTTCTTTTGAATTCGCAACTCCACTAAACCATATAGCGTTATGCTACAGCAACCGGCCATGTTCTAACTGTAGTACGTCTCCACTGTCAATCACCAACAAGCTCCACGTACGAACCAATACTCTACAGTCTAAACCAAGTTCAGGTTTGATTATTGAATTATTATTATTATTATTATTTATTAGTTACTATTTATGTTGAGATATATATATATTAGCTTAAGAGAGTTTTTAGTATTGTTTTAGAATTCTTCACGTAAGAAAATTTTCTTTTTAATAAAAATTAATAATGAAAAACCTTTTTTTTAAAATTTTTTAGGGCTTTTAGAGAGTTTTTAAATCATTCACGAGTTGGACCCTCTTAGATTTTTTTGAATAAATTAAATCAATTAAAACGTGAATTCAGTCAGTTTTTAAAATTAAAATGAATCAATACATTAAAGATTTGTGAAAGAACTACGATCGTCTGATTCTGTTAGCAAGTACGTACCTTTGGGGCGACGATAAAACATGTAGAAACTTAGGTTCTTTTTTTATTTTATTTTATTTATTTATTTTTTCTTTAAAATATTATAATTAGAAGAATAATTCTAATTTCGGTAAATAGATGGTGGTGGAACACTCTGATTCTTCATTCAAATTGAAATAAAAGACCAGTAGCCAAATTGTAATCAATTCACGTAACCAAATTGTAATCAATTCACCCAATTGATTATGGCTTTTTTTTTTCCTGTAGCGACTTCAAAAATTATTTTCAATAAAAACCCGGAATTTCTCGGTTAAGGTTTAGTATTAATCAGAAAATGGGGAAATTAATTTTAAATAAAAGAAACCGAAGAATCAGGCTCGACACATATTAAATCGATTTTTATTATTGAATTGTTTCATTTTATGATTTTCAAGATTCTTATCTTCTTGGTTATTTTTCTAAATAACAAGCAATTTATTTAAGAAAGCACATTTAATTAATTTGATTAGTATTATTAATGACTATATTTATAGCATACTTTTATAATTATATTTTCCTTTCATTTTTTTGACTGCTTAAGCATTATTCTCTATCATTCGTGAGGCATATAGCTAGATAAAGTAATTGTTTTTATCTTTTTATAATACCGTGCACTATAATTAATTTTTGTCCATACATTATGGATATATTGACAGCTAGTATTGAATAATGTAAATATGGTTAATTAGATATAGTTATATCATATAGTATTGTTTGGATTTCAATGAATGATTATGCTTTGAAATAAAATATAGTATTAACTACATTTGTGATATGTTTTTTTTTTTTAATTATATTTTAAGATTGGCATGCCAATGCACCTTGCAATAAATCGACCTGTTTTAACTCAGCGAGTTAAATGAAGCGGGCTAGAACAGCTAGGACCGACTGGTATTGCTCGTCCCCCTCATGCAGCTTTACCTTCAATTACTCCTCTATCTGTGCTAATCACGTGCCAATTTGATTTGCTCAACCTAGCCATTCTTTCAAAAACATATACAGAGCTTGGCTGCCGGCGGAACTCCACCTTTCTGCAACAAAAATGTCGTCGCCGGACACATGTATAACGGAAGAATGGTCGGAGGCGGTGGAGTCCATAGTGTTCGGTTCTACTGACACTTATTCTTGTTCTCTTATTCCCGTTGTGGTCGTCTGTGGGGCTAAAAACTGCGGCAAGACCACTTTCTCTCGCCACCTCGTAAACCTTCTTCTTCAAAGGTTAGGTCAAAACTGTCTCTTTTTTTTTTTTTTCCTCACCAGTTTGTAGGGTTTCGATTTATTGCTTGAATTATTCGAATAGCAACCTGTGATTGCGCTTCATAAAAATATTGTTAGGGTTTATAACTTTTATAATGACAATTTTTTACGTTACTATTAGCAGAATGAGGATTTTTCCCGGGTGTGTCACAATGTGATTGATCTAGGGAGGGCAATATATATAAATAAGTATTGATCACTAAACATTGAGGTGGAATATTGGAAGCTTTTAGGAGTTAGAGGGTGATGAGCGGCCTGATCCATCAGTCCACCAATGACTTAGGGTTATCCGAATAAAGTTTTTCCTGTGTTCTAATCTGTGTTCCCTCTAATTATACAAAGCCATGTAAGCGGAGATAATTTCAGAATAGGGAAACTTGTTCTAAGCTATATCTATGAATGGAGAACAATTAGAGCCTGGGCACATTCATTGATAATTATCTTACATGGCTGTTAATGATTGGTTAGGCTGGAACATTATTGAGGGCGAGAGGGAAACTTAAATTCATCATGGCTTTCTCGTTTTGCAGATATAGAAAGGTAGCTTATTTGGATGCTGATGTTGGGCAACCGGAATTTACGCCACCAGGCTTTGTGTCACTTACCATTGTCGACACACCGACACCAGGTAAAACTTCTTTCTGGTCCTCCTCTGGCATTGGCATCAAGTTAATGTTTCTTGATAGGAGTTCTTCTATTGTGCCCATATTTCCCCTCAAATGCTGATAAACCTTTTTTTTCCCCTCTACTATATAGATTTGATGATTCCGTGCATGAAGACACCAGAGAGGTACTTGTTTCTACTTGTAAATCTGACATCTCATAACTCAACTATCAACTGACTGCTTAATCCTGGAAAACAGAGACTCCTTGTTATAGAGACAATGAAACATCCTTTTAACAGATATAGTTGCTTAGTATTGATTTTCCTTTTCTTATCCAAGTATTGCATTTTTTTGTGTTAGGTGCTTTTTCTATGGAGATATTTCTTCAAAAAGGGATCCATTTGTGTACTTGAAGTATCTATTCGTGCTCTGTGATTATTATCGTGCGAAGCACTGCGACTCAAATGATGCCAAAAACCCTTCTAAATTGGAGTTACCTCTCGTTGTTAATACGCCTGGTTGGGTTAAAGGTTTGTGTCTTTTCTCTCTAATTATTAATATTCCTTTTTGACTTATTGTATATATTTTTTGTGTAATATAGAATTTTTTCCCCTCTTTCTTGTGTCAGTTTTCACACCTTCATATATCTATCAATCCCTTGTTCAGGTGTTGGCTATGATGTGTTGGTTGAATTGTTAAGATACATTGGTCCTACCCATGTAGTAAAAATAAATATATCTGTCAACAGTAAGAATCTACCTGATGGAACCTTCTGGTTGGATGGGGGCAGTGATGAGAGTGTTCATTTAATAGAGATCAAATCTGCAAGGCATGATTCCTTCAACAGATCGTAAGTTTTTAGATTTATTTGACTTCTTTTAGCATAAATTTTGATTCATAGATTGGGGTTGATTAACTTAAAAATGCATTCGGTCTTTTACAATTTATACTTGTAAAAGTATGTGTGCTGCTTTTGTTATGTGATTGTCGATACTTCTCCATATATTAGTTGGTAGATTATTTGTTTGAATTAGCTAGAAAAATCATAGTGGAATGTTGCCTTTTGCATATTGAGATTTTCTTATTTGGCAGTATTAGTAGATGTCATACTGCTTGGGTTAGGCTGTAGGCAGTAGGACTGCTATTAGTAGGTACATGCAAATTTGCAAAACGTGCCAGTAGTTGTGGTCATTTAGCTGCTAAGGTGTGTACCCCATTTAGAACTAAAGGAGTCTTCTTTAAGCCTTTGTCTAGTAAAAATGTTTGATGCTGCTTCTTTTTCCAGGATTCTTACACCAAAAGATGCACACCTTTTGCGGGATTTAAGGATTATTGCTTACTTTAGGCAGTGTTTTCCTAACAATCCAAATATTTCTGACGTCAAGGAACTTGCGCATGCACTGGCCTGTCATCCTCCTTATGAAGTCCCGATATCAAGTATGAAGATCAGACATCTCCATTGTCAGGTTGGTCCACAGTGATCTAGATCAGTATTGGTGGTGGAGTTTGTGGCAAGAGGATGACATTGATTTGAAGTTTTATCATATCTTTTGTTTTCCTTTCTTGCCATAAAATGAAGATAGTAAGACTTCTTTTACTGGGTTACGTTTCACTAGGTTCCCAGCTCTGAAATATTTTACAGCCTGAATGCGAGCATTGTTGGTTTGGCAGTTAGCTCTGAAGAATCTTATGATCTACCCTATTGTGTTGGCCTTGGTAAGTATTGCTTTCTATGCCTTCGATTTTGTTAATAGCATGACGTCCGAAATTTCCTTCTCGATTTACTATTGGTTATGCACTTTTAACTTCCGAATTGAGTGTTATTTAAATTGCTTCTTAGAAGCTAAGTTCTGCCAAGTGTACCTTTCTTTTTCTCTGGGGGACCATAAAGATCAACATGTGACTTTTCCTTTAGCAACAAGCTTAAAATGACAATATCTTAACCTGGCACATACCTTGTCCTGGTTGGCTAGTATATCCAACTGTGCTGCTCCTACGTCTCAGATACCATTTTCTGCACGAATGGAAGTGGCTGATGTCTGTGTTTGTAATTTATAAAATATGCATCTTCTTCTTCTGTCCATCTTAATGCCATATTTGTTTGGTGTGCTTTGGGTTTGAGTTGAGACATATTTACATGGAACTTATTATCAAAGTAATTGTTAGTGAAATGCACATAAATATCATACATACTCCGAATAACCTTCCCTGTTCTGTGCATTTATCTGATGGCTACCAGATGTTTCAATGCTGCTAAATGTACTAGTATTCTGCCATATATTTTTAAGTTTTTATTCATTATGAGGGGCATGGCCATAAAATGACCTACTACCACAAGACACTGGAATCTCAAAACTCCTGCCTGGTTAAGAGTAGCTTTGTGCTATATAGGTGGCTTCAAGAAGTGTCTTGGTATATGTAATTGGTCCATCAATTAGTTTGATTTGGTCTTTGAATAAAATGGAAAAAACTTAATTTATGAGACAGTTTTTTTGGTAATTTGATCTGGACTTGTTCAAAGTAATTGTTACATTAGCAATCATATGTCAATCTCTTCATCCTTGTAAGAATTTACCACATGTACTAGAAGTTTCTGTAGATAATCTTCATTGTTGGTTATGCTGCAATCCTTATGATTACTTACCTTCATGCACTAGGAATTGTAAGAGGCATTGACTTACCAAAGGGATTGCTCTACGTGATTACCCCTGTTCCACATAAGACTCTTGAGAAGGTTGACCTTTTGCTTCAAGGTTTTATCCATATTCCTACATCCTTGTTGCAGGTATTTTGATTTGTGCCTATGCTGTTTTTAAACTAGTTATTCTACTTGGTTCTTTATTGAGCTGGAGATATCTTATCGCATTTCTCTTGAAACTATTTTGAAGTATATGCTTTAGATCAACATGCCTTTTGAATTATCTGCATCACGGCTTGAGTGTGAGTACTTCTGCAGCATTGTGTTTAAATAAAATTTCATAGCTCTATTTACCCTCTGGTTATAAAGTTTAGGGAGGACATTCATGAAACAGAAATTGATGGGTTGAAACATGTTGCTCACCAATTTGTTGTTTATAGGCAATAGCATTTCAAGGCATATACTTATATAGTAGCACCTATCTTTGTAGTCAGAATGGCGTTGTTACGTTATCCTTACCAATAGTGTGATCACTGCCTATACTTTTTCTAAATGATCAACTATTTCTTTCAGGTTCGAGGATGCATCTCACCTTACATGGCTGCAAATGTTTTGCCAACAAGTTAAAGCTAATATAGTTGATTTGTGGACCGATGTCAAGTGCACGCAGTTTTGTTCGTCTTGCCGCATAGGTTCCTATGTTAGAAGATGGGATATACTGGAAGGAAAACGAGTGGAGCACACATCCTTACCTGGCCGAAGCTATTTACGATCTTTGGCCTTGAGATAAGTCATAGCATAACTTAACTATAGTGATCACATTCAACATAGAAAAGGTGACTACATGGATAGGTTTAGCGTTTAGGAACTGTTCAAAATATATGTGATTATTTGCTGATACCATAATATATATGTTATTGCTTCTTGTATGAGTGATTTCTACTGCCATCTTTTTCTAAAATTTGGGGCAAATTGCAAATGTACTGATAACTGTTGGCTGATTTCAAATAGGTTGGCTAAAGTCCCAAAGCCAGTTTTCACCTGCCTAAAACTTTTTAAAATATACGCGTTCTTAGTACCATCATTACTAGGATATGAAGTGACATTTTATGGTACGTGGGGGTGAATTCACATTCAACTGCGATTATTCCTTTTGTTTAGATTTGGCATGAAACACATCCTGGGGGAATGCGATCTTGTAATTTATGATAGAAATAGCAAAATCTTTTACCTATGATACTCAATTTATTGCCTTCTCTTGCATAAATGAATAACCTTATGGTACTATGTAGTGTTTTTTCTTTTTCTTTTTGGAACTAGTGAATTAATGATATATCCCGATGCTTTAGCACTTCCTGAAGCAGAAGAATCTAATTGATACGAAATCACATAGTATAGGAGTACTGACAAAAACGGAGGCAGGGATAATAGGGTTTTGATCCCATTGTAGCTGTTATTAGGGATTAAAGGCAATATGTAGACTCTATATGCCCCAAAGAAAAATAAAGAAGTAATCAAGTATGAAGTTCACCACTATTGTTTAGATATCGATAATGTACTTCACCTATAACATATTATATGTGAGTCTCATTCCTCCATATAACATCCGTTATAGTGTTCTTTTTTTTTTTTTTTTTTTTTTTTGTGCTTTCATCGACCATTATTGTTATGCAATTCCTTCTTATCGATTTCCCATCGAGCCACCATTGATGACCTATGCACCTAACTACCATGTCATTTCTGTAACTCTAATTGTAGATTGGTTCTAGTCTTAAGGGTATTGCTTGTTGGCTTAGGACAACAATGCGCAAGCAACGTGTTTATGTTAGCTAAGTTTACATATTTGTCCGATTTAATTCTACTTATGAATTATATACAAAACTTAAGGTTACCGCATACCTGAATATTGTTGTGAACACAAACTGGAAGTTGATTAGTCCATACTCCAACTTGTAGATTGTTTAGAATGCAATTAAGTAAGTTGTTGTTAGTTAACTAACGAAAGACTATTAAGTTTATTATGGCCAACTAGTTAAGCCCGTTATACTTAGTTATATCGTGTAATTGGCTGAACTTGGAGAAGAAGCAGGGCCTAAAGGGGAAAGCAGGCCTAATTGAGTTTTAGACCTAAGTACGTCCACTAGATTAATTAATTCAATTGAAGTTTATTATTAACTATCAGTATCTTAGTTATCTATTTGATTATTAATTTTAAATTTTAAACAAAATTGTGCCGCATCAAGATGGAACCGGTTTGTCCAAATAGGCAGAAGATTGGACCAGTTTGGTTCAAAGGGGAATACGGTTCAAGATACACACTTCATTCTCTTCCGATTTTTATGCGCAAATACAAATGTTATATGCCCTTTCAGAAATATGCAAAATTCTGAAACTCCTTTTTGTCCTCCTTGTGATTATTTCGATCACCTGAGTTGGGTTTTCATGATTAATGACTTAAATTATTTTGAAATGTTAATACAACTTAGATAAGAGAGATGATTTTTTTACTAGTTATTGCTAAGTTTGCAATCGAATATGAGAAGTACAATTAACATATAAGAATATATAATGGACAGATATTAGGTCATCTTTATTAGAGTTCTTAACCATAATACCCTAGACTAGCAGCTCAAGACCTTAACTTTGCAAAGCTACTTGGTAGAGGAAATTAATGGCCAAAACCAATAAACTGTACCTTTGTTTTATGGTTACCTTTTATTTTAATAGAAGGTGATGTCTTTTATGTGCCAAAAATTTTTAAATAGAGTTTTAACATGATTGTTTAATCTAACGTATTACTGGTTTACCAGTAGAGTATGTCTCCCCTCTGGCTATTAGGAGAATAGGGGAGAAAATAGGTCCGGTGCTCCGATACAATTCGTACACTGTTGGTTTGGAAAGGGGATGTTTTGATAAAAAATGTGTGTTAGGGACTAATTTTTCATGGCTTTTGAGATACGCCTAACATAATCTCGAGTATAAGAGACAAGATAAAAGAGATATATGTAAGAGGTTTTATAATCAATTAAAAGAGAAAGGCCCAAATTGAAACCCAAAAAAGATTCTAAAAGTTGAAAGGTTCTAAAATGATTTTAGAGATAAAGCTTCATAAGGTCTTTCCGTTCAAGTGCAGGTAGTTTGCATCTTCACAAACATGTTTATTTCACCGAGTCTCTCTTCAAGACAGTGCCCAGATTGTTACACTTTTTGTACGGGTCGAAATTTACTCGATAAGAAATTTCATTACCTTAGGATCATTATAATTACGATCACCGTTCATTAGGGCTTCGGTTGTCAGTTCTTCTGTTATCAGGTCACCAACTTCCTTGACCTTTTGGTATTGAGCATGTGTCAGCCTCCATATATGGTTTTACCACTTTGTAAAAACCTGTGTTTTTGGTAAGATTTAATGTATGATAATAAGTATGATAAGTAAATACGATTCAATTCTAACCATTAGATTAGATATATTTCGACCATTTATTGTAAGGGGTCATATTATATATATATATATATATATATATATATATATATCTAGTTATCAACTAAATTCCGATCAATGTTTTACAAATGAGGAGATCATATATAAATTCTTTTTTACTTTCTCTCTCTAAATTTCTCTAAATTTTATGTGTGATATTTTAAACTTAGCATTCGTTGATATGATTAGGAGTATTACGGGAGCGTTTAGAGGAATTTGGCCGTGACATGTGCAGGTAAACATGGACGTGCCCCTAAAACATACTGCTGTTATTAATAAAGTCCACCATAAAATCCAATACGAGGGGCCAGCGAATTTATGTGATAATTGTGGCAAGATAAATCATAATAAGCTGTCTTCCCCGGAGTTAATAGCATTAAAAGAGGAGGCTGCATGTAAAGTGAATGAACTCGTTAAGCCAAGTGTACAGCAGGGAGAGAAGGATGTGATGGATCGTGAAGGTAGTATAGAAAAAGCGGCGGGTCAGAGAGAATTGAATGGAGTAGAATTGACGGCAAGCTCCTTAAATGAAGTGAGGAAGCCTCTTGAAAATATTGACGACTATATATTATGCAAGGTACTAATGAGGGGAATTACAGGGAGTGGATTAAGGTCTAGAATAAAAAAGCAATACAAAAAAGAAATAAAAAGTCCTAAGGAAATTATTGGACGCATGGTCTCAATAAGGGAAAAGATGTATCCCTTAGGGAGATGACACGAACAAGAAAGGAGGTAACGGATGAAAATAAGGGACTCAATAGCTCTGAAAAGACTACAATGGAAATTGTTGGGTAGTAAAGGATCATAATGTCTCAGTTGAGAAACGAATAGACACATTCGCTGCCTTAAATACAAAAAGAAAGAGAATGGAAATCCCTTTCCAAATAACCGAGGCAGTATTTTCACTGAGAAGAAAAACAGGAAGAATCTTACTTCACTGAATGAAATCGCAAGACAGTATGGTGCATCTCCTGGAGGTAGAAGTGTCCAATTTTTCTAATCCATCCACTCCCTCTAGTTCCAGCAGACCACACCATTGGATGATTTGGGAAATGCAGACAGAATTATTTTCCTAGTGGGTCCTAGCCCAAGTGATTGGTATAGTGATGTCGAACGTCAAATGAAGAGTGAAAGAGTTCTAAAGATCATTTTGATGAGGCACCTAGTAATTTTTGCATGACATTATCCCTTCAGTAGTCTTGTATTAAAATGATCTAAGTAAATTTAGGATAATTTTGATACTTAGCGATTGGAGAGGGCCCAACACCAATATCTATATAATATTTATATATTGTATATATCGAGGTCACAAGTAACCTTAAGTATTGGGATATTGAGATTGTGCTATTTGTAGACTTAAACGACAAGATTTAAAACTGGTCGTTTATTGCATTTATGTTGATACTCGTGTGTCTGCTTGACCTATTATATGTATGATCATGCGTATATGTGTGGTATTACATACTAAGTATTAGCTCACCCTACGAGGTTACTATTTTTCAACTGTAGGTTCACGCTATGATGGTATTATTAAAAGATATGATGGTACCGATAGAGTTTATAATTAAGAAGAAAATGGAGATTTCTACTCAAGTATAGGTGAGGCGTCAATAGAACAGATGATAGGTATGAACAAGAGCTGGGATTCTATTTTTATTACCAACTGTAGGGTGGAGTCACTTGTGACTCCTATTGGTTACGTGTTTCATGTTATTTGTAGAGAGTAAGAACTTTAGTTATGTTGTCATATTTTCATTATTTAGGCAAGTAATGTAATATCCTAGTGTATGAGGAATTGAATGAGAATTTATGTTACTCTTTTACTATTGATTGAAGAATTAGTATTGGTGAATTAACAGATTATTATTTGTGAGTTGGAAGATTTTATATATTTTGTGGATCTTAGATAGTTTGCAAGTTTTTAGATGCCTGATGCGTCGGTAGAAGCTATGGACACATGGCGGACATTAGCGTTCTAAGTTTTAGGATGTTACATTTGTCCTCTGGAGCACACACTAGGTGTTAGCAGTACATAAGTTGGTGTCTATAGTGTTTCTCATGGTCTCTCTCTCTCTCTTCTCATTAATTGTCTTATGAAATTCGTGGTATGGTCAGCACACTTAGTAGCTTTGGATATGTCAACGTCCCAGGTTTCAAACGTGGCTATTAGCATGTTCACAACCAAGTGACAGAGTTGTTTTGTCCCCCTAGTAGTGCATGTTTCCTATAGGCACCTTATATGACCAAAACCTAGATGACGTGTACTCTTGGTAAGTAAGCTCTTAACCTATAAATAGGATGAGGAACCAAAGGTATCGGATCCTTTTCTCTCTTTCTATTCTCTCTAACTCTTAAGCACCCTAAGCACTCCCAAAAAACTTATCAAGAGCTTTCTCAAACACATAGATACTCATCTTTACTCTCCTTTTAATCTCTTTTTACTAACTTAAGTGTTGAAGGATTCTCATTCATATAACCATTAGGAGCTTTTTTGCAAGTTTGTCAAGCAAGGAGTTCGACCCACTTGAAGCATCCACACTCAACCCTTTGTGATTTTCATAATCAATGGATGGAATGTATCATAACTTGATATATCTTTCCTTCGTTAATTGATATTATTTAGGAACATATGCACAACTTATTTAGATCCTAAGATCACGTGTTGATAAACTAATAAAAACTATATGAAAAAATGGAGGCAACAAGTTGTATTCTTTTTTTTTTTTCCACTTTAATTGGACCATGTTTAGAGTCTTAAATCTCTTGGTTCAATCACAACTTATGAGATCATGTCGATAACAAATTGTTCTAGTCAAGTAGGGAAGCTTTCAAGCTTCGTTTGAGAGATATCTTACGTTTTGCAAAGTGGCTTAAGTCTATTTCCATGAAATGGATTTTAAGAAAGCCAGTCGGTAACATTCTCTCATTTTCATACAAAACTTCTTAACAAACCCTAATAGAAAGGGATGGCTCTTATATATATCCATATTATTAAAGCAGATGAAATCTTAAGTAACTGTTTTTCTTAAAATTACATATTTACTTTCTATTTACTATTATTTAACAAAAAAACTAATAATAAAATGAACGATTAAAATAACAATTAATGGATAAATATGTCTACTTACTTAGTTTTCACTCTCTTCATTTTTCTATTTATTTTATATTTTCCCTTTCCCATTTTTCTACACTCTTCCATTAACTGCAATTATATATCTCTTTTTTCTCTCTCACTTTTTTCACTCTCCTACGTCTCTGTATTCTTTCACTAACTGCACTTACGTGTCTCTCTCTCTTTCTCTCTCCTTATTTTATATTTTTTACATACACAACGTGAGTTTATCGATTGTTAGTATATATATATATGTATAGATGTATGTGTGTGTGTGTGTGTTTGTATGTTTATGCATCTGGTTATTTCCACCATCATTGATCCATTGACTACGTTTTTATCTTCACAGCTCTATGTTTACAAATTTGATTAGTTTGAAGCTATGATTAGACTAATATTAGCTTATTGATGGTGTTTAGAATGAATAATTTCCTTTTATATGTTTGTATTTTGTTTTTCTTTGTATTTGCTCCTATCTATCTCTTTTATGAGTTTTTCTTTTTCTTTTTAATAAGTTAGAGTATTGATTTTTCATTCTCTTTATAGAATTTGTGATGCTACCCTAGTCATGAAAGAGATGTGCTCGTGATATGCAAGGACGAACCCGAGATCATATAATTGGGGAAGCTGGACATACCTTACTTAAGTTCATATTAAAACTATTGATAAAAACATATCTATTTATTATTATAATTATATTACATCTTATATATGTAAAAGGATCTTGTTAATGATTTGATTTGCAATAGGATTAAGGGTCATTGATTCACATAATAAGAAGTTAAAAAGTAAACTTTTTACTTTGTTATTATGTAGACATATTAAATAATATTGAACTATCAATTTATAAAAAATTACATTAATACAAAAAACTTATATAAGTTTTATTTTTAATAAAATTATATTAGAAAAATTATTTAAATAAGAAATTACAAGTAAAGCTAAAAGAGAAAGTTGACATAGATGTAAATATTTGCACTATTTCTTTTTATGATAACTTTGTATTATTGTTTCATTAACAATATAAAAAGAAAATATAAGTTATTAGGCAATCAATTATTCAATAATACACATTTGTTTCATAACATTAATTGTAAAAGAAGAAGTTTACCTAACCAAATCATATAATTGATACTGTTTATCAATAGTTTATGTGATACGATTAGTATATATGTAATATAGATAATATAATTATTATTTATGACATGTTACTAATAAATAATGATTTAGGAGAATATTTAATTTAATATGATTTGTAATTAATGAAATTAATATTATTGATCATATAAGTGTTTGTACAATTTCTTTTCATAATAACTTTATATGATTGTTTCATTAACAACACATATATATATATTATATAAAAGAATAACATTTTGAACAAAATTTATTAGGTAACTAATTTTTCTATAATACACATTTGTTTCATAACATTAATAGTAAAAAAACGAAAGAAGTTTATATAACCAAGTCATATATTGGTACTGTTTAATAACAGTTTATGCGATACGATTGGTATATATATAATATAGATAATGTAATTATTATTTATTGTATGTTACTAATAAAAAATAATAATTTAGGAGAATTTATTTAATTTAATATGATTTATAATTAATGAAATTAATGTTATTGCTCATTGTGAAAAAAGAAAAAGTTTACTAAATGCGAAAAAAAAATTTATCATTCAAGTAATTAATGTATTTCGGGAAAAAAAAAAGGTAATAAGCGTTGGAATTGAACCCAAGACCTTTATTTGGTAAAACTAAACATCTAGCCACTAAACCATACTTTATTTCATATTGTATTTTGCTCTTTAAATATATATATATATATATTTAATTTATTTTTTATTCTTTTTTCTAAAAATTAGAAAAATTATCCGTTTCCGAGTGTTGGGGGCCAGGCCCTCCTAGATCCGTCCCTGGTGATTTGTACCTNAAGAATTTTCGTTTTGTGTGGCCCAGTTAGGAGAAGGTTACATATAGCCTATTACACGTATACCAAAGTATGGTTATTTAAACGTCTATATAAATATATTTAATTTATTTTTTATTCTTTTTTCTAAAAATTAGAAAAATTATCCGTTTCCGAGTGTTGGGGGCCAGGCCCTCCTAGATCCGTCCCTGGTGATTTGTACCTTGTGTACTGGGATGTCCTTCTACTTATTTAATAAATGAAATGAATTTCCATTTTCTGAAAAATCAGAATCTCATACAGAGCTAGTTACCTAGTGGATTCAATAGGTTCGAAAGTTCAATATGTTTTATACTTATGGTTATTTGATAGGCAACTTGAAGCGGCAAATTCCTTATTAATCTTACAATTGTATGTGAATATAAATCACAAGACCATGTGGAAAATCTAGGAGAAGAATTTTCTTTTTTTTTGGCCCAGTTAGGAGAAGGTTACATATAGCATATTACATGTATACCAAAGTTTGGGTGGGTGGGCGCGGTGGAAAGCATGCAGAAATATCATTTAAAAAAAAAAAAAGGAGAAGAAAACTCTACGTAGTTTATTTTTGTAGTAACGGAAATTGAGTTATAAAGGGGACTAATCAAATAAAAATCTGATGTATGTATAACTAAAACATGTCGACCTAGATCTGCGAGCTTTGCTTAAGTTCGGAAGCACAAATTTGGATTTAAATATTGATCATATATTATGGAATATGGAAGAATTTGCTATAGAACAATATAATAAGAATTACGAACTTATTTAATTCCTTGTGAATTGATATTTCATTAAGCATTGACCATTCGGTGAAATGAACGGATGACATATGATTGAAATCAAACCTACATGGAATCGGAAAGTTTTACTCATAGAGGATTAGCTCTTTTTCTAAAGAGCAAGAATGCTTTCGGTCCATATAAAAATTTATTCTCTGAGGTGTAATTTTGTGTTTTGAGATGATTTTTAAATGTAATTCTTATTTAGATAAATATTTTTAGCTTTATGCATAGAGGATTATGACTTTGATGAACACTATCTAAGTATGTCGTTATCTTGTTTGTGATTGTAGGATTAGATGTTGTTAATGAATTTAAAACCGTCTAAACCCTCAAATTGAGGGTTGAGTGTGGTTGCTACCATGTGAGGAGGACCAAAAGTATTGAAAGTAGAGGCAATGGACTAGTAATTGCATCGTCTTGTAAGGGGAATAGACCGAGACGATATAATTCTAATATAAATGTTAACCTCCCACGTTTGGGTGGATGGGTTTTGTACTAGTTAACTGTTGTGATATGGGTTATTCTCTTAGAAAGAAGCAATGATAATTATGTTGCAATGATGGAAGATGCTATCATGCATGATATTTGTTGGCTAGTTATATTCATAATTATTAAAATTATGATTTTACTTATACAATTTTATGAATTTATGATTTTAGGAGACTCTTCTAATTTGACTCGTATATAAAATCGTTTTCTTGTAAAAACTTACATTTTAAAGTAATTTTACATGTCAAATTCAATAAAAACTTGCATTTTTAATCGAATTTATGATTCTATATATGAGTTAAATGGGCTAAAAAATAAAAGGATATAATTAGGCTTTTATTATCCCATTGACTATGAAGGTATTAAATCATCTTCCATATCCTATGCTAATTTTTTTTTCCTCTTTCTCCATCTCCCAGTTCTTTCTTTGATATTCATAGCATTCATTTGAGGTTTAACTCTAATAGAAAAATTTATAAGAAAAATCATATATTTAAGTTTATATCATTAACAATTCAAAATCAGTTGAAATATTTGGATTTCTTCAAGTCATTACTTTTTTCAAACAAAATAATAGAAAAAAAAAAAATAGTTTTAACCATGTTTATCCTCATTCTATGAATATTATATTATAAATTAAGATTTTTTTTTAGAAAAAGAACTAAATATTTCCATTTCTTTATTTTCATCATGTATTTTAAATTTTTTATAACTACTATAAGTATATTTACAGTTTTTTTAAAAGTTATTTTACAAAGGTTGTATAAATTTACATTTTTATGTTTCTACTTTATGTTCTGATTCTACAGACTCTTGAGATAGAATATACTAATAGTTGATATCAGTAGTGAATATGATATGAGATGGCTTTCAAGATAATGAATATTATTATAGTATATTAGAAAAACCGAATTACTCCAAATCTTAGGATGCTAATCCTATAATGTTTAATAAACATGAATAAGATGGTAAATGGTTGTTTGTTACATTGTTATTATGAACGTACATGTTGTATTTTGCATGATATGTTCATGTGAGTATAGTTATTATTGTACTAGGCTTTTCTACTCACCTCTTTGTGAGATTATAATTTTTAAATACAAATGTTATCAACGATCACGATATATATTGTGATTTAGGATTTAGCCTGTTATATGGGAATGGGAATGACAATAGCATAGTTTTAAGTACTAAAATGACTAGATGGGGAACTATTTTTACTATAATCTATGTTGTCCAACCACGTTTTGGGTTGCTTCTATTATGCTAACTTTTATCATGGTGTGTCTACAAACTTGGTTAGACTAATAGATCGAAAATTCATTTGCGTTTTGCTAATGAGGCTTTATTATGTACTGATGAAACTCTCTTAGAGAGCATTTGCAGGGTTATATTATATAAAGTATAGAACCATGACTTGTATTTATATATATTATACATGTATGTAACTTTTTGTACAAAACGTTACATGAGTTATTTTTATTTTTCTTATTTTATCTGGATTCATGTAATAATTATGCCAACTATAGTATGTTAGTCACGCGATTATACTTGTGTCATATATATGGGTAAAATATGAAAAGTTTTGATTAATTTTGAATTTTTCTAGTAGACTTTTTATAAAGTCAGTATTTATTATTAAACTCCTTAGAGGATTCCAAACATCATTATTATCACATGAAAGTTTACTCGCTAATGCAGCCTGTAAGTGCTTATAGTTTGACTAATTTTATTTAACTTTTAGAATAATATCGCTAAATTTTCAGGATATCAAGTGTATAGATCATTCCAAGTATACAAAGCCATTAAGTTTGAATAATATAAGTGATATTCAATTTATGCTATTACACAACTAAACAAATGATAGTGTATAAAAGAGTCCCTATTAGTGAGCATCCCACGCAAGTCTATCTTATTATGTTATATATTTGGTACGTGAGAATAGATTCGAAATAAGATGTTTAAAAGTATTTTAAAACTGCAAAATTCCAATTCCAACAATTTCAATTGGGAATTTGATTTTGCTTTTAAAAAAATAGAATCATGATTCTACTCTATGTTTAGTAATTATCATCGATTCCAGTTACTTATTTAACTTCTAAACTAATTACAGCATCTAATAATCAATAGTGTTTTTGATAAATATTCTTAAATACACGTTCCATTCTAAAGACATTTTCAAATACAATAGTGAATATATCATTTCAGTCTTAATATCATTCCATTTTCTTTCATCCAAATCCATTCTAATTCATTTTATTCCGATTATTTCTACATACTAAATGTATCGCTAACAGTTTTTCTAAAAACGATCAATAGTATGAAAGAAACATCACGAAGCAATGAAACAAAATAGTTGTATCGATTAATGTGTTCAATTATTGTGTCTACATTAATAACATTTAAAGGTAAAATATAAGTTATTAGCTAAAAACACGTTTGATTCATTTTTCTTGATGAAAGTTTCAACTTGTGTATTATTATTCTAGTTTTTATATATAGATCTAAATCAATATTGTCAGATCTAGTTTAAGTGGTTAACTCGAATAGATGAAAAGGTTGAAGATTAGAGATACGGAATAGGATTTAACCGTGATTTAACTGAAATTAAACTAGGATTGGACCGGACTAATTTTATCATCTAATTAGGTCGAACCGGATTGGCCATTGGGGTTAACTTGGGTGTGATATCAATAACATATATTTTCATTTAAATGTCGAAGCATTCAATTGAACCAAAAACTAACAGAGAATTTGGCTTGTCATCCACACGACTTAAAAAATAGGTTAAAACTCTATTGTTTCCTTAAATAGTGTCCTAATCCGTGTATACTCTAATCTCACATTTATCGTGCATAGAAAAGAAAGTAAAAAGGTGGGATACAAATTGAAAATTCCAGAAATACAGCAGTATTTTTCATTATTGCCAGTACTAGTAAGCCAAAATAGTAAAATCACGACAAAAACGGTTATTTTAGTTACGAAGCTAAGCCAATCAACGTCTATTGTCGAGAGTTTCTATTTATTACCGAACGAAATTCACCATCCAAATTCTTGCCTGCATCAAAACACACACCCCCATCCTCTTGAAACTACTGCAAATTCTCGTTTCATCCAGGTCATGATCTCGGTCTGCTTTGAACTCGAACTTACCAGGATCATGTTCCTCAATTTCATTTCTCTCTGAGCACTCAATTTCTCTAATTCCGATTCAGGCTCGTTGTACTATCTTATCAGTTTCGATTATATTTCTGTTAGAAAAGATTAAAAAAAAAAAATTGGATTTGTTCTTGGATGATCGATTTCGGATTGAATTCGATGGATAAAAGATCATTCAAAAATTACGTGGAGCAAGAGCTAGGACCAATCCCTCTATTCATAATTTATGCTTTTCTCGAATGGATATTGATAATTTTGCTGTTTATTGATGGTTTACTTGCGTTCGTTGCCAATGAATTCGCCAAGTTTTTCGAAATGCGGATACCTTGTCTTCTATGCACAAGGATAGACCATGTTCTTGTGAAGAGAGATTCGGATTTCTATTACAACGATTCGATATGCGAAGCTCACAAGAAGGAGACTTCTTCTCTAGCGTATTGTCATGTTCATAAGAAGCTGTCTCACATCAAGCAAATGTGTGAAGGATGTTTACTCTCTTTCGCGACCGAGAAGGAATCGGGTTGTGATACTTACAAGTCTCTTGTTGGGATTTTGCATAAGGATTTGGATCATTTTGTTCAGGATGATTCCCAGATTCAATTAGGATTACATGCAGGGAGGACTATGCAGGTGGAGAGCGATTCGGAGCAATCGTGTGCCTGTTGTGGTGCAACTTTGAGGGTGAAATCCACCCCTTCCAACATGAAAGTACTTGCAAAAAGTACTAGCCCTATCTCAAATGCTCCTGCTCCTTCTCCGCGAGCACACTACAGAGGTGAAGAGACTCTGAGTCTGACATTACCACACATTCGATACACGGAACTTAAATTTGCACCTGATGGCGAGTCCGAGATTCCCGAGGATGATGTTAGCATGGGAGCAATCGTTCCTGAAAATCCAGGCAAGTGTCTAAATCCAGTATTTACAGTTAAAATTTAGAGTTATAACTAACTCATATAATATGCTTAAACTCATTCATTGGTATAGACTTTTATGTTTATTATTTAATATTCGAACTCTCCCACTCTCGATTTAAAACTTTGACTAAGATGCATCAAGTGGGCAATATAATTAATGACGATGCAGGACCTCCTACTTTGCGACCTTAGTATTCCGTGTTTTGATACCGTATAGGAATCGATATAATTCTTTCATATAATTATTTTCTAACAAATCTTGTTTCATCATGAATGATAGTTTCATTAATAATTTTCTTATTGCTTCTCTCCATATCATTTTTGTATTGTCCCCTACCATCTTATTATGTTAGTAGGCTGGCGTTCTGCTGCCAAGTGAAGCAGTGGAATGCATAAAAGGTCAAAACGTTTAAAGGCATCCCTAAAGCACGTCTCTGTACAAGGCTAAACTGTCTCGATCGTGTTACTTTCATCTTATCATCTATGGATGCTACCCCAGTTTCTCTAAAGTACATTAATTTTTCTTTCTTTTTTTTTAATTTCTTTCTCATCTGACTAAAACCACACTCTATATACAAGCTTGGAATTTGAATAAAATTTATTGCAGTCTCGTTTGAATTTTACATGTAGCATTTGACTCGGTTTTCCATTAAGCTACACATGATGGAGAAGATAACCTTGTTGTGTGGATGTTGGAGCAGGAGCAGAAGACCTCAGAGCTGCCTCCGTTCCATTGTTAACAGAGAGTGATGACATGAATGAATTGAATAAGACCCCTACTTTTTCTCGAGGGAACAGGTTTTTCGGCATCCCCCTCTCTGATTCTGCCAACAATAGTCCAAGGTGGAGTATCAGGGCTTTAAGGAAATCCCCACTTGAGAAAGTAGAGTTCGCTTCAGATGCAGCCACTGATGGAAACTCAACAAACGAAGCAGATTCCATCGTGAGCCATTTGAAGAGACAAGTGCGGATAGACCGTAAGTCTCTCATAGCTTTGTATATGGAGCTTGATGAAGAAAGGAGCGCCTCTGCTGTTGCAGCAAACAATGCAATGGCCATGATTACACGGTTACAAGCAGAGAAGGCAGCTGTTCAGATGGAGGCATTACAGTACCAAAGGATGATGGAAGAACAGGCAGAATATGACCAAGAAGCCCTGCAAGAAACTAATACTCTGCTCACCAAGAGAGAAGAAGAAATCAAGGACTTGGAGGCCGAATTAGAAGTGTACAGAATGAAATTTGGTATCTTAAGTGAAGATGAGTTTCAAGCATGTAAAGATGAGATAGATGATGAGGTTTATGAGGATCTGAACAGAGATCAGTTTATTTCAGACAACGAGTTTGATTCGACCAGAGGTTCTAGTCATAAGGAAGAGCATGCCGGTAAGAAAATCACTTATTAATGCTTATGTGATTGTGATAGTCACAATTGAGTCCACGAATCAAAGAATAGTGGGAATTCTTGATCACTCTCAATACCCCTCTCAATCCAAAATTCAAGGATTTGAATTAATGCCCTTTCGTTGACTCCTGGTTATTGGTTTATATGGCTCCAATGAATTATCGAAACAATGGTATTCTGTGGCACTGGAAATATATGTGCTGCATTTCTTATTGCTTTTGCTGTCCATTTACCAATACATCCGTACCTGCTAGTACATAGTAGCATCAAATTGGCTTAATTTTTTTTCAGGTGAAGCTGGTAATAGAGAAGATATTATGACTGAAAAAGAAGCATCCCATCATAAGGAATCACCACAGGACCATCAAGAGTGTAACGGAGACGTGTCTCAGCTTTCAGAGGCTTCTGTGCTTCAAGACAATCAGTTTTCAGGGTGACACTGCATGGATTATGCAAGATTGTTTTACTGGTAATTCCATTCTTCTTTATTTTCTTTGTCTTCTTTGGTTTTGAATTTTGTAGTCACATATGGACAACAACACAAGAAGAAATACAAAGTTTACTGCAGAGAGAGAGTCCACTTTTTTGCAGCTTCCTATAGATAAAGCCTTCATAGATGGTACCCTTTCAACTTGTAAACATTGTATGTTTGTATGCTTTTCTTGGAAAGAGGAAGGGGCAGAAACAAGCAGAATGCTTTTAGGAAAGTTAGTTGTTTTAAATCTCGTGCAATCTGCTGCATAGATTAAGTTCCTGATCAGATTGTTAGAAGTCGTTAGAAAACCTTTTATTTTCTGAATTTTTTGGATTGCGGGAGATTTTGGTAGTGTGTTATTCACCATATCTCAGATACACGTAATCTGATCAGACTGATCCTCATCTGATCACTCTATCTCATTTCCTTGTAATTGTGTATATATTCATTAGATTAATCAATCATAAAGTGATTGAGTTTATCCCAATAATATTCTTCATAGAATAAAAGCGTCAACTGATTCTTATTGACCTGAAAACCAAACACAAGGGATGCTTTTCCAAAAATTCAAGGAACATCACCGGGGACCAACTAAAGTTTGGATCCTTATAAAGTTTAGAAATCTCAAATCTAAACCCTAACTCTTCTTCATGTCAATGGAGACCTGCATTGACAATAGATTACTCAACACAAGTTGAATGAAGCAGGTTTTCATGAGTGGTTCCAGTCTGTTAAGCTTGTGATTTGAGGGCGTGCAAGTTAGGCTATTGCAGCTGACTGAGAATTTGATGGTGATGGTATGGCTGACTAATCCTATGGAGCCAAGGATTGCTAGGACATGCTTGTTTTGCAAATAACAAAGAAGATATGGAACACTGTCCAAGAAATCTACTCAAGTTCGAAGAATACTTCCCAATGCTTCAAGATTCATTCCAAGTTCTGAATCACCACTCTAGGCAATATGAACACGATAAACTATTATAATGTGGCGATGAAACCTTGGTTAGAGATGGACATGTTTTATGAAGTTGATCGGAAGTGTTTGGAGGATAGCACAAAGTATAGTGATATGTGAAAAAAGGATTGGTTTTTTGATTTCTTACAAGGGCTAAACTCGCATTTGGATGAGGTGAGAGAACATCTTATTGGTGAAAAACCCTTTCTTAGCCTAAAAGAGACCTTCGCTGAAGTACAAAGGGAGGAGAGTTGAGGGTGCATTGTGGTGATACTGCACCAACTTGAACAGAATTGTCAATGCTCCTTTGATAGTAAAAAAGGAGATGACCCGAGAATCACATGCAGAAGAAAAATCCTGGTGTGACCATTGTCATAGTCCCACATATAAGGGAGACTTGCGGGAAGTTGCATGAAAAACCTGAAATTTAAAATCAAATTGCCCAAAAGGAGCTCCAAGTTCAAGATCTGATCAGATTCCTAAAATAGATTCCTAGAACAGCCCTAACTTTGGTGTAAGCCTCAGTCCAGATCAGATTGCCCTACTCCAAGATTTTTAGCCAAATTCAGCTCACTACTGGTACTGATAAGGCTAGTGAGTCCTCTCTTCCCATTGCTACATATTAGAGCATTAGACCACAGGTTTAATTCAAGCCATTTCTTTGACCTACAGAGCAACTTTTTTTCTTTTTCAACCCACCATGTTTTAAAATTTTTGGGGAGTACAATTGGTAATGTTGAGGGACACAATGGCCTCTACTATCTCGCTGGAGCAAATTCTTTGGAAAACGTCATGGTACTTGGTTTTTCCTATATTGTCATTTCCATCAATAATTACTAGAGAATAAAGAAATCAACGATTTTAATTGTGAAATGTGCATCATGGCAAAAGTTTCTAGAAATTCCTATCAAGATTATCCTCTACAAACCATCCAAATCATTTCACATAGTACATAGTGATATTTGAGTTTTGAGGCCCACTCAAATATTGACTTTCTCTAAATATAATTAGTTTGCTATTTTCATGATGATCATATGTGTTTTTGCTGGGTGTATCTTCTTGAGGAAAAGTCATGTATGCCATGTGTTCCAACAATTCTAGAAGCTTGCCATCTATGATTTCAAAGCAAAAATCCAAATACTTTGTACTGACAATGGAAAGAAAGGAGTATTTCTTAAATGAGTTAGGGAACTACTTGACAGAAAATGGTATTTTCCATCAACAGTAATGTGCCTGTACCCTCCAACTGGATAGAGTTTCAGAGCATAAGAATAGGTATTTCCTATAAACAGCTAGGTCTAAAATGCTAGCCAATTCAGTTCCCAGTTCCTGCTGGAGCTAAGTTGTATTAATGATAGCTTACCTCCTCAACTTCAATTTTGAACTCCCATCAATAGCTTACTAATTCTACCCTCATGTTTGTTTAGCCAGCTCATTGCCTTTATTTGAGTGTACCACTTTCATCTCATAAAATGCACCAAAAGATGTAAACTTGAACCTAAGGCTCTTTAAGTGTGTATTTATTGGCCACTCTCCATTACAAAAGGAACACATGTTAACACCCACCTTCTAATGTGTCTGTCACATCAGATGTCTTATAGAACATCAATTATATTATGATACCTCTCTTCAGGAGAGACTGATTCATCAGGAGAGAGAAACTAAGAAGAGCTATGGTGTATGCCTTTTGTCCCAGATATTCCTTTACCTCATCTCAAACTGGAGTCCTCCAATGGGTCTATTTCTAGCCCTTTACTGTCCAGCCCATCCTCACAATCATTTGTGTCAATGTCCCAGTCACTTCTTTCTCTTATGCCATCACAAAGTCCCTTCCACGAGTACATGATCATTTACAATCCTTTACAGTTGTTTCTGCCATCCAAACCCTGACTTGGAAGTTGCTCCAGAGATTTGAGATCTTACTAGGAAACCTGGAATTCCACAGTAGGGCCAATCAACCATCTTGAAGGTCTACGTCCAACCAGAAGCTGGAAATGACAGTAGAGGTAGCAATGGGAGTGGGAATCAGCTGAACATGGTTTAGGAGGAAGAAAGTGAACTCCATGTGCCTATAGCCTTGAGAAAGGAGAGGGGAACGAAAATTCCCCATTTCAAATCAACCGAAATACACTAATCCATAGAGCATATAGATGATGAAGTGATCCCTGGTGATATTGACGAAGCAAAGCAATGGCCTGACAAAACTGAGGAAGCTTTTCTTGAGAAGACGAGAATACTGAGTCAGAATAACATGTGGGAGATAGTTGATGTGCTAATTGGGAAGAAGGCTGTGTGGGAACTTAAGTGTTGTTTAATGTGAAACGTAACTTAGATGGAAATGTTGGAAGGTACAAGGCTCACTGGTTGCCTAAGATTACATTCAAACATATGACATCGATTGTAAAGAAAGGTTTGCTCTTGTTGTGAATTGAACTATATCCAAGTTATTTCTTTCTAATGGCAAATCTTGATTGGCCACTATATCAACTGGCTGTAAAAATGCATTCCTATATGGGGACTTGATTGAGGAGATTTATAAATTAATTTGACCAGGTTTCACTTTTAAAGACAAAAATGGTAAAGCAAGTAGGTTAAACAAATCACGGCATAGATTAAAGCAATCCCTTAGGGCATGGCTCAAAAAGATAAGTGATATGTTGGTTCAATTGGGTACAAGCGCCAAGCACATCCTATTTCTCAAAGTTAGAGAAAATGATTTAAAATCATTTCTGGTTGTATATGAGATGGCATCAAGAAAAAGACAAAGGTCAATGCTGAATTAGTGGTTAAGAAGCAGAGCGAGTTCAAGATCAAAGCCAAATTTGTTAAAGATTTTATCCTTTTAACCTGATTGGATCCTAGGCATAACAATTTGGTTCAACCTACCCTAGTTCTCCTTGGAGATGATGCAAATGGAGGATAAGCTCAATCCTCGGAGAAATCTGTTTCTGATTTGACAATTAATTTGCACAATCAGAGCAATCATTTAACAATTCTATTAAGGAGCTTTGTTCCAGTTTGCGAGATCAGCAAGTTTCCATTCACAATTTGCAGGAGGAATTGCAATCTACAGTAGCTGCACAGTAAGACAAATTTTCTATAATTTGATCTACGTTTCAAGTGTTGCTACATGATTGATCAAAGCAAAATGAACGGACAAAAAGTTCTAGTCGACCAATGTTATGACTCTATGGAGTCAATCTTTCAGTTAGTCTTGTGCGTGTGTTTGTGCAGGAGTTAGTTTAGTTAGGCAGTCAGTGGTTGGTTTTCTAGCTTGCCTAAAAATAGGCCTAGGAGAGTAGTGAGTAGATCAGTTCTGAAAATTGCTAGTTGTTGTAATTCTCTTAGTAGTTGTCATTCTCTTAGTTGCTTTTATTCTCTTAAAACTTCTATCCTTTTACCCTAATTGAATCCTAGGTATAACATAATCTTATGCAATCTGCTGAGTAGATTTAGTTTCTGGTTAGAAAGTTAGAAGTTGTTAGTAATTTTTTAGTCTTTCGAATTTGCAGGAGAATTAGGTAGCAAGTTATTCGCCATATCTTAGACACACCGTAATCTGATTAGATTGATGCTTATCTGATCACTATATGTAGTTTTTCTTTTAATTGTGCTTTGATCAATAACAAAGTGATTGAGTTTACTCCAATAAAGTTTCTTCAGTGCTTACTGAAAATACTCATAGAATTGCACATTAACAGCTTGAGTCTGCAGCCGCCATTGGATTGTGTTTCTTTAGCATGTAATGCAACATATCTTGTACTTGACAGGATATTAGATATGTACGTTTTCTTAAATCATTCTTGGGTATTTACCACAGTACATAGAAGAAAGTTCTCAATGCTATTAACAGTATATATGTTAGTTTCCTTTTCTTCACCTAAATTTCGGTCTTTATGTCTTCCAAATGTCTATAAACAATTAGATTTGCTGGTCCTAGTCCATATATTTCAACAACTGGTGCATCATTCACTCGCAACTTTTTTACTAAATGAGAAAATATGCTGTCCCATGACATTGCTAACAAATGTTGCAGGTATGACATGTTTTATTCTTAATGGAACTACGGAAGTCCAAGTTCTTCCCCTTGCTTTTTCTTCCTTGTTAGGATGTATATATCTCTCTATCCTCAAAGATTTCTAGAATTGAACACTAGAAGTTTCATGAAGCAAAGGACTCCCAGTGCAAGAATATAAGTTTTAAGGGACTGCAAGCAAAGCCATGGATGATTTTAAGTTCTTATTCACGCTTTTTTTTTTTTTTTTTTTTTTTGTATAGAACGATTCATTTGTCGGAAAAAAATATTATAGAAGTTTCTCCCATTGGTCGGATTCCTGAAAAAAGATGCATGATGTATACTAGGAGGAGTTGTTGTTGTACATTGATTTTCAAACCATAACCCTATCTTCTATTTTTGACAGTGTTTCTGCAAATGCATTTGTGAAGAGATTGTGTCGTCGATATTTGTAACAACTTTTTATTTTAAAGATGGAAGGTTTCGAATTCCTTTGAGGTGTTAAATCATGGTATTGCTATCCAATCCCTTGCTCATGTTGAATGGATGTAGATAAAAATGAAATCCTCTGGGACATAACTCAATCATGGTATACCAAGTTAATGACTGATGGTCTATGTCCCATTCAAATATATGGAGATGATTGTACGATGACTTCATGGGTACTTTCATTTGTTCAGGTTAATGTGGTCTCATCATGATGACTGTTTCGACTAACCTGTAAAAAATGATTGGAAGGATTTCCAGCTTGGCATTGCTACATGCTAGAACTACTAGCTTAAATATTTCAGCTAGCTGGTTGTGGTAATATGATATTAGAGCTGGGGATTTAAATTCACATCCTTAAATAACCATTTGATTCCATCTTTATGTCTTTATCTTCGAGTGAGGGGGAGCATTGCGATCCAAGAAAATTTGTTAATGCCAATGCTGCAAGAACATCATATAGTTCCAGCTTGGTGTTGCTGGAACTACTAGCTTAAATCTTTGAATTAGCTAGTTGTGGTAATATGATATTAAACCTGGGGGATTTACCTTTAAATTCACATCCTTAAATTACCACTTAATTCCATTTTTCTGTCATTACCCACGAGCAAGGGGGAGCATTGTGATCCGAGATAATTTGTTAACGCCAATGCTGCAAGAACATTGGATAATTCCAGTTTGGTGTTGCTAGAACTACTAGCTTAAGTATTTGAATTAGTGGATTGGTCAAATATGATTAAAGCTAGAGGATTTAAATTCACATCCTTCAATTACCATTTAATTTCATTTTTTGTTTCTTTACCTAGGAGCGAGGGGAAGCATTGCGATCCAAGAAAAATTGTTGGCTTTAATGCTGCAAGAACATTGGGTTAGTTTCAAAATGTAGAAAAAATCGGTCTCTGCTTCTAAACGAGACCTTCATTTTCATATGTTAGTATCCTTATCACTGAAGAAACCTTTTTTTTTAATGCTAATGGGGAAAGGTCGGGTGGGTTAAAGCTGTTCCATCCTAATAGGAGATTAGCACGTATATACCATATAAGCTATAAGGTTATAACTGAAGAATTTCATAGGTTCCCATTTTGTAATAGTAAATTATGAGTAGTTAGGGGTTGTTTTGATTCAATCTTGACCAGCAAACTTGCAGTTATGAGTCATTTTTCTCAGTTTTTAGCTACAGGAACACTATAATTTGCAGGGTGTTTAATTTACTCTCCAGATCACTGAGGCCAACAATGTGGCTAAGTTCTTACAGTCATTCGCTAGCCAGGATTTACTTGGTAGTATAACTAGACTTCCATCGCGACTTTGTAAAAGAATAGCAGCTATCCTTAATGCCATTTACATCTTGTCTCTGCCATGACTATGTTACCTGTCTCAATCACCGGCACGAGGATTCAGCTTTGAGGTTTCTCCTATTCTTAATTTTTCCTCTTCTGCTGATTGTGATCCATTACAGGATTTCTATGTTGCTGTCGATGGCTTCCTTTGCAAACCCAAGCCCGAAGTAATTTCCAATGATTTCTTTCTTTGATGGATTTATCAAAGAGGAAAGCATCAGTAACATCTATAGAGTGCGACTATGGAAAATGCTCATCTTTTATCTGGACTCGATACGCATACAAAATCAATGAACCAAGTTGACTGTGTACCTGGTAGAGACATTCCACACCACATACACCATCATGCAATAGAATGTGAGGTGCTCATGAATGGGAAGCTTCTGGTGGGATTCATCGCATCCAATAATGTTTACTATTTCCAAGTAGTAACTGCTGGTCAGATGTTTGTAATCCTTAGGGGTTTAGTTTACTTTCAAAGAAATGTTGGAAAAGGAAAGGCTCTTTCATTTAGGGTGTTTAACAGTCAGGCGCCAAGTTCCATTATTCTTCCCAAAAATTTATTTTGGTGCAACCACTCCAATACATAATGAAATCTTGACTAGAACTTTCCAAGTAGAAGATTCAAAAGTAAATCAACTAAATCCAAGTTTGCTTCATGATTATAATATAATTTTATAAATTTTGTTTTAATATCCATAAATTCATAAATTTAAGGAGCACCAAGATTGTCATGGTTCATTGAAATGAACGTCATTCTCCTATAGAAATACGACGTGTCCATTCTCCCTCTCACCCAATTGGCCAAAAAATTTATTCAAAGGAGGCAGTGGCCACTAGCCAAGGTCTGAGCACACCATATTAGATTCTGGTTCTTGCCTATTAAAACCATTTCTTAAGGTTCCTACAGTATGACATAGATTCCCCCAAGAGCATTGGCTTGAAAGATGCTTATGTCACGTATCTAAAGATAGCAGGTCTAAATAAAGCTTTCTCCATTATTTAAGAGATCTTTTAATTGTATTTAGGGAAATAATTGTTATTTGACTGATTCACCACTAATGCCCCCATGCAAATAAGGTCAATGATCTGAGGTCTCCAGTCGTTTATGGGGGCTTACTTTGGTCCTTTCCTTTTCATGCTAGTTACAATTCATTACATTTTAAGGGTTTTAAGTGAATTTTTCTTGCAGATATTGTCACAGTAAAACATTAGAAAAGGTCAGCCAATAAGATATTTATGTGGAAAGGAATAGCCATATAGTCAATTTACAATAATCATCAATATGACTTTGTTCATTTCTTGTGCTATAATCTTCCATTCCTGTTGACATCAGGCTATGAGCTAAATGATTTTTCTTCCATACAGATTTTCAAGTACAGATTTGGTATGAAACCTACTCCAAAACATATTATCAAAATATCTTGGATAATATCAACATATGGAATACCTATTTCCTGTCACTTTTTTCTTTTTGGCAACTTTAAAAAAAAAAAAAAAAAGAAAAAAAAACAAAACAGCACAGTATAAAGAAGATAGAACAATTAAACATAAGCACAATATAACACAATCCTCTTATATCGCATTTGGTGCATATCTTCTTAGAAAGTAAAATAGTTACTTTCAGGTTTCAAAGATTTGTTTTGTCAAATGATTAAGCTTTCTTAATTTTCGTCCTTGACTATTAAGTGATGTTATGTTAGGTATGATATCCATTTTTGTAAACCAAACATGATAATAGATATTTTCTCTAGTCCCATCCCTAAAAAACTGTGCAAAATGCTGCCTTCCTATAGTGAAATGGTCATCGCAAATCTCTTTCACTAGTCTGGACTAAACTTAATACTTTTGTTAAGTCATTTCCCTTTTTAGACCAACTGGCAACTTGTATGACTTAAAACCGTTATATAAGCTTCCAAGTGCTGCATAAGCACAATAACAACCTTTGTATATCCTCTACCAATACTGAATTCCACTGTATCCAAAATGATGACCTTATCATGCTCATCTGTCTGCCCTATGTTCTTCCTGATAGCAGTTTTGCTTCTTCCCACGACCTCACATTCAGCTGATCCTGATCCCTTACAGGACTTCTGTGTAGCAGTGAAAGACTCACCAACCATCAATGGCTTCCCCTGTAAACCAGTCTCTGAAGTCTCTTCGGATGATTTTTTCTTTGATGGATTAAGCAAAGAGGGCAACACAACAAACATGTATGGCATGAGCTTGACTCCTGGAAATGTTCTTGCATTTCCTGGATTGAACACTCTTGGGATTTCAATGAATCGAGTGGACTTCGCCCCAGGTGGCCTTAATCCACCCCATTCACACCCCAGAGCCACCGAGTCTGGTGTCGTCATTGAGGGGAAGCTCCTCGTGGGGTTCATATCCACCAGTAACGTCTTTTATTCTAAAATACTCACCGAGGGTCAGATGTTCGTCATTCCAAGAGGATTGGTACACTTCCAGATGAACATTGGAGAAGGGAAGGCCCTCCTCTTCACAGCTTTTAATAGCCACTTGCCGGGGTCAGTGGTTGCATCCACTACTCTATTTGCTGCAACACCTTCAGTCCCTAATGAAGTTCTAACCAAGGCTTTTCAAGTTGGAGCTCACATAATCAATGAGATTAAATCCAAATTTGGTCAATAATCCATCCTCAGGCATCGGGATGCTCCTAATAATAATGTATTTCACGCACATTCATTCCTTTCCCTTCTTGTGTGTCATAGAAGTGCAACTTGCACCCAATGGCCCTGATTTGTACAAGTTCTTTTTTATCATTAACCGTGAAACCAAAACAGAAGCTGTTTCATTTTTAATTTCAGCGAAGGTTTGCTTATAAGATATAAATTAGCATAATTTTAGATCGGTTAGTTGTGGAGTTAAGCTCAATAATATATAATATTCTCACTAAAGCAGGATAGTAAGTTTTAGTTACCATGCAAGCTATGAATATTCTTGAAGAAAATTCCATAGAAATACAGACTTTTTTCTCGGACAATATTAGATGAGCTCATATTTTTAACAAGATCATATTGATTTCATTACAATCAATTAAAGTGAAAGTACATAGATTGTGCTTCTTTCATATACATAAAGAATACCCAGAAGAAGAGTCCTGCCTAAATAGATTGGTGGGTTGGGGGCGAGGGAGAGAGAGAGAAGAAGAAGAGGAGGAGGAGGAGGAGGAAGAGCATGGAGTAGATGCATATTCTATTGAGACATGGTATTAAGTGTTCAAGGATAGTTGTCCACACAAGATGGCCTTGATCCAAAAGCCAATACTTATAGTTCCTAATCAATAATGAGATGAACCTGAAGTTAATGCTTCTAACAAAGTATGCTTCAGGGATTTCTTCTGAATCAAGTTGTTCTCTCAAAACTTCCTCCAATTTGCATATGGAGCCAATCTGACTGAGATCCATGAGCATATAGCCAGGGTCCCTGTGAGGGAAATAGTATTCCGGTAGAATCGCATGGCTGCACCATAAGCTAAACATCACAGGAATGGTTAGAAAAATGCTGCTCGGATCATGCACTGCTGACAGACTCTGATGAGTTATTCTTTCATGTAGACAGTACAGTAATAGCAACAAGATAGAAAACTTGGGAGGTATGAAAATAGATGATTCGTTCTTTAAAATCCAACGGATAAAGACAATTCAATGTTCATTTTGAAGCCAGCAATGAAATTCAAGGCAATAACTGAATTTACAGAGTGATATTATCTAGTTCTTTGTTGTGGATACAAGAAAACCCAAAACTTGCTTTATTGAATTGTATAAACACCATTTATTAAATCATCATGACATGTGAAAGAAGCAAGAAAGTTAGCTGAG
The DNA here is from genome assembly GCA_024138015.1 of Lumnitzera littorea. Lineage (NCBI taxonomy): Eukaryota > Viridiplantae > Streptophyta > Magnoliopsida > Myrtales > Combretaceae > Lumnitzera > Lumnitzera littorea. Next base: position 108,637,546 of record JAMXBB010000004.1, on the reverse strand, counting down.
AAAACGATTTAATGTTATAGAATAGAAAGCCATTTTATCACAGGTAAATGGCATGATCCTCAACTGGCCGCATGTTTCAAACCAAACTTCAACTTAAACGATTCAGCAAAGCAGTCCAGTCAAGACAATTATTTGGTTTCTAGGACAAATAATGAGCAATCAAATACAACATAACTTCTGATTGAAGAATAGTCACATCACAATTTCATTTTTGCTGGCAGTGAAAACCATGCATATTGATGAATTTCTTGTCTCTTATACAAATTATGGCACATTCTGTTTCCACGATACTATATCTCCTTAAATTTAGTCAATTCTTTCTCATTTAATTCTTAACATGCATCAACCACCAATCAATACTTACATCCTTTGCAGGGGGGAATCCTTCAACGTTAGGGTGCGGGTGCATGTTTACTCTTGAATTGACCGCTTCAAGCTTCATGGATAAGAACTGCAATGTTGAATGCAAATAATGCAGGTAAAGTCTTGTCTGGAAGAAAACTTTAACCAGTGGATTTAATAAATTTTGTAATTGCAGAGAATGAGAATTTACACAACAGATATAAGGAGGGCAAATTACCTCGACCTGACATTGCAGTGACTGGATATAGTTGATAATCTCATCAAGGACAAGTGCCTTTCCAATAACCTGATAAAAGAAAACAGACATGTAAGGCCACACTTCCACACTTAACTGTTCGTGTAATATTTTACCAGGATTCAATGGAAGAAAGGTGGACATGCAAAATGCAGGAAAACCAAACATAAGTAAAAAACCTTAATTTCTGGGTCAGAAAGATGTATCTACACTCAGTAGGGACATTATATGGCATAAATCCACAAGATAAATAATAAAATACCTTGTTGCATCCAGGGACAAGGTCTTGCAGAATTTTCATCCTCTCGCTGATTTTTTCTCTCCTTGCCTGTTAGAGAAAATGGAATAAGCAAGACTTGCTCAAATGAATAGCCAAAAACTTGTATTTAAGACAAACAAACACAAGAGTATCCTCACACTATCATTACAGATATATTTAGTTATCAGCTATTATAATAGATTACAAAATGCATCTTATTGCATCAACAGTATTCTAGAAAAAGTACTAAGGACTTACTCGCTCTGCTAGACTGTGGCTATCTGTCGCTTGCCCCCTCCGCGCTCTTACATGGATGTAATCCTTAGGTGGATCAGAAGGTTTATTACTTTTTTCTGCTGCCTTATTATCCACAGCAGAGCTTGCTTCAACTTCAGATTTTGACCCACCATCTTGATTTTTAGAACCAACCATTCTTTTGTGCGTATTATTCTACACAAGTAAGACAACAGTCACTCAAAATATCACGCTCATCCACACACCATATAGACAAATATATCGGATGTGAACGAGGAATATAAGTTTAATCCTGGTTTAGATTCATCAACATTAACGAGAAATCCAAATTACCAGTACAAGTAATGCCCTTTTACTATTTTTTCTTTCAAGTGTGGGATATAAAATCCCAAGGAGTTGCTAGTTATCCCATACAAATTGGGGGCATTCCATTTCTCTTAGATTTGGCTTAAATGACAGTAGTATTCATCTTCAAGCCACCGCACAACAATACTACTTCCTAAAAGCTTGTAGAGAATTCAATGACAAGTCTGAAGAATTATGATTTTATATCTCTCGATTCTTTGAAATTCCATAACCAGTCAAAGAGAGTAAACAAATTTTTAGAAATTGGTATCAATTTAATAATATTTTTAACTCTCACCAACATATCCCTTTTTCACTAAATATCAAATTAAAATTCCATGAAATATTGAATACACCTAACATGGCCTGAGTCTTGAATGAGATATGCAGCACCACTTTTACTCAATAAAAGCATGTTAAACCATTTTAATATTCCAGATGCAAATATAATAAGAAATTGATACAGCTTTTTGCTTGCTCATCCAAAAATAGAGAAAGTTTGGTGGTCTCTGATCGTGGAAGATAAGTACATCAAGAACTTTCGGTACGACGGAATTAGATGTAATGGAAAATCAACACACTTATTTGCTCAAACATCCCATAAGAGAAAAAGTTTGGTGGCCTCTGACCATGGAAGATAAGTACATTAAGCACTCAAAAGCGGTTAGATCAAAGGGGCACATTTTCTAATATATGGCTCTAAAAAATTAGAGCACCTTATGATCAAGCAACCATCATCCTAATCACGCTAAAGCAAATCTAAAACTCGGAACTATGCCACCACTTTGTTCGATGCACTGCAGAGCATAAGGTACACAGAAGTAAGCATAACATGTACCTCACATGTCCACATCTTCCCAAATTCTTTGGAAGTACATTAAGCTCCTTCCTCCCTTACATTTTCCTTTTCTCCCAAATGATATTCTAATGTACTAGTACTTGGATGGATTCTAGATATTATTGTCAATTCAGAGCATCATGAATAATTAGGTTTCATCTTGAAGCAAATTTTGTATCAGATCAACAGTGTTTCACAACAAGTTGGGTTCCTAACCGTGTAATTGTGTCACATCAGTAATTGCCATCTACAAGCACAATGTGATATAACAAGATTCTTTCAGTAGATGCAGATTTGGTGCTCTCATTGAGAGAATGAATGGAAACAGAAAAGTTGTTTGTGCGAATGCAAGAATGTGTGAAGAAAATGTTAGAATATATAAAGAAAACAAAAGAAGACACACAATTGTTGAAGGAAAGTTGTAAGGTATTGCAAGAAGTAACGGTGAAAGGCATGGAAAAAGAGTAAATAATAGACTAAAAAGAAGAAGATGCAATGGCAACTATAAAAGATATGGGTAAAGAAAATTTTCAAGAAATAAAGTAATTTGTTACAAAAAATAACACTAAAGAAATGGAGAAATTGGTGCAAGAAACTTTTGTGGATAATGATCGAGATAATATGGATATGGATATGGACATTTCTAATTCCAAAATACAAGAGGAAATGTATTTTTTCATAATTGACTTTGTGCAAACAGCAATGTTAAAGATAGAAATTGGTATGAAAGATTTAATTAAAGAACAAAAAGTTACAACGATAATGATGCTTAATAACTCCAATTATGGACAAGAAATTCACACACAAAAAAATTTCATAAATTAAGTTTTAAACTTTGTAACTTATAAAAATCTTAAGTTTGAAGAACAAGAAAATACTATAGTGATTTTTCACTGGATGTCTAAAGCAATATTATCTTCATTGTTTTAAAGAATGAAACATATACTGAAGATCTTATTGATGATTTTCTCTTATCATTAAATCATATTATTAGTAATTCTTATGTTAAATTTTTTTCCTTTAACCTTGAGGATAAGGTACTTAAAAAAGGATTGGGCAAATTGTTATAACCCAAAATTAAATTTAAAAAATAATAATTTAATAATTTAATTTTCTTTTAATATATATAGTTAAATATTAGTTGATAGTAATTTTGATATTAGTAATAATTAATTAATTAGTTAAATATTAATTTTATATTAAGTATTAATTGAGAATATAAATAATTAGCATATGATTATAATAAGATTGTTAAATTATTTTCAATAAAACTTATAAATTTCTTTTAAACTCTTTTGTGGAAATTATCTTCATTTCGAAAAGAATAAATTAGAAGAATATCTCATCTTAAATAGGAAGCCTCGTTAAGAGGCGAAAATAGGAATCCTTTCACTTTTAATAGTATTATCTTTCCGATAAAGCACGTTAGTCCTTTTCAACTAGCAGAATTCCTTATAAAGTAAACTTAACGGATACCGGAAGTAAATAAACTTAATATACACAGGAATCACTAACTAACAAGACCAATATAAGAATGCCGGTCCAGATGGTGTCTCCTAATCATATGTTGTCACGTATTGAAAGAACAAGATTTTAAATATTTTTCTCACATGATAGCGGGTGATTGATAGATTGATGAGAACAAGGCGAAAATGACAAATTAAAACTATAGCTAGAGAAAATTAAGCCAAAAAGAAAATAAAAGATAAAAGACAACTTTTTACCAAGTCACTGGCACAGCTAGTGGACACGAGATCCTCCTCACTACCACTAATCTCTTTCCTCTTCCTTCCACCACTCCCATTCTGCTCCGTCACCGTGGATCCCTCCACCGACCCATCACCCGAATTCCCGATCCGGATACCCGACCCTGAATTCCCGGGTCTATTATGATTTACCATAGACAATTGCTGTGGTGGTGGTGGCCATATTTCAAGCAGACTGTAAGCAGATGGGTTAGCTGCTGAGAAAGAGGACTCGTTGACTAATGGAGGATCCATTTTCCATTAATGGGTATGACCCGAATTCACAAAAGAGTGACGGTTGGTGTTAAAGTTTGGATCTTTTAGTGTGGTATTAGTGTAAAAATGTGATCTTGGGGGGATGGTGTTGTGTGTTCTGAGTTGTGGTAAGTGTTTAATGGAGGTGCTGTTAATGATAATGGAGGTGTTGTGCTGTTTAAGTAGTGTGATTAGAGAGAGAGAGAGAGAGAGAGAGAGGGAGTGGAAGCTGGGACGGGCAATGGGATCTAGTTATGTCCAACTGTACCTTTTTTTCTTTCTTCTTGGTCTATGTCCTCTTTTTACACTTAGGAAAGTGAAATGTGAAACTGTAAAAAAGTCTGAATGTTTGGACTGTTCTTCACAAGAATTAGAAGGGAAATGAACATAAAAGAAAAATAATTATTTAGACCGAAAAAGAATGGAAATATACTAAGGAAAAATTTTAGCAAAAAGAAAAAAAGGATAAATCTTTCTGTGGGGTGCTCTGTACGTTTATTACTTTCTCTTATGAATTCAATTCCTCCAATTTTTCACAATTTCCCCAAAAAGGAGAAAGTTATTTCTTTTTCCCTCTCATTTTCTTTTGTTTCCTTTTTCTTCCTCCAATCTAGGTTTGTAGATGAATCAAGCTACTTACATGTTACTCAAGCTCCTTACGAGCTGCTTGAAAGCTCAAGTTATTCAAGCTTAATTAATAAGTAAACCAAGCTTAAGCTTAAGCTTGAGTTTAGGCTCGCGAGTTAGTTCGTTTATATTCATAAGTAAGCTTATAAGCTTTGTATATACTATAAATATTATTATATTATATATTATATTTTGCATATTATTAAAATTTGAAAGCTAATAATATATAAAGATTTAATATATTACAAGATAGTATATGATATATAATCAAATCCTTATTTATTATTTGTTAATTTATTTATTTATCTATTTTTTCATTTTGTATATTTAGACTAGTAAGTAAACTTGAAAGCGACTCGCTTTAGACTCGATTTGAGCTTAATTAGTAAATAAGCTAAACTCGAACTTAAGATAAAATTTGTTTATTTAAATAAGTAGAGTTCAGCTTTAATTGTAGGTTTAATAAAAAATTTGGCTTTAACTTGAGCTTAGTAAAATATAAATGAATTGAGCCTAAGTTTATAGAAACTCGATTTGATTGGACTTATTTACAACCTTATTCTAATCCAAACATAGTATCGAAAAACCATTGCAATTATAACAACATTCTAAAAATGATTTCAAATTAAAGTGAGCAAGTGATCATCCTAAAAAAATACATTCCTTTCATTTAATTGTAATGATCTATTCTTTTCATATTCCTTATATGAGAGCTATTACAACATTAAAACTCATAATAACGATTTCATAAAAAACCTTATTATAAAAAATCAAAACCTATGAGCTATGGATAACTATTCAATATCGAAACTGATTGTCTTTCTCAAAATGTCCTCAATAGATAAATTATGAAATTCAACTGATAATACAATTCATTTATTAGCCACATTTGAAAACATAAGTACTTAATCTAATGGATTTAATTATCATGTTTCATATATAGACTAAACCCATTTATTGGCTACAAGTTTCTAAAATAATATATTATAGCTATTAAGTCTATGTGATACAAAAAATGATTTTATAATTTTTTCATCTTGTTAAATGTTCCAAGAAAAACCACAATAAAAAGATATAAAATGTATGTGGGGATAACTTTCTATTTTTAGACTGAATATACGATAATTCCAATGAAAATATAAAACTTTGGATTAATATAACTTCCGAGTGTTATATGACCAGCTTAAATACAAATTTATTGCAGGTTCATCTATGACGTTAATGCACAACATTTCGTGACTAACAATAAAATCTTATCCGTAAATCCAATTCGATTTTTATTAACAATATAAATGCTTCATTAATGTTGAGATTTTAGAAAAGTATGCCTCTTAAATTTGTTTATATATATTTATATATAAATATGTGTGTGTAATATATAATATAATACAACTATTTGTTTAGTTTAAAATATAAAAGGAAATCGAAAGTTAAAAGTATTACACTTTTCCCATCTAGAGTTAAAACGAATGAGGATTATAATTAGGTAAAGAACAACCGTAATTGCTGGCTCAATGGTGGATGGCAATGGATATCAGAAGCAGAGAGTGGTGAGGAGGTGTATAGCAGAGAAAAGGTTGTTAAAGTAGTGTTTGGCTAGTAGAATTATACGGTATAAGGAGAATTGAATAGTATAATATAAGAAAAATTGGATAGTATAACTTTTTATATAATGTTTGATGTGTATAGTAATAAAATAAATTTTTATGATTGAAAAGAAAAATAAAAGAGTTTCAAAGATATATATATATATATATATATTATATTATGAAATAGATTTTTATATCACTATATTTATAGTATAAGTTCTTTTTTTGGTCCAGCACCTTAAGATTGTTTTGTCCACAAACTTTGAGCAATATGTAAACTAAATAATGGACTAAAAAACTTATCTTGTATTGTACCTTAAAAATATGAAAACCAAACAACACTTAAAGTAGATAATTAAATAAAAAATTAAATTATAAATATTTAAAATACAAGAAATCTAGATATACTTATAAAACCTGTTTATTCAATGAGTTAATATTAGATCTATATTTGCATACGTTTATAAAAGGTTCTAACCTAACTGTTTATTGTGTCAAGTTTGATTTGTTTATGTACATTTTTATTCATATTGTATGGTGTCCGAATTGATAAATCAGAGGTGGGTTACCAATCTAATTTATCCTTTTCTATTGTATTATTCTTCAATTAAAATCAGTAGAGTAATACTTGTTGTTTGGAAAGTAATATCTGAACTCATAATCCAACCTGCATGTCCTTCAAATTTGTCTAGTAATTACAGCACGGTAAGCAAAACCAAAGAGTACACGCACAACATTCTTAATTCCTACCATTTAAGAGAAATAATTTAATAGATAATATACGTCACGTATTATATGTATATATATAAATATATAGTATATAATACCAATAAAATGATGACAAACATGGCGTATGTAAATCATAAGTAATAATAGTTTTAAAATTTATTCTTATCAATAATATTTATATCAATATTTTATTAATATTTATACATCACATATATATAATATGTGACATGTAATACCTATTCACTATTCAGACTTCAAACACTACCTTTTTGGATCGTCTATAAGTTAAGTATTATCATCGTGCCTATTTGTTTCTTTTTTTTTAATCATTTTTCCTTTTGTATTAATTATATTTCGAAGTAATTAGATTGTATCAACATAACTAATCTTTTGTTGGATTATATTAATGGGAAAAATGTAAATAGCTTGTATATATAACTTTAATCTAGTACGAATTTACTTCTTAAATTTTTAAATATTATGAATTACCTCCTATACTTTAATAAATTAGCAAATAATCTCAATAAGTTGTAAACCACCTTACAAACTTTGACTTGAGTACGAAAATACCCCTTAACTCATTTTAATTTACACTTAAGTCTTCTTAAACTTCAATTATAGTATGACTTTCGTTTTTTTTTACCATAAAGGAGATATCTTTTATATTGATAATTATAGTATTTAAAAGTTTAGGAGTAAAACCATATTTAGGTCAAAATTTATGAAGCTTTTGCTTATATCTATAATAAATTTTGATAAAATGGATATTAATTTTAATTGTGAGACATTCTTTTTTTACCATAAAAGGAGATATCTTTTATATTGATAATTACAGTATTTAAAAGTTTAGGAGTAAAACCATCTTTAGGTCAAAATTTATGAGGCTTTTTCCTTATATCTATAATAAATTTTGATAGAATGGATATTAATTTTAATTGTGAAACATTTTTTTTTATTGTAAAAGGAAATATCTTTTATATTAATAATTACAGTATTTAAAAGTTTAGGAGTAAAACCATCTTTAGGTCAAAATTTATGAGGCTTTCCCTTATATCTATAATAAATTTTGATAAAATGGATATTGATCTTAATTGTGAGACGTAAACGAAATTAGACTGCTTCGATGATATTGTGAATTTCTATTATTATACTATTTATTATGAAGAGGACATCGAAGCCCTATGCCATTTGAAGAGTTGCGCGATATATGCAGCCTAGAAAGATATGAGAGAGAAACTGCAACATAATTATCCTCACATAAAAATAGAAGAGATCATTTTGATTATACTTAATTTCTTAAAAATTACATATTTAATCATACAAATTATTATATTTATAATTTCTATGAAAAATAATGTAGACATCAAAATCGATCTATCCACTTTAATAATACAAATATAGATAAAAAATTATGGATATCACATGCTCTTTTATTAAAGAATATTTTAATTAGTGATAAAATCGCCATTTATGAAGGAAAAAAAATAAAAATAAAAATAAAAATGAAGTTTGATCTCTAGTTTCATGACAACATAAGTACACCCCATAACTTGAATCAAACTACTCACGAAATCCTTTCTTTGATCCCCCAAAACTTTCAACTAAGAAATTTCTGTTACTATTTTCTTTGATCTTTTTTTTTTTTTTTTTTTTTTAATATCTAAATGGCCTTCATAATGCGAACTCAGCTAATATTAGCTCCCGTACCATCTAAGAAATTTAATAGTCGTGTGGGTTATTAAAGAGCTCTAACATATATTAGACAAAAATATTTATAGAAAATTGAATGACATTCCTTTTGCAAAACTTGAAAATAGATAATCTAAAGGATAAAAATCGTAGATGCAGAGATTCAATGGATATCGTCAAGTGCATGTGACGTTAAGTCTTGCTCTTCATACGCAGGGACTGGCCTATATAGTAGTCAAAAGAGGCTCCTACCGTCAAAGCTCGGGAAAAAAAAAAAAGAAAAAAGAAAAATTAATATGTGAAAGACTATACAAATTATATATACAAAATAAATTCTCACAAGATTTTATAAAATTGGCCCTATTCTACATTCATCCCTATTCCTGTGTTCCAAAAAAGTAACATGGAGATAACCCGTAAAGGAAAAACTTGAAAAAGAATGGAGGGACGAAAAACACATAAATGATGAGTAAAGGAGGTTAAAGTATTAATCTCATTATTCTGGAGCAGACATAATTGGTTCTTAGTTTAAGTCTTATTTGATCTTTGAAATGAAAGGTCCTATAGCATTATACCGTCTCTCTTATCTCTAAGACGAGGAGTTATTCCGAGTATTTATAAACTATTAAAATAGATGATATTCGTACCGTAAAAGGTAAGTAGTTAAATCTATTGTAATGGATATTCGCTCGTATCTTAATCGATTATGTAGGTTTTGATTGAGTATTAAAAATTATAGAATAAAAAGTGAATAATAATTTTTTGAAATTCACTCTTACAAAATATGGTACAAATACGATGTGTTTATATCCTATACTTACTTTGCAACCTATTTCTAATGGATATGGCATGGGTATTAAGGTGTGCAGGCTACATACTTGTGTAAAATGCATTGAATAATATAATATATTTTAATAAACGAAAAATAACCTTACATTTTAACTAAGAGAATAAAAATAATATTATAAAATGTATTTTCTCTAAAATATACCACTAGCTAATTAAATTAATTCCTTTTTGTCTATTATGCATACTCTCTCTTGTATTTAGAAGATAAGTATGTAATTTCATTTTTTGTCCGTTACAATATCAAATTATATATTCTTTTCTTTTGTATATACAGACTCATGCATTTACAAAGTAATTCTTTGAAATTATATATACATTTTATTCTCCCACCAACATGGACGCGTCCTCCCTCGAGTCAAAATCCAGAGTGCATTACTGCACTGCTGATGGATGTATCAAGGGAGTAGCAATTCAACAAACAGGTGGGGAACCATCCAGAGTCTAGAAAATTTTTCAAGCTTTCACAAAGGGTTTGAGAGATACGTGGATCGTTGCCTAACCCCCCTTTACTTGTCATCTCTGAAGATGGTAACACGAAAGCAAACATTACATTCTCAGCCAGAACGGTGCACCTAACTTGCTTAGCAAAAAATGATACCTAGTTAAAGCAAATGTAATTAATTCATAGAAAGTGATAATAAGATCATTCCCTTTACATGGATAGATGTCATCTTTCTCTATGATGTCCTTATCCTTTTGCTATGCTGAAATTGGTTGTTTGTGAAAATGACCAATGCCCAATTTGTTTTTCTTATATGAGTGTCTTTAAGTTTTTAGGGTTTTAATTAGTTTACTTGTACATCTGTCCTTCATGTCAACGTAAAAAAAAGTCCTGAACCCCCAAGAAAAGATGGGATGTCATAGAACCTTGTACATTTGTTTGTATTGTCCAAATTTTCATTTCTTCAAAATAATATGAGCTGTAAAATGCTTAATTTTTAGTATTTAGGTTACATAAGGTTTGGATTTGATTTCAACGGAAAGTAAAGTTAGTAGACATGAAGCCAAATTATGAAGTCCTATAAACCATCTTATAAGATCTTTGAAATATGTAATATAAAACTTCATCTTAATACATACATAGTATTATAGGAGCTCTCGTGGTTCTATAAAATATAATGAAAATCCTTTTTTTTTTTCATTTTTTAAATTAAAAGGTTTTGTAGCATGGTCAAGTAGGTTTAAAGTAGACTTGGGGAAGAGTTAGGTCTCACTTATAAATTGGTCTGAACTTAGCCCGTTAGTTTAATGAACCAGCTCAGATCTGGATTGGCTGATTCTGACCCAAGGGGTTTGACGGGTCCATGTGGGTCACAAGTGGTGACCCGCTTGAACCGACAGGGTTGGTGACCCGGGAGTAAATTGACAATTTAACCTGCTAATTTAACTAGGTTTAGCGAAAAAAAAAGATAAATTTTTTTAAAAAATTTTAATTGATTAGCACTTGCAATTTTTCTCCTATCTTATATATTCGACGTTTATATTAGATAATTTTTTTTTAAAAAAAGAGCCTTAATTGACTTTGTTTAAAATCTAGGAGTTTGCGATATTGTTATTATTTTGAAAATTGAAAGTGTTAGAATAAAAATTAGTTTGTATACTATGATTTTTTTTTTTTAAATTAAAATGACTAATCATATAAACATGATGGTTTTTCTCGAATATAAAAACTAAACAACATACTAAAAATTTTAAAAAATATATAAAAATTATTTTGAAACTACGATTATATGATATTATATAGCAGATACGTAGGTAACTGCTAATATAGTACGATAAAAAAATTTAATTTTAAAATCGTTAAAATATAATAGTTGTATCATCATTATATCTCATGTACAATATAATTTTTTGATTTATAGTACAATACCGTTTCGTGATGGAATATTATATAAATATTTACTATCTAAATTTAAATTTCTTTCAAATTTAAAATTCATATACGATAGTACGCAAAATTCAAGAAAGGAAAAAAATGAAATTACTCAAAAAAGGGAAAAATATGAAAAAAAAAAGGACGAGCCATGGGCTAAGGAACTGGCCCGTGAACCGGCCTTAGTTGAGCCGGTTATAGTTCACCAACCCCTAAGCCCATAACTTAATGAGTCTAGATCGAGTTTAACTCGAACCCATGTCTAGTTTGGAGCGGTTTTTAAAGGTTTCGATATAAGTTTTGATTCATGATTAGATCCTTTCTTTTTATAATATAAGGTAAGAAATACAATATTTCTATACTTCATAGCCATTATGGTAATTGTAAGGTACATAATATGATATCTCTCTTTGTATGTGTAAGGTGTACTGACCCTCAAACTTGTAGGGTAGTGGATCCATTTCCGGTATCTATACCCATTTTATAAAAAAATCTTAATCAATAATATTGAACAACATAATAAATATATAATATTTTAACTTGACATATTCTTAAAATTCAAGTCCACTTGCTTATTGATAAAAGTAAAAACCGTAATGTCATATCTTCCATTGCCTTGTCGCATTCTCATTGTCTTCTAAAAGTAGTATTATTAACCATACTTTGTTAACTCCCATTTCTTTTGTATTTCTCATTTTCTTTCTACTGCTGCTCAATTTCACTCGACTCTAATAATCTCAACCATCTTTTCTTATAAAGCTTCGTTATTTTCCATCTGTCTCGAAAATATGCAATTGAGTCTAGACTGATGGATGCATTAGTTGTAAGTATGTGAAAGAAATAGTAGGTTGCCAAGTATATTCTGAAGACCATTAAAGTATAATACTACACTAGATATAATGGTTGATGCTTGCCCTTTCAAAAATTTGGTGATGGTTTCAATTCCTATAAAATTTATTTTACTTTTTCGAGTTCCAATTATTTTTGTAATGACTTAATATTCACATTCTCTTTCTTTTTCATAAAATAAAATAAAACTTTTTTCACACATCAAATCTCATTTATTAAAAAATTATAATTAACTAAATAAGATCTCTTACGAAAGAAAATTGTAGTATTGAGTTAAATAATACAAGTCCAATCTCCTAATTGTATGGTTGTATATTCTCCCTTAGTTCTAAGTGATTCGTGCATGTCATAGAATTCTAATTCCAAATTTGGACATCGATACACATATTCCCTATAGTGCTCACAGCTCACCATTAGTTACGTGCAAACCTTGGCAAACATGGGGCTAAGGTTTAATTCTTCTCTGATGCTATGTATCGTTAGTAGTTATATCATAAATAATAATCATATTGTAAATGCTACATATATTTTAGTCTTGTCGCATTAAGTATTCTTCATGTATAACTTTTTTTTCCACAATTATTATAAAAATAAATAAGCTATTGAACAACAAATTATGATCTTTCTTTAGGGTTGCTAATAAAATGAACATGCAAAGTTATTGAAAAAAAATTTATAAAATACTCATATTAACATCATGTTGCTATTTTCATTCTATTCACAATTTTTTATTAAAAAATTTTTGCTATAGTTTTGTTATTAACAAAACTTGCACAAGTTTAATATGTTTATTTTTTTTATAAATTGATAGTTAAATTTCAATTAACACATATATCCAACAAAGAGGAAACAAAGGCTAAAATTAAGGGTGAGCTAATATCTTTATTGTACAAAGTACTCACTTGAACGTTGCTTGATGAGGTAAGTTTTATATGGGTGTTGGAAGTTACATGATAGGTTTTGAATAGCAATTTTTCAAAACCTATTCCTTATTATAGGGTATGGTTATAATGTCTTTATACTCTATACTTACCATGCAACTTATATTCTAAGGTTTTCAGGATATACATTCTAAGGTAATCTATATATAAGATTATAGGGTACTCTATATACAATCCTTAAAAATGTATTAAATAATATAATACATAATAATGTATTAATGAATGAGAAAGAACTTTATATTTTCTTCGGTCATGAAAACTAAAAGAATAAAAAGGATAGTCTATTAATGTTAATAAAAACCCACTTAAGCCTAAATATTTGTTGTTGGTTTAAAAGAACTTGCATTTACCATTTAATTGTTTTGCTAATGAAAAGTGTCATTTAACATTCAAATTCTTTTATCATGAAAAAGAAAAAGAAAAAGTGAGAACTTACTATAAGTAAACATGTAAAGATGAAATTTATGTGATAAAAAAATTTATAAATTCCATAAGATACCCTAATGGATGTATAAATATATATATTTTATAATGATTTATAATGCTTTTGTGGGTGTTTATTTAATTTGACGCTTGATTTGTTTATATTTTGATTTTAGTTTTCATTTGATTGATTTGAAGAGAATGATGATTTTAGACCAAAATTTGAAAGATTGGAAGATGTTTAGATGAGTTTTAGAGTCTTGGAAATGACTACACTTATAAATAATGACTGTATATTGAAATTGTGAGCAAATGAGTAAAAAATAAAGGGGAAATTGGCGTGATTGGACATGATTCTAGTACTTCAATTATTTTGTGATTTTTGAAGGATATAAAAATCATAGGCAGGGATCACATGTGATCCTAAGGCATGGTGATGTAATGCCTTGCGAATCCGTTATTTTTTAAGAGATTTGAAGTCTAAAAGTTGCCTCATACATGTACTTCTACAAAAAGGCCTTGTAAACACAATTAGACATAACTTTTATCATTATAACCCCTTTTTGTTCCTTTCATTCAATTAGAATTAGGACTTAAAAATATCTTTTAGAGTAGTCTTTGAAATTCAATATCGAAAGTGATGGGAGCAATATTTGATCTTGAGTTAGGGCTTGAAACCTTTTCAAAGGTTATATTCATTCCTTTATACATATTCTTGATTTGAATATTGTACATATATTATTTCTCCGTTGTATATTAAATTAATATTGTGTATTGGATTATCAATTAATAAATTGTGTTTATTCTTTAAAGTTTTTAATTCCCTAATCATGACTTGTACTGAATATATTGGAATATATGTTAATTAGGATTGAGTCGTAAGGTCTTTTCTAATTGTTTGCTGTGAACTGAATAATCTAGATTAAACAAAACATAACGTATGCCTTAAAATTCAATTAAGGTTTTGGACTTAGAGAAGATTAATTTAGTTTATTTCTTGTCTAACGATAGAAATGATAAATCAGTTAATCTTAGATATTCGCTTTGTGAGAAGGAATCCATAATACTTAATTACTTCAAAACTAAATCTGTTAAAGACATCTTTATTGACATTAACTGATTTTCTAGTTGTTGGTTTACAATTGAATCATTGAAGATGTTAAATATCCTAATTTATTTATTTTATTAATTTAGCTTTCTTTAGAATTTAATCATTTAATAAATCTTTGATTTTAATAGCCTAGATTTAGATGGAACCAATACTACTAATTATTAGACATCATTCCCTATGGGTTTGATTTGGTTCTCACTACTAATATTACTATACACATTACCTAATGCATTTTCTAGTAAAAATATGCTTTTGTTATAAAAATTAGTGCTATAAAAAGTAAAGTTAGGTTAAGCATATCATACCCCATACTTTTGTTATAAAAATTAATGCTATAAAAAGTAAAGTTAGGTTAAGCATATAATACCCCATACCTTGTAGGTTTTATAGGATATAGGTTCTAAGATGGTTTTAAGGTAACTTTAAGGTGTTGTAAGATAGGTTTCAATTCCATAAATTTGATAACCTAAACCTATAGGGTAGGATACA
This sequence comes from Lumnitzera littorea, assembly GCA_024138015.1. Taxonomy (NCBI): domain Eukaryota; kingdom Viridiplantae; phylum Streptophyta; class Magnoliopsida; order Myrtales; family Combretaceae; genus Lumnitzera; species Lumnitzera littorea. Next base: position 108,622,082 of record JAMXBB010000004.1, on the reverse strand, counting down.
TGTAGAGACTCATATTTACCCATCATATAACTGCTCATCCTTTGATGGGAATCTGACCTCTGAGTTGTCTATGTCGACCCCTCCACATAGTATGCCAGCTTCTTTCGAGACCCCACTATCCATAAAACTAAGGATGCTGACCACAGGTCCCTCAACCCATAGCCAACTAAAGGTCTCCAAAACATAGTCGCTCCAATACTCAAAAGGTGGGTAGACAAGGATGTAAAATATATCTAGGGATTTCGAGCTCATTGTGTACCGAATTATTGTACCATCATCTAAGCTATAGGGTTCTTGGCCGAGCTATAAGCTATACTAAGAAAGCTTGAGTCCATTGACCTTATGCCTCCTATCCCAAGGTTTGAGCCAAGGTCATTAGTTATTAACCTTTATGGGAGAGGAAGGCCAAACCACCCAATATCTAGTAGCTTCATCCGTACTAGTATATCCCTCCTACCAAGTGCTCACTCAATGTAGGACTGTTGCATGTCCCACCAAGAATGTGAATGAATCTACCAATGGAAGCTTCCTTTTTCCATAACTCCTTTTCTACCCTTAAATAGTCCTTATATAACAAGTAGCCTTAATTTGTATGTATTTAAACTGTATAAAAGGCAACAATCACAATCATCTCTTATCTTGAATATTATTGAGTATCTTCTCTTTGGTAAGCTTATATTCTTTGGTTTCCATTTGTTCTTATTAAGTTCCTATCATGTTTCGAAGCGGTAGAGGTGTAACAGTCTCGTCGTGCAAACCATTCTAGGATAGAAGCTGACCTTACAACCATTATCCTAGACCTGATCTACACAAGGTGTTAACGACTAACTGGCTTTAAAGTAAATAGTTCATAAATTGAATATGTTATTCAACTATGTAATTATGAAAAATACATATTTATGCTAAATAATTTGAGTATATTTATAAAATTTAGTAGCCTAATCCTAATCCTAATCTACTTGAGTATTACATAATTAAATACTTAAAATTTTAAAGATAGAATCTAAACTTCAAAGTGTAATTATTCCTCAGGTTATTATCCTCACTCCCTCAGGATCTAACAGTTGCTAGCTTTAGAGTAATTATAAGCCGCTTTCTCGCTAGTACCTATAATAACGTTTATAAAGATGTAAGCAACCACAGTTCAGTAAGTTGAGATGGAGACTCAAAACTATACGTTAATCACAAATACGGTTATCAACCAAATTAGTTAGATGCTATGCTTGTATAACCAAATGCCATCATATGACATTGTTCGGCCTATCGTGAGATTAGAGAAATTATACTCGCTTTAATTCGGGTTGAAGAGTTTTCATTAATGCAACAGTGTACAACCAAACTTAAGCTTGTGCAATGGAGACGCTGCTCCTCCCGCAACTACCTTCAAATCATTGACTTCACTCTTGCCCTGACCTCCTTACCTATCACTTAGTTCGATTAAGGATGACAAAGGGACCAATTGTGCTATCCAGCGCTATCCTTTTTAAAGGAATCGGTATTTGGTTGGTGAATCCTATTGTTCCCGTAATGGGTTGTTATGCAAGTTTAGTTTAAATTTATGAGTCAAATATTCAATTAAATCCGGTTTAAGGTGTTCAATTATTTCAAACAAATCACATAAATATAAGCCAATGTAACTTATCAGTAATCATATCAACAACTTAAGACAAGCACATGTGTATAACTAATTATCTAACAAGCACGATCAAATACAATTTCAAGCCTCCAAGTATTACAAATTAGTACTCTAAAATACAGTAACATATTAATCTTAACTTACTTGGAATCCTCGCATGCTTGTTCGAGGTACCACTCGCACTGACCATCGCCGATAATACCTATAATACAATTATTGTAATAGTGTGGGTGTATATAACTATGTTACATGAACTTCATTCTATAGTTTTTTTATGTTATCTTTAGTTTAGGGCTTTTGGTATACTTAACTATTCTAGTTTTTAAGTCTCTTAAAGTTATTCCTAATTTAGGTTGAGTTCTTATTTAGTTTTGAAGTTAGTTTCTAAATTAGGTTTTTAACTTAATTTCCGATTAGAGATTTAATACGTAAACCCTAGAAATTCATTTCGAATCATAATGTGAAATTAATCACATTATTTTTTTTATATCCTAATGTAGACACTTGATTTTCGCTCTCTAATAGTTATAGTTTTTTAACAATGGGTCCTAACTTAAAAATAAGAAAAATATAAAAATAATAATAAAAATTCAAAAATGATGAAAATACAAAAAAAAAAAAGAGAAAAGAAAAATTATTATAAAAAATTTATTATTTTAGATTTTTATAAAGTAAATTATTTTAAGATCAATTAGTTTTAATTTTAGTTTAATCCAAATAGTTTTAGAGGGTTGTTTGGCTTAAGTACAATTTAATTGTAATAAAAATCAAAGTATAGGTCAACGGTCTAAACGATAAGTATTAGAGTAGTGATATGGAGTTAGCTTGAGGTCATAGGTATAAATCTCGCTAAACACTTATGTGTCCTTTATTTTTTTATGTTTTTCATTTTTTACAAAAAGAGAGTTGAAGGAATGGGATCATATCTAATCAATCTTTTTCGTTCGAATTTGAATCATTATAAAAGATTTGAATCTACTTTAATTTTTATTAAATTAGATTTAAATTAATATAAATAATTTAGATCTAATTTAATTTTTATCAAATCAGATTGAAATTAATACAATAGATAGGATTCGATACGATTTGGTTCGGGTTTTATAAATAAGGATTGCATGGAATAAAGTAAGAATTTTTTTTACACAGACACCACACCCCAAAAGAAGAAAACTCCTTCGTCCATCCATTGTGTGATATTAAACAAAAATCATACAACTCCACAACATACATAAAACTAAGTACGACCCAAACACATCATCCCCCTTTCACCAACATACCATCAATCCGAACACGCTACACCACATATACACTCCATCACAACTCGTCGATGGACAACCCTATTCTTCCATTCATCCACGCGTGCAACAGCATAATAGCCCTTGCACATCTATAACAAAAGACTCACAATGAATTCCCTACCACCCATCTCTTGCACAAATTGCACACAAACATGAACACTCCACATTGTAACCTCTAACGCCAACAGCAGCGATTGAACCAAACACCACCCTCGCTAGCGACAATTCATCCACACGACCCCCATGTTGTACTTCATATGCCTATAATCAAACATAACCACATATTGTCTAACCTTCATTGCACATTGTGAGCACTCTACACCCACACAACACAATATATTGACCAGCACTTAGCAGGATCCACCGCCTGCACAATTGTCCACGCATTGACACATATACGATCAGATTCACACACAAACAATCTTCACACCCAAACATACATGCCTGACACTCAATCACTTCCCTCTCATAAACAACCAAACTCTCATCGTTACTGCACACATGACCATATTCACACACATATATGCTCCCAAACCCAGTATTATCCATCCAAGACAAACCTACGAAAGCCACAGCGACACCACAGCAGCTACACTTAACCACACCATAAGATCATCGATGAACAGCATCCTCTCTGATCGATTACTGCACCAAGTATGGCCCTGTCACAAACCCACACATGAAGCTGCTGTCTACAACTTGTCCTGCATATTTGCACTGCTATGCCCTAAAATCGTAGAGTTGCAACAGTTCCGCTATGTAAACCAACCTATAACAAGAACTGACTTTACAGTGCCTATCATAGATACGTTTTATATAAGGCATTGACAATTTCTTACTTTAAAATAAACAGTTCAACTAAAATTTTTAGCTAAAATTTATTGTAAAAGTAAAATCTTAAGTCATATATATATAATTACATTCATATTGTCATAGAATTTCCAAGAGATCTTACATAATACAGCAGTTAACTAATGTATGTATCATATATCAATTCTTTATCCTAAGGATACTAGCAAGACTCTAAATAAGACTTAATTTTTTGCCAATGGATCCTCACTCCCCATAGCTTCAAAAGAAATCTAACCTTTAGGTAATTATATCGCGGCATTACAAATCAAAATTCAAGACCTGCAAAAGAATCCATGTGGGTATGAGTAACTACAGCTTAGTAAGTTGAATTGAAGACTCATGAATTTATACAAGCACAATCAAGGTAATCAAACAATTATTTTCATGAAATGCAACAAACAAGTACCATCACGCAATGTAGTTCGGTCCGTTGTGAAATTAGAGTAATTTTACCCGCTTTAATCCAAGTTAAGGAGTTTTCATGTTATGTAATAGCTCACAATCAAACCTAGGTTTGTACAATGGAGACACTGCTCCTCTAGAGACTATCCTTCGAATCAATGCTCTATCCTTACTGCGACCTCCTCTCCTATTACTTAGTTTAGCTAAGGATAAGGAAATGACAAATTTACTATCCAGTGCTATTTATTTCGAAGGTGTCGGTGTTTGGTTAGAGAATTCTAATAATCCCTTATAGGGTTGCAATGCATATCTTTTTAAGGTATTTAAGTTAATTAGGATTATATTTAATTTAAGGTGACCAGACAATTCCACACCACTCCAATCATAACAGTCATCAAACATAACATAGATTTTAGCATGAAATCAGATACACAAATACATGCATAAGACTACTTACAACCGCAATCATATACAAAACTAAGTCTTCGAGTACTCTAAAATAGTACTTCAAAATACAATGAAGCATTAAACCCAACTTACTTAGAATCCTGAGTCGCTCAACTACTTGTCACAAGTTGACTTGTCTTCATGTGTCCTATAATATAAATATGCTTTTTTTAGTACTTATACTTTGATGATACATATTCTAAGTTAGGATTTAATTCAATTCTCCTTATATACCTATCATTTACTAATGATTCATCTTACGTTAGTTCAAGGTTCGGTTTCCAAATCCGATTCCAGTTCAGGTTCTAATTCAATTTCAACTACGAGTAATCTTAAAATACGTTTCAAACCCTAATGTGAAATTAATTACGTTAAGCTTGAGTATCCTAATATCATACTAGGTCTTAATTCGGTATTTTAACCCATTCGGTATACACTGATCTTGATTAGTGTACCAGATTTACTTTCGATGTGAGAAAATTTTACAATTTTTTTATAATTACCTAAAATTAATTTTTGTACCAGATTTAATATGTACTGATATTATTATTATATTATCCAATTTAACCTATTACTTCATATTTATTAAAATTCCAATTTTACATATCACCAAATTACTCAAATTTACTACATAATTCCTATATTAATTGTAATTAACACTCCAAATGCTAGGATTATGTTTTTACATCAGAGATTAACGTTCTTAAACATCTAATTACCTTCTAAATCAGTAATTAATCATTTAATTACTTAGTTAATCCAAAATTACTCATTTTTCTCATCATTTTAGGGCTAAAAAATTACTTAAAATTTTCAAAAATTAATTTTAGAAAAATAGCTTCATAGCACTATTCTATATCACTTAATTATTCTATAAAAAAAAATTGAGCTCCAAACTATACTCTTAAGCCTATTTATTTCTAATTTTAAACATGCTTAATTTTGTTTGATTTCTTGAGAACTCTATATTTACAAACATGATTAAACTTAATCACTATTTTCCCCTAAATCTGCATATAATAAAACATTATAATAACAAATTTCATAATTTTCTAGGTAGCATTAATAATTTTACTAAAATTTGCATAGTTGGTTGAAAAATTAGACTCACCTAACTCTTGAGTTTCCAACCACCAACAACGGCCTAGGGGTGGTCAGCTGGTCCAAACACTGGGTTTGGAGTAGAGTGGTGGTGGTGATTCGGTCCTAGATGGTGGTGACCCGTGGGTTCAGCTTAAATGCACAATTTTGTGAAGAATTTTTTCAAAACCCTAAATTCTCTTCAATTTTCGATTCTCTTAGTTTTTTCAACTCCTAACAGACCAAATGAGCTTAGAGAATTTTCTTGCTATTTATAGATCTGTAAAGGAATTTTAGAGCATTAATTATACAAGATTTTTGGCTTATCCTCTTCCATTTTTTCCTTTTAAGTGTTTGATTTTGATTGGTTAAATTTTCTTCTTACTTTCCTTAGCTGCCACGACTTGATCTGGAGCATTCCCCATTTCCTTGATTTTTTTTTTCTAATTTTTCTTTGATTTTTTTATAATTTTCTTTCATTATTTAGTAAATTTTTAACTAATTTCGGGTAATTTAGATAATTTCGTGTATTTCTAACTACATGTAAATACATGTAGGTTACAAGTAAATACTCCTAAATATTATTTAGGTCATTTTATGATTTTTAGTATACATATAATTTATCTCTAGCGATTTATTAGTTATTGGAATGCATTTTACACATTTTCGAATAAATAACGAGTAATATACTTAAAATTTGAAAAGTTTATATTTTCTTATTTTATTACTTATTTTCTTAAATTCAAACTTACAGGATCATTTTTACTAATATTTCTAGCTTTAATTTAAAATTTAGGCTTGATCGGATTATTTAATTGATTGCCCTAAACTTTGTGTACTAAATTCGATTCTACAGTTACTTGGCTTATATTTAGGGCTTATATACACAACTCCATCCAAACGTAGTCAAACTAACACAACTCCACCATCCACACAACACTAACAGTGCTCATTGCATACGTTCAAGCCTTGCCTAAACACCTTCTGTCAACTGAATCTTTTCAATCAGCTGCAAAAACACTCGCTTCGCATGCTGCTGCGTTGTCTATGCTCGCAGTAGTCACCCTCCTGCTTACTATCAGATGGGTCCTTAATCAGAATACGAGTGTTCCTTGCCATTGCTGCATAGTTGGCCTTCACAATCAGGTTAGGCCTTGTTCATTCTTTTCAATTTTTTATTTTATTGTATTATATTATATTATGTTATGTTATTATTTTAGGTCCTTAGTAATTTAAGATAGTATATATAGATATGTGTATATAATAAGATGTTTATTTAGTTTTAGTTTTCTAATGTTATATACATTAAATGTTGATTTAAGTATATAGTTGTTTAATAGTAGTAATATAGATATATACCTATATATATATTAGTTTAGGGGTTGTTAGGATTGGTTATTTTTTTGGATTTGGTCTTGTTTAAAGATTGAGCACGTAGACAACTGTTCTTCTTTAAATAAAAATTAATAAAAGACCCCTTTTAAAAAAATAGGATTATTAGAGTATTTTTTATAAAATAACAACACTCAAGAGTTAGGGCCTTTTAGATTTTTTAAATAAACTAAATTAATAACAACGTAAGCTTGGTTGATTTTCAAAAAAATTAAAATCAATCAACACATTAAAGTTTTTTGAAAAGAACTACGATCATTTGATCTTAGCTAGCGGGTACATAAGTACTCTTGAGGCGATGATAAAATTTGTAGAAACTTAGGTTTTTTTTTTTCTTAAAAATATAAAAAGGATAATTTGAAGAATAAATCTAATTTCGGTAAATAGATAGTGGTACCTATTAGGGTTTAATAAGTTAGTCCAAGGATTCAAAATCCTCTGGCTTTTCATTTAAATTGAAATAAAAGATCGATAGTCAAATCGTAATCAATCCACCTAATTGATTACGATTTCTCTTTTTCCTAACTTCAGTTAGATAGTGACTCCAAAAGTTATTTTTTAATAAAAAATCGTAATTTCCTAATTTCTCTAATCAAGAATTAATATTAAATGAGTTTAGATTTAGTATTAATCAGAAAGTAAGAAATCAAATTAAATGAAAGAAACCGAAAATTCAGGCTCAACACCTAAGTGTTGTTTTTTGTCTTTAACTAATGTTTTAGTTTGGACGATACATCTTAATCTTAATTTAACTACAATTTATTTCTGTTATAAGAAAATCTTACATTTTTCCTATAGATACTTAAATTTAAGTCTCTTACTAGATTTTATATACATTCCTATTTTATTATAATATCAATTTTAATATAATATTTTTTTACTCATTAATTTTTTTACTTATATATTGTGTATCATTACCTAATATGTACATATTATATACATCTAATATCCTCATCACTTCAAATATCATCTCCTAACATCAAATAACATTTCAAAATATCTATATTCATCCTAAATCAGAATTTATACCTAATTACCCTAACTTACAAAATTAACTTATAATATAGCCTTTTTACCTATTACATATTCACTACATAATATCTTAATAGCTACATCCAACATCCTAAATGCTATAAATATCATACTTCATCAGATTTCAACATCCTAAAACATATAATTATGTATTAAATTAGTAATTATTTATTTAATTACCTAATTAGCTCAGAATTACCCATTTTATGTATCATTTTAAGGCCTAAAAATTATTTAAAAATTTAAAAAATTAATTTTTCAAAAAGGGCTTTATATTTATTTTTAATTCAAACAAAGTTTGAGTTTGCACAGTTTCTTAAAGATAGTATTTTTATAGACACAAAATTATCAAACTAATTTTTTTTCATAAATTTACATACTTAAAAACCTTAAAATGCTAAATTTTACAATTTTCTCAGCATATTTAGTATTTTTTTAACAAATTATAAAAAAGTCGAAAGGAAGATTGGACTCATCGAAATTGGTAGCTTCAGCCACTATTAGTTGCCATGGCCTTGTCGACCAGTTTGGGCACTGCCATCACTATATCGTGGTGGTGGTAATCCACTTCTAGGTTGTCGTCAGGTGTTGGTTTCCCTTTAAGGCTCTAATTATATAGATTTTTTTTTATAATTTTTGTACATAAACCATAACCCTAAATATTTCGATTCTCTCTAATTTTTTTGCTCTCCAAATAGACCAAATGAGTTTTTGAAAATTTTTAGGTATTTATAGTGTTGCATAGATATTTTTTTCTCATTAATTTAAAGTGACATTGGCCTTATCATATCTTTTTTTGTTTTACTTTCTATTTGTTACATTTTAATGGGTTGATTTTGTTTCTTCTATTTCTAAGTTGCCAAGACCACTTTCTAGAGATTTCTTCATTTTTCCATATTTTTCTTTAATTATTCATGAATTTTCTTTAATTAATTAACCTTATTTTGATATATTTTGTGTATTTCAACCTACATGTAAATTCATATATGGTACGATTAAATACTCCTAAATATTATTTATTTTATTTTATGATTTTTAGTATGTATATAATTTATCTCTATCAATTCGTTAGTTATCGAAATTTGTTTTACAAATTTATGATAAATAACAGGAATTTTGCATATAATTCAATATTATGCTAATTCATTATTTTATTCTTTATTTTCCTAAATCTAAATTTACTAGATTACTTTTATTAATATTCCTATCTTCGTCGTAAAATTTAGACTGGATTAGACGATTTGCTCAATCATCCTAAATTCTACGAATTAAACTCCGAATACTTGATTGTGGCTCTTATAATTCCTACTCTAGTTAAGAATTAGCAGCGAGTACCCTCATTACCACTACTCATGAGAAATATTAGGTGTGTGTTATGAGTTTGTCTTGTGAACCTTAGTGAATCATATCCTGACTTCGACTTGCAGTTGAGTTAGAAAATTCTCCTCCTATTTCTTCTCTACGAGAAGGATCCATTTCCTAAGCTCGAGGTAAGCCTTAGTGGTTGAGGATCACACAGACACATCATCTCTAACTAAGTTTTTCGAGTAGCTCGTTTAAGGTTAATTTCCATTCTCAAACATCTATTGCTAATTACCACATTTCCATTGTCTTTTGGTGTACCTTTAAGGCTATTTCACTTAAGTAATAATCAATCTTAATCAAGTTCACAAGTTCGTTGAAAAAGAATATTTAGATTCTTAAGCTTTTCTCTTTTGGCAACTACATTACAACTTGGGGAGGGAAATTTAAACTTGATCCCAACAGGTATGGATGTTGAAACTTGACTACACTACAACTACATCTACATTAACTAAGTTCTTCAATACCCTTAATACCATTGAGGATGGATGCTCAAGATATTTCGAAGCTATTAAATTGGTAAAACAAACATTATGACACATGTAGATCACACTAATTCATTATCTATTGATTGTATAAGACTATCTCACCTTTTCATGATGTACTGCATGAGTATGATAAATTGTGCCTTAGAAATGTGAGAAATTTAGTGAAATTTTAGGTTTCACAATACTCATTAGAAGTTATGTCTTGTTATTGAAACTTATTGTACTTCAATCTAAATAATTAGGTAGTAAAATTATAATGATATTCTCCATAAACTTTGAAATTTTATACTCACACCAAAAATTGTAATCGTAGATTTAGATCACTTGAGAGCTTAGGTGATCCACTATTTTTTTCTTTTCTTGATATGTTTAATGGTGCCAAATAACATGTCTAGTGACTAGTCTATACCATAATTAACCAAATTCAATTTAACAAAGAAGGAAAAAATAGTAAACCTACAAGATATTCAAATAGACTACAAATCCCTTTAATTTCTATATTCTAATCCAAAGCAATAAGACAATAAGATGCAAAATTTCTAAAATCCCTTTATCTAACAAAACCTATGGATGGCAACCATTAAATTTGCGGTTATCCACTCCTTCAACTCAAATGGATGTCACCTCCATTTACTATGAAGACAATTAGCATAAGCAGTCGTGTCTTGATCTAGATGTGAACCTCCATAACTAAATAAAAGCCATGCCATCCTCCTCTTTTCAACTCTAATTCTTTCAATGATTTATTTATTTATTTTTGTTTTCAATTCTTAGATGGAATTTTTCCTAATTAATGTTCATATATTTTGATTAAATAATTCAAAATCAAGAGTAAAAAGAAGTCACACTGTTAAGTTTCTCGTCATGTTATAAATACTAAAACCCTCAATTTTCATTCTTTTCAGAGTCTCATTTATTGCAAAGAGAAAACCTAATCCTTCCTTACTCCCCTTGCTACCACTCCCTTTGCAACCCAAATGACCACCATTACTTATCCTTATCTTCTCTTAGATGTTTATTGATTGCCATGTGTAGAGAAGATTCTTAGCAATTAAAAAGGTAAATCCTTTCTCCTTAGAAAGACAAGTTGCTACAAATTATTGAAAGGAAATCAATAAGTTTTAATCCTTTATTTCTTTTGGTACAATGGAATTGGGATTATAAGGAAATCTTAAGAAGCATACAAGAGTCAAATCCAACCATTTATTAAATTATGATTCTTTATTTAAAATGTGATGATAATCTTATATCTATGAAAGGAATCGCACATGAAGTGGTTAATTTGGGAGTTTTCATATAAGATCTGTTATAATCTAGGTTCTTGTAAATAAGATTGGTAACTTGTTCCTTAGTCCGTAAAGACCCAACCAATGAAGATTATTGACCAAATTTGATGCCAGACTTTAGGATTGATTTTTGATAAATTAAGTTTCATTGGTAAAATTAGGTTTATATAAGGAGGAATCATGAATAAGTAATTTCAATGATGTTAGTTGATGTTATTCGAACTATCCCTATAAGCTTTTAATAATATGGTTGTGATATGCCATTATGTGTGACTATCTTCACTATAGAAAGACATGAATCCACTTAATTATATCACTTTTGTTATTGCTGCCAGGTAAACAATAAAATTGATGACTTAAAGTCACATATTATCCCATCAGAGTTGATCATTTGGACCTTTTAATTTGTAGGCAGAAATCTCGGACCTATAAATGGGGGTACATAATCAATTTTAAAATTATATAGATAGTTACTTTTTCTAATTAAAATATGAACTACAAATAGCAATAATATGGACTTATCAACCAATTCATAATCTTTCAAACACAACCAAACTTATTCCCTAAACATTATGAAGTAAGACATCGATTTTTCAATAAGAAAAGTTTGCCAAATACATCATTATTATATACTCTTTCTTATATTTGTTGCAACCCAACTCTTGGGAGCTGAAAAATCTAAAGTAAAGGATTCTTTATCATCTTAATTTTTGACACAAGAATGGAATTATAAGTGATTTTAATCGGTATTCAATGAATTAATAAATAGGAAATCAGAACCCTTGGAAATGTAATTCAATGATAAGATCGATAAAAACCCAAAAATTAAAAAAAAAAAAAGCAAAAGGAATTGTTTTTCGAACTTAGAAATTAAGCAAAGTTGACTTAGAGGACCCCCAAGATCAATTAATGTTTTTCAAACTTAGAAATTGACTTGTAGGACCTTAAGGTCAAACAATACAAAGATAGGAAGGAGATAAAAGATCACATGATAGTGCAATTGACCATTCCTATAGCCTACTCGACTGGCCCCTATAGTGAGGCTAATTGCCCCTTTTTCCCTTACCCAAGTTAAATGCCTTAGATTCCTAGGTCAACTAGGTGACCTTTATTAACCTCGTTTGAACCTACTAGGCTTATAATCATTCATATAAATTAAAGAAATGAGTTTCTTCTTAAGATTTACCATCCATGAGCATATCTAAGCAAAAATTGATTAAATATATATGTATTAGGTGTTGGCAATAATATGTAGCAATATGAAGGTTTTGGATACAATCAAGGTATGTAGCTATTATTGTATGATGCATATGCATGACAAGACAGTGAAACCTAACTAATGAATATCAACTTAAATAATGTATGATTTTTGTGCTTAGGGTCTAAGGCTTAGGATAGCTTTTCAAACTTACAGATTGTAGCCATTAACTAAGGGATAGTAGTCCCAAACTCTTCTAATAATGTAGTTAGATTAGGCATGAATATCACTACGAGAACACAACAGGTCATTCGTACAAAGGGATCTATGACTAATATAAGTTGATTACAATAGGGCTAAATAGTGTAATAGGACAACGATTAGAATGTTTTAGATGGATTATATTCTTGATGGCACAATATAAGTGATGAACTGAGTGTAAAACCATTAGAGGTTGCAGCAACGACAAACAAAGTCATTCCTTACATATTATGTATAGTAGATGATGAGTTGTAGTTTTGCCACATATGAAAAATGGAACTTAAGTCATTTCTTAGTTGTCAAAGTTATATTATATGGATCACCTACATATAAATATGAATGAATTCATTGTTTCATCTGTAAATTAATAAGTTGATGTGTAATGTGGCATAAAATTGTATATGTGCATAGTGACTATGTATGCTTTCATAAAATTTTTGTGTTTCAGGTGCATATGATTTATTTAATTATTATGATGGGTTTGGATATGATATATTTGATTGGAGTTAGATTAATGGATATGATAATGCTATGAGCAACAATAGGTAGACAACTAAGACTTACTTGAAATTTCTTTTTATATTTTATTTGAATTGTTTTAACAGACGGAGTGATAGGCTTCGGGGTATCGACCTAACCCAACTACCAAAGCTAAGATCATCTACTTCCCGACTCATTCTGTTTACCAAGTCGAATAACACTATTTCTTACAAACAGAGTGTCGAGAAGCATAAGGCCGAGATAATAACCAATCCTTACCTATGCCTGACCAATTACTTACTCGGCATCATGCTTACTGATAGGCCGAGGTATCATGTTTCCGAGAGTTAGATTCACTCGACTAAAGTCTATCGTCAACTTAGTGGCTAAGAGATCATTTTACTGAGTGTTGGATCTACTCGGCACAGCTTAGAGAAACCATTGTCGATTGACTTCATAACTCGGCAATTATGGGTCGACCTCTCTGATATCTTAACTAAGCATAGCAAGACTACTTCCAAGGCATGCCAAATGACCACATGCCGACTTCTCTTTGTGAAATGTACGGTTTTATATTTTTGTTCATGTTTATCTTTATTTTATTTATGGGTCCAATTCTTTAAGGTTTAAGGCCTTATACATTATTTACAGTTTTGCCACTAGGGTTTAGGATGTATTATATATAGCAACATTTGTAACAATACAAAGATTACTGAAGAACCCCCTTTTGAGTCTTTTCTCTCAAAAAGTTCTCTCTCTTATTAGCTCTTATCAAATCCCTTTAGCAAGGATTATGGCGAGCAGCCCTATTACTTGCACTGGTGAGTCACATTTGGCAAGTCTTAGGTTCGTGTATGGTTCTATGGTGCATCATATTTGTAGAGTTAGTACATGGGATTGCTAAACCACCGACTCTCATTTATTTTTCATTCCTTCAACAAGATTGGACCTATCCCCATGGCCGGCCTTATCTGTCCTTGGCCCGGTCTGTATCACGGAGGACAAGTTGAAACCTTTTGTTAGCTTTACAAACTATGTAGTTATGATAACCGTAAAGAGTTCGCTTTGTAGATTGTATGAATGTTATGAATTTTAACAAGTATGCAGACCTTAACATGTTATTATTGATGATTTGAATATATAGCAAAGCAATCGCACCCTCTACTCAGAGCATGACATATTTAGGTGGTTTTAGAGCTATAAGGTTAAAAGAGTAAAAATAAAGATGCATTCACAGGATAGAGGTTGAAAGCTTTTGGATCTAGTGAAAAGGACTTTCAACCTTCACTTAAGTAAGCACCAGGAAGCATATAAAGTCTAAAAAAGCTTTATTTCTTATTGCCAATCCGTAAACCCAAGGAAGTTAATCGGTAAGATAATGATATGAGGAATGTGGGTAGAAAGATTATAAGATTTTATCTATTGTGGTTTTTCTTATTGATCTATTTAATTGCATTGAATATTTATGATATATGGTAGATTATGTGTATATTTATGTATGTAGTGTATTTGGGATTTAGCTATGTTATCATTTAGTGAAAAATAACATGTTTTCTCTTAATCATATTTTCTTTGCATCATGATAGAATGGTTAAGAGTATCAATGGCCTTAACAATCTCCTATACGTAAGCTTAAGGCAGATGGTTTGCCTTATGTAGAATATGACAAAACTGACTTAAGTTTAGCAATAGATGATGCTAGCAAAGATGGCACAATAGACATAAGGTGCCCATTAGGACCTAATAGTGGGAATTGCAATCGAAGGATCTAGGGTAATGATTAGATTATTTAGTTTTTATGCCTAATGAAGCCATTCTCTATGACTATTGTGGATCCTCTAAAAGCGAAAAAGGTGGAAAAACAAACATGAAAAGGCTTTTGCTACATATGACGTGGTTATAAAAAGGAAGGTAGATTATGTTCTTTTTCCATTAAAGTGAACCACTCTAATTAGTGAAAAGGACCATAAAGATTGATCGCCTAGCCAATAACTTAGGAGGTCTTTAAAGAAACCTTCTTTAGAAGGTTTTTTCCTAGTAGCTTTTCAATAGAAGATGATAATTGAGTTCTTTGATTTGAGACAAGAAAATAATATAGTTAAAGAATATCAGCTAAGCTCAATTGCCTGATCCAGAAGCTTTTAGAGCTTAAGAGGAATTGAATATCTAAAATTTCTTAAGTGGTTTGGATTCCTCATTCTAACATGAGTGAAGACACCCTATTTTTGCTATCTAAAAATAAATTTTTAATCAAAATTAAAAATATGAAAAATTGCCAATTCAAAAACGCAAAAATTGAGAAAAACTTGAAAAAAAAAAAAGAAGAAGAAAAGATTAAGAAACGAACAAAAAGCAATAAAAAATCTAAAAAACATGAATAAATTTTCTTTTACAGGGGTAGTGCTTCAAAGTGTAAATTCATTTTGCATGGTTAAAAATGGCTTTTAGAATCAAAATATTTGTATGTGATTTAACAGCTTTTGAGTTTCTAATCTAAAAGCACCCAATCAAATTAATTTTTCAATTTTGGTCAGTTTTACTCATTCCTAAAAACATAAATCATGATCAATTTAAGTAAATCGTAGCTTCAAATGAAGCTTTATATAGAGTTAAATTGATTATTATGTGAGAAAAGTAGTGAGATTGGACCATGAACAGAGTTCAAAATTCCATTAAATAGACTAAATTTTGAAAATCCATTGGGTATATACATACTAGACTCATTTATACACCAAGAACCATTAGACTAAGCTAATTTTTGACCTAAAATTCCAATTTGGGGCTCGTTCGACCCAACAGAATATTTTTAAGTCATTTTAGAAACATTCATTAACTTATTAATGGGGGAAAAAAATCATTAACTGAGAAAATGAATGGTAGAGTAAAGAAAAAAAATGCAAGTAAAGCTGAGGACTTGAGTTTGAATCCATCATTCCTGCTTTGTTTCTTTTTTTGTTTTCCCCTACATCAATAGTGCCTATGTATGTCCTATAGATGATGCACGTCTACAAAACACATTGTCTTCTACCTCAAACAAATAGGTGATTGAAGTTTTTGTTTGAGAAGTTTTGATCTATTTTCCACATTTCATTGACACAATTTTGCAATTAAAATCAATTACACTTAACCACTTACAAGCATTGAAATAAAATATTTCAAATTTAGCCTTCAAATTAGACTTGCATAAAATTGCAAATTTCAAATTTTTGAATTTTTAGTGACATTTATCTTCATTCATGATCCTTATGCTTTCAGTCCACTTTGATGTGGATTAAAAGCAAAATCAATGCTTGAAAAAGACATGAACTTAACTCGAAAGCCAAAGTCGTTGCCCAAAACTTCTCTCTACTTTTTCTTCCTCCACACATAACCTCGAAAGCTTGAAAATGGTATCAATGAGTCCTTAGTCACTTGATGATTCAAAAGATATCAACATTTTGTTTTGAATTTGTCTTGAACATCACCAATTGAAGGAATCCAATCTGGCCGATTAGAAGCCTCGCAAACCACGGCCACCCCCATCATGATTTGAGATTGAACCACCATTGTCTTTTGTGTTTATAGCCACTAGAAGGTTTAATATGACACTCTCCAAGGTTTACTACAACACTATTATTCCACCAATCTAACTTATCCAACTTGACTTTATTACCTAACCCGCTAGCTCTAATCCATATTCCATAGTTAGTTTCCATGCTTCATCAAATTTTTAAGAGTTTTATATGAATATGACTTCTTTTTTGAAAAATATCATGGAAAAGGGCTCCTTTTGAAAAAAAAAATACGAATATAGTATAGTAAAGGCACATGTATTGCATGTGCCTTCAGTTGTAGGTAGTTTTAAGATTGAAGGCACATTTAGTATGTGTGCCTATAGTAACATATGAATTTGGAATTTGAACTCAAGGCGCATGTATTAGATGCGCCTTGAGTGTTAAAATTTACATTGAAAGCGCATTCAGTACATGTACCTTCAGTATCCCAGTTTCAATTGAAGACGCATACACTAGATGCGCTTTCAATATAAATTTTAACATTGAAGGCGCATCTAGTATATATACCTTCAGTTCAAATTCCCCTTGTGATTAAAAATAATTGTTATTAAACATAGTAATTTCTCCTAGTTGGAAACGATAAAGTAATGTTCTTTTAACCTTTAACCTTTAACTTGCAAACTGAACGGAAAGTTTCATACAGTAATCAATTACGTGAAATCACAATTGATGGAACACCTCAACAAAGATAGCAAGTAAGGAGGAAATAGGCACACGGGATGATCATCTAATGACCATACGAGTCGGATAAAAGAAAATATAAATGCAAATTGTAATACTAGCATAAATAAACAATGCATCGAACTATAATATCTGATGAAAAGTAAATTGTATTTCGAATAACTAGTATATATACAAAATTTGTAATGTGTCAATGATAACATCAATATAATGGCCAAAAAAGGGGAAAACAAAAACAAAAACAATAGATAAAACGTATGTACTAATGCCTATGTCGTGTAAAGGTCCTTATGGTATGAGAAATAAGTGAATGCCCCCATATATTGTATAACTAAGTAGGCTGAGGTAGTGGATTGTTGAGATCGAGTTCCCTAAGAGGAACTAGGTTGACTGGATAGGTTAGATGCAGCTGAGTGATGCTCTTACCCATGGAAGACTATATAGGGGTGGAACGTTGCTTTTGAGACACTGGTGGAGTTGTAAGATCGAGATATTGCTGGAACTTAGGAGTCATATAAGAGCTAGATCCAGCCTTGGAGCTAGATTCGGCTCTTGAGGTAAATGCAACACCTAACCTAGGGTATATGCTGTATCCTTTGCTGATATGCCCAAGGTGTAAGCTTCCAAAATTGAGCTTAAGATAACCGAGCTCAGATTTAGGGCTTTTAGGGTAACTTATCCAATTGAGCCCAAACTTTGCAACTAGAATGAAAAAGTTAGTCGAGATATTACAGTGAAGTTAGATTTTAGTAATAATGATCCGAAATCCCAATTTTGCCCTTAGAAATTGGAGTATTTACTAAAGCCCTAAAATGTTCAGAATTCCTAAAATTGAACTTAGATTACAACGAGAACTTAGAGATAAGCTAATTGAGCTATAAAATGAGATAATGTAGTATAATTTACTATAAAAAAATACACGTAATTTTTTAGTATACCCGGTACAAATAATAATTATACTCGTAAATTAACTTTAAATTGAGTAATTATATATATATTGTGTTGAATTCATGAAATTAACCTTAGAATGTATTCTAAAAATAAAAGATATGCTAGAAACTTAATTATATGAGTAAAGTTATATATTTCACATGTTATTACATAAGGTATAACCTTGTATATTAATTAAAATAATTAATTCTAACATATAATATCTATATTTAAGTAATTATTTAATAAAAGAAAAAGAAAAATTAATTAAATAATATTGGAAGGAGGCGTGGCAGGAGGATGGAAATATATTGCTGATTCAAAAGGTGGAGTTACAATATTTGGACACCTCATGCATAAAAAAAAAAAAAAGAAATTGGAAAAGAAAATATGAATTAATTAAAGAAAAATTCTTAAACCGACTTTGAAGCACTATAAAAAGCCAAGATCATCAGACAAGGTAGTTTTAGCAATTTGGAATCAGAGAAAATCAGAAAGAAAAATTAGAAAAAATCGTAGAAAAAAAAAACAAATTTAGAAAAAACAGAAAAATTAGTGAAAGTGTGGAAACCTAACTTAGAGTAGATCTGCTGTGAAACCCAGCCAACCCCACACGGTCCACCCACCGCGCCAGCCGTCCGACAACCGCCCAGCCGCCGCCGGTCACCGGAGCACCCAAGAACACCAAGGTCAAATTTCTGCCCTGTTTTTCAATAATTTCTAAAAAATAGTAAATCCGCCCAGAAAATTATGAAAAAAATTACACTTAAGTTATTTTAGACATGCTTTCATGTGATATTTTTATTTTTGAAAAATTCGTAATATTTAATATACTTTATTAAGAAATCTGTAATTCATCCGAATATATATTAGTGAAATAAATATACTATATGATGTTGTTTCTAGCTGAAAATTTTTGTGTAGGATGTGTATGATATATGGGTAATTGCTACGTAGCCCAAATTTTTATTTGAATAATTTTAATATTTATTGAATTTTTAGGCTTGAAATTGGTCCGAAAATAGGTTGAAATTATGAATTTAATAGGAAATTATGAAATTAATTGATGAAATGGACATGTACTGATCTATAATAAACAATAATGGTATTGAGTCAGATTGGAATTAATTGGATGCTAAAAGAATTATAATTGGATAATTTATCAAATTTAGGGGTAAAATCGTCAACACGAAAATATAGGCAATAGGTCGAAAACTTGAAACCGAGTGATAATTGAATTTCCTATATTTTTAGAAGTCCATAGAAATTTTCGGGGAATTATTAGGTAATCCAAACTATTTACTACGAATTTATTAAGTAAAATAGCTTAAATTACAAGTCGGGGTGTATTTGTAATATTAATAGACTAAAATGAGTAAAATACTTAAATAAAACCTATATATAGGATTGCTGGTCGAATTGGGTTAAATAGAGATTTTATTACAATTATTAATATTTTCTGATCGGGATGTACTTTAGGTGTATTAAAATTGAATAATACTTATATTATTATAATATAAGGACAAATTGGATAAAATATAATTTAAAACTGTAAATTTCGCATAATACGGTCATTTTTATATAATTATATATGATTGTATTAAAAATTCAAACTACCCGTTAAAATCCATCTCTAGGAACAGGACTCATAAGATGTGTCGTTAAGTCTATACGAACTCAATGACACTAGTTTTGTTGAAATCGGATAACCTTAAGCAAACTAGCTTATATCTATAACATATTCAAGAATATACACATTTCGGTAACTCTACCGGAATCAAAACGTGAATTAATAAATAAAAAGTACGTTTCGATACGATCAAAACGATATATAATACGTAATAGTAAATATGATGTACAATGTTAATAATTAATAATTTAATAACATGACTGTATATTATGGAAATAATATATATATATATATATATATGTTTTAGATTAAACCCTAATGTTTTCGTAATTATTACGAAAACTAAATTTAGACCTTTTGTGTAATTAGGACCTTCCAAAGACGGCTGACAATTCAAGTCAGAAATAACGAACGTCTGAACAAGTAAGTTGGGATGGTAGCTTCGCCGCTGTTTGGGTACTATTTTAAAAGTATCCGGAGACCCAAGAGTACTTCTGGTTGTGTTTGTAGCTAGATGATTATGCGCATGCTATGTGTGTGAATGATACTCTGATGTGACAGGAGTTCAACTCCTTGGTGTGCTGTTCTGCATATTTGCATGGATTCTGTATTGTGTGAACTTATTGGTCACCCTTGATTATTTCTAATGATTATTCGACTAAAGTGTAATTGGTCACGCATAATCACCCGTTAGGAGAAACGATTAAGAGTGTTAAGCCAAACACCGACTTCCTTCGATGAGGATAGCTGAAATGGTCCTTTCCCCATCCTTAGTCGAACTAAGTGATAGGCGAGGAGGTCGCGGCAAGGTTGGGGGCCGTGGTTCGAAGGCGGTCTTGGGAGGGGGGTGTTCTCCATTGCACAAGCTCGGGTTTGGTTTAACTTTAGTCGCGATGAAACTCCTCAATCCGGGTTGGAGCGGATGAAATTTCTCTAACCTCACAGTGGATCGGTTAACACTGTGCGATGTTTTCATTCGAGTGATTGCATTGCATTTCATCATAATTATTAACCTTATTTGTGATTGTATAGTACTCTTCTGACTCCGCCCCACTTACTGAGCTAGTTGTGCTCACACCCCTACAGACTCTTTTGCAGGTACTGAGTGAAGATAAAAGATGTTCCGGTACCAACGTTCTCAGGTTAGTGTGCTGCTGTGTGGGAAAGTGAGGAACGAGGAATTTAACTGAACCTGAGCTTTTGCTTTGTCTTTAAGTTTTGAAGAAAACTAAATGGGAATTCCCTGGGAGCCCACTAGTTTTCTAACTTATTGTATATAAATCGTATAACCTGTGGTTTTTAAAAGACTCTGATTGTAATCCTTACCCTTGGACGTGAAATGTTGTATAATTACTGTTGTAGTACTAAACTACAGATTGTATAGAACAAGTATTTTGTTAAAGCTCTACCACAGGTTTGGATATTAACAGATGTCAGAACAGACGTTTCAAGCTGGTTGAGTTGTGCGCCTTGTGTAAACTGCGTATACGATAGCAGCTGTGAGGTCAGCTTCTATCTTAGATTAGTTTACACGGCGGGACTGTTATGACTCTTCTTGTTCGGGGCGTGACACAAGGTCAACGGAATGATGTGCATATAGTGAGATATCGTCACTGAGGTCTACTCGACGACATCCCGCTTAAGCCCTATCTCCTCGAACTCTAGCTCTACCCCTAAGTGGTGTACGAAGAGATGGCATATCCTCATCAGTAGGTGGTCCTTGCTCCCTATCGTGGTCCACATGGGGTGGCTCATATATGCCTTCTTGTTGTGGGCATAGGATAAGGCCACTGTGCTACTCAACGAAATGAAGTACCTGATCTATAATACCTAGCATTGGAGGATAGTCAGGTACCGGTCTGACACTCCTAAGCAAGTCTACCTGAAATAAGTAGAAAAAAAGTTGTTAGTACATATGATAACAAGTATGTATGTGTAGAAAAAAAAAATAGACGATTTTAGATGTACGTACCAATCGACCGATGATAACTTCGCGGAGTATAATGTATTGCTGGGTGATCTATCTATACCATGGTCAATAACTCTAATCAACCCCTCGAGAACCCTGGATGTGTAATAGGAATCCATGCCTCTATCCCCAAGCGTGGAAGTAAGAAGAGTGTGTGTTGATCCAGTTAACATTCTTCCTACCCCAAAGGTCCAACTAATAGAGTTGCTTTAAGGTGTTGACCTCCTGTGGGACATACTGGTATCCACCGAACTATCAAACGATACGGTCTGGAAAGCACCACTCAATGATGTGGAAACTTATGAGTGGTACCCAGGCAGTTCAAATGTGTCGCCCAACAATACAGTAGTGAGGTAGCAACTGCAGCAACTCCTTTGTATAAGGCTCCTAAACAACCTATCGAGTACAATAAAAAAGGAAAAAAAAAAACAATTAGTAAAACAACGATGGTTATCACTTACAAACGAGAAAAGGATAGTAAAGAGGATAACTTATCATATCATACCTACTGCGTCACCTGCATACCAAATGCTATGCGGTATGCATCTATGACATGCAATGAATGCTAAGTCATATCCTGTACTACCCTTCATTTAATCGCCAATGGCCTATCCCTATTGATAATAAACTCATATTGACAAAGGAGGGCGATATGTGGGAATCTATCTCAAGCCTAGGCCTGCAGTAGAATCGTGGCCCCTCCTAGCTTATGCATATCGGATGACAAGGCAAAGCATAGCTGGCAGTATAACCATGTAAAACAAGCGCTACCCCAGCTAAATTGCTCAGCTACTGAGAAGTCCTCCAATAATGGCAAGAACATCAGGTAAATAAGGCTAAAATATTTATCTGCAAATATGAATCCTTCCATCAAGTTGAGTATGTACGCACGCGTGTACTATTGGATTATTTTGTCGTTCACCCCATGGGGAAGTATCTGGAAGTGCTCTTATAACTACGTTAGAAATAAGCAAGTACTCCTTATCCAAGTAGGCCTCATGCCCAACAGTCTCTCCCCTACATCAGTCGAGCTCTTCTCATCATCTATCTCTATTCAGCCCACCACTTTGAACCCCTCAACTGGAAGTCCAAGTTGGACCTCTACATCTTACAGTATGATGGTTACCTTTCTAGTAGGTAGGTGGAACGTGTGTGTCTCGAGCCTCTATCACTTGATAAGTGCCATAATCAGATGCCAATCCATCATAATAAATGGGGGCTGTGCAACTCCCCTGAACCTAGCCTCCTGTATGTAGGGCTTTACCTTAGGATGAATAGGAATATCCCACTCATCCTTACGTAACAACATCTCATTGTGCCAAACTCGTAGTGCATAGGCCGTCTCCTACACAAACATTCAATGAAGTTAGTAAGTAATACATCTTTAATAAAATATTTGATTATAAATGATAATGACATTACTCACCCTACCCTCTCAGACGGCTTGTGAATGGTGACTGGAAACTGGCCTACATTACAAGTACGCGTGGATCAATCGGTCCTGGATCCATCTATCCTGCAAACACATACAAACATGTTAAGTACACCTAAAATGAAAAAGAAAAAAAAAAGAATAAACTTGGTAATCATTACACTTATGCATGTATTATAATGTAATGCTTAGATAGAAAGGGGATATGCACCAACCCTATTAATCTTTAGACACCTCCTCCTATTATGTCCTTCTCGCCTACATGTACGACATCTAGTTTTGTGCAACCGCTCTCGAATGTCTATCTCTATGTGATATTGCTTATGCCTAGGTTTACCTTTCTTTCGTAGTAAGTCAATGTTCGAGTGGAGATAAAAGAAGCTAACTTACGGCCAATTAAGCTCGTCACCAATCGGGTAGAAATGAGATCGGTAACAATCTATCTGGTTTGCCTACTTATTCCATAGCCCTATTGTTGATTTGCCGTCCATCCTCATGCTTGCTGTAGCAACACATGCATAGGAGCAAGGTATCCTACATTTTTGCCACTTTTGATAAGTGCAAGTGCAACCCCTGAAGTCAATTGTATGTGTCCTTCCTCCTCCCTTCAATCCTATCTTTGTCATTTGACTACCAGTTAAAGCCTCAAAAATACCGTTGTAAAAGCTAAATGAAATGACTTTATGTGCGCTTGCCCACCCCCCTCCAAGGTTCATACATCTTTAGAGTGTAATCAGTGTAAGTCTTATTAGCATCAATTGCCTCCTTAAAGTCCTTATGCCTCTCCTCCCAATAAGTGACATAGTTGTAAAATATCTTCTTAACTAATGTAGTAATAGGTAATCCATGCACTGATTTCAAAACAGAGTTATAACTCTTAACAATGTTTGATGTCATATATCCAAAACGGTAATATCCACCATATGCAAGAGTCCACCTATCCAAATCAATACTATTGAACTACGTAGGATCGTCCTCCTTAGCCTGAGCCAACTTCTTCATGAAACATTCGAATTTTCTTTGCTGCGCCTGAACACCTACAAACCATATAAGTTTCTTACACAATTGGTTTTTGTGGATTGTATTAAAGTTACTAACAAAGTACCGTAGACAATATTGCTAAACTGCAAAACGGTGGCTACTAGCTTACTGATGGTTCCATATACGCAGAATCAATATTGGATACCTTATCGGATATAAGACATAAGGTTTCTCCCCTCTGGCTAACTACATGCACTTTAAGCTTACATAAGAACTACCCCCAGGTTTCTATCAATTTTATGTCAACAAGAGTAAATGCCAATGGAACTATTAAATTGTCCCCATCTATGCTACAAGCTACCAACAACTTATGGCCATACTTTTCGTATAAGAATGTGCTGTCGACACATACAATGGGTTGATAGTATTTAAAGGCTTCAATACACGGCCTAAATGTCTAGAAAACTCACTTGAACTAGGACTGACCTTGCTTTGGTGGACTAATCCAACCCAAATCTACTTGTGCCTTCAGGTTGCTCAACTTCATTTCATTTAATAGTCTCGACAACTCATTGTACGACCTCTCCCAATTACTGTATACTATCTCAATATCCTTTCACTTAGTCTCGAAAACCCTTTTATTGCTTATTGTATACCCGTACATAGTTTTACATTAGCTGCAAGATCAAGTATCTTAACATTATACACTATTGATAAATAATGTATCCATTATGTTACCATCGAGGTAAGCATGATCCCGGTTCATCATTAGGTTCATACAAGTGCGCAAACCCTAAAAAATTGTTATTTTGAAAAGATCCTCTACTTTCTTCAAACAAGCTCGTAGCCTCCACTTACAATCCTATTCTTTCTTTTTACAGTAGACTGCATATATATTTGATTTCGAAATGTCCACATGAATATCGCTGTGGTTCCTTACATGGAATGACTTTACTGCATCTATGAGATCCTTCTTCGTATTAAAACGCATATTGACCCTCAATTCATCGGAACTGTTGATGTTGTTGCACATTTCATTAACATCTCTCTCAAATGTTATGTAGCCGCTACCATTGTATCAACTATTGTAAAATGAGGTAGGATCTCTCACAAGCCTGTCCACTGGTTCATTTATTAGCGGAAAGTCTTGAAACTGCTTGTTGAACAATACTTCACTAGCATAATTATGGGGCTTACTGGGCTGTCTCCGCAAAATGGATGAATCGACACACTGCTCCTGACAACATATGGTCTCACATAAGCCTCTCTCAAATCCTCTACATGGTTATCTTCGAGGCCAACATTATCCTCATCACCATCTACATCTACCTCATCCTCCCTATCATCCTTGACATTTATGTCTATGCGCATTTTATCTACATATAGATCATAAGACTCTTCGTGTTCAATAATGAGAGCCAATGCTTCGTCAAGCTACTCTTCTATGATATTCACGTGCTCATACTCAGAGAAATCCATGGACAATTCGTTTGACTGATCCACATTTGTTTACCCTGCACTAGTCATTGTTGAATGCACATTGGGATCTGAAAGAGTAGGATTGTTTGGCTCATGTATTTCATGCTTGTACCGAGCATTCAATTCCCCAATGTGCCTTATGTATACTTTTTGAATACTTTGTTTCCTAAAAGACTCTACCATCTCGATGAAATTTTCAACATCATCATCGTCTCTAATGGTTATAAACTTGTCGATAACTCTAGCATCATGGAAAAAGGGATGCCTATGCATGAGTTCAACATCACCTGGGTTAACTTCGGTACATCTACAAATTCTCTTATTGAAATGAGAGAAGTTCGAATCCTCCCGATTTTTAACTTCTTAACGAACTCCCTATCATACTTCGATCCCTAACTACCCATCACTATATTTTCGTTTACAATTACAATAACTTTCATATAATCTGTCATTTTCACCCTAGTAATACCACTTACATTCTAACATTTTTCATAACTACTTCATATAACTTATATACTGCAATACAAAAAATTCCTAAATTCTAACAACATATAATAAATTTTCATGAAATATTAATAATTTACACAATTTATGGTACATCTATGATTACAAAATTTACGTAATTAAGTAACAAATTTTTTTCTAAAAAAATAAAAATTGCATAATGTCGAATACTAGTAACATAAAATGAAAAAAAATCATGCCTATGAGTTATAGATTATTATCTGTTTCAAACGTACACTTGCGTTAAGAAATAGTCTTGTACTTTAACTATGGGTTTCCTCGAGTTTTCTCTGTGTTTTGGAAATTTTCAGAAATTGATATAGGTGAAAATGAAGTCTGGCAAAGCGGATTGGGGTTTATATAATAGGTATAATGAAGGCGAATGTATATACTCTTTTTTTTTTTTTAAATAAGCTCTTTTTTCGTAATATTTTTCGAAAAAGAGACCGTATTTGTATAAAATTCAATTTTTAAATTCTTTTTTATATTTTGATTTATAAATTTAATTAATAATGAATAAAAATAAAAATGTTTCAATGGCTTTTCTAAAAGAGATTAGTTATTGTTTGTCTATAAATAAATAAATAAATTGGGTTTTCACATAATCTTAGAGTTTAATGAAAAATATTAAAAATAAGATGAAGTCCCATGTAACCTATGGATATTGTGGTGCACATCATCACCCCAACAACAAGTGGTTTTATTTAGAAAAAAAAAATTTGAAAGAAAAAAAGTTTAAAAAATGCTCAAAAGATAAAATAGTAAGAAAATAACTTGAAAGAAATTTTCAAAGAAAAAAATAAAAAATTAATCAACTAGATGTTTTTCTAAAAGATAATTAAAAAAGAATGTTGGCTCGATCCCAAATGGTAGTACATACAAACCTAACGGATTGTCGTAGCAATACAATTTTTTTATTTTTTCTTTAAAATTTAAGGGAAAAAAAAGTGTTTAAATAAAAGTTGCTTTTTTGTCAAAACTCCTTTTTCTAGATTTTTCCTGCAAATAACTTAGCCAAAGACCAAAGTTACACAAATTACACGTCACATCTAACTTATGATAAGGGAAATTCTGTGAGTCCTAAATTGGAAATGTTAGTAGTATCAAGAAAATTAGCTTCTAATCAAATTCCAATGAATCTTAATTAAAAAGAAACAGGATTTAGGCATAATGATCAATGATAGGACTATTGTCTCTGCTAATTCAATGTACAACTATTAATAATATTATGCCATGAAATGAGTAGATTATTTGTAGAAAAATAAAAGTGCATGATAATTAGTATATTGGAATTATGAATCATCCTCGAAGGACCGTATTTGTTGCCTTGTTCATGTAACCTATCAATTTAAGGCTACAATTTAGGGCATGTGTCCAAGCAAACCCAAGTCAAGAAGTAAACCTTAAACCCTTCCTGGAATGACAGGTGTATATAAAATATCAACAACCTAATCTTGTACGACAGTTTAGGTAAGGTGCCCATTAAGACATTGAAGGGTACCCCAACGTCCACAAGATAAGATTGCCAGATAATTCGATGTTACCCTGTCGTTTCTATTGTCGCACTTGTAGATACTTTTCTCTCTTTTTCTTTTAATTTGCTGAGGAAGTTGTGGAGAAAACTCATGTCAGGACTTCTCCAACAGTAAAATGGATGAGAAAAAATTGATGAATAAACCATCACTAGTAAAATTTTAAGCATCATCAATTGCTACAATGTCTATAATTTTTTTTTTAAAAAAAGAAATTTAGATACTTTTTGTGGACACCTAGTAATTATGTAATAGTTTTTTTTTCTCTAGAATTAACATTTGTGATTGAAAAATCAAACTTTCATATAATTAAAATAAATGATCAATATTATGGTAAGTAGTTCAAAGAGTGTATCAAATTTTTAAGTAGTTAAAATAGAAAATCAAACTTTCATGCGATTAAAGATCTAGTTTTATTTTAATTTTAATCCTTTTTTGAACCATATAAAAGTTTGATTCTTTACTTAAACTATTTAACATAATGTTGATATTTTATTTTAATTATTTGAAAGTTCAATTTTCTATTTGAATTTAATTCCGAATGTTGATCATCTCATGTGTAATTCTTCCTATATAAAATGGGCATGCATTTGTGATGCATATATCAAAAAATAGAGTTTAGAATCACTTATTTATGTTATGTCATCTTACTAAAAAAAAAAGTAGTTTGGTACATTCTACATGGATAAAAACAATACCAAAACTACCAACTAAATTTATATCTACATAAATTCATGGCTTCAATGCTTTTATAAGATAGGCAAGAGAATTGAGTTTGTAGTTAGGGATAGTGAACATATTATAAGTTGACTTTATTATGGGGAGTGGAACAACAATTCTTTTGTACAAAATTATTTATTATATTATATCTAAGGAATAGTTAGTCCATAGAATTATTATTACAGTAAAATTAATTATTAGTTTCCTTTTGAAGACCTGAAAGATATCTATTCTTTGATCTTTTCCAACATATTTTTATATCTACTCATAATATTCTAATCCAACAATCAAGCTATGCATTAGAGCAAAAGTAAATTGGTATTTTTAGTTTGAAATATAATCTATTGTTAATGTTATTTTAAGTGCAACTAAATAAGATAACAACTATTAATCATCTATTCGATATTTTTGGAATTAAAATTTTATTCATATCTTATTTTATTTCGCAAACTATCCATGTCATTACAACTTTTCTTTTTCCTTTTAAAATTACACGGATTAGAAAATATATAAAGTAGGGTGAAAATGTTTTGGCAATGTAAGAGAAGCTACTTAAACATATCAAACTAGAGTGCCCATATCCTAATAACACACTTGCTTGAAAAAAAAAAATTAAAAAAAAAAGTAGTTAAGGAAAAAGATATTACGGGTATGGGGCTGTGAAGGCGCCTTTTTGAAAGGCCCTTCACTTTTTATAAAATTAACAAGAAATGCGCCTTCTTCATTTTTGAGCAAAGAGGAAAGGCATCTCTTGGAAAGCCACCTTCTTCATTAAAAATTGCAACGAAAAAAAATAGCAAGTCAAACCAACCTATGAAATACAAAATAAAGCAAAACTAGCCATTACAATACAACAATATAGTTAAAAACCCAAAACTCCACATCTAACTCATGCCAACCTTCTTACACAAAGCTTGATCGTAACTGCTTGTATAAAAATTACAAGCAAAGCAAATATAGCTCATACCTAAAATCCAAAGTTATTCATTACTACCATAATATAGAAAGTAAAATATATAGGACATAGAAAGAAGTATGAAAAATTTGAACTAATGTTAAGTTCAACATAAATATAAATGTCAAGATGTCTAGTGAATAATAGATATAATGTCATCTTCTACTACACTTAGTGAAGACTGGAGATACTTTAAATGCTAAACTCTCCCTATGGCTCCTCTCTTCTAAAATAGATGAAGCTTGTGACTCTTGTGTCTCTATCATTTGTTGAGGTGGCTTTGAAAATTGAGGTGGATCTATGGTAGTTATCTGGGAAAAACTCTTTCCCTAAGAACTGACATACCTCCTCCTTCTCTTAAGTGGTATCGATAGCGTGAAAGCGAGGTCATGCTACATCTCCAAAGTTAAGGTTTCAAACATGCTACCTCTGTGTGAACCCTTAGATGAGTCCTTCCTATGAGGTAGAGCTACACTATCATCACCATGTCACTTCTATCCTCGATGTCATCTACCTTTATTCATCCTAGTTCACCCACCTCACTGGGGGGATCTAAAGGGTTGTACTCCATTGGGATGTCTTTGTTCGATCCTTATACCTTAGCCTGAGTTAGATATGGAGGGTAGAGGGTGACTGGGAGATGGTCATACATCAATTAAATCCCATGCTTAGTAGAGGATCAAGTTGCTTGGTAGTCGGCTTTGTCAAGAGAGATCTTAATCTACTGAAACTCTTTAGCTTACAAAAGAGAAGAGGATTAAAACAAGGCAGATTGAGGTAAGTTGACAAAATAGTCGTAGTTGAAAGTGGTCTCACCAACTATCCAAGCAGTGCTCTAGTTTGATCAATGTAATGGTGAGTAATCAGTTTGTACTAGTGTTGGTACCCATACTCTATTCCTTTAGGTCCATTAATCTGAATAACTTGAGCGTGCCTATCATTTCAAGCGATGATATGAGGTAGAGGCTGCTTGATCCAATTGACATGCATTTAGCCCCGTAAGTAGATATAGTGTAAAACCTCCTCTATGTCACATGCTGGTGGAATCCTCTATAATCTACCAAGCCGTTGAACCACATGTTTAGGTAAGTGCCACTCGATTATGTGGAAACATGTGAGTGACACTTGAGCTATCCAAATGTGGCGGTCATGTCGGCAGAAGTTGTAACATCCATAATCAACTACTCGGGATTTGGTTCGTAAAATTTAGGGCAATGAAATAAATTGTTCGATTCAGCTCAAATTTTATGACAAAGTTAGAATTATTAGTTAAAGTAATCTCATAAGCTCAAATTTAAGAAAATAAGTAATAAAACAAGATAATATAAAATTTTCAAATTTTAAGTATATTATCTATTATTTATTAGAAATACATAAAATGCATTCCGATAACTAATAAATTACTAAAAATAAATTATATGCACACTAAAAATCATAAAATAACTTAAATAATATTTAGGAGTATTTATTTATACCATATATGAATTTAAATGTAGGTAGAAATATGCATAATTACTTAAAATACGTGAAATAGGCTAAATTAATGTTAAATAATTAAAGAAAATGCATGAATAATTAGGAAAATATCAAGAAAATTATGGAAATCTCTAGAAAGTAGTTGTGGTAGCCTGGAAATGGAGAAATGAAATTAACCAATCAAAATGTAATAAATAGAAAGTGAAAAAAAAAAGATAAGATAAAGTAATTGTCACATCAATTTAATGTACAAAAAATCCCTAAGACCTCTATAAATACTCAAAATTTTACAGAAGCTCATTTGAGACGTTTGGAATTGTAGAAAATTCAAAGGGTAAAAAATTTGAGAGAAAATTGGGGTTTTTTAAAAATTAGCAAAAATTTATACAATTAAGACCTTAGTTGAGAT
Organism: Lumnitzera littorea; assembly: GCA_024138015.1. NCBI lineage: Eukaryota > Viridiplantae > Streptophyta > Magnoliopsida > Myrtales > Combretaceae > Lumnitzera > Lumnitzera littorea. The sequence goes on along the minus strand of JAMXBB010000004.1, from coordinate 108,590,616 downwards.
TCCTAACTAGACGATCACCCGAGAGTGGACTGCCACCACTACCATACGGTGGTCGAAATGCCTAGGGTGGTTGACAAGGCCTTGGTGGTCAGTAGTGGTCGGAGTCACCAGTTTTGGTGAGTCTAAATTTTTCTCCCATTTTATATATTTTGTTAAAAATATTAAATATTATTATAAAATTTTGAAATTTGGTATTCTAAAATATTTTTGTATTTAGTTTTTAGGAAAAATATTATTTTGATGAAAATATATCCCATGATATATGGTCCTTAAGAAATCTTACAAATCCGAGCTTGCTTTGGGTTAGAAATAAATTATCTTAGGAAGATAGTTTTGAGTCCAAAATTTTTTTGTAGACTACTTAGGGGTTTTAGAATAATTATATGAGTCCCTTTTTTAAAAAAGAATTTTTTAAATTTTTAGATAACTTTTAGGCCTTAAAATGATATATAAAATAGGTAATTTTAGGTTAATTAGGTAATTATATAGATAATTACTGATTTAGTACATAGTTATATGTTTTAGGATGTTAAAATCTGATGAAGTATGATATTTGTAACATTTAAGGTCTTAGATGTAATTATTAGGGTATTATGTAGTATATATGTAATAGGTAAAAATGGTGTATTTTATGTTAATTTTGTAAATTAGGGTAATTATGAGTAAAATATAATTTAATATGAATTTATATATTTTGAGTTGTTAATTGATGTTGGGAAATGATATTTGAAGTGATAGAAATATTAGATATGTATTATGTACATAATAGGAATAATACATAATATGCAAAAATTATAAATATAATAAATAGAAAATGTTAGAATAAAAATTGATATTATACTAATAATAGAAATATATATAAAATCTAGTAAGAGACTTAAATTTAGGTAATTATATGAAAAATGTAAAATTTTCTCATATCGGGAGTAAGTTCGGTATACTAATAAGGATTTAAGTGTATCAAGTGAAATAAAATATTGATTTAAAACTAAAAGTGATAATTAAGATACTCGAGCCTAATGTGATGAATTTCACATTTGTGTTCGGATTGCATTTTTAGGTTTTACAAATAATATTCTTAATTGGAACCACTTTAAAACCTAAATCAAAACCGGATTCGAAAACCGAACCCTAAACTAACCTAGGATGAATTAATAATAACTATTATGTATATGGGAGAATCAGGTTAAAACATAACCTGGAGTATATATACAGATACATATCATCAAGATATAAATATTAAAAATACATTTATATTATATATTATAAGACACATGAAGACAAGTCAACCTGCGGTTGGTTAAGTGAGCGACCAAGTATACCAGGTAAGTTAGGATTAATACGTCGCTGTATTTCGGAGTACTAATTTGTAATACTTAGAGGCTTATGTTGTCCTTAATTGTGCCTGTTAGATAATTGGTTATATGTATGTGCTTGCTCTGAGATGCTGATTTGCTGTGTGACTTGTATTTGTATGGAACGACTGATTCACCCTAAACAGAATCTAATCAAATATATAACTTGTAATCATATATCAAACATGCATAGCAACCCATTAGGAAAACATTAGAATTCTCCGGCCAAATATCAACCCTGTCGAAAAGGATAGCGCTGGATAGTATAATTGGTCCCTTCTTTATCCTTAGTTGAAAAAACTGATAAAAGAAGAGGTCGTGGTAAGGGTGAAGTCAATGATTCGAAGGTAGTCATGGGAGAAGCGGTATCTCTATTACACAAGCCTAGGTTTAGATATAAACTGTTATATTAACTGAAACTCTTCAACCCGAATTAGAGCGGGTGTAATTTCTCTAATCTCACAACAAGCCAAATAACTTCGTGCGATAGTATTTTCTTGAATATGCATTGCACCTAATAATTTGATTGATAACCTTGTTTATGTTTGCTGTATGGTTTAAGTTTCTACCCCAACTTATTGAGCTATGGTTGCTCACATCCCTATAGACTTTGTTGTGGGTATTAATTAAGAAGCATATTGTAATTACTCTAAAGCTAGCAACCGCTAGATCCTAGGGGAGTGAGGATAATAACTTATGGAACAATTACACATTCAAGTTTGGATTCTATCCTTACAGTTTTTAGTAATAATTTATATATTATCCAATTAAATTATGTTTAGGCTATTCAATCTTGTAATACACTTAGAATATCTTAGAGTAAATATGTATTCTTTATAATGTCATAGATAAATAACATGTTTATATATGAATTATTTACTTCAAAGCGAGTTGGTCATGGACGTCTTATGTAGATCAGGTCTAACATAATGGCTATGAGGTTAACTTTTGTATTACAATGGTTTGCATAGCAGGACTATTACAACTCTACCGCTTTAGGGTGTGACAAAAGTCAGGTAGAATCTCTAGTATCTTGTCCAAATATGGTTGCCATACAACCTAGAAGACCATGTTGTTATGGTTAGTGTCAAAGCAAAGAATTGAAATAGATAGTCATGAAAGTGTAGAAAATACGTACTTGATCTAGGGTCTGTTCATCAAATGCATCTTGATAAGCTATCACCACATGAGTTAAGTGCATCATTGTGTCTTAATCTGTCATCTACTTAGTAGCAAGGGGCCTTTTATTATCTATGAAGCTATGTATGGAAACCTATCCTAAGCCTACACCTGAAGTAGAAACATAACACCTCTCATCTCATGAGCAGTCTCTAACAAGGAGCGAAATAGCTATCTATGTAGCCATGTGATGTATGCAGACTCCTAGCTGTACTATCCGGCTCGCTCAAAGTCCTCCAATAAAAGGAGGAATAGGGCATGCACCAAGTTGTTGGATTTGTTGATAAACACAAACCCCCTAACATCTGTAAGATATCAACTCTAATGTGATGTCTAACCTACTCGCCGTTTGCTTATGTAGGTAGGGAACCAAAGCGATTAGCCAGCCAGCCCATACATACATGCCCTCCTCTTCCATCAGTAGTGTCCTTTAGAACAACCCTAGGGTATCTAGCACATATCTGTGTCCACTCCTTGTAAGTTCTCTCGGTTATTGGCAAACCATCTACTCGGAGGCTGAACTATATCTTGACATCCTGAAGTGTAATCATAAGCTCTCTATAGGTCATATGGAAAGTATAAGTCACCTTCCTCTATCTCTCCACAAGTGTAGCAATTAAGTGGTGATCCAGTTGAATGTAAAGTAGATGGATCAAACTTGTGAAGTTGACCTACTTTAGGTAAGGAAGCATGCGGTCGGCCAAGGGAACCTCATAGACGTGTTGGTTTCGTCTAAGCATCCTCTCATAACGTCGTACATGTAAAGCCTTCATACCCTGCAGAGGATACAAGTTAGTAGGTACCTATTAGGCATAATTATTTATTATAGAAAGACAAGTCAATGGTCTTACATATCTTGCCCAAATGCACCGGGATCTATACCTGTCCTGGCCTATGAGAGCCAACCCATCTATGGGTTCGGGCTCCATTTAGCCTGCAAAAGCAAAAACAGTAGGGTTAAATAGCGAAATCACATATTAAACTCGTATAAAATGGGCATTAGTCAATAAATAAATAAAACCAATCATGCATATAGCTATTACACTCAAGTTAAATTACCTTGTTGATTCCTCTAAGGACATGTTCTTCTATTGTGCCCTTCCTCCTATATAAAGTGCAAGTCGTTCTATCCGGATGATCCTTAACGTCCATCTCCATGTAGAATTGCTTCATCCTAGACTTATCCTTCTTTCGCTTCAACTACGGGGTAGGATGTACCTTCTAGAGGCATAGAATCACAGGCCAACTCAACTCATCACTGATCAGGAAGAAGTGGGCTCCATAACCCAATCTCTAATCGAGGACATAACATCTAATCACTTGAAACCGGTAGCAGTAATAGCATATGAGTAAGGAATCTTATATATTTGCCATTTGTTGCAGGTACACATGAACCTATTGAAGTCGACCGTTTGCACATGCCCACTTCCGTTCATGCTATTTCCTACACACTTGCTTCCAGTCTTAACTTCATACATTACAAGTATTGTATTGGTTAGCACTAAGTCATTATGCACCATTCAACACGACAATATGCCATTTCCTATAACCTAAACTAAACAACTTGCTAATAGGCATTTTACTAAATACTTTGAGTGTGAAGTTTAGAACACTCACATTTTAATTCCACTACGACAAATCTATACATAAATATACAAATCAATAATATAAAGTGTAACTACATGGTATATAACACATATTGACATACAAAAACAACATTTGATTAAGCTAAAACAATCAAATATAAACACATGCAATTCCAGGGTTTCAATTAGGGAAATTCATAAATCAAGCAACATCTATGCAAAAAATTCGTAGAAATGAAATAGAATGATGTAAAGAGGTGCTTAACTTCGATTTTGGCTTAAGATTTTGAAAAAAAAAAAAAGGTTAAAAGAAAGGATTTGAGTGAATTGGTGCATTAGGCCAAGGGCGAGGAGTGAAATGATGTCTTTAGAAATGAGAAAGAATGGGTTCTATTTGTGTTTGGTGAATATAAGTAGTAGTGAAGACACGTTTTGGAAAGGCATCTTTAGTTATTTCAATATTATAACTGAAGATGCCTTTCTTGTTAATTTTACAAAAATTGAAGACACATTTCCAAGAGGAGCCTTCACTATCCCTAACCGTAATATCTTTCTCACTGACCCCTTTTTTTGAATTTTTTTCGAGGAAGGAATCACCCATATCCATTCTTATTATCTGATTAACAAGAATATAGTAGTCAAGTATTATACATATAACCTTACAAGCATCTTAAGAGTGTCATTGTCCAATACCATATTAATATTGTATACCTTCTTGAAGAAGAGTCTCCATGCAATCCAATCTAAATTGTCCATAGAATAAAATAAAATTACAAAATAAGAAAACGTAATATTTTGAAAACAAAAAATGGGGCAATATCATAGTTTATATCTTAATTTTACAATTTTTTGTAATTATTTACCTAAAATTTTAATTTGTCTAATTATATACTTGATTAAAGATTTAGTTATCACTATTTGTACTTCATTTAACTCTTTTTTATAACAATGGTCTATCAGCACAATAAGATAATGGTGTAGTTGCACACGACTTTAGGAGGGTCATGCAACCCCTCTTAGGACCATGTACGGCTACCTATGGCCACCGGTAAGTCTCACAACCCACATTTATGAAGTAGGTTGTGACCTAATATTTTGTAATAAGTGATCGATGACCTCCTATGGGAGGTCGCGTAAACCCCCTATAGCCATAGATAGCTACCTCACTGGTTGATCGTGTTGATTAAATTAACGATAATTAAATCTTCAATTGGGTGTATAATTAAACAAATTAAAAATTTGGGTTTGTAATTGCAAAAAATGGTAAAGTTAAGGTATAAACCGTGGTGTTGATCTAACAAAAATAAAAAACGAGAAAATGTCCTTAAACAAATGGAAGTTCATTTTAATATTAGTTTTGATTTTAATTTACACTTACAAAACAAGTATAAAATCCAACTTAAACCTAATAAGTAGCTATTTACTAACCTTAAGGTATCATTTAGTTGCACAAAATTTGTGGGACTAGACTCGACAGAATCTCTTATCCAATATTTGGTTTGTAATTTAAGCTTAGTTACTGAACAAAAAAAGAGTTTGAAGGACTAAACAAAATGCTTAAAATTTGGCTTATCTACAATTTGATAAGAACGTTGATTTCATTAAATAAAAACATAAGTATTAAGGATAATAATATAATTAAATAAAGATTCAATAATATTAAAAAATCTTTAAAATTTGTACATTTTTAAATAATACAAGAATATAATCAAATAAATATTAGATAATATTAGGGATATAAATGTTAAAATATAATATTTAGTCCAATACTTGTGTATACTAAACGAAAGACATCACAAAAATCTATGTTTTATACTATGCGAATCAAATATGGTACAATAATATTATATTATTCAGTTTTAGCAACTAAACAATAAGTCACACATGAGGATAAAGCTTTTCAAACTTGTAGAAACGGAGATCCAACTAAAATAATTATACACTTTCAACTAGAACTCACACTCATTGTAACCCCAAAGGAGTCACATAAAATTGACAAGTGAAAATACTTTGGAGAGAGATATTAGGAGGAATATGCGGTTTGAGAGGGCCTAAATGCAGTAATAGGTAAAAAAAAAATCATAAAGCATTAACTTTAGTGTTTTTTGAGAAATGTTAATTTGTTCCTTATTCTAAATAGTGCTCGATCTTTTATTTCAATAGTTGAATAGTACAACATCAATTTCTCTTTTAACTCTAAATTGTCTCAAATGAAGAGACATATGTCATATATTTATACTCTAAAACTCTATAATATCCATGAAATCACTTTAATAATCAATGAATGAGGCAAAACATACTCATTAGAGGGTTATCTTGATGAGCTATAAATTTATTATCTATGGCCTTTTTTATTAAGTGCATTAGCTTCCATGAAAAAGGTTGAAAGATCAAAATATACACCAAACTTTCCGGATCCTATCAATCACTCAAAGGAATCCAAGTTAAAATTAATGGTGAGCTAAAAGTCAATTTAGCCATCAACCTTATTTAATATGTTTCTAATTGCTCTGATTAATTGTGTCCTATCACAAATGAATAAAAAAGCGGAGCATTGAAGTTGTAATGAGTGCACATGATTAGTCGCAATTTAAGGTAAAAAACTTATCTCACAAAAGAAACATAAATTTTGCTTGATTTGGAGCATTTGTTCGATGAAAAATGGATATACAGAAGGCCTCCAATTATAGCTTGAACCAACCCTTCAAATATCTTATTGGGCCCGATGATTTATAAGAAATGAAATAAGGCCCCGAATCTTGTAATTAATTTCTACAAAATGAAATAGAAATAGAAATTATCGGGTTACAGTCCCCTCATTGCGGATTTTATCTCCTTTTGTTTTCAGAATTTTCTAAAGAATATTTATAGTTAAATTCAATATAAATCATGATTCCACTTAATTTACTGAGGTTATGTAATATAAATTTTCAAGTTTCCTATTTTTATTGAGATTTTACATTATAAAACTTTTATCTAGATTGTAATTTTATATTAAGTATCAAGATCCTATGTTATTGTTTTTTTTTTTTATAGAATTTAAATATTATTATCATCTTTTTTCCTTCGTATCTGTAAGTATATTATAAATTTATTTATAACTTTTTAATCAATAAATGGTCTAACTTAGATATGAAATGTACTCATTAACTGGGTAAAGTTATGAATTTAGGTTTTTGTATATGATTAATAAGTGAATCATGTCACGGTTTGAGGTTTTCTAGATATAAATTCATTTGAATACAAAAATAAGGCACAATATAATAATATGAATTACCAATCTTATTGGTAACCCTTGCTGATTAACATACAGTGATCTCGTTACATCTTAAATTCAAAATGTTAAGCCTATTTTAGTATTTTTGCTTATTAATTGATTTTGCATGCAATATCAACATATACTCTTTTACACACATACATGAATAAATGGTGACATTCACAAAGCATATTGCTCAGTATTGTATAGTAGGTGTACTAAGATAGGTAAGCATATATTAAACTTTAATTATATTATTAGTTTATTATTTTTATTTTGTCGGGTTTCCCCATCCAGTTCTTTAAATTCTATAAGAGCCATAAAACCCTATTGAGTTTTAAATCATGTCTTAAAACCTAACTCGAAACTCTATAGATTTGACCTTACGAAATTTTTATTGGATTAGGCTGATCAATTACTTTATAACGATCAATCCCGATTGCATCCCTACTCAAATGCACATGTAACAAGTAAAGAAAAAAAAATTATAGAGCATTAATCTTATCGTCTTTCGAGAAGTTCTTTATTTGGAGCATTGCTTGATCTTTTGAAGTTGTAGTTAAATAGCATAATGTCCTTTTATCTTAGCTCTAAATTGTCCCCAATGAAGAGACATATGTTGAATACTAATACTCTAAAGCTTTGTGAAATTCGTTAAATCACTTTAGTAATCGACTAAACTCAATATTGCACTATCTCGACTTAACTCGTTGGGTTTACATCTCTATTTTCATAGCGTATTTTGTTTCCCTTTATATTTAAAATTGTTTAGAGAAATGATATTTATAAGGTTGGTTTTCTAATATATATATATATATATATATAAGTGAGATCCATATATGAATTTCTTTTTTTTTTTTTTTGGATCCTTAATATTGCATGCATTAAATAGTCAATGGAAGTTTCACTTGAATTCCCACGCAACTGATTTTATTTACATACTTTTCCCACGGTCATGGTTGTACAATTTTTTTCCCCGAATTGATAGAAACGAGTGAACTATCAAAACTATCTAAAATATCTTCATCAAAGGAGAATTTCTTAGGTAAGAAAATAGTTTCTAAGATATCTTTCCATATAATTTAAAATAAAAAATAAAGATGTGGATGCACTTCCTAGAGATTTAAAATTAGACATCTACCTCAAACCTTTCACAACGTCCAGATTCATTAATTTACTGCTTTACTCCAACATGCTAACATGTGCATTAAAGGAAAAAAAAAAGATATAAGACTTTAATTACAATATTTTTCTAGGATCCTTTCAGTCTTCGATAATTTTAGTTAATCACATGCAAGGCATATGACTAATTTTGTTCAAGAATTGAGACTATCCATCACATGGTTTCCTGTTCTACTCTTCATTTTTGTTCTTCGCGGTAGTTGGGAGGAGCAACAATTCAAGGGGATAAGGAGAACAACATATTAATTTAAAAGGAGAGAATGATATTCATGTTAGATAAGCCATGAGGGATGAACACCATGTTTGGATTGATGGGAGAAATGGGAAGGGAGAGGAAATTGAAATTTTCAAGAACATTCATGCTGTTTGGAAAAGGAGGGAAAGAGAAAGAGAAGGGATAAAACTTTTCTTTGAGCCCATCAAAATTATTCTCTCTAAACATGAAGAGAATTGGAAGGAATTCTTATAAGATTACTGTCGTATCTTTAAAATAAAGTATATTTTAAAATCATAAAGGTTTTTATGACATTTTAATATAATAAAAAATCATATTATTACATTTCCTTCCTTCCTTGACCAAACAAGGAGATGTAATTCCCACAATTCACACCCCTCCCCCCCCCCCCCCCACCCCCCCCCAACTTTTTTTTTTTCTCTTTAATTTATTCCTTCTACTTTTTTCTCCTCCTAATTCCTTTCCTCTTTTTAGAAATATTGTGCTCCCAATGCCCATTTCAAAGCCTATATTTTGATCTTTATCTATTAGTTGATTAATCGTACGAATAATATTCTTCTATAAGAATAAACGTGTTTGGATCTCTCTTTCTATCACATATGTAATATATATATATATATATATATATAATTGGAAAAAAAAAGGGGGGTTAGTGAAAAGGTTTTATCTTAATTGGGTATTTGACATCTAAAATATTAAATTGCCCGATGAGATTTGTCACATCATAATTAGAAGTCGTTTTGGATGAGGAAGTCCTGGAGAGGAAGGCAATGAAATGAAGAATCACCAAAAAAAACCCCTAGGAACCTCTTCCAGTACACTTTCGACTCTTCACTCCTGGAAGTCAGAACAATGTGCCGTTAGCCCAAATGCTTACAAATAAGCCGTGAACTTGATCTGTCGTGGCTTGTCTAGTGTTATCTTATAGTGATTGATCTTGTAAACGTTGCTCAGCAGTGCCTTGTTGGGTCCCATGCAATAAACCCAAACCAACAGATGAACCTGTCCCACTTCCGGCTAGATACCCTTTCTTTGTTGCAAGCCTAATAATTTGAGGGACCCCCTTGAACTGCTAAAAGTGTTGATTGTAGGGTACCTTGACCAAACTTAGTTTATATGTGATACAAAAACAGATGCAAAAAGTGAAAGTTAAGTTTGGTTTTGCCTAACTCCCATTCTTTTTTCCCATTTGGCTATTCATGAGTAATTGTATGACGTATTATTGCCAATCATTTATGGAGAAGCATAGTGGTATAAATAAATCAAATTACTTATAAACTATTTAAGTTTAACTTGAGAAAAATTGAATCGAGTTCGAGTTTAAGTTATTCAAATAGTTAATTAAATTGAGCCTAAGCTCAATAATAACTTAACTTGCTTGTTAGCCTAATCGAGTTCGAGTTGAATATAAGTATTATTCAAGTTCTAGTTGAATTTAGACATTCATATAATTATAATTAATAAAAAATATATTTTTTTTTAATAAATCAAACTTAAATGAGTTTAACCAAATCAATCTGAGTTCATTAAATACAATTTCGAATCGAGTTAGAGCTTCGAAATTTTAAGCTAAGCTTAAAGTCAAGTACAATATTATATTATCTTAATTCGATTTGTTTACGGTCCTAATAAAATGTGAAAAATTGAGAATGATCGTGGGATTTAAAGCATCATAGATATTCGTACCAAATATGTAGTATCATGTGTGTGGGGGGGGGGGAAAGAACAAAAAATTATCATATATGACACCATTTAGAGACCAGAAAACTCGATCCGAAATGAAATTGGGATAGCTTCACCAGAGCTCATAGACAAAACTATCAGTCTATGCAAAGTTAAAATAAGGGCTGAAATATTAGCAGATTAGAAGAACCTTAAACTATGCAACTTCGACACATTCGTCAGTGAAGTGCAATAAGAATCAGAGCAGGACATTATACAAGTAATCATTAGATTACTGGATGAAATCAGCTCTGTCAGTAACTTCCATCACTATTTATTTTTCCATATTACTATTTTTACCCAACCGACAAGTATGTCTCTAGGGAGTCCAATCATATAGTAATTTTCCGAAGGAAAGGAATCAAAGCGAGTGTGAGTGTCAGCAAAATAAAAGGAAGTCTAGTCATCACAGAATTTTGAATTGAGCAGGCACTTTTTATTTTCTGAAAGGAAGAGAAACAAAAGTTTCAGTGCGGGTAAGCAAGGCATCAAGAAAATTTTGAACAAAACAGTGCAGGTGAACCCAAATGAAATTTGAAAGAAAAAAAAAAAAGGAAAAAAAGAAACACGAGGCCTGTTTTTGGTCCCTACAAATGGAAATTGGAAACCACTAGGATACTTCTCCATGGTTTTTGGTCCCTTCCAATTTTACAATTTACATGCATCACTCATAAGTTTTGCATGTGATGTTATAGTACAAAAAAATGCAGTAAACAAATAAAGCGCAGGAACCAGAAAACAGGCAAGAAATGAGAGAAGGAAGGATGCTTCAAGTACAACAAGAAGAATTACCTAGGTAAATTTAGTGCACATGACTAGGTAGATTTGTTGTGTAAAGTTCATGCATGGGTGGCATAGATCTAGTGGCGGATATAGGATTTCACTTGAGAAAGAACGAAACTCCACATAGGAGGGATGGAACAATAGATATATTCTCTCTTTTTCTTTTCCTAAATAAGAGGCTTTATATAAAAGAATTTGATGTTCCAGGGGAAACCGCAGGGTCTGGTCACGCATCTACTTGCCCTAACATAACTAATTCTCAGATCACCAAGAGTGGAGTTGGGTGGTCATGGGGTTGAAAGTTGCTGAACCAGTGAACCACAGAGCCAATACTTTATACTCAGCTATATTTAGCACGCAGTTATTCAGTAGATCTTCAGTGTTTCTAGCAGTCATCTTCGGTGTTCCTAAAACTAATATAATTCGAATCCGACTCTCAGCAATTTCCCTTTGTGGAGGAACAATTTTTCAACGATCTTTGCAGGCTACTTGTGGATGATGATGGTGTTAAGTATGGGAAAGCTCAATGATACCAGGCTTATGAGCTTGGTCAATACAAATTTTAACGGCACAGACACGATCTAAAACCAGTTCCACTCTTAACTAATCTGAGATGTAGACTACCACCTCACATAAAAGGAAGTTGGCCAGAAAGAATGGAAACAAACACACATTTTGTATGCACATCAATCCATGGCTCAGAGATTATAAATGTTAAGGTAGGTTCGCTCAAAATTTACACTCAAATCTATATGCAACTGACATGGACTTCATTCATTTGTAACGAGGGACAATTCCGAGCATCTTATGACTAGGAAACCCTTTAAGAACCCTTGAAATCAACAAAGAGAGGTGTTCTTAAATAAATACTGATCACCGTGGAAGGAACTCAGCCTCAACATTTTTTAAGTTACTTTTCCCAAATTCTAACATTCATCAAAATAATACAATAAATTTTACAACTATCAGAAAATATATTAAGAAAAGGAAAATTCATGCCTTTAAAGGATCTCTAATAAAGTAAAGAGATCGATAGAGAATTCCTTAAAATGCTGACCTGATACTCAACAACCTCCGATGAGGATGACTAAGGTAAGGTTTGACATGATCCTTCAAAATATAGGGACCAACAGACCCAATAATTAAAGTCACCAATAAACCCTATTGATATTGTAAAAAAGTGGCTAGTACAATGCACATGCATATTGCCATAAATTCCATTAACTGATGATCTGAGACCACCCTAGAGTTCCCCATGTTTAAAAAAATAACTTGGTAGTAGCTTAAGCATATGAAATCTCCACTATTACAAATCCTGACCACACAGGAATCAAGAATAAAAAGATGCAAGGGCCATAAAGAGAAGTTCCTTGTAATGAATTGAGGGAAAAAGGAAGATGCTATCTCCTAAATTTTTGTAAAAGCAGAAACTAATGTACACAGCTGCATAGGACAAAAACATCAACAATAATCATACAACCTTTTGGCCTTACAAAAGTTTCCTAACACTAAAGCAGCACATGGATATCAATCTGCTCTTTGTACTGTAGTTTTAAACAATAAGATGTAAGTTTTTTGATCCATGGAAAAGTACATAAACCCCCCAACTGAATGTGTTACAAAAGACCCAAAACTTGTCCCTACAATACAGTGCCAGGCAGGTCCATAAACCCCATCAAATTCCTGGAAAAATAATAAATTTCTTCAATCAGTCACAATAACCACCTCCAAATCATCAAAACTAATAATATGAATCATACTAACACTATCTCAAAATTTCAAAAGCATTAGATTGCAATGATAAATAAAGCAACAATTATAATCGGATTGTACATGTGGTCAATGTCAAATTAGTAATCCATAATTTTTAGCAAGTCGTATAAATCACCAATATTTGTGAAAATTTGCACAAAAGATATCAAGTATCCTTCTAAAGCATGCAAAACAGTCCTCTCTAAGTATTCAAACTGTAATTACTCCAATTATTAAAGGTGTGTTTGTTTTGAAGAGAATATTCTGCAGATTATTTTCAATGTTTATCATACCGAAAGCTTCAAAATTGCCTCATTGAATCTTAGGAACCTCAAGATGTTGCAGTTGAGGGCTTTTAATGACAAGTGATGGCAGGGATGAAAATGGCAGCCAATGCTGCTGTTGATTCGACGGTTAACCATTATGAAAAAATGAGGAGAATGATTTTCGTTTTAAAAAACGAATCATTTTCAGCATTCTCAATTCAATTAGTATTTTTAGTGGTTATCAAACACCAAAGCTTCCGTTATCTTCAACTGGCACTTATTGCTACAAATCACTCATATCTAGCAAATAATATTTGACCCTTACAAAACTAAGATTGTAACAAATGTTGGACAAAAGTCCTTGCCTTTTCTTTTCCCCCCAAATATTTGGCAGACAAACACACCCTTAATTTTTGGCAATCACAACTACACCCTAAAAAGGTGCAGATTATCATACATTATCTGAACTTCCCCACATTTTTGCAAATTACTATCTAAGCTTTCCAATTTTGCAATTTAGCAGCTGAGTTTTTCCAACTTCAAACATTAATACAAACGAAATATCAATTGAAATGAAATCAAGCCAGATGATTAATGGTTACCTTCTTAAGAGTAAGTGCAAGTGTCTTACAACTGAACTTCTCTAGACTATCAAGAGTCTTTCTTGCACGATCCACAGCATGAATCTGCATAAAAGGTGCCATATCAACAGAAACAACTTTCACTCCATTACTTGCAAACACATCACTCAATTCAACTTGCACACCACCAAAAGATCTCCTCCTTCCCCCAGAAACAGCTAATGAAACGGAATCGCTCTTATCAAGACTCTCAACATGAAACCCATTTTCCATAATTTTATTGCTTTCTTTCTTCTCTTTCACAACCTCCTTATAGGACGAGGATTTCTTCATCTTAACTTCAACAAGATCACTTGTTGACTTGTTTCTGACCTTCTCTATGTCATGACTAATCTTTGGCCGGTTTTGTTTGCCCAAAGATTGAAGCTTTGAGGAATCAAAATCAGCAGAGACATTCAAGGCCTTAGCTTGCAACAAGTTGTCTTTATTATTACTATTACTATTAATATAATTATGATTAGTATTACTGGGTTTTTGTGATGTGGTTGTACGGATACCATGACTTGTGTAGAGTCTAGAGAAAGTACTAGGTAAGTAAGAGGCTTTAGAAGGAAAAAGGGGATCTGGGTTTTTAGTTTTAGTTGTTGGGTTTGATTTGTTTGTCGGGTTTAAGGTTGTGTTTGAAGTGCTCTTGGGGTGTTCTGAGGTTGCTACAGTACGCCTATGGTTGGTGAAATGTGCCATTAGGGTTGGTTTTGGTGTTGGGATTCTGGGGGTAGGATAAGACTGAGAGAGAGAGAGAGAGGAAGAGGGAGGTGGTGGCGGTGGTGGTGTTTTAGGGGTTGATTGGATTGAGACGTGTGGGTGAGATCTATGTGATGTTACTTTCTAATATGCGGGGATGTTACTTTCTAATATGCGCCGGGGGAGAAGGAAATGGCATTGAAGAGGATTCACTGTGATTAGTTTGACCGTTGACTTGATGTAGGGCAAGTATTCGCTACACTTGGTACTACGTTTCACTCGTGTGTCTTCTCCGCGTTCAGTTCTTTTAGCCTATTTCTTTTTGGGAGTACTATAAAATATGACTGGCGTTGCGTTCTTACAAATTCATAAAACGTGGCATATACATGATTTATATTTCGTGCCATTGTGTTGATGATAGTTAAAAGGAAAACTTGTTTAACTATAATTTGCTTTGTAATAATTAATTTTAAAAATGATTAATAAAACAATAAAAATTATACAAAATATATACAAAAAAGACACAAGAGGAGGGGAAGTTAAAAAAAAAAAAAAACAAAGTATGACCTCCAAAGTAATTTTCCGACCATCACAAAGCTTATGATAGTTCACCACTATCCTAAGGTGATAGTCAGCTACCACCAAGACTTGAATGGTCGAAAAACGAGTGATCCATCCATTATCTCGTAATATTTGTATTATATCATCATTATAAATTTAAAGAATAAAAGAAAACAAAAATGCATAAAGCATGACTTATTACGTTTTTTCACATTGGTTTTTATTTTTTACTTTTTTTGCAATGGGTATTAGCCACCCGTCAGGAAGATTACACCACCCTTATACGGTGTGGATGGGTTACATAACCCATTTTTAGTGGTTAGTTACAACTTATCATTATGTTTGGCTGCTTTTTGGCTAAACCAAAGTTAGGGTGTTTAACTACAATTCCATGGTGCTGGTTGGAAGATGATCTAAAGTTATACTTTGATTTTTTTTTTTCATTTTCTGTGTATATTTATAAATTTGTTGCTGTATTATTAAATTAAATATACATATTATTATTATTATTATTATTGATCGATCATAAACGGACATGTGTCCCTTGGCTATCATCGACATAAAACAATGAAACACACTTCATAAGTTTATTTAAAAAGGAAAAATAACATGCCATGAGTTTATAAAAAGAATGAAATGTTATATACATTCCTTACAATGCCCACCCTATAGCTGAATGCAAATGACACATGATCCTCAAAATGGATACAAGGTTTAAAATATATATTTCTTAAAAGATAGAACGAAAGAGGTTGAGCATTAAATCATATTTCCAGTTAACAAATAAAATAATGAACCACATGATCCCCGAGGAAGGAATGAAAAACTAGCAAAACCAGATCATTGATTTTAGCCGTGCTACTTGTGAGTGTTTCCCTATGTTCAAATACAAATTTTAATCCTCAACAGCCATGGGTCCACAAGATACAACGGTTATAGATATAATTAAATACAGTTTCTCCAATTTTTTCACATTTAGAAAAATGGACCCTTACGTGATCTCATTTTTTGAGCACAAGATTCAAACTTGATACTCAAATAGAAGACGCAATACACCCGTAAATAGGCACCACGAGATGCATCTCTCTTTATCCATAAATAAGGTAGTCGAGATAGAAAAATTACCCAAAGAATATCGTCCATGCTCTCACTCTTCCTGTAATTATGGCAACACAAAAATCTCCATGGCGAGCGAGTGGTAGAATCCTATCATATCCACCTTAAGACGGGAAAATAGCAGGGTAGAATATTAATACACGGAAAAAAGAAAAAAAAAAAAAAACCCCATAATTACATCCTTTCTTCCTACTATTATATCCATTTTTCCTGCATGTGAAAATTCTAATGCCAAAGTTTGAATGGTTTCAAGACCATCCAACTCTACGTATCGAATATGGAAGGCGGATGGAGGCTTAGAACCAATGAAAACACATCCTGCTTAATAATGGACACAGGCACACAGCCATAATGAACCATCCTATAAGAGAAAGCTCGAAAACATCGACCGAGCAAAGATGCGCTCGATGATTAAATCAAGTAACCTGCAGATTGACTTACCAAAACAAATGATCGTAAATTGTCGGAGGATCGATCTCAGAGATCGTTTTGCATAGATAGAAAGGTACAGCAAGCAGAAGCGTTTCACAAACGGTTAATAATAAACTAGTTCCGCAGATGGAAATCACTTTGCTCCCATGCATACTGTGTCAACTAATTGTCGCCTGAAATAATTAGATTAAGCTATATTCTTAACAAATGGCAGCACATGATTGACGACGTGGGTGTACAGACACAATAAAGACCACACACGATGCCAGGAAAAGGGTTTCGGGATTGCTTGCTAATTACCTTCTAATTTCTATAGATCATGAAGTATACAAGTGCGAAAACTGATTTACATTCTTGATCAACAGAACCAGGACCACAAGCTACAAAAACATCAATCAGCGCAAGTATTTGTAATTCCACAGACTGTACTAGAGTTCGCCTCTAATTCCATGGACTTGGTTGCCGGGCATCTTTGAAAACAGATGTGCCACCAGAAGCTGCGGGAGAAGGTGAGGATGCAATATAGTTTGTTCCTGATATGGAAACAGAAGGAAGATTCACAGGGTGACCTTGGAAGCCAGGGGGAGCAAATCGTGATGGGCTTGGACTACCAGCAGCTACTAAATTTGCTCGTGATGGGAGTGGAACCTGCACATGGAGGTTTTGATTGCACCATCAAATCCCAGGCTTTGCAGACAAAATAACCAAAGACGTTCTTTGCCTATTTATTTATTAATAGAACCTCATCAAAGTACATTCAATTCACAAAAGGTTAATCAAGAATCAAGGTAAATATTCCAAGCAAACATTTGGATCCATTCTTTAGTTCAAGTCAAGTTGAATATCGTACGCTACCGGAAATTTAGCAAGGTTCATGTCTGGATATAATTGATTCAGAAGGTCTGAAGATGCCAATTTTGATTTAGCTAACCTTCAGCTGGCCACTTAAAAATAGAAAGCAGTACACGGAGATATCAATTAGACACTTGGACACTAGTAAAATCCCTAGTGATTTTGAAGTCCCGGTTGCCCTTCTTTAGGCAGTGACAGGAAATACCTCCTGTTCTTAATAGACATCTCAATGGCTCACATTCTCATGCAAAACAGTAAGGGGCCCTTGATCCATAACTAGCACTGTCATGGGGTATATGTGTGGCCAAAAATGTAGTAAAGAATGTGCCAGTCTCTTTTCCAATAAATGCATGGCCAAGGGTAGAAATTACTAGACATGGACGTTATTTACAGAGACAGTAAAAAGTTCCAGACCCATTAAAAACAAAATTGATTAGACCCTGATACATACATATATTGCATGTATCACAGTCCCCACAAGAACAAGTATATTGTTGCTTTAAATGAATTACTACCATGACCACTATGCATGGCTAGTTATACAGCCTTGGAAAAAATCAAATCATAGTATCTTTCCTATCACTTCATGGAGAAAGCAAGAATAGTTAAAACAATTTTCTATGAAACAGAACCCAGATTCAGGTGAAAATTGGGGGGCGTTGTCCAATTTATCCACTAGCCTCCTTAATCTTCTCAACTTCTTTTGCATTCAAGCAGATATGTAGACATGTATAGTGTACTTAGATGTATTGCAAACCTTAATTTTTCAATGGACAACAAAAGTAAGTCAGATGAGCAAACCAAAGGCATTCAAATTTAAAATTGGCATGGCTATTCATACCACATAGCGTGGTGATGAGGCAGGCCTTCTAAGAGGGGACTCAGATGGTGATGTGCTGCTCATCCGAGCAAAAGGCCGAGAACTCAGATTGTGGTTGGAGGCATCATCTGCTTCCCCCCCTTCCACATCACCTCCTGGGTTGGCATCCGAGCCTAGTCTAGGAGTAGTATGCCTTGTCATTGAGCCAGAGTCATTTGTTACATCCACTTGGAGAGGAACAGGTGGCCTATTAGCCATTCCTTGCATGGTAGTACGTCTCTTCAATTCCTCTTCTACGTTCAATATCTGCTAAGCACCAAATACAGATTCTCCACCGATCAGTAACCAACCCAATGAAAACAAGCTTCAACTTGCCTACACAGTGAGGGGAAATCCATAACAGAAGATTAGAAACAGATCTTCCACATCAAGATAATCACAACTCTCACCTGCTTCAAAACTTGCACAAGATTGTGTTTCTTCTCGTTCAAAATGTGTAACTTTTCCTCGACTTCCTTTTTCCTTTTCTCTTTCTCACTTGGAACAACATCCACCTTTTCCATTAGTTAGCAAATGAAAGGAATTATGTCAACTAAGCTAATGGAGATAACAACACAATCACTTTAGATCAGGTATAATTATCAAAAATTTAGAAAATACCCACTATCTGGGGTCAAAAACACAAAATTGAAAAGAAACAACTCCCCATTTAACAAAATTGACCTGCATTGTTCTCTTGAATGCTGGTAACGTAATTCAAACAATCATAACGTGATATGCACAGCAAAACCTTATGTGTTTTTTCAACAAGTTAGCAACTCAAACCAGTAAGACTTTCAGGTTCCAGTAAGCTGCAATCTCACAAATGGAATTGCATTGCAGATTTCACATGACAAGGACTCAATCTCAACCTAATTTGAAACATAAACAGAATCCAGACCCAACACAACACATCTACCTCGAACATGACACGATTTGGCACTGACAGTAATCGTATCAGTAACTTATTCAATCCATTTTTATATATCTATGACAGGATACGTCACCCCATTACCTTCTAGAATGCGAAGCTAACCTACCAATCAAGGTATTGCTAAAATTTCAAGCAATTTTATAAAAGATATATAAAATTACAACGTGAAGGTCTGCACACACGCAGTGGCATACCTATCTATACTTTGAAAACCTAAAACATAAGAATAATCGTAATTCTATCGATACTACTAGATTACCTTAACCGAACCAACACAACAACGAAAATGAACGGAAGCACAGTGTTCGACAATTGAAATCATCACGTATACCTCAGACTTAACATTCACAGGCAATTCTTGCTTTTCGGCCAGTTTATCCCCCGCATCTCCGCTGCCATGGTCACAAACACCACCAGCACTTTCTGGTCCACCAGCTTTTGCATCCGCCGATATATTAGCAACATCCACTGATTTATCCAACAAACCACCCTCACCGCCACCACTATCCCGTGCACCGGCTTTCTCCCCCGTCGACAAATTAACATCCATAGATCTATCTACTAAATTACCACCGCCATTACCAACATCGCCACTATTTGACCCTCCCTGATCTTTATCCGATTCCGACACCTCAACAGACGCATCGACTTTCAAAATTGAGCCTCCTTCATCATTATTTTCTACATCTCCTTTCTTCGATTCAGGCTCAACAGGAGATGCTTCGTTCTTATCCGCATTGGTAATATCATTATTACCTCTATCTTCACCGTCAGGGTTAGGGTTAGGGCTAGGGCTAGGGTTTGAGGAAGTTGCGGGGGCACTGCGGGAGAGGGCTTTAGAGCGACGGTTAAGAAGGAATTTGAAGTCCTTAAGAGAGATTCTCTGACGTGGCATAAGCCATTGCCTAGGCACGTCCGGAACTCGGTGGAGATTTCCTCTGTAAAGAGAGATTGCTACCATGCTAGGGATTGGACTCGAGTCACTGCTTGGTTTGCTCGATGAAGTTGATATTGAGAAGCTGAGAGTGAGTGCCGGGCTATTTCCCGGCCAGAATTTCCGGTTGCGGACGTTGGCTGAGTCACCGGGCGGGAAGGTTTTGGCTCGTGTGGTTAGGATGGGCTGAAATAATGGAGAATGTTTATTCCAAAATCAACACGGTTGTCTAAATAATCCTGTGTAAAAAGGAACGTACTAATACAAAAAGAAAGGAAAAAGAATTGAAGGAAAAAAATAATTAAAAAATATCCCTATTTACTTTTCCTTATTTGATTTACATAAAAATAAAAATAAATAGAAGGTAATAAAACAATAACTTTATTTTTTGATAAAAAACATTAACCTTATTAAGTTACAATTTCTCTTATCTCTATCTATAACCAACATTTTTATTAATTAAGGATATCTTGTAACTTTTCAATTTAGATGAAATAATTTACCCTACATAAGCAAGTTTCATTTTAAACATGAAGGCAACTAAAAATATATTATTGCTTCATGAAATTCTTTATAGTTGCTATAGGAAAAAATGAAAGAAAGGTTAGATAAATATCATGCTCGGTTTTAAGAAAACTTTTAACTCTATTGAATACTTTTAGATAAATCTCTTAAACAATTAGAAGGCTTAGCATATTGTGATGTGTGATTTGATCAAAATTCTAATTTTATAGATTCGAAATAAAAAACTGCCATCCCATTCAATTGAATCGAGGTACCCCAGATCTGACATGTTTCTCATAAAGGAATAAGATGAAACTTAGAATTATAGGTGTATAAAATATTCTGAAATAAAAGGAAGGGAGATTGGTCTATAGTCGATTCAGTAACAAATAAATAGGACTTTTTAGTTATATCTCATGAAAAAAAAAAAATTTCTTATTTTTTAGAAGGAAATGCTATTTTTTTTCTGTTCAAGTAAGCAAATATGTCATAATTGTTGAAGTCTATCCATTGCATATAGGCCTTAAGTACATCGTAGTATAACCGTTAGGGTGATATCTAGACCTTAAAGATCGAATGGAAGGATAGATAGATAAGTAAATCCCTTAGGAATTACAACTTCATTATTCAAAGGGAAGTAGATTACTTAAGAAGTTTGCATTTCATTTATGTAAGAATTTAGAATTGAATAAAGAATTAAAAAGAAATTGAAAAAAAAAAAAGAATGAATCAATAAAATGGTGTTTGGTCTTTATTGCTAACTTGAGTAAAGAGTAGATCTTTGTTTGGGGTTTTTCTAGAATTTGAAAGCAAAAACTTCTTTTTATTCGGTGTAACTACTTGAGCCAAATGAAAGGAAACTTTCACATTCGATTTTGATGAAGGGAGATCCTATAGGATCCTATCCTAATTTTTCTTTTACTAGGCTTGTAGCTAAAAGACCTACTTTCTGACGATTATAAGGGTTATTCGAATATGAAATCCAATCCTAAAAATACAACATCCTACCTTTTTTTACTACTCGAGGCTTCAATACATTTTGAAATTAGGAAATTTCTATCGGAGTGGGTGCTATCCAAGAACAATTAGACAATTTAGATTTGCGAATTATTGTAGATTATTCATTGGTAGAATGGAAGGAGTTAAGGGAAGAAAGACCGATAGGTAATGAATGGGAAGATCACAAAATTGGAAGAAGAAAGGATTTTTCAGTTAAACACATTAAATTAGCTAAGCATTTTATTTAAACAAATATAGAACAAGAATAGATGGTTTTATGTCTACTACTAGTTCTTCCTCTCGAACTACAACCCATCATTCAGATAGATGGAGGTAAGTTAATGAGCTCGGATATTAATGAACTCTATAAAAGAGTTATCTATCGGAAAAATACCCTTATTGATCTCTTAACATCAAGTAGATCTACATCGAGGGAATTAGTAATGTGTCAAGAGAAATTGGTGCGAGAGGTTGTGGATACACTTCTTGATAATAGAACCCGCAGACAACCGATGAGGGATGGTCATAATAAGGTTTATAAGTTGTTTGTCAATGTAATTAAAGGCAAAAAGAGAAGGTTTCATGAGACTTTACTTGGCAAATAGGTTGATTATTTGGGTCGTTTGTCATTATTATAAGACCCTCACTTCCATTACATTGATGTGGATTGCCTCGGGAAATAGCAATAGAGCTTTTCCAAACATTTTTAATTCATAGGCTAATTAGACAATATCTTGCTTCAAACATAAGAGCTATTAAGAGTAAAATTTGAGAAAAAGAGCCGATTGTATGGGAATAGTGCAAGAAGTTATGTAGGGACATCCTGTATTGCTGAATAGAGCGCCTACTCTACATAGATTAAGCATATAGGCATTCTAACCCATTTTAGTGGAAGGACGTGCTTTTGTTTACATCAATTAGTTTGTAAGGGATTCAATGTAGACTTTGTTGAGGATCAAATGGCTGTTCATGTACCTTTGTCTTTGGAGGCTCAAGCAAAGGCTCGTTTACTTATGTTTTCTCATATGAATCTTCCATCTCCAACTATTAAGGATCCTATTTCCATACCAACCTAAGATATGCTAGTTAGTTTATATGTATTAATGAGTGGGAATCGCTGAGGTATTTATACGAATGGGTGTAATCCATGTAATCAAAGAAACTATCAAAATGAAAGAATTTATGACAATAACTATAAGTATAGGAAAAAAATTAAAGAACCTTTTTTTTTTTTGTAATTCCTCTAATGCAATTAGGCTTATCAACAGAAAAGAATCGATTTAGATAGTCCTTTGCAGCTCTAGTGGCAATTCGATCAATGTGTTATTGCTTCAAGAGAAGTCCCCATCAAGGTTCATTATGAATCTTTAGGTACCTATCATGAGATTTATGAGTATTATTTGATAGTAAGAAGTGTAAAAAAATAAATTCTTTTTATATACATTTAAACAATTGTTGATCATATTTCTTTTTTTCGAGAAATCAAAGAAGCTATAAAAGGGTTTTGTCTAGCCTACTCATATGCTATCGGGCCATATAATATATAAGTTAAGTAATTATATGGCATTGGTGTAAGGTCCAATCTCTCTAATTTAACTGAGACCATAATTCTTAGATTTCTATGTGAATTAAAATCGAGAAAAGGAAGTTTCCTAATCACTGACTCAACTCATTATCGAATTCCACTAAGTAGAAAATGGAGGTACTTATGGCAAAATGAGTCAATCTAGTCTTTCACAATAAAGTAATAGATAGAACTGTCATTAAAAGACTTATTAACAGATTAATAGATCGCTTTGAAATGGTATATACATCACACATTTTGGATTAAGTAAAGACTCTGGGTTTCCAAAAAGCCATTGCTATATCCATTTCATTAGGGATTGATGATCTTTTAACAATACCTTCTAAGAGATGGTTAGTATAAGATGTTGAACAACAAAGTTTGATTTTAGAAAAACACTATCATTATGGGAATGTATATGCAATCAAAAAATTATGCCAATCCATTAAGGTATGGTATGCTTTAAGTGAATATTTACAACAAGAAATAAATCTTAATTTTAGGATGACCAGCCCTTTTAATCCAGTCCATACATTTTCTAAGTACTATAAAGTCTTGACTTTCCTTAACGGTAGATAAATTGATCATGAATTGCAAATCTTCTTCCTCTTTGGAAATAATTGTTAATTAGAAAGCTAACCTCACTTTTTATCTAGAGTAAGAGAATAAGGTGGATTAACCCCTTTTCCCTTACCCCTTTATGTATTGAATTCCTAAGTAGATTTATTGTTAAGGAGGTGGTAAGAGGAAATAGGAAACCTTTTAAACTTAAGACTTTAGAATCAACTTTTCTCTTATGACTTTCACCGATGTTAATATATTATGTGCAAAAGTAAATAAGGAAAATGTTGGAGTCATTCTAAGAACTCTTGGCCTCTTTTCCTTTTTATCTAGACTAAAAATCAATAAGCAAGAGTTGGGAATCTTTTGCTCCAAAAATCTTCTTGAAAGCAAAAGAGAAGAGCTATCATTTTTTGTTAGGCATTAAGGTCGTTTCATCCTTTAGTTGATATTTAGGTTGCCCTCTTAATAAAGGGTTTTTGTTTTTTTGGCCTCCTCTTAATAAAAGGTTGACACTAAGTATTAGTTAACTAAATTTTATTATTGAAAAAGCTTAGAAGAAATTAATATAAGACAAAAAAATTTAAGTATGGCGGGAAGACTAGTCTTAGCAAAAACAACAGTTAGGCTTTGCTAGCTTATTTTATGCAAATGGGTAATCTTACAGCAAAGCTTCTTTTTAAGCTAACACACTTTATTGATAATTTTTTTTGGAATAGTAGCTTAGAATGGAAAAAGACCCATTGAATTAGTTGTGAAAAGATCTCAAAACCAAAAGAGTTAGGAGACCTTGCTCTCTTGAATCTGAGTGTAGGAGTTAGGCTTACTCTTCTAAGAAATTTTTTGAACTAAAATTGGAAAAGTTTGTTGGTTCAACTAGTTAAGGCAAAATATAGAAAGAAGTTTCAGCAAAATAGTATGCGTCTCTCACTTTCACTACAAAAAATGTGTATGAAAACAAGGATTTGATTCATAATTCACCTTATGTAATTCTTGGCAATGGACGGAACACAAGTTTTTAGTCTAATTTATGGGGAAGAGCCAAAGCAATTAGAGGTTTAATCCAAGGACCTGTGAGCAAAAATGCTAAAAAGTTAACTATTCATGACTTTTGTGTTGAACCTATGTTCATTGATTGATTTTGATGAGAACGAAACAAAAGTGAATGATTAAACTAAGTTTCATTTGATTATATTAAGTTAATTGAATAAGATCAACAAATTTGTTTAATAATTAAATACATTAATTAACTCTATAAGATATTTAATCTTTTGAGTGTTGATTAAATGATCTTGAAGTTAGATGCAAAGTGTAGTTGTTTGTTGTGTGTTAAAAGTATTTTTAGGTGATATTTGGCTTACCAGCATGACGGCTCAAGAATGAACCAGACTGACGATATAAAGCTCTGGATAACAAAAGGAAGAACTCCCTCATCATGAAGAGTTGGCATACCAGTTCACTTGTCAGTGTTCATGTTAGTAGTGCAATTTATTACCGACTTACTGGTAAGGGTAAGGTACCGGCATGCCAGTAAGTCTGATCCAAGTAGCCGTTGAAGCATTTAATGTGCAATAACGGAAAGAATTCAATGAGTTGATATAAATGCTCAACAACTTAACCAAAGGGAATTAAGATCTGATATTCTACTGCAAAAAAAAAAAAAAAAACATTCCTTTGCATTCTTTAGCCTCATTACTTACAAATTGTCTTTTATACTCCTTACTTGCAATCAAACAAAAGAAATTTAGTGTGTAATCTTAAGTGTTTATATACTTTGTAATCTTAAGTGAAAGAAGAGGACTACATTAGAGACTGTTGTGTGAAATTGTGATTGTGTAGAAGCTTGTGTAAACTCTTGGAGCGTTGTGTTGAGAAATTAATAAAGTAGTGTGAAGTCCTCGATTGGAGGCATTATGAATCCATAAAGATTAGGGAGCAATCCAAACTCCACGTTATATTCAGACTTAAATTTCTCTATCTCTATCTTTATCTCCTTTATTTTCTGTACTTAGTATTGTTTATTGCTATTTTAATTACTCTTATTGCATTTAATTGGATACATCAAAAAAGAATTGCATATTGTCCTAGAACTTAATTTACCACCATCTCCCCCCCCCCCCCTCTTAAGTTTAGCCTAGTGTTATTTATTTTAGACATGCAAGACTAAATGGAATGAGGATAAAATCAAATTTTGTATTTTAGAGCTATTATTGCAAAAACTTAGGCTAATTTTGCTTGATAGGTATTTTATTGATTAAACAGTAATGAATCATCATATGTGTTTTGATCCTTCAATTAAAGATATTCATAATGCCATCTTGTAAGCTCCATGTATTAATGAGACAAATAGGACATGAATTTGGAATTCAATCTTTCCCCTTAAGATCAAATTATTTTTTTGAAGAATACATTATTCCCCTTTCCATAATGCAATAAAACACAAGAATAAAAGAGTTTTTCTTAATGGAGCATGTCTAAGATGTAGTGCACCTAATGAAACAATCCAACATATTATGAAAGATTGTAAGGAATTTTCTTATTGCAAGAAAATTGTAAACATAGACTACTGAGAATTATTATGAAGATAAGTTCATTTAAAGTGGATCAAGATAAATTGCTTGATTAATAAAAAAGATATCTCTAGTAATCATCAACTTGACTAGTTTTTTTTAAGAGTTATGTTATAGAAGCTTTGGATATCTAAGAACCATAAGCTCCATAACCTACATAAGTCCTCGTGAGATTTTCTTCACAACATAAAAGCAATAGAATTTGAACTTTAGGCATATTATAAGAAAGGGAAGCTCATATATAGCATTGATCACATAAATCTAACTTAGGATCCTCCTAAACCTGACTTAGTTTGGATCAATACTAACTTTCAGTAGTCAATGTCATCTTAGAATTCTTGTCTATAAAGATTTTGATCAAGTAAGTCTTTAAAGGCATGTAAGTGGATTTGTAAAACAAATACTAGTGAGTAAACAGTAGTAGGTTATTTAGCAGGATCACTTCGATGCTTAAATTAGATGGTATAGGAAAATAATTTAGTAGAGTAATAGTAAGGAATAAAGTGTGTATAAATGTCTTATCGATGGGAGTTACCTTGTATTTATAGTGAAGGACGACAAGATATAAGAGGAAAGTTAATAATCATGAAGGGAAAGTATGTCACGATATAATGGGAAAATATATCTCTCATTAATATGAATCCCAAGATCCGTAAAGGTGAGGTGGAGGTAGCTAGTTTTCCATTTTAGAGGTTGTTCCTTTTGCTGGTAAGCTTCTATCCCTAGCTAAGCACTCTAAATAAGTCTACCGACCTTTTAAAGGCCAAACATACTCCTTAGATAAGTGGTATGGGCTCTACCTATTGGGTCCAGGCTAGGAGCAGCTTGGCTTGCCAAGGAAAGCTTGGTCAAGAACTTTAATGGCATGGGCTGAGCTTAAAGCAAGTTGGTCAAAGGCTAGAATAAGTTGACTTGTAGCCTAAACAAGTCAATTTAGGCTCAAAGGGCTCATGTTTTAGGTATCTTATCAATAATTAAGTTGTTGGAAGAGGAGTTTTAAGAGATAATTGTGGATGGACCTTTAGTTTTGCAAGAAAACTCCGTCATCTTGATACCTTATTTATTGGATTATGGGCTATATATTAGGGTTCTCTTATTTTTTAAATAAGAGTTTCTTATTTGTTAAAAATTTGTGTTGATTTAACGGTATCGTTTTACTTGCTTTAAGATGACTGTAATCATAAACTCCCTTATCATAGTGTTTTAATGGTTTGTGAGGGAAAACTCTCTTACCAATACTAATGGAAGCTTGAAGCTATGCTACAAGAAGCAAATACAATAGCAGATACCTTAGTTGGATGGATTTAGAAAGACAATGACTGGGTTGCTCAATTTTTCTCTCCACTTTACTTTTACTTATGCTTATCAAATGAAGATATGTTATCCTATGGACTATGTCATGTCTCGAAAAGGTAAAGTCATAACATTTCCGCCGTGTGAATCATCTTAAGATAGAAACTGTCCTTACAGTTACTATTTTAGACCTAGTTCACACAAGACGTATGTAAGCCCTAAAGTTAAGCCAAGTGACCGTAGGATCAAACTTAGTATACAAAGTTTAGGGTGATCGGATCCTTAACCTAAATTATAAACTATAGATAGAAATATTAGTAAAAATGACCCATAAACTTGAATTTAAGAAAATAAGTAATAAAATAAGATACTATAAAATTTTCAAATTTTAAGTATGATATTTGTTAATTATCGAAAAGGCAAAAAGTGTAATCTAATAACTAATAAATTACTAGAGATAAATTATATGTATACTAAAAATCATAGAATTACCTAAGTAATAATTAGGAATGTTCACATGTACCCCACATGTATTTATATGTAGATAAAAATACGTAAAATTACTTAA
This sequence comes from Lumnitzera littorea, assembly GCA_024138015.1. NCBI lineage: Eukaryota > Viridiplantae > Streptophyta > Magnoliopsida > Myrtales > Combretaceae > Lumnitzera > Lumnitzera littorea. The sequence continues at coordinate 108,562,228 of JAMXBB010000004.1, read as the reverse complement.
ATTAGCTAGAAACTTATCAAATAATTAAAGAAAATTATTAAATAATTAAGAAAAAATTAGAAAAAAAAATCAGAGGAATAAGGAATGACTTGGATTTGATCGTGGCAGGTCAGGAATTGAAGAAAAAAAATTAACCAATAAAAAACAAATAACACAAAAGGTAAAATTGAACAAATTTGAGCAATATCTTATTCAATTGTTCAATTAAATGCATAATAATTACTATAAAACTCTATAAATAGCAAGAAAAAATTACAAAACCCTATAAATAGCAAGAAAAAATTACAAAACTCATTTAAACAGTTAAAGGTTAGAAAAAGATTGAGAGCACCGAAATTTAGAGAAAAAAATTAAGGTTTAAAAAATTTTTAAGCAAATTTGTGCAATAGGAGCTTGCAAACCAAACCCATACACCACCATCACCTGGAATCGAACCACTACTATTACCCGACTCTAAGCCCACCGCATAGACCGGTTGACATACCTTAACTAGTGTTGGAGGCCCAAAAGTTATCGAACTAGGTAAGTCTTACATCTGCTCTGATTTTGTATAATTTCTTAAAATTATTTATTTTTCCCAGAAAATTATAAAATTTATTATTCTGAGATTTTATTGTATGTAGATTTAGGGGAAAATAGCGATTAAGTTTAATCACGTCTGTAGATATAGGGTTCTTAAGAAATTAAGCAAAACCAAATATAATTAGAACTAAAAATAAATAAGTTTAGGAGTGTAGTTTGGAGCTCAAATTTTTTCTTTAGAATGCTTAAGTGATATAGAACAGTGCTATAAAGCTTTTTTTTTAAATTTAATTTTTGAAATTTTTAAGTAATTTTTTAGCCCTAAAGTGATGGAAAAATTAGGTAATTTTAGGTTAATTAGGTGATTAAGTGATTAATTACTAATTTAAATGGTAATTAGATGTTTAAGGATGTTAATCTCTAATGTGGAAACCTAATCCTAGTCTTTGGAGTGTTAACTGTAATTAATATAAGAATTATGTAGTAATTGTAGGAAATTAGGAATATGTAGAATTGGAAATTTAATAAATATGAAAAATTAGGTTTATTTGGATAATATAATAATAAAAATCAGTACATAATAAATCTAAAACAAAATTAATTTTAGGTAATTGTATAAAAAATGTAAGATTTTCTCACATCGAGAGTAAATCCAATACCCCAATTAGAATTAGAGTATAGCGAATAGTTTAGAACACTAAATTAAAACCCAATGTGATATTAGAATACTTAAGCTTAATGTGATTAATTTCACATTAGGATTTGAGCATATTTAGGATTCCTTGTAGTTAGAGACAATGTAGAATCAAAACTGGAATCTAATTTAGAAACCGAATCCTGAAATAAGGTAGAATGAATCATTAGTAAATAATAAGTATACATGGAGAAATGAGTTAAATTATAACTTAGAATATGAATCATCAAAGTATAAGTACTAAAAAGACGTATTTATATTATAGGATACCTAGAGATGAACCGACTTGCCATTAAGTAATTGGGCGATTGAGAATTTCAAGTAAATTAGGTTATTACTTATTATATTAGAGTACTATTTTATAATGCTCAGAAACTTAGGATTATATATGATTGTGATTGTAAGCAGATTATGCATGTGTGTTGAGTATCTAATTTCGTGTTGAAATTTATGTTATGATTGATTATGCATTATGACTGGATTGGTGTAAAATTGTCTTAACACTATAAATGGAATTTAATTTTATTCAACTCTAATGCCCTAAATTGTTATGCATTGCAACGCTTTAGGGGATCATTAGGATTCTTCAACCAAACACCAACACCTTTAATAAAAATAGCGCTAGATAGCACATTGGTCTTTTCCTCATCCTTAATCGAACTAAGTGACAGGAGAGGAGGTCACGGTAATAATGAGGGCATTGGTTTAAAGGATAGTCTTAGGAGGAGCAATGTCTCCATTGCATAAACCCAGATTTGATTGTAAGCTGATGCATAACATGAAAACTCCTTAACCCGGATTAGAGCGGGTGAAATTTCTCTGATTTCGTAACAAACCAAACTACGTTGTGTGATGACACTTGCTTATTGCATTGCATGAAAATAATTGCTTAACAGTCTTGTTTGTGTTTGTATACATTTATGAGTCTCCAATTCAACTTACTGAGCTATAGTTGCTCATACCTGTATAAATCATTTTGCAGGTCCTGATTTTTTAATACTTCGAGTATTATACTGCCCTACAACTATCTAGAGGTTTGTTCTTTTGAAGCCTGGAGTGTGAGGATCAATTCGCCTAATAGTGGATGTATCGCTAGAGTCTCCTTAATAGCTTAAGAATGAAAGACTGACAGTTGTTATGTAAATTAATGGACTGTTATGTTAATGTAGAATTTTTTGAGAAGTTCTATGGAATGTACATGTAATTATGTATATTAACCTAAAAATTTTGATAATTACTGTAACTTTAGCTAAACATTTAATTAAACTGTTTACTTTAAAGTGAGAAGTCATCGACGCTTTATGTAGATCATGTCTATGGTAGATACTGTGAAGCTAGTTACCATCAAAGAATGATTTACACGGTGGGACTGTTGTGACTTTATGACTTTGGGGCATAATAGCGTACTCGACTTTACCCCTTTGAAGCATCCAATTTGATACGTGTTCAATATAAATGTTTGATATAAACTTGTAGAGTAATCTTATGAAATAATTTGTAATAATAAACTTATCATTTAACCTTATAAAAAAAGTTATAGTAAATCCCATAGGTACTTGTCATTTTATATACAGACCAAAATATTAAAAACTATTAAGCCTTTTGTGGAATCTTATATAGTTTTCCTCAAAAGATAAAAAGTTAATATTAAGGGTAATAACAGACCATTTCTTGTTGTATCTTGCTCTCTGTCTCAATTTACTAGGGTTCTAATGTTAAGGAGGCACTTATAAGCCATTTGGAACCTGCAAAACAAACTATAGGGGAATAAGCGATAACTTACTCAATAAGTAGGGGTGGAGATGAAAGTATGCATTCAGCACATTACAACTGGGGTTTTCAATCAAGATAGTTAGATGCAATGTATGTACAAGCAAATGCCATTGTACAGCTTTATTCGGTCCGTCATAAGATCAGAGAAATTTCACTTACTCTAATCCGAGTTGAGGAGATTAACATCACACATTTACGAATCGAAACAAAACCGGGGCTTGTGCAATGGAGAATACCCTCTTCCTATGACCACCTTCGAACCACGGCCCCTAACCTTACTGTAACCTTGCTGCAACCTCCTTTCCTATCACTTAATTCGACTAAGGATAGGGAAAGAACTATTTCAGCTATCCTTATCAAAGGGAATCCGTGTTTGGCCCAAGAATTCTATTCGTTACCTCTAGTGGGTTACAATACATATCAAATTAAATATTAAGCTAAGTTTGAGTTAGTTCATCTTTTTAAGGTGATCAACTAAACTCAAACAATTCAATAATAATATTCACAAAACAATCGTATTATGGAGCTTAACTCCCATCATAGCAAATCAAAACCTAACCACAAGCATTGTATACGCACAAACAGCTAATTATATTCACAAGCCAATACATATCAAAGTCTCCAGATATTTTAAAATAATATCCCAAAATGTGGTAAAGTATTGATCCCACTTACTTGTCATGGCGCTCACTTTGGAAAACTCGTGCTGTCAACAGTCTAATCATTAGGAGGTCCTATATATACCAAACCTAAATTTAATTTTCGTAATAGTTATGAAAACATTAGGATCTTATATAAAGCAGCTATACATATATATATAAAGTATATTATCATTTTTTTTATTATATAATAATATATAGTTTCATTATATAGATCGAGTTAAGCTATTAAGTATTAATAATATACGCAATTATACTATTATGTGTAATATATCATTTTGATTGTATCAAAACGTGATTTAAATGACTAAAAATACGTTTTGATTATGATAGAGTTATAATAGTACGTAAATCAATAATATTGTAGAGATATATAATATATTACCTAGATTGATCCGATTTTAGTAAAAATAGTGTTATTAGGCTTATACAGACTTAACGATACGTATTACAAGTCTTAATTTTTAGAGATGATTTTTAACAGGTAATTTGAGTTTTTAACATAGTTATACGTATCTAATCAAATATTATCATACTATATGTAATTTATGTTATTAAACCATATTTTAACTAATTTGTCAATATAACCTATAATATAGGTATTATCTACTCTAATACCTCTATAATGTATCCCGGTTATTAAAATATCATGAAATATATTAAAAAATATAATTTTTATCCAATCTGAACAGTATACAAATAGATAGTTTTTATTCACCTATTTATCACATTTTAACCTATTATTACTAGAATTGGGTATTGGTTTGTTATTTAAGTTATTTTATTACGTAAATTTATAATAAATAACTTGGGTTACTAAATAATTCCTCAAAAATTTCTATAGACTTCTAAAAATATGTGGAATTTAGCTAATACTTGGTTTCAAGTTTTCGATTTATCTCTTATATATTCGTATTTACGATTTTACCCTTGAATTATCCTAAATTACCTAATTAATATTCTTTTTGCACCAAATTGATTTTAACCTGTCCCAAAATTATTATTATTCACTGGAAATCAATACATATTCATTTCATCATTTAATTTCATAATTTCCTATTTATTTCACAATTTCAGCCTATTTTCGAGTTATTTTTAGGCCGAAAAATACAATAAATATTAAAAATATCAAATAAAAAATCGGGTTACATAAAAATTATCTATATATCATAAGTGTCTTACACAAAAATTTTGAGCTAGAAACTATATCATTTAGTATATTTATTTTAAATTTCAAATTTTGGATGGATAATACATTTGTTAAGGAAGTACATTAAATATTCCTAATTTTGTTAAAATAAATTTATGAAATGAAAGTACATCTAAAATAACCTATAAATTAATTTTTCTATATTTTTCATAATTAATTTAATAATTTTTTTAAAATAAAGAAAAATAGGGTAGAAGCTCAAAACTTGAGTTCATCGGAGCTTTGTTTTGAGTTCATCGAAGCTTTGGCTATCGTTGGCCGAAGAGAGGTTGTCGATTGGCCTAGTCGGTGGTAGCTCTACTAGGTGGCATCAGGGCTCCATGTCAAGTCATCAAAGGGTCAGGGAACTAGCTAGGCTTAGTCCTTACTCTATTTTTTCCTATTTTTTGTAAAATTTTCCAAATTTTTCTTAGGTTTTTTTGGTTTCCAAAATATTGATTCTAAGTCTAAGGATCCTATTTATAGAGTTTAGGTCAGTTGAATTTTTTTCTTAATTATTAAGTAATTTATTTTAATATTTTTCTCGAAAAATGCATAGTAAGAGGTGTCAATTTTTTATAAATTTGCTTTTGATGCAACTGCTTATTCTTTTTAAGCTACTCAACATTTAATAAAATCATATTTCAGATCATTTTTTATTTTTTTTTATAATTTTTAGATAATATTTTAGGGTATTTTATATTAATATTTAATGATTTTTGTTAATATATGGGTATATATCCTATATATATCATATATGTAATGAGTAATTATATACGTATAATCATGTTTCTGGCATATTTTTTATTTTTAAGATGCTTTTTCTTTATTTAATTTTGCGATTCTATCATTTATTATGCATAATTATATTATTTTAGGTTAATTTACAAGTATATTTATTATATATACCTGGTATACCCATAAAAATACATGTATACTCATATAGTATATTATGCTATATTATTTTCTTTTATTGCCTAATTATCTTATTTCTAAGTCCTCTTTGCATTCCGAGTTTAGTTTTAGGGGTTTCAAGCAATTTTAGACTATATTAAGTAATCATATTTTTAGGGGAAATTTTGGGATTTTAGGTAATTATTTTCAAAATCTAACTTCACCAAATTACTTCAACTAACTTTTTTATCTTAGTCGTAAAATTTAGGTTTAATTGAATAACTTGTTCCGAAAACCCTAAATTTAGGTACAGTTGCCTTAAACTTGACTTAAGGGTCTCATATGGGGCAAATTCTCCCTATTTTGATTATATTCTTAATATTTTATTATATTTTTTACTTCCACGTATACGAGATTTCCTCAATTAGGGTTATCGTGTTTTTCGTAAGCTTTTAGCCTACTCGATTTACTTTCCCAAATGCCCTAAATCAATTATCGATCATAATTACACAAGGACATGGTTTTATCGTAATACTCAGATGTTCATGTTTGGATTACTGATTTATAGGTTATTACAGACTATATAAGGAGAAGAAATCTCCTTAAACCATTAATGGAGCTTATAGCTCCTCTACTAATCAATCTTCCTCCGGTACTGTTGATGGAGTTAATTGCTCCAATGCTAATAGACTATGTGTTAGTAGATCTTGTAGGTTGTAACATATCAAGAGAAGAGGTGAATTGATATCTTTTGCAAAAATGAAACTTTTTCGATTTTTAAAACAACTCCCTTCTTAATAACTTAAATGGCATGACAAGTAGTTGAAGATTGATTGTTTAACTTTAAGTACAACACAAGTAATAAAATACAAAACTAAATAGAGTAGAGAGAAAGAATATCAAGCAATCAATTTATAGAGCTTCGGCCTTTTGCATATTACTCTCTTCCAACTCTACTGCTAAGGACTCGATCTTCTTTATCGGTGTCATTTCACCAGTCTAATCTTTTTACTAAACAAAAATCAATAAGAGGTTACAAAGATATCCAGTCGCTTCTGTGTCCTATCTCATTAGCTCTTTCTAAGCTAAATACAAGACTAAAAAAACTCCCTAACCTCACACTTACTCAATTACACTATCAATAATGTTTACAAAGAAAATGAGACAATATAATCAAATAAGTCTTTACAACATTCGCATAAATGCAATAACAATAAAATGAGAAAACTGTTTTCGCTCAGTTTCTCGCTAAGTTTTTAACAGTCTGCACCAGAGGATTTTTGAAATTCAACTCTAATCTTCAGTATACTCCTTTGTATCTTGTACAGCTTCATCATTAGATTGAATAAACTTTGGTGTAATAGTTAGAAACGGCTAGTTCCATATTTTTCTCTAAGGAATCTTTATCTAAATGCATATAACTTTGTTGTTGGACAAATATCCCATGAAAATAGGAATTCAAACATTTGAAATTTTTTAAATCAAAGCTTGATGTCTTTTGACTATTGTAACTCGTTAATTCTAATCTACAAGTTTCAAGAATCTGTTGAGATTCAAAATTTGAAAGCAAAATATCTTGCAATATAGATAAGCTTGAATAAATTTGAACATATATTACTGAATCAAATATGAATTCAACACCCTTTAGTTTTTTGAAGATACTGAACTAGTAGATCAAGACCTTCCTTATCATAAGGCTATACTTAAATATTAAACCATATCTTCCTTTAGGAAAAAAAATGTGTATCTTCATACAATTAAAAAGAATATCTCCTAAGATTTGCATGAGTATACCAATTGTACAACAATGCTCATAACTAATACTTTGAATGTTGAGGTATAAAAAAATCCGATTCATCCTTATCTATCATGGTACAATTAGGAAGTTAAATGTAATGCCTTATCCGTTAAAAATTTGCAGCTCAAATCTTTTTTAATTTAAAATGACAATCTTCCTTATCTAATCTTATCTCCAACAAAATATCCTAGAGTTCTTAAATTATTGTTAACAAAATAAGTTACAACGTTATCTCAAAAAAATTACAAAAATTTGCACTAAACTTTGAAAATTTCAAGCATAATTTTATTCAATGAATCCTCATAACAAATCTAAATTTTATCTAAACTTGATATATAATACTAGTGCAGCCAAGCCTTTTATGTTTAATGTCCTTAATGTTTTTAAAACTTGATCAACCTTGCTAAGAATATTAGAATACCTTCTTTTCAAAATATATTAATCAAATCTTAATCAAACATTCCACAAATCTGATTCTTAAGTGTACTTAAATTAATCCAACTTAAAATCCCCATAGACTAAATCCAACTTTAGTGGAACAAAATTGAACAAATTACCTAAATATATCCAATAAAGTGAAGTTAGGCCTTTTACAAAATTTTCTAACTTAACTTATACAGATAATTTAGAAAATAACTTAGGAACAGCTGCTGATCTCAATACTGTATATAGTTTGTATTGTATTGTTCTATTCTTTTGCTGATACACTTTCTGACACACATTCTGACATATATTCTAACTAATATAATTCTAAACTTAATTTTCTTCCTTAAATTGATTTCATTCTAAAATTGACTTGTACACTTGTTGTTCTTGTTAAATACATTTTAACATTTTTCCACTATGGTTTTTTTAGAATTAATCACTATTATATCATAATATATCTACACACTTCATAAACATATTAGTAATAATTCAACATATATTTTGTTATCATCAAAATCAACTTAGGAGACTTAACTAATCTGTAGGCTCTAATTCTTGTCTTAATAAGAATTAGCTTCATGTTTGTACATATTTTGTTTAATATATAATATGATCTTAATTAGCTAAAAAAAAAACTTTGTTAATCTTTTACTTTAATTTTCTTCAAATTTGAAGAGAAAAGGAAAGGATGCTTAGGTGTAAATATTTTAACTCTTCTTTACTCTTTTTTATTCCATTTTCATCTTCTATTAAATTAGCTAACCATAAATTTCAATTTCTACCAATTTCCTTTAATATATATGAACGAAAGCCCAAATTAAGGTCTAGAAAACACAAATTCTCTACAAAGCTAAGTGGTTAGATATGCATGAAATCATCTGTCTATAATATTAAAGTTAAAAGACACCACTTTGGTATCTTTAATACTTTTTGTTTTTTTTTTTTCATTTGTAATTTTACAATAACACTATTTTATCAAATTTACTTTTTTCTTTAAAAGCATCTATAAGATGTAAATGAACTTTTTGGAGTGGTATAAATCGACATTTTAGACAATCTTAACTTATATGTCTATCTTATCCTTATCTTATAATATTAAAGTGGTTGGAAACCCATTTGGTGTCTTAACTAATTATACCATTCAATATTAATTTCACTACATTAATGAATACATAAAAGTTCCTTTTTTACTCTCCTACTCCCAATACTTCCAATAATTACTTCATCAGTCCATATTCCACCAATTGCACTATACTAACTTATTCAAGATCTAACTGTCATCTCAAATAGTTATTTTCATATAGCTACATATATTGCAATCGCATGTTGTTAAGTATTATTTTTTTTTTATCACTCACTTAATTCATTTGATACATCAATAAGTATATTTTTTAGTGTAGGTCTTGATTTAAGTAACTAAGAGGAGAGGAGTGAATTGGTTGCTTTATAAAAATTTAAACTTTTTGCAATCTTAAATTGAAGTTGGCATTTGATTAGTTAAGTTAAATTGAAGTTGCCCTTTGATTAGTTAAGCAAGTATGGCATGAAACAATAGTTAGTAAGCAAATATAATGTGCACATAATAAAGAGAGAAAAGAAAGAAGATTAAGCAAAGGAATTATAATGCTTTAGCTTTATGTCTACTACACTTTTCTAACTGTACTGTTGGGACCTAGTACTTCACATTGGTGTCATTCCACTGTCTACTTAAATCAAATCAAATTAGTGTGAGAGATTATAGTTACTAAATACTCTACCTTTTCTCCTTAACCTACCTTTGGCTAAATATAGAATTATCGAGATACAAACTTATAATCCTCTCTACTATCATGTTTCTTAGTATTCAAATATATGAAAAACACATTGAGGAAATAATACAAATCATCATCTAAGTATAAGCACAAAAAAAGAAATGTAAGTATGAAAGCGGCATGTGTAGATGTATCCTTAGAGAAAGCCTTTAAATACTATATTATGAAGATATGAAAAAGTTTTGATGTAGATATTTTTCTTATATTTTGTTATCCCTAAGTTTTTTTAGTTGCTCTTGTGTATATGGCCTTTTCTTATAACAATTAGATAATAAGATGAGATAATCTTAGATAATTTTCGCAAATCTTGTCTCATTTGTTGAATGAAAATATACTTCTTACTTTTTTGTAAAAAATCTTCTAGCTTAGCTGGCTTTAATTTTTGAATTTGAACTAATAATAATCAACTTGGAGCTTCTAGAAACTTATCTAATATATTTCTTGATATTTTGCATGAGAAACTCTGATCTTATGACTAATATAGCCATTACTATCCTTAAAGAAAATATCTTGGCATCTTGAAACTTTTGGATAAAAAATGAATGAATATGGTCTTCAATCTTCTCTTTGTTCTTAATCTTGTAATTAGCTTATATTCAATTTACAAGAACTTTTATCTTGAAATACTCTAATATATATCCACGTCAAATTTGAATTTGAAATTCAAGATATTTGCTAATCTTTTATGATTAGGTATAATTAAAGTGAATATTCATCCTTTTCCAATATCCTTAGCTCCCCTGAATATCAACTATGACTTATCTTCATGACCTAATTTCATCTACACTTCATCGCACTATAAATCATTTGAACAATTTATCGCAATAATCAACTAACCTATAAACATCCAGTTGAATGGAAATAATTATGAAGATTCTGCTAAAACTTAATTTGAATAGTATTTAAAATGTATTCCTTAAATTAATCGTTGTTGATATTTGTCCTACTTAAGTGAAATGCATTGCACGTATTGCCTAAATACACTAGGGGGGGGGGGGGGGGTTAGACCTTCAAAAATTATTGGGGAAATTGCATAAAAGCTTCTTAAACTTTCACTTAGGTGCGGTTTGTCCCCTTAAACTTTTAAAGTATGGTTTGCAATTTTTAAATTTTTATAAATGGGCAAAACAACTCTCTAGGTTGATAATAACTTTTTAAACTTTGATTTTAATGTATAAACACCCTCTAAATATCCATAATTTAGGAGGTATTTACACATCAAAATCGAAGTTTATGGGGTGTTTACATACCAAAATTAAAGTTTAAAAGGGTTATGTAGGTTATTTGCTAATTTATGAAAGTTTAAAGACAAAAAACCATACTTTAAAAGTTCGGGAGAGACAAACCACACTAAGGTTAAAGTTTATGAGGCTTTTTTACATTTTCCCCAAAATTATTTTGTCTAACTTATTTTTGAAGCTGTCAAAATTCTACAAATGTTTGTTTGTTCTAGGCTTATACTCTAAGCTTTATTCAATATACTATTCTTCTATCCCTTAACAAATCCTCTAAGCTTATACACATGCATCACTATTTTAATCTCTGAAATATCTTCTAAGCTCTTGTCATTCTTTTTTATTTCTCATACATTTCTTTTACACAAACATTCTCATATTTACTTACTATAAACATCCACACTCAATCAATTCCATTAGAAAACATAATACCTTTTATTATAATCAAAACAGTTGTAGAGAACCTAATACTTAGAAACTAATTGTTTATTTGCATATTGATATTGCTAAAAGAAAAAAAGGGATTGCAGGAATCAACTACCGATGCATATAGTTATTTATTGTTAAGTACATTATATATAAAGCACGTAGAAATAAACTGGTGTTTCTTTTTTTTCTTTTTGATCATTGATTCTCTCCAAAGTATATTGTAGACAAAGATGTTTGAGAAAAGGATAAAACCATAAAATCTGTTATAATGATTTGTGCAGAAATAACGTTGATTTCTTGGAATATAGAGGTTTCTTACTTGCTATTTGGAATGATAATGTTGGAAAATCTATTATGAAGATTCATACAAGGACAATATCGAAAAACCAATTGCATTGATTTATAAAATAAATATCTTTTCAAATGTTTTGTTTTTTCTTTTGTATATTTTCGCTTTTTATGCTTATTTCTTTTTCTTAACTAACTTTTATAAGGATTTTGAACAAGAAATAGATTTATCTTGTGTGAAGATGAAACGAGATATGGATTTAGTTTAGTTGTTGGAAACTACAAACATAAAAAGATTGATGTAGTAGTTTATAGATGTAGTTTTAACCCTTTTCTTTTCAAATTTTAATTAAAATTCTTTCATACATTTGCACATTTATATGTCATTTTAACTTTTAGTTTGGTTTTTACTTTTATATGTAATTGAACAAATTTATGTTATGAAGATGAAATGGGAAGATAAATTTAGATCAGGTAATTTAATTTTTTTTCTTTTCCTAACAACGTAACATTGAATTAAAATAAGTACAATTTCATCTCTTTGATTGGGATAAATTTATCTTACATATCTATATAGATTTCAACTATTAGAAGTTAAAATGGATCTAGATTAGGTAATTTAATTTTTTTTTTATCAATGTAATATTGACTAAAAATAAGTACAATTTTGTCTCTCTATTTAAGATAATTTGATCATACATATCTATATACATTTTAACTATTAGAAGTTATTACATAAGAGTTAGAAAGAATATATGATAGAAGATCGAAATTAAATAAAGTTAATGTATGATGTAATGAATGGAATGCGTTTAAACTAATGGAAGAGTTTTACGTTCCTTTTGAGATTCAAGTTTCAAATGTGAAAATAATATCGTAATAAAAAAATAATTTTTTAAAAATCAAATCTTGATTTACGTTATATCATAAATTATTCAATGCATAATTATACATACTTATTAGACTTATCTTGATTTAACAAAGTTTTCTCTTATTAAAAAAATAAAAAAATATGCATATTTAACATATTTCAAGGACCGTGAAATAATGCATATAGCATACATATAAAAAAATTTCATGTTTTATAACTACATGCATTTCAACATTTGTAAAAGTGTAAAGGTAGATAATAGATATTAATATGCAATCAAATTTTGTTAGAAATCTTATACATTTATTTTATATTTTATGATAAGAATAAAAGGATATGATATGATATGATAAATGCATATGAGAGAAAAAGTCAAATATATACATTTTCAATTTCTCTTACTTTTTTTTCTTAATAATTACACAATCTCTTATGGTGGTAGGGCTTCATCTTGACTAATATCTTGCTCTTCATCCTCTAGTATGTATGCTTGAAGAGAATGTTCATGGAGTTGCCAATGTCTACCATAATCTTGAGGACTTTGAAAGTTACAATTCTTACCCTAATTACAAGGGCATCTTGGTGAGGAGTGTCTACCCTTCTAGGTCTTCGTCGGAGAAGGAGATTGAGATGTCAATTTCTACCCCTTCTCCTTGACAACCAGCACTTCAATTAAGGCATTATTTAGCTACTGGTGCTCAGCTGGCTCCCTAGTTATGGCTCTCCAATAACTATGTTGATGACACCGTTGGGGGCTTAGTCATTGCGACGATCCTCATTCTACTCTACTCGATCGCCTTTAGTTTGTCGCTTTTGTGGTGCCCTATCTTCATCATCACTAGAATGATCATCATTCCTCCGTTGGACTACGTACTTGTTGAAGTAGCCCCGCTGAATAGCATATTCAATTCATTCTTCAACTAAAAGCATTCTTCTATGGTCGTCGTGGAAGTAACAGTACTTGTTCGAGTTCCGTTAATTGGGGTTCCCCCTTATCTTAGGGGGCTTCTATAGCAAACCTCTGTTTCACACCTTGGTGAAGACTTGGGTGATATGTTGGCTCAAAGGCGTATGATTTGTGTAAATGGGAGGGAGAAGTGGGTTCTGCTCAGCTCGATGCTTCTTACTGCTCGAGCCCTCACCCTCAGCTTTCCTTAGTGCTCTAGTACCAAGGCAATCTTTGATGAACAATTTTTCCTTGTCCTTCTTTCCACTTAACTTTTCTTGGTTGGCATTATGTTTAACACGAATGTTATCTTCCTAGTCCATGTACTTTTGGGCCTTAGTCTAGAATTCGGTTAAAGTCTTCAGCTTGCTCCTCGCAACTAAACGAAAAAAAAGTCCCCTGAAGGTCTAATGTCGAGCTATACAGCATGTACTGCTGCACTCTCATCCAACTAAGAGATCTCGACTATGGCATCATTCAACCAGGCTACATATTCTCACAAAATCTCTCATTCGCTCTACCTAATCAGGTACAAGGATGAAGTGTCCTTAAACGAGGGCTTGCTAGCCTTGAAGTCGAGACTAAACTTATGAGCCAACTTGTCAAACGAGCCTATAGAGTTCTCAGGTAGGTGGTTAAACTACGTCCAAGCTGCTTTTCTTAAAGTGCCTAGGAAAGCCTTACACATAATAGCATCCTTATGATCATAGAGGTTCATGAGAGTGCAGAAGTGGAGAAGGTGACCATTAAGATCACCAGTACCGTCATATTGGTCTAGAGTAGGAAGTTTGCTGTTTGAAGGCAAAACTTCATCATGGACACCCCCGATGAAAGGGGTTTTATTGCTAGCGACTAGCCTAATATCATCAGTTGCCTTGCTCCCCTACTGCTTAGAGAGCCTCCTTATAATAATGCAGAGCTCATTCAGGTTGGTATTGTTTGCCAACTAAGCTCGGCGCATTATAGAGTGTACTAGTACTCCATGGGAGTCACTTATCTACTCATTACTAGTAGAGGTGTTATCACGCCCCGAAACGGCAAAGTCATAACAGCCCTACCATATAAACCATTCTAAGATAGAAGTTGGCCTTACAACCACTATTCTAGACCTGATCTACACAAGGCGTCCTTGACTAACTCGCTTTGAAGTAAACAGTTTATAATTTAAATCAATCATTTAAATAAGAAAGTGAGAAATAATATATATACACTAAACTTTAGTTATTATAATTAACGTTTACAATATTTCTCCGTAATATATTTCCTAGATATTACATTATTCAGAAATGAAAAATTCTAAAATAAAAGCTTAGACCTTAAAAATATATGTTTATTCTTTAAATGTTTTTCTTCACTCCCCAAGATCCAGCAGTTGCTAGCTTCAGAGTAGTTATACGCCACTTCTTAACCAACACCTGCATGACGTCTATAGAGATGTGAGCAACTACAGCTCAATAAGTTAGGATGGAGGACTTAAAACTATACCATAAACACAACAAGGTTATCAACCAACTTATTAGGTACAATGCATGTTCAAGCAAATGCCATCGTATGATGTTGTTCGGTCAGTCGTGAGATGAGAGAAATTGCGCCCGCTCTAATTCGGGTTGAGGAGTTGCCGTTAATGTAACAGCTCACGACCAAACCCAGGCTTGTGCAATGGAGACACTGCTGCTCCTGCGACTACCTTCGAATCATTGACTTTACCCTCGTCGCGATCTCCTCTCCTGTCACTTAGTTTGACCAAGGATGAAGAAGGGACTCTTATATAATCTTGCGCTATCCCTTTCAAAAAGGTCAGTATTTGGCCGAAGAATCTTAGGTTTCCCTTAATGGGTTGCCATGCAGGTTCGATTATGATTACAAGTCGTATATTTGATTAGGTCCAGTTTAGGGTGATCAATCATTTCATACAAATCACACAATATAAGCTAGAACAACAAACAGAATCATAGCATCACTCATAATCAAGTACATGCACACAACAGACTATCTAATAAGCACAACTAAGCATAATCTTAACCTTCCAAAATACAGCATCGTATTAATCTCAACTTACCTCAAGTGAGTGAGTAAAGAGTCGACTCTTTGCTCACTCACTTGAGGTATGACTTGTTCAGGTCATCATCGATCGTTCCTATAACACAAACGTGGTTTCAGTTTTTCATTTAACTATTATAGGTTCGTTTTATCCCATAACACTTATTGTTATGTTTTGTTTAGGGTTTAATATACCTAATTATCTAGGTCTTAAGTCTTTTACAATTATTCTAGGTTTGGGTTCGGTTTCCGCATTGATTTCTAAATTAGATTTTATTTCGATTTCTAAGTACTGTTTTATACCCGAACCCTAAAAATTCATTTCAACTCATAATGTGAAATTAATCACATTACTTCCAGATATTCTAAATATCATCATTACCCCTAGTCAATATTTTATTTCACCCGGTACACTTAAATCCTTATTAGTGTACCGAATTTACTCCTGATGTAAGAAATTTTTACATTTTTTATATAATTACATAAATTTAAGTTTTCTATCAGTTTTATTATATATCCCTATTATTTATATAATATCAATTTTTATCCTAATATTTTTTATTTATTATATTTTCAATAATTACATATTATGTATTATCACCTATTATATATATAATATACGTCTAATATTTCTATCACTCTAATTACCATCTCCCAACATCAATTATCATTTCAAAGTGTCTAAATTCATCCTAAATCAGATTTTATACCTAATTTATAAAATTTACTATTTTTCCCTGTTACTTATTTATTACATAATTAACCTAATAATTATATCTAACACCCTAAATGCTACAAGTATCATACTTCATCATATTTTAACATCCTAAAACATATAATTATTCTCTAAATCAGTAATTAACCATTTAATTACTTAATTAATATTAAATTACCCATTTTATGCCTCATTTTAAGGCCTAAAAATTATCTAAAATTTTTGAAAATTAATTTTTGAAAACGGGCTTCATAGCACTGTTCTATATCATCTAAGTAATCTGCATAAAAATTTTGGATTCAAAACTACACTCCTAAGGTAATTTATTTCTGAACCGAAACATGTTAGGTTTTGCATTATTTCATTAATAATAATATATCACGAGACATATTTTCATCAAAATGATATTTTTCCTAAAACATAAATACAAAAATATTCTAGAATAACAAAATTCATAATTTTCTAAGAATACTTACTATTTTTATAAAATTACACAAAATCGAGTTGGAAATCGAACTCACTGGTCTGGGTGGCTCCGGCCACTGCCGGTCGCTGTAGCCTTGTCGGTTGGTCTAAGCACTGCCACCATCATGTGGTGGTGGTGGCCGTCCACTCTCAACTGCTCGTCTGGTGTTAGTTCCCTTTTATGGCCCTAATTGTATAGTTTTTCTTATTTTTTTTCCTAACCCTAATTTTTCTCTCAATTTCACCTCTCCCTATTTTTCTCACTCTCCAAACTGACCAAATGAGCTTCTGAAATTTTCTTACTATTTATAGAGCTTTAGGGAAATTATTGTGCATTAATTTGATTAGACAACTACCTTATCTGTTTTTTTTTCCACTTTCTATTTATTGCATTTTAATTGGTTGATTTTGTTTCTTTAATTCCAGATTGTCACACCTCATTTCTGGATTTTTCCTCGTTTTTCATGATTTTTCCTTAATTAATTATGAATTTTCTTTAATTATTTAGTATTATTTTAGCATATTTCGCGTATTTTAAGTAATTATACGTATTTCTACCTATATGTAAATTCATATATAGTATAAATAAATATTCCAAAATATTATTTAGGTCATTTTATGATTTTTAGTATATATATAATTTATCTCTAGCGATTCGTTAATTATCGAAATGCATTTTACGCATTTTCGACAAATAACGAGTTATATACTTAAAATTTGGAATTTTTATATTCTTTTATTTTATTACTTATTTTCTTAAATTCGAACTTACGGGATCATTTTTACTAATATTTCTGGCTTTACTTATAATTTATGTTTGATCGGATCTTTCAACCAATCAAAACCTTGAGTAACTAGTTGTGGGGCTTACAAGTATGGTCGCGGTCACAGGTAGCCGTAGACCACGCTTGCTATTCCTGTATTGGGGGATCAAGTAGCTGATGCCTGAAATTATGTTACTATTCTTGGTTGTTATGCCTAGTACGGGCATCAAAGGCCTTAAGCAAGTGAATTTGCATGTTGTGCCTTTCAGCTTCTTTAAGATGAGCGTAGAGCATCCTATTGTGGGCAGTAAACTCCTCAAGTAGCCACTCCATACGTTCCAAGTGCTTTTTGAGCGTCTCCTTAGTTGGGGACTGGTTCTTGATGAGTTGATTATTTACCAACTGGTTGTTCTCAAGTTTGTTAATGTAAGGCATGATGATAAACGAGGGTAGTATGTATTTAGGTAAGAAGTAAGGTCTATTTCCTACAGGTGGTGCTAAAATGTTGTCTTTGAGGTTTGGTCGGTAGAGATTAGAAGTTGTTTGGACTTTGCATGGTGATGAGAGCTTACAAAATAGTAAATGGTCAGGGGTATTGAAGTGTTGTTCCGTATGGCCATTTCAATACTTAAGTAAGCAAAATGTATAGAAAGGGATAGCAAGTACGTTAGATAGCAGAGTATAACTCAAGTATGCAAAGTATTAAGTAGTTTACGTTAAACCTAGGGTTCATTATTTGATTTTGATGAGAACAAAACAAAAAGTGTATATCTAAACATGTTGTTTTTTAAGAGAATAAAAACAAGTGAATGATTAAAATAAGTATTATTTGATTATTTTGAGATAATTGAATAAGTTTAATTAGCTTACTTAATGATTAAATATATCAATTATCTCTACAAAAAATTTAATCTTTTGAAGTGGTGATTAAATGATCTTAAAGTTATATTGCAAAGAGTATTTGTTTGTTGTGTGTTAAAAATTTTCAGGAACTATTTGGCCTATCGGGTTGATGACTCAAGAAAGAACCAGGCTGACGGTATAAAACCTTGAAAAACATAAAGAAAAGCTCATTGACCTAAAAGAACCGGCTTGCCGATGGTTCGAGTACCGGCAGATTCAACTAACTATTGAAGCATTGAATGCATTGTAATGGAAAGAAATGAATAGGATAATATGAATGCTCAACAACCTGACCAAGGACAGAAAAAAAAAAAATTAGTCTTTTGCTGCAATATTTTAATATTCTCTTGTATTCTTGTTGTCTATAATTCTCATTATCTCTTATACCATAAATTGCTAATATTTAGAGAGATTTGAAGTGTAGTACTTGTGAGCTTTTAGTTGCAAGTATTGACAGTTAAACTATTACACCAATAATTCTTAAGATTGAGTTTTTGTTTTGTGAGTTGAGATTGAGTTTTGTGTTGAGAGTTGTGAGTGTGAAACCTGTGTAATTAAGTTTGTGTTTGTGTTTGTGTTTGTGTAGCTTTTAGAGCTTGGATTGAGAAATCAATAAAATGGTGTGAAGTCCTCGGTTGGAGACATTGTGTGTTCGTGAAGACTAGGAGGCGGTTCGAACTCCACGATATATTCGAGCTTAATCTTCTTTATCCCTATCTCTTTTAATTTCCGTACTTATTATTGTTCTATTGTTGTTTTGATTACTCTTATTATTGCATTTAGTTGTTTATATCGGAAAAGAATTGCAATTTGTCCTTAAACTTAATTCACCTTCCCTCTTCTCTTGAGTTTAGCCTAGTTTTCTTCAGTTTACTATTGGGTGGTAATTTGATATTTATAAAGGAGTGAAGTTGATAGTTTGAGGCCTGTTAGTGAGTAGATGTTACGTTCGCAAGTTGTAGGCAATGGAGTTATAGGGTTCGATGTAAGCTGCAATTATAGGAGGCAATTGGTTAACCTAGTTGTCTAGCCTTATCCATAAAGTCATAAACATTGTCAACCGTTGTAGTTGGACAGGCCAAACAGTAAGCTTGGGCTGATGTTGGATGCAAAGGTAAGGAGACAAAATTCAAAGGAGAATAGTCTAAGCCATGAGTCTGATCAAGTTGTTATAAGCCTAAGAGGTTCAGATCCTAAAGGCCTTATCAACAATACGTAAAAAGAAAGAATAAGCTTTGTTCTTTTTTTTTCAATTAAATATTCAATAAATTATATATAATGAGTCCTTTGTTCTTAAAACCTTATATTATTCAAATAATTTTTCTATGTTTTCCTTTTTATAATACATAAAAGTATTAGATTAAATTTATATTTTTTTTGTTTTCAAAAGATATAATCATTACTTAAACTCTTATAATCGTATTATGCATGCCGTACTTTTTAATTGGAGTCGTGAAATTTCCCCATATCTTTGAAGACAAGCTATAAACACATCCAATCTCAAAAGGAAAGTGTTATGCAATCCCAAGGGAAAATTACATGTTTACTATGAAAAATAAAATAAAAATTACGCAAATACCAATCACATTAAATTAATTATATAAATATCGTAACAAAATAGCATTAAAATTTGTATTAATATTACATTTATTAAATGCAACATACATTATAAATTAATGTATGTTGCATTTAATAAACACAACATAAGCATGTACAAAACTAAAAAAGCAAAGCGTTTCTCTCATATTCAAAACCTTAACCTCACAAATATCCAAATAAACCTTAACCACTAAGCCATGTTATTTACTTTATTATGTATAGGAAAATTGCATTTATTAAATACGATTTAGTAATGGTACTGTATTTATAAATTATGATGTTACATTTTTAAGAAGTGATTTAACATTAGTAATTAAATAATTAATTTTATCTTATTTATATTTATATAATTTTTTAAAAAAGAATAGTATATATATATATTACACCCGCAGTACAAATGATGAATATCATATTTTGCTCAGCCATGTGTCCCTTTATGGGATTGCAAACTATAAAATAATCACTCTTTTAATTTTTCGTGTCATCTTTCGTTAAAACTATCGGCTTCCTATCAAAACTCGTCTCAAAATATTTATATATATCTTCCCATTGTCACGATCACATTCCCCCGGCACTTGCCCCATATTTATATAAATGCATCTACTCGCGCCAGACCAACACAACACAGCATATTCTGCTTGACGGAACGCGCACAATCACCTTGCGGATGAAGAACATAAACGAACAAAACTCGAAGCTTTTAAAACCCCAATTCCACTTCTCTCAACTCACTTTTCCCTCCTCACCTTCTATGTCGTATTCGGACGTCTTTTGCAAAAACTGCAAGAACCCGACCGTGGTGGTCGTCGATTATGTCGCTGGAGACACGATTTGCTCTGAACGTGGACTAGAGCTCGAAGCCTATATCATCGATAAGGCCCCCGAGTGGAGAACCAGAAACATCGCGATCGAGTTCAACGATAACGATCCCGTTCGAGTCGGTACCGTTGAATCCCTTACTAAAGGACGGTGGATTATCGACGGTGATTACGAAGACAAATGGAATCTCCAGCGAGCTCTTGAACTCTTCATTGGTCGCGAATCCTGATCGCAGCTTGATTCAGGCGTTTGAGTCTATAGTTACAATGTCCGATAATGATCCTATTCGTGTCGGTGGACCGTCGAATCGGTTACGAACGGATGGTGGATTATCGACGGTGATTACGGAGACGAATGGATTATCCAGCGAGTTCTTGAACCTTTCGTTGGGGGAATGGCAAGGACGTGGCGCGAATCCTCATCGCAACTTGATTCAGGCGTTCAAGTCTATAGTTACAATCTCCGATAAGTGAATGATCAAAAACTCTCTCCGCCTTTTTTCTCTAAACGCATCGTCTTTGGATCTTTTTCTTTTTTTTTTTCTTAAAAAATTGAATTTTTATAATCACAGAGACAGGCCTCGCCGAAAGGATTTGATAGTATTAGTAGTATAGCTAAAATAATAAACATATAAGTATTAATAAAATAAAATTTAAATTATATATATTTATGCAATTGAATTTTTTTTTAATCTCACAAGGCTTAAACAAGGGAATTATATCATATGCAAGGAATACCGGCGAATCAGCCATCATTAACTTATAAATTACACCATTTTGCAAGTGGTGCATCTATGTAAAATGTCAACATGGACCGTAATAGGATAAGATACGCGCTTCCACCTATCCTATTTAAGACTTCTCCATAATTAGTGTGTTTTTTTCAATTTCAACTTCTTTAAGTCGAACCTTGACTCCTTATTATATTACTAAATGTTCCATGAATAGAGATGATGAATTTGAAAAATCCCATAATTTTGGACGTCCTTACCACAATATATAGCAAAATTAGTCATCCAATGTTAACGAACATTGTGAAAAAAATTACCTATGAGATACATAGGATTTGCGAATCGGAGAACGAGATAATATATATTGCAACTGATGCCTATAATCCAAAGAGAAATACAATTTTGTTTCGTTCTAGAGAGGATTTGCAAGAGAAAGAGATAGGTTTAGAATGATAAACAACAGAGAGGGGAAACTAAAAAAGACCTGTATTCCTTATTTCAAAATCGAGCCATAAATCGGGGATTAAAACTGCAGCAATGGATAATTTTTTCTTTTTCGCTCATAGCGACAACGTCTTTATTTAAGAATAAAGGCCAAGATTTAGAAAAAACAAAAAAAAAAAGTGCGTGCAAGTTAAAAAAGAGAATAAATTATTGCATTCAAGAAGAAGATATATACTCGGTATAATCCTTCAGTTTGAGCATTACAACTTACAATATGCACCTTTCCTGCATATTTAATGAGATGCAAGATTGCTACACGATCAAAGAGCACTCTTTGAATGTATTTTCGCGACTTTACCAACGGAATTGCTTTTGCAACACCTGCTTTTTAAAACAAAGCCATATATTTGAACGAAACTTGAAAGTACCTTCTTGAATTTCCACAATGCTAAGGCATCTCTTCAAGGGAAAACAACCCTTTCAAACCTTTTTTCTTTTTCTTTTTATTGTCAAACCCAGATTGACCTTATAATAAAACCCAATTCGGCCAATAAAACCGGTTTTATTGAAAGAGGTGTTTTTCCTTGAAGAATAATTTATATGTCTTAGTTAATTATTTGGGCTGGGTTTGACAATACTGATTTTTGTAACAGTATTTATTTAATTATTTTAGGAACACATATTTTTCATTTAAAAATAAAGAAAAAGAATTATTGCGATACACTATATAATATTTTGACCCATTTTTATGGTATTTCGATAAAAGTGTCTTTTAGAGAAGCTTCTTAAGATGTCAAATGGAAGAACATTTTATGTGTTAGTGTGTAATTAGTATAGAAAAAAAGTGTATTATTCCTTGTATGGGATCTATTGTACTCCAAACATTTTGATGCTTGAGAGCATGTCAATGCACTCACTAACAAAATTATAATTTTAAAGAAAATGTCAAGATACCTTGAGAGTACTTTTTAAGAAATAGTTCGTTTTTTCATGCATTTATGAAATATCCATCTATATTATTAAGTAAATACCTCTTATTTTTTACTCCATAATTATTTACTCTAAAATTCCACTAAATACCCCTAAATAATAAGCATTATCTTTTTTTTTTTTATCATAATGGTTACTTTAGTATTTACAAGAAATTTCTTACTTCACCAACCACGTTATAAGGTATATCTCTCCCTTCATCTCTATCTTAGTTACTCTAATTTATTGGGCAAAACATAAGGACCTCCCTCCCTCTCTTTCCAAAAAAAAAAAAAAAAAAAAAGGTATACTTGTCCTTTCGAAACAAACTATTTTCTAAAAGGGGATCCCAAGCAAAATAATTGACAAATGCGATTTTGCTTCATCACCTCATTTAGCCACGTGGTACGAAGGAAAGAAGAATTACGGAAGAAATCGCGGGTAAATCGAATAAGGAAAATGCGATTGTGAAATTGCATATGGATAATGCGATTCTTAAATCACATGATCTGATTGCGATTTCTTTACATGCCCAATCCAACAGCTTTTCCGGCATCATAAAGCATAGCGAACAACACGCGCAGTTATATTAAATGCTAGGGGACGAGTCAGGATTGAAACGCAGTTTAATAAAGCAATGTCGAAATCCCAATATTAAAATGCGATTTTGTAATCGCAACTCCAACATTCGATTTCTTTAGATAATCCTACCATATGTCCTCATCTGATGAAAAGGCTCTTAAGGAATCGTGTTTCTCAAAATATTTTGCTTGCAACTCCTTTTTACGAAATAATTTGCTCCGAAAAGGTAAATACACCTATTTTCTCCTCATACCATCTCTTTTGCTCTCCCGCACTCCATACAATTACTTCACTTTCTTTTGCAAAAGTATAAATTCTTTCTAGGTATGCTTTTATTCTATTCACAAATAATTTACAAAAAGTAAATATGTTAATATTTGTTGTGTACATGACATATGTATGTATAACATGGCATGTCGTTAATATTTATTGTGCTTTTTTTTTTTTATTTTTTTTTTCTCAAATTAATTTCATGTTTGTGCATTTATTAAAGAATTTGTTTTTCTTTCTACTTTTCAAAGATATTCCTTCTAAGGTACTTTTTACTACAAACATTTGTGATAGATTTACTAGCACCACATGATAAAAACTGAATTGAATAAGTGATCTTGAATATTAATAGCAAACAAATATACGATATGATTATTTGCTTTTATTTTCCAGATATTTAAGGAAAGAAAAAAAAGATGATAAGGGGATGATTGTAAAAGAGACAAAGAAGGTCCTCTCCTCAAACTTTTTCTTTTTTGGTATAATATCATAATTGGTATAATAACTTTACCAATTTTTTAATTTACTACTTCAGTTTTAAAATAATAAATTTAATATCTAATTAAACTTTTCGTCGTTATTTATCACTTTATAGATTCTTCAATCAGTACATGGCCAACATATGTCATAACTTTAGGTGGAGTAGAAGAGAAAAAAAAAAAAAAAATTAAAAGCTGCCATATTCATTTCATAATTTACGTACACACTTTCTTCTTTCTCTCCGACAGGAACGCCGACAACAGATGGAAGAGATAAAAGTGGGACCCACATCCCACCCGAAAGCCCAAAGACGAAGATGAAGACAACAATGAAGAGGACGAACCCGAACCCAAACTTGAAGACGATAACAACAATAAGCACCATCCCAATGACAACAGTTCCAATCCCAAGACTAACCTTAACCCTAAAGAGATAGAGATTTTGTCCAAAGACAAAGTGTGCACTTCTGACTTCTCTCTAGTTTTCAAGCGTATGGTGGATCAGCCCCATTCTTCAGTGTTGGCAGTGGTAAGAGAGGGTCAAAGTGGGATCGTTCTTGGGAATGTGTTGTACGGGCAGCTTGAAGCTCTGTTTGCTATCCCAGCAGATTGTTCCCGTGAAATACAAGTTGTAGTTTTTTCTATTTTCTGTTCCACCTAGACATCCAAGTTGCTGCTGAAGTGTTTATTTCATATGTTATGATACGTACTGGGCATGTGTTGGTTGAAGAGTCCATACATTCTAATGGCATTAAAAAGAGTTAGGCTAGGTATTATAAGTGATAATGAAAAGTTTAATTATGTATTAAATTGATTATTTAGAAATTAAGGTAGTAAATTGAAAATATTAGTAAAATTGGGATACCAATTATAATATTAATCCTTTTTTTTATGTACAAATATTAAGTCCAAAATAAAGAAAATATACTTTTTCATAAAACTGTAAAATGTGTGTTGTGTTTGATGCATATTAGAGGAGTATTATGAAATAAGTTATGGAAAAGGTTATCAAACTAAAAAAGCGGTTACAAACAAAGCACGCAACCTTGATAGTTAAACTTTTGAATGATATTTGATATTATTTTGCGATCTTAATATATCAATTGACACAAATTTATTTGATGTAGTATTGCATTTTTATATGAAATTTAAGCTCTTTAATAACAATCTTTTTTATTTATTATTTATTTTATTTCATAATTATTTGGAAATGATTTCATATTTTGTTATCAATTCGTAAGCACTCCAAGAAAATTGTTACTTGTATAATTATTTTTGATGAATAAGTTTATTTGTTTTATTGCATATTTGGCCTTTGTATTTTCATTTTTGTCAATTATTACTAACTTACAATTTCATCATTTTGTTGCAAATTATCACTATAGGGGCTTAAAACTTATGCAATTCACTACATGTTAGTAGTGATTTTTAGTGTCTAATTATCTCCTCTCACAAGTAAAACAAAATGATATTTTTAATTAATTTATGTTTTATATTTGCTGGCCATAGCATTAATCTTCCCAGTGAGTGAGTATCACATTTATAATATACATATGTTCCACTTTCTATATATCTAATTTTGGAATATATTCAATAAGCCTTAGTTAGTAGATAAAAATGTTAGTTTCGATGTATCAAAGCAAATAATCATATGACAAGTTATAGAATGAGAAGGAATTAAAATTTTTATATTAATATAAAAGAGAAATAGAAGTGTTTTATACGTTTCCTTTTTCATAACTTTTGAATATAATTTGTTATTGGTGATTTTTTTTTTATATATGATGGATGGATAATTTTATAACGACAGACTATCTTTAAAGATTTCCTACTTTAAGTTCAATTACTACTTAATGCGCTCTTAAATTCAAAGTTCTTGGTTATTTAAGTTACCAAGAAATATAATTGGGATGGTGCAAACAAGCTAAAATGCAATTGAAACTAATTTTTTTCTTTTTATTTTTGGGTTAAAGACCTGAAATTAAAATTAAACGTCTTATTTTGGAGGCCTTATGCTACACCCCAAATTTGAGGACATAAGCAGTCTACCATATACTCATATTGTAGTGTGAGTATGTTAAGATTGAAAACAACTAATATCCACAAATCTTTAACATCTACAACAACTCAAAATGAGAATTATAAAACTTTAATTTAATAATAATACTTAATATCTTCAAAATTTAATATAAAAGAAGATTTAGAATATATATAACTAAACAAACATAACCTAAGTAAGATTCTTTCTTTCCATGTAGTAGCATTGGCATCGATCCCAAACTCCAAGGTCATAAATATAACATGTAAGTCCTAAATATAAGTCTTGTAACTGTAAGATTAGGCTTAGTACATAAAATTTAGGGCGGTCAGTTAAAGAATCCGATCAAACCTAAATTATAAATTAAAACTGAAAATATTAGTAAAAGTAACTTCGTAAGTTTGAATTTAAGAAAATAAGTAATAAAATAAGAGAATATAAAATTTTAAAATTTTAAGTATATTACTTATTATTTATCGGAAGTACATAAAATGCATTCTGATAACTAATAAATCGCTAGAAATAAATTATATGTATACTAAAAATCATAGAATGACCTAAATAATATTTAGGAGTATTTCCTTATACTTTATATATATTTACGTGTAGGTAAAAATATGCGAAATTACCTAAAATGCCCGAAAATTGCTAAATAATTAAAGAAAATTATAAAAAAATCAAAGAAAAATTAGAAAAAAAAAATTAGGGAGATAGGGAATGATCCAAATCAAGTCATGGTAGTTAAGGGAAGTAATAAAAAAATTAACCAACTAAATCAAAGCAACAAAAAGGCAAAAAAAAAAAAAAAAAGGAAGAGGATAAGCTAGTCTTATCTAATTAATACATAAAGTTTACTTTATAGCCCTATAAATAGCAAGAAAATTTTAGAAGCCAAGTTGTTTAGTTTGAAACCTCAAAAAATTAGTAAGGGTTGAAAATAAGAAGGAAATTAGGGTTTAGAAACAATTTTCTCAAAACCGTGTAATTAGGGCAATTAAGCTGAACCCACGGATCACCACCACTTGGAATCGAACCACTACCGCCTTACTCTAAACCAAGTGCTTGGATTGGCTGACACACCTTGAACCAGTGTTGGTGGGCAAAAGCTCAAGAACCAGGTGAGTCCCAAATCCCATTCAATTTTGCAAAATTTCTTAAAATTATTAATTCTACCTAGAAAATTTTGAAATTTGTTATTATGATGTTTTATTGTATGTAGATTTAGAGAAAAATAGTAATTAAGTTTAATCACGTTTGTAAATTTAGAGTTCTTAAGAAATTGAACAAAACTAAGTATATTTAGAATTAGAAATAAATAGGCTTAGAAGTATAGTTTGGAGCTCAAAATTTTTTTGTAAACTACTAGAGTAATATGTAAAAGTGCTATGAAGCTATTTTTCTAAAATTAATTTTCGAAAATTTTAAGTAAATTTTTAGCCCTAAAATAATAAGAAAAATATTTTAGATTAATTAAGTAATTAAATGATTAATTATTAATTTAGAGGGTAATTAGATGTTTAAGGGTGTTAAATTTTGGTAAGGTATCATGATCCTAGTATTTAGAGTATTAATTGCAATTAATATGGGAATTATGTAGTAAATGTGAGTAATTTAGTAATATGTGAAATTGGAATTTTAATAAATATGAAATAATAGGTTAAATTGGATAATATAATAATAATATTAGTACATATTAAATCTAATACAAAATTTAATTTTAGGTAATTATACAAAAAAATATAAAATTTTTTTATATCGAGAGTAAATCTAGTACACTAATCAAGATTAGAGTGTGCCGAGTAGGTTAGGATACCGAATTAAGACCTAGTATGATATTAGAATATTTAAGCTTAATGTGATTAATTTCACATTAGGATAGGAACGTATTTTAGAATTACTCGTAGTTGAAATCAATTTAGAACTTAAACTAGAATTTGATTCAAAAACTGAATCTCGAACTAACGTAAAATTAATCGTTAGTAAATAATAGGTATATAAAGAGAATTTAATTAAATCATAACTTAGAATATGTATCGTCAAAGTATAAATACTAGAAAGGCGTATTTATATTATAGGATATACAAAGACGAGCCAACCTGCAATTGAGTGACCGAGCTTTCGAGTTATCGAGCGATCGAGAATTTCAGGTAAGTTGGGTGTAATGCTTCATTGTATTTTAGAGTACTTGGAGACTTAGGTTTATGTATGATTGTGACTGTAAGCAGTTTTATGCATGTGCCTGTGTATTTGATTTTGTGTTGAAATCAGTGTTATGTTTGATAACTGTTGTGATTGTAGTGGTGTGAAATTGTCTGATCACCCTAAACCGAACTTAATCCTAATCGACCTAAATACCCTAAAAAGACATGTATTTCAACCTTTTAGAGGATCATTAGGATTCTCTAACCAAATACCGATACCTTCAAAAAAGATAGTGCTGGATAGCAAATTGGTCTTTTCCTTATCCTTAGCTGAACTAAGTGATAAGAGAGGAGGTCGTGGTGAAGATAAGGGCATTGGTTCGAAGGATAGTCTTAGGAGGAGCAGTGTCTCCATTATACAAACTTGAGTTTGGTTGTGAACTGCTGCATAACATGAAAACTCCTCAACTCAGATTGAAGCAGGTGAAATTACTTTGATTTCGTAACGGACCGGACTACGTTGTGTGATGATACTTGCTTGTTACATTGCATGAAAATAATTACTTGATAATCTTATTTATACTTGTATACATTCATAAGTCTCCAATTCAACTTACTGAACTATAGTTGCTCATACCCACATAGATTCTTTTACAGGTCCTGACTTTTGATTATTATGCTATGTTACAACTATCTAAAGGTTAGTTTTCTTTTGAAGCTCTGAGGAGTGAGAATCAACCGATCTATGATCAAGTTTTATTTTAGGTCTTATTAGTATCTTTAAGATGGAGAACTGATATAGGATATGTAAATTAGTTAGCTGTTATGTTATGATGTAGAATCTCTTAGGAATTCTACAGTAATGTATATGTAATTATATATATTGACTTAAGGTTTTAATAGTTACTGTAAATTTTAGCTAAGTTCTTAAATGAACTATTTACTTTAAAGAGAGGAGTTGTCGATGCCTTATGTAAATCGCATCGATGATAAGTACTGTGAGGTCAGTTCTTATTATAGGTTGGTTTATACAGTGAGACTGTTACAACTCTGCGACTTCAGGGTGTAACATAACATTTGTATTTTTTTTCAATACATGAAAAATAAGGTCTTTAAAGGGATAAGCTAAAAGCCTAATACATGTCTACACAAGCACCTATGCATGAAGATGCATATACAAATCGTATACATTAAGCCTAAGCTAATGCAACAATCACCAATTTATTTTCTTAATTGGTGTACAAACGTGACAGTGTTAGGCATCTTTAGGCTTAGAGTAACTCAATGACTCTAGCACATAGTATATATAAATATATTATAATAACCTAAATTAATACCAAGAATCGTGTTATCTTCAAGGCAATGTAAGATAGCCATAAGCCTCCCAGTCTACACATAAGCATCCATATAAGTTTCCATTACCAATATAAGCCAATTACAACTTCATCCCAGTATGTTAACCCATTCTATGACCTCACCCAAGCAATAACCTACTGTTATGAAGCATTTTACCCATGTTTTGTTTGCGAGTCAGATTTTTTTCATAGGTTTTTAAAGGTTGTTTCTATGACCCTTTTTTATGTATTTTAGGCCTAAACCTTCTTCTAAGCCCTTAAACCTAAGCCTACTCATTTTTTTAATGCCTAAACCTTTCTTTAATCAATTTTTAAACAAATTGTTATCCCTACCATCAAATCTATTTGATTGGTTTGTTAGGCTATAAATCCCATTTTAATGGGCTTTTTTTTATGATTTTATGTCCAACTCTCCCATTAAGGCCTTAAACTATCATTTTAACTTTATTGTCTTAATAATAGTCCTTCATTATTTACTTTGAAACAGTGAGAAAACTTATGGGATTAAACTTGGATCCTAAGTTTGGCACATGCTTTTAAGGTAGTTTTAGGTGGTTTTTGCTCATTCTTATGTTAACACTCCACTAACTACACCTAAATGACTTTATAGAGGAGAAATAAGTGAGATTACTCGCATGAAAATAGAATGAATTTTCTTTAAAGTCTTAGATGAATTTGACCAAGAGGATTGTACATATGAATCTCGCACCTTATTAGTAAAACTTAAAGAATGTTACTAAGTTCTAAAGTTAGTACATCAAGTGCTTTGATAGTGATTTACACTCATTGTTCTCTATAACTTCATCTTATACTTACATAAAGACATTAATAAAGATACATGCTAGATGATGGTTTTCTACTACAAGTTTTCTTAAATTACAAGAAAACATGAGAAATGTAAAATAAATGTTGAAATGAGCTACTACTAAGGTAGAGCTTGGAACTTCTAATTCTCCTTTAGATGCTTTGGTTTTGGGGCTTCTTATTCGCGGTTGATAGTGGCTTGGTGGTGTAGAGAATATGGTGGACATTGATGGTCTTCTCACTCCAAAAATGGTGGTGTTGAGAGTTAGGCGTGAAGCTCAGACATGGTAGGCTTCTTAGGAGCTTTTTGAGAATGTGAAATGAAACGAAAATGGGTGAGGAAGAGAAAAGTATTGCTGGTAAAGGGAAGAAAGGAATGTATTGCCTTTTATTCCCAAGAATTTCCTTATTTGGTATTAAGACAAGGGTATACTTTTTCTTGAAAGCATGGGCAAAAGAGACTAAGCAAAATGGGGAGATTTTCTAGTCAAATGTAGCATGCAAAGGTTATTTCACATGGGAGTCATGTAAGACTTTCCATTTGGTTTCTAATTAATGTGATTGGCATCTAGTGATGTGCCAAAGAGCTAAGTTAGCACAAGGGCTTACCATAGGGAGATAGGTAAGTCCTTCAAAGTATCAAAGAAAGCGTAAATGAGTTAGTTTGGCCTTTCTAATAACTTCGTGAGGCTACTTAGTGGATATGACTTATCGATGAACACCAAATGACTTAGTTTTGACTTGATATGACGTACAAGCAAAGAGTTAGGGTTTACTCTCAACTAATCTTAAGCTACTAGGAATACTAGATAAGAATTTAAGATATGTACTCAGAGATGATTGTCTCGTAAGAACACAAAGAGGAATGTTCATAAAACAGTATGATGATGATAGATAATTCTGATAGTAAATGATAAGGGACTATTTATAGTAAGTCTCTATGGCAATAAGGAAATGCACAAAATTATATAAAAGGGTAATATAAGAATAAAGAAACCAAGTATATTGCAAAGAGGGCAAAAGATAAAAAAAAAAAACATAATATAAATGTTAGAAAAAGCGAAGACAGGTGACAAGCTGTTATTGCATCCATACACTAGGTAGAGAAGTACTGGAGTCAAGCTGTTTGGAGGTAACAACAGGTTGGTAATGGCGAGAAATAGGGAGATCGACTTTCAGGTTCTCGGCACTTGATAGGTTGACAATTGAGTTCTCGACACATGATAGATCAGCATTAAGGTACTTGGTATATGAGTAGGAGGTAGAGTAGATCAAAATTCGTTTGAGTTGAGCATTCAAGGAGTTCATCAAGCCTTCTTGGTATTAAAGCTTACTAGGGTAAAGCTGAGCAAATAGGATCCTTCTTGCTATACCTTACAACCCTTTGAGACCGATTTGGGTAAGAGGTCCAAAAGTTGACATTCCATTAACTCTCCAGGGTTGTTGAAGATTTGCCATTAGTTCTTGGTTAGCTTCTTCTTTAGGAACATAAGGTGTTAAATTAGAGACATTGAAGGTCGATGATACTTTGTACCCTTCTGCCAATTCTAACTCATAAGCATTATCATTGGTTCTTCGTAGAATTTTGAATGGGCCATCTAACCTAGGTAAAAGTTTGTTGATCCTCTTCCTTGGGAACCGCTCACTGCTAAGGTGAACCCAAATAAGGTCTCTTAGATTGTAAACAATTTGCTTTCAAGCTCGGTTCCCTTGCTCTCGCAATTAGGCCACTATCTTCGCCAATTGCTCGGAAACTTTCTTATATAATTTCTAAAATTCCTTAGCAAGTTGAAGGTTGGTATGACTTTCTTCTCTAGGGGTTGGGCTGGTAATCATATCTTATGGCAAACTTGGGTTGATATCATAGACAATCTCGAAAATTAATTTGCCTATCGAGCTATGGGTTTAGCGATTGTAAGTAAACTCGATGATAGGTAGACACAAATCTTACTCATATAGATTCTTTCTAATTGTAGCTCAAAGTAGACTTCCAACTGTTCTGTTCACAACTTCAATCTAACCATCTATTTGAGGATGACAGGAAGTGTTGAACATTAACTTATTGCCAAACTTCTTCCATGGAGTTTGCCAAAATAAACTTGTGAACTTTAGGTCACGATTAGAAACAATACTTTTGGAATCCCACGTAATTGTATGATCTCCTACAAAAAAAGGTTAGCAACATATAAAACATCAGTAGTTTTATGGCAGGGGATGAAGTGGGTCATTTTGTTGAATCAATTGACCCCTACCATGATAGAGTCACGTTTTTGAGGTATTCGGGGTAGGCCGAGTATGAAATCCATGCTTAAATCAATCTAGGACCAATCAAGTATAGGTAGAGATGTATACTCCCTATACAGATCCTTTCTTCCCTTGGCTTGTTTGCACCCCTCAAATCATTTTAGAACCTCGCGCATATCCTTCATCATCCTTGGCCAACAAAATTGCTCTTTTAATAGCTTAGTAGTCCTCTTTTCACCAAAATGGTCTGCTAATCCTCCAACATGGGCTTCTTGAACAAGTAGTTCTCTCACTGAACTGCTCGATATACATACTTGCCTTCCTTTCATAAAAACCCCTTTATTCAAGTAAAATCCATCTACCACTTCTCCATATTTACATTTGACCACTATGGGTCCAAAGTATAGATCCTACTCATATTGTTTTGGAAAAGTACCAAATCCTAGTATTCGTGCTCACAAGGTTGTAATGAGTACATACCAACGTGACAAGGTACTGGCTACAATGTTAGAACTTCCCTTGTTATAGCTGATTACATAGAAGATAGTTTCCAAGAACTCTACCCACTTGGCATGACATCGAAAGAGTTTTTGTTGTCCTTATAAGTGTTTAAGGGATTCATAATTTGTGTAAATGATGAATTACTTAGGTAATAAGTAATGTTGCCAGTTCTGAAGAGCTCGAATGAGAGCATAAAACTCTTTGTCATATGCTGAGTAGTTTAGAGCAACACTACTGAGCTTTTCGTCAAAGTATGCAACAAGTCGGTGCTCCTGCATGAGAACAACACCTATGCTTACTTTGGAGGCGTCACACTCTAATTCAAAAACTCTATCAAAATTTGGCAAGTAAGCATTGGGATAGAAGCCAACTTGGACTTGATTTCTTCAAAACTCTTTTGAGCCTTCTTGTCGAGCTTGGTTTTTCATCTTCTCGGTTCTTTTATAATATCAGGTTTTCTCTAAGCCGACCAGTATTAAACTCTTACCCATTTAATACTAGCCTTTGACTAGGCTTTAAAGAAAACCGTTTTTCAACTTGAAAAGATTTGGAGTCGCCACTCGACTGGAGTCGAGAAAAGGGGTTAAATTATAACCAATTGGGTAGATTGGTTATAACTTGGCTACCGGTCCATCATTTTTTTAAAAAAAAAAAAAAGCTATAAAATGGCTTTTTTTTTTTCTTTTGAAAACCAGAGAAGCTGGATCTGGGGGTTAGGACTTTTAAACCCTTGCGGGTACCATTGATTCTCCAAAATTAACTTTAATCTTAAAAAATCACCCTTTTTATTTTATAAGATAAAACTTAATTTAACTATTATAATTGGACAAATGAAATAATCTAAGCTAAAAAGAGAAAATTTGGTTTTCTTCATTTTTATCGTCGTGTCATGGGTGTCTACTTACTTGCTATTCGAGATCAGACGTATGTAGTTTTTTTTTGTAAAACTTTAGTAGATTGGTTTTGTTTTAATTTGAAAAAACAATCGAGTTTACATTTTATTTAGTTTTGATTTATTGAAGGAAATTCCTAAAATGTCCTAATCGGTTTTTTAATTTTTGAAAACTTTAAAATAGCCCTAATTTAGAAAGAGGTCTATTTATTTTCATTTTATTTTTAGAAAATCAATTTTTCTAAGTGACAAAAAGAAATAATAATCTTTTTATTTACCTATTTATTTTTCTATTTTCATATTTATTTCTTTTTTTTATATTATTTTATCACTTAATTTATTCATCACTTATTACTTATTACTTATTTAATAAAATAAAATAAAACCAAATTACTTTTTTTTCTTCTTTTTTTCTTTTTCCCCTTTTTTTTTTCTTTTCTTCTTCTTCTTCTTTTTCTTCTTTTCTTTATATTATTATTATTTTCTATTACATTTAAATAAAACAAGTAAATGAAATAAAACAACAAATAAAATATATATAAATAAATAAATAAATAAAACTTTGGACGGATTTGGATGCATGGGTTAGACCTAATCGGATCGGACGGGTCAGGTCTACTAGATCCGGGTCGGGCTTTCACAGTAACATGTCACAGAGGTGATTTCGATCGGTTGGAGCTCCAAATTGACTAGGAAATGGGATTTTTGTGATTTTCTAATTAGGTTTAGGGAGGGTAGGTTCGATGCCTTGACATTTGGTGGCGGTTAAGAGGGTTCTCGGAGGTAGTGGTTGGTGTTGGAGCTCGGGTGGCGTTAGAGGGAGTTACTAATCGTGAATAGTCGATTGGGGTAGGGTTTTTGGAGTGTGGGGAGCTCGGCCGTAGGAGTAGTTTGGGCTGAGGGTGACTAAAGGTGGTGGTTTAAGGGGGTTAAGCTTCGGTGGTTAGAGTTTAAGGGTGGTGGTTTGGTTAAGTGGCTAGGGGTTATGGTAGCGGTCGAGGGAGGTCGTGTTCAGGAGCTGATGGCGTGGGAGTCACGGCCGTGGTGTTGGGTTGTGGTAGAGGGCTCGAAAAAGTGAGATTTGAAGAGAGAGAGAATGAGCTAGAGAGAAAAAGAGAATCGCAAGAGAGAAGGAGAGCTTAGGAGTCGATTCTAAAGCTCGGGAATGGTTCTATATCCTCTATGATCACCCCTAATACCCTTTATATACTCAAAATTAACCCAGAAACATAAAAAGTTCAAATTGGAGTTTAATGAGAAAAACCAAATTTCAAGTTTTTTCCAACTTTTTGGAGCTCGGTTTGACTGAGTTAATGTATGAATCTGGACGTGTTCTTGATCGTTATCAACACTAAGCCATGTCTAGTTTGCAATTTCGCCATTGATTCGGTGAAATTGCAATAAGAAAGGACCCAAAAATCATGCTGAAGTGGGTGGTTCGAAGAGGAAAGCACTGGAAATCTGGGGAAAATGAAGGAAGGAGGGGGAAAGAGAAGGGAAGGAAAGGGAAAGAGAGGAAAACCAAGGGAAAAGGAAAGAAGAGGAGGGAAATGTAGGCTGACGTGGCACCATGTCAGCAGTGCTAGCTAACTCCTACATGCCACGTGTCATTCGTGACACGTGGCAGTTGACGTGGCATGCCACGTGCAACATGTCAGCAAGGCTATCAAATAGGAGGATGCCACATATCAGGACACGTAGCACAATCAAATCCTGACATGTGGCAATTCCTGATATGATTGAAAAATAAGAAGAAAAAAAAAAAAGGCCTCCCTGCCTTTGCCTAGTTTCAAACCCAAGACCTCATGCCTAATGTTAGTATTATACCCATATGCTTAACCGTCAGGCCGTTGGCCTATGCCTTTATCTATATGTGCAATTAAATTACATATATAGATTCGGTCAGCCTGGGCTAGATCTAAATCTAAACTCAGGTTCAATGACCCAACTCTTAAACCTAGATTAAAATTAAAAATCTACCATAACAAAATGTTATTTTCTAAAATCTTTTATTTTTTTTCAATTTTTTGTGACTTTTCAAAATTTATTATTTTTATTTTTATTTTTTTCTAAATTTCTTATTTTTGTGCTTTTTTCTTTTTTTTTTTTTCTATTTTTTGAACTTTTCTTAATTTAGGACCTTATAACCTAATTTGAAAAATAAATAAAAAAAGAGGGCAAAAATTAGGTGTCTATACTTCTCTAACCATCTAAACTTTGAATTTTTCTTAGTTAGCTCGGTTAATGGGGTAGCTATGAAACTGAAGTTCCAAATGAATCTTTGCTAGAATGAGGCTAAACCATGGAAACTTTCTCACCTCTTTTGCATAGGTAGGCGTAAGCCAATTAAGTATAGCTTGGACTTTCTCCTCATCAACTTAGATACCTCCTTCAAACATAACATATCCAAGGAATACTACCTTACTCTAACAGAAGGTACATTTCTTTAAGTTACTGAACAAATGCTCAAATAAGAGGATATCAAACATAGATCTCCAGTGCTCGATATGAGATGAGATGAGAAGTCAACACTAAACACCAAAATGTCATTGAAATAAGCCTACAACAAACTTACCAATCAAAGATCTTAAAACATGGTTCATAAGTTGCATAAAAGTGCTCAGTGCATTCGTAAGTCCAAGTAGCATTACCAACTACTCAAAGAGATTGTCCTTCATCTTAAATGCTATCTTCCGTTAATCTTTAAGCCTCATTCTAATTTGGTGGTAGCCACTTTTCAAATCCACCTTTAAGAAGATTCATGCTCCATGTGACTCATCCAACTAAGGTCTTAGATATCTGTACAATAGTGATATTATTGATAGCTTAACTGCATATTCACCAAGAGTTATCCTTCTTCAGCACTAGAACAACTAGTATAATATAAGGGCTCATGCTTTCTTTAACATATCTACAATCAATTAGCTCATCAACTTGTTTCTTGAGTTTGGTTGCCTACTCGGGATTAAGTCTATAAGCAGGTTAGTTCGATAAAGTTATGCCAGGCTATAGGTTGATATAGTTTTCGATATCTTTGATAGGGGTAAGCCTTTTAGCAGCTTGATAGGGAATAGGTTAGAATATTCGTACAATAAGGCTTGTACTTTGCCTGGTAGAGCTCCATCCTCCTTCAGCTCAAGTAACCTTCTAACCAATAGAAATACAAACTCTTCCTTCTTAACATTCTTAGAAACTTATGCTCTAGAAATCACCAAAGACTTCTTCTGCAATGATTTGGAAACCTTGACTTGGGATTCGTTAACTTCTTTAGGGCTCATAAGGGTCAGTATAACTTTCTTTCTATCCTTTTAGAACATGTAAGTGTTCCTATATCTATCATGGAGTACTCTTAAGTCAAATAGCCATAGTCGGCCCAATAATATGTGTGAAGCACACATTGGTAGGTGATATTAGGTAAGTACACCTATCAAGTTGTAATAAGCCAATTAAGTTTAAGTGTCGATTCCTTAAGGACTTCGATTATTAATACTTACTAGATCTCTATTATCTAATCTACAAATTCAAGTTCGAGAATTTAAAAAATCTAAAATTAATTACAGCAATTAATAAATTATCACTAATTAAGAATTGTTTAAGAACTAAGCAAGAAAGCAATAAAATTATAAACTAATTCAAAATTCGCAAATCATATTTAGAACTTTGCTTTCCCTAGATCTAATATGTGATTCCCCTTAAAGATTACCTAATTTATTCTTTAATCTTTCTTGATATGGAGAATTCTCTACTAAAATTAATCTCTTTCTTAAGCCAATTAACTATAATCTTAAAATCACATATTACAATCTCTTCTTAACAGTATGACCTAAGATCGCATTATTGCATAATGAATTCTATATGGTATAATTCAAGATTTCGAAAAAATCTTATAAATTATTTCTAATCTTACAATAATTTTCATCAACTATGCTTAGATCTAATTTTATAAAAAATCTCTTGATATTACTACTCTCGAAAATAATAATTAAATCATGAAGCACATATAGTTAAATCAAGAAAAGAATGAAGAAGTAATTGAATCTAATAAAAAAATCATGTCACATGAGTAGATTTAGGTTCCACAGAACCTAGATACCAAAGATTTACCTCGTAAACATCATAAAGAAATAATCTTGAATCAAAGAATAGAAAAATGCAAAAGAGTAAATCATGAAATCTAAGAAAAATTGAATCTTGAAGTCTTCTTTGTACTTTACTCTTTTGAGTGTTCTCGACTTGAAAAACTCTCTAAAGTTTGTCTAATAATTCCTTTTGTGAAAACCTTGAAGAAGCTTTATATAGGAAACGGTAAAATAAAGCCCATGCAAACGACATAATTAAGGATACGACCGTATCCCCTAGTCGTGTAACTTATTGCCATTCCTTCGCGTCTTCTTCTCTCTCTCTTTTTTTTCTTTGATCAAAATTGGGAACAACACAACAAAGGATATAATCATGTCCTTTGGTAGTGTCACTAGTGGTGATACTTCATAATTAGCTCCAAATTTACCTAAAAACAACATAGTCATGTCGTTCGGTTGTGTCGATCTTCAAATTTTCATAACTTGCTTATTTTGGCTTTAAAATGAGTTAAACTTGTTTCTATTTTTTCCTTTTCTTGCATAGATCGTTCCAAAACCTAAAAATCAAGATTTTACTCAATTAAGTATTATTATCTAAAAATAAACTCAAATTTCAAGGGAAAATCATCAAAAATTACTAAATAAAATATATGCAATTAGGAACTCTTCAAACTTTCCTATACTTAAGAATTTACTTGCCCTCAAGCAAAAAATATAAAGAAAAATCAGGATAAGAATTCTTAAGTTAAAAACTATCACTAACTAGGAAACCAGCCAAAATTTACTCTTTACTAAAAAAAAAAAAAAAAATCAACCTACAACTTTAATCAATTTTCTTTAAATAACTTCCTTAATTCTTATACTCAATCTCTTTCTCCATGTCTAAGAAACACAAATTACTAGAGTTCACAAGCTAGTTTAAGTAAATTAAAGTTTACCCAGATCATTTAATTAAGGATTCTGATACTCAAGGTCAAATTTAACATCTCGCCAATCAGGAAAAAGTCATAAAAAATTTAACCTACTTAACTAAAATGTATACAACTCTCTCTTCAATTTCGTTAAATGCCATAATTTAGAGTAAACATATACTATATTCACTCATTCTCTTATCATCCCCTTAGTTTATGCTTTCATTTAGAATGTTTCAAATTCAGTGAATTTACATCATTAATTAAGCACATTATTTAAGGACGATTGTGTTAGCAATTGGAAAGGATCTCATTCTTCTAATGAATCAAGACTAATCCTTACCAACTTAGCCCTCATATTAGTAGCGGGAAAGAACCTTGCTCTTTTGAGGGACAAAGGCCAATTTATACTAATTTATTTTTTAAGCTTACTTTGGCATTGGCAATAGAATTCAATCTCACTCTTTTGAGGGGCTAAGGTAAATTCTTACTAATTTTTCCTTTTTATTATTGATTATTCAAGTAATTGATACCACTTTCTACCTCTAACTATTTCAAGTTTTTAAGGGTTTCTCAAAAAATAAATTTCATTTGTTTGTTTATTAAG
Organism: Lumnitzera littorea; assembly: GCA_024138015.1. NCBI lineage: Eukaryota > Viridiplantae > Streptophyta > Magnoliopsida > Myrtales > Combretaceae > Lumnitzera > Lumnitzera littorea. The sequence goes on along the minus strand of JAMXBB010000004.1, from coordinate 108,522,342 downwards.
AATTATAGAGCTCTAAAGTCATCTAAGAGGAAAACATACATTAAGGCAAGTTTTGAAAATAATCATAACTAACTTCTAACTAATGATGTTGCTTTAATCCTAAGTCCTTGAATTCTTAGGCTAAATAACCCATAACCTTACTCCACACAAATTTCATCTATCAACTTTGGCAAAATGTAATTCATCAATTAAAGATTAAGTATTCAAATATTTATTTCAACTTGTTGGAAGTTGCCAAATTCTAAATAATTGCAAGTAAATAAAATAATAAAATTGGGTTAAATGCAAAAAAAAAAAAAAAAAAAGGTTTCCTAAGTAGCAAATGTTTCTATATCACCTTCCCCATAATTAAAACCATACATTGTCCCTAATGAACAAATTAAGTCACATAATGGAAAATATATCAATCAAGACCATCATAAGTAAAAGGATATAAAAACAGGGAAAAGAAAAACTAATACTCCCCTATAAATTGAGTAATCGCAAATGTACATGCCAAAAATTATGAATTAACCATTCCAAATGCAATGTTGAACATGACCTTCTTAACTCTAGTTCCAGAACTTACAACAAGTCACTTCTAGACACTAAACAAAAGAAAAACAAAAATAAAAGAGAAAAATAAATGATCCTATAAAAAACAATAAAGCAAAAAAATCATTTAGCGAAAATAAACCAAGTTCTACTAGTACGAAGTACAACCAAATCAAATGAAAGTAAAAAGCAAACAGCTAAATTCTCCTAATAAGACCCATCATCCATAAAGTTGTCCTCATTTTCCTCAAAATTGGCATCCTCTTCATCATCACCCCCCTCATTGACTTCCTCATTAGAACTTTCTAAGTCTACTTCCTCCACCTCCTTGACTATTTCTACATCTTCTACAGTTGCCTTATTCTCATCATCTTTAGCTTCCTCTTTCGATAAAGTGGTTAGGGGAGTTAGGAAAACATCGGGCATCTTAAGTTCATTCAACTTTGCCACATTAGCAAAGAATCTAGTCAGACAGTTTTGCTTTGGAGAACTTGCCCAACTTTAGCATTAACCTTCTTTTCAAAAGCCTCTTGACAAGTCATCAAGTGTTTCAACATATTTTCCATGAGATCGAGTTGAGAACCCAATCCTTGACTAGTACTTTTACTTGCACTTTATTATCCTTCATATGAGTCTAGATTCATGCGCATGTGTCCAATTATCTCTTTTCTTAATGGTTTTGTTTCCCCAACCAGAGTTATATCAAATAACCATCTGGTCAAAATCCCTATCCTATGAACCAATAAGGTCACATATGGACCATAACATATTTTACCACGAACTCAAATACTAGTGGCTTGCTTCATAAGATAGTTGGCTAATAGCATAGCCAAGTTGATCGGACATTTCTCAATCATGTTGTACAAAGCCACAATTCAAACTTACCAACTACACTAGTACTCTTACCTCGCCTAAGAGTTGTGTGAGATATTAACCAATGTACAACTCTATATTCTAGGTGATGTAGAGAAGAGGCCTTACTAGAATTTGTGATGTAATCACTACCCCTTGCGATATTATGCTAAAATCGACACAATAAGACTTCATGTGGTAGCTTGCAAGGAAGCCTAAGGAACTTGTCAATCTGCATATATTCTTCCGATTATATGCCTAAGTAAACACTTATATTAGCAATAGTGATCGGATGAGCATGGTTGTTTAGTTAAAATAGTAGTTTGTGCTATGGTCCATTTTCCGAAAGCTTATCCATTTGTCCTGTGTAGAGAAACTCAAGTGTAAGCTCATAACAAATAGGAGCTTGAAATGTCAGTAGCTTTTCACACGGGTTGACTAAGACCATATCCTGAACTTGATCAAGTAAATAAAGTTCTTCAATTACACTCCAATCAAGATATATCGTCTCTCCAAAAGTACACAATTGGAAATGTTGAAACTGTTCCCTAGTAGCTTTTGATGAAAAATGCAACATAAGAGGAACTGGGGGATCAATTGCTGCTTGTAAATGGAGAGATTGCAACAAATGAGATGATGATGCAATAGCCTTGTCTTTGTGCCTTACTTCTAATTTTAGCCTCGATACCATGTTCTACATGAAAAAAAAAAAATCAATTAAAATCAAGAAATAGCCACCAATGCGTTCTCTATGCTTAGAATGAAAAACAATGTAAAAACTAAGCACAATCATGGAAGAAAGCATAATAAAAATCATTACGACATTTTAGTAAACACATGGTAAGCATGTCGTATTCTTTTGGATTTTAAAGAAATAGTCATGTAATCACACAATCTCATATTAAACAAAAAAAATCTAAGCATGACGAATGAATGATTCTTACGATTTCCAGCATCCAAAGCATAAGATCTTAAAATTAGTTCAACACCCTAACTAATTAAGTTGTAAGAATCAACACCATGTGTAGAAACATTAAAACCTTAACATGGAAAAGGAAATCCCACACACCCTAGAATATATCTTAATTGACACGATTTTGTCAGTAATTGTGTATCCTAAAATTTGAATATGGTGTCCAAATCAAGAACATGATTGTGTTCATGTGAATCACTACCTAACTCTCAAAACGAATAAAATGCATTATAATTCACACTAAAGAAATACCGACATGCAAAAGCCCCAAGTTATAACTACTCTAACATGTATAAAATTGCAATCTAAGTAAGTCCTTTTATAGAAAAAATAAAGAAAAAGAAAGATTAAGAACTTATTCGGACTTTTTAAGTAGAGTGCAACATGAAAAGCTTGAACTGGTATGAGTGATGGATTGTGGATGAAATACGAGAGTAAGTGTGTTCTTGTATGTATTTAGGCTTGAGTGAGAGAGTAGAAGAGAGGAAGAGTGTCATGCTTATATGGTGGAATAGAGTGGAAGTGAAAGAAAAGTACAGGTCGTAGCCTTATATAGTGGATGTGACACGACTCGAGACACATTCGTGTCTCATGGTCGTATACCCCACTGTGATTGGTCATTAACTTAAACATAAGGACTTCTTGGGAACAACACGGTTCGAGACATGATCATGTCTCATGACCATTTAATATACTGTGATCGCAAGTGAAATATGCTTGGAGGTGACATGGTCCAAGATACAACCCTATCTCTGGATCATGTAATATATCGTACACATTTTTTTTTTCAAGAATATTGAAACCTAAGTTTAGAAAATAATTTAATCAAAGTAAAAAGAAAAATGGAACTAAATGTTCAATTGCTAAAATAACTAATGACTTAAAAGTTCCTAAGTGCATAAATGAGAATTAAAAATCATGTAATCAAATGAATAAGTTAGGTTGCCTCCTAAGCGCATTATATTTAACATCAATAGCTCGACGAAATGAGAAAATTTTACTTACTTGTTGAAAGCATCAAGGAGTTACAACTCCTTGAGTTCATGGCTTTTGATCTCTCCACCTGCATAAAGCTTTAAAGGCTAACCATTAACTTTAAACATACCATTTTCAGGATGTAGGACTTTAATCGCTCCATAAGGAAAAACCCATGTGATTGTGAAAGGCTTGAACCACTAGGACTTAAGCTTTCTCTTTATAGATTTGGGAATTTTCATGGCTAAGTTATGCCATTCGCTAAGCTCATTCAACTGGAGTTTCCTATGATTACCTATAAGCTCAAAATTGGGGTTAACGATTTTAATAGCCCAAAAAGCTTTGTGTTTGGTCTCCATTAGGAGATGACATGCTTTTCCGTATACAAGTCTTTACGAAGTGGTTCCGATTGGTGTTTTATAAGTTGTCCTTTGGGCCTAAAGAGCATCATTTAATATATCTAACCAATCCTTCCTGTGATGCTCTACTGTTTTTTCTAAAATTCTCTTTAAGTCCCTATTGATGACCTCTACTTGGCTACTTATTTGTGGAAGATACGAGGTTGCTTTCCAATGAGTTACACTGTAACGCCTTAACACTTTATTGAATTGAGCATTACAAAAGTATGTACCCTTATCACTAATTATCGCTCTAGGCGCACTAAATCAGGAAAAGGGTTTTTTCAAGAATTTAGTGACTACACTAACATCATTAGTGGGTAAGGCTTGAGCCTCAACCTACTTTGAAACATAATCAATAGCCACTAAAATGTATTTGTTCCCATTCAAGTTTGGAAATGGGCTCATAAAGTTTATGCCCCACACATAAAAAATTTCACATACTAGGATGGGGTTTTGGGGCATCTCATCCTTTTGGGAGATGTTGCCTAACTTTTGATAGTTTTCACAAAGCTCAACAAACTTTTGAGCATCCTTGAAGATAGGAGGCCAATAAAATCCTGCTTCTAAGACTCTGTGAACAGTATGGTTAGCACTATGATGTCCTCCAATCAACCTTGCATAGCAATGCTCAAGTATTTGCCATCCCTCAAGGTGTGAAACACACCTTCTAATCATGTGATTTGTACACACTTGAAAAAGATAAGGGTCTTCCTAAAAGTAGTATTTTAGGTTAGAGTACAATTTCTTGTTTTGTTGATGTGAAAGTCCCTTAGGAAGAATTTTGGCAACTAAATAATTCGTAAAGTCAATAAACCATGGAGTGTCAAAATTAACTACCTTATTTATAATGTATAGTTGCTCTTCTAGAAACTCGTCATCAATCTCTTGCTCTACCAACGTTTCCAGATTTAGATTCTTTAACCTTGACAAGTGATTTGCCACTAGGTTTTCTATGCCCTTATTGTCCCGAGTCTCTATATTAAACTCTTGAAGGAGTAAGATCTACCTAATTAAGCATGGCTTGGTGTTCATCTTTGTCAGTAAGTACCTAAGAGTAGAGTGGTTAGTATATGCAATTACTAAAGGTAAGATCAAATAAGCATGAAATTTGTCAAAAGCTAAGGCAATAGCTAACAATTCTTTTTTAGTTGTTGTATAATTTTCCCAAGCTTCAGTTAAAGTTTTGCTAGCATAGTAAATGGGTTTTAAGTATTTATCCTTTCTTTGACTTAAGATAGCTCCCACCACATAGTCACTGGCATTGCACATTAACTCAAAAGGGAGGCTCCAATCAGAAGCCATCATTATCGAAGCATTAATGAGCTTATCCTTAAGGGTGTTGAATATATCCATGCATTCCTAGGAAAATTCAAAGGGCACATCCTTCTCTAGCAATCAGGTTAATGGTCTGGTGATCTTAGAGAAGTCATTGATAAATCACTTATAAAACCTTACCTATCTTAGAAAACTTTTGATTACCTTCACTATAGTTAGGGATGGTAGCTTAGCAATAGTGTCAATCTTTGCATTATCTACCTTAATACCCTTTCTTGAAATTTTGTGCTCGAGAACAATGCCTTCTTAAACCATAAAGTGGCATTTTTCCCAGTTAAGAACCAAGTTGGTTTCTTTACACCATATCAAGACCTTCTCTAAATTTTTTAAGCAATGCTCAAATGAGTCCCTAAACATTGAAAAATCATCCATGAAGACTTCTACAATATCCTCAGCTAAGTCTTCAAAAATGGCCATCATGCACCTTTAAAAAGTGGCTGGTGCATTGCAGAGGCTGAATGGCATTTGCTTGTAAGCGAATGTGCCATATAGGTAAGTAAATGTGGTCTTTTCTCAATCTTTTGGAGCAATTAGTTTTTGATATCCTGATAAACCGTCTTAAAAATAGTAATACATGTGCTCAGCTAGTCTCTCTAACATCTAATCCACAAATGGAAGAGGAAATAATCTTTTCGTATGGCATTGTTTAGCTTTCGATAGTCGATGCACACATGCCACCCAATTACTGTCCTCATAAGAATTAACTCATTTTTCTCATTAGGAATGACTGTCATACCACCCTTCTTCGGACTACTTGAACCAAACTTACCCATGCATTGTCAGATATGAGATATATCATCCATGTATCCAATAACTTAATTACCTCTACCTTGACCACATCTTTCATGTTTAGGTTAAGTCGTCGTTGGGGTTGCACCACTAGTATATGATTCTCCTCCATTAAAATTTTGTAGGTACAAAAAGAGGGACTTATCCCCTTGATATCTAAAATTTTCCATGCTAATGCCCTCTTGTGCTTCCTTAAAACTTCCAAATGTTTATCCTTCTGATCTTCTCCTAAATCTGAGGCAATTATCATTGGTAACTTCAAATTCTTCTCTAAGAAGGCATATTCTAAGTAATTTGGCAATAACTTCAACTTAAGTACCAATGGGTCTTCAATCGAAGGCTTTAACCTTGTTTCCTTTTTCCTCTTAATTTGTTCAAACCCAACACCACCTTTAACGGATTTATTTACCTCCAATTGTGCAACTACTTTGTTACATTTGGGGTCATTCACTTCTTTTTCTCTTTTTAAAAGCACAACTCTAATGAATCCCTTGTTAATATCCTGTGTAAATAGTAAAAAATGACAGAGTTAGTAGCATCTAAATGATAACAAGTGTCATCTAACTCAATAGATTTACTTATGGATTCAGAAACCTTAAAAATTATCCTTTCATCTCCTATCCTTAATATTAGTTTCCCTTTAGTGACATCAATAACAGCTTGACAGTCGCTAAAAAAGGATGTCCTAATATGAGGGGTATCTCACGGTCCTCATCCTTATCTAAGATAGCAAAATCTATTGGGAAGACGAATTTATTGACTTGGTTTAAAACATCCTCAATAATTCCTCTAAGGTCGGTAATGGACCTATTTGCTAACTAAAGACTCATTTGTGTGGACTTAGGCTTACCTAACCCTAACCTTTTAAATAGCTTATGTGGTACAGGATTAATGCTAGCCCCTAAATGTGCTAAAGCTTTATCAACAAGAAAATTGCCAAAAATACAGGGAATAGTAAAACTCCCTAGATCCTTAAGCTTCTATGATACCTTTTTTTACAACAAGGCTAAGCATTCCTCACTAAGTGCCACTGTTGAGATCTCTTCCAGCTTCCTTTTGTTTGATAGCAAATCCTTTAAGAATTTAGTGCACTTTGGCATCTGTGAAAAAGCATTAATAAGTGGTGAGTTTATATGTAACTATTTAAAAAAGGTCAAGAAATTTACCAAATTGTTAATCATTGTGCTCTTATTTTAAGTGCTGATGATAAGGAATTGGGGCTCGATAATCCTTAACTTTGGGCTGATATAGGATCTTCTCTTCTTGTACTTTGGTGGATTCATCAAACACTTTCTCCTCATCCTTCTTATTTTCAGCTTGCAAGTCTCTTCCACTTCAAAGAGTTACTGCCTTGACTTATTCTCTGGGATTAATTTCAATGTTTCAACGCAATGATCCTTGTTATCTCTCATTTAAAATCTTAACGGTCTAGCCAATTTGATTCCCTAAGTTATAGATGGAGGCTTCTTAGTTCCTTAAAGAGGCCTTAGTTTGTTGCATTTGAGCCTTGTTACATTGAATGTATTTTTCCAAGAGGCTTTCCAACTTCTTCTTTAGAGTAGGGTGGTGCTATCAGTTGTTGTCAAATTTGATCTTTGTTGAGGCTGATTCCTTACCTACTACTATTGGCCTTGACCTTGATTTTGACCTCCTCATAAAAAGTTAAGGTAGTCCCTCCAACTTGAGTTGTAGGTATTGTTGTAAGGATTATACCAGGGTCTTGTGAGTTTCCCCTAGAAAATCAACTTGTTCTGTCTACTCATAGCCTACAATCCCCTCTTAATTGAAGTTATTAGGGCTGAACTATGGTTGTTGAGAACTTGTTGAGAGAGATTCGATTTTCTCACTCAACATCTCCACTTAAGTGGTTAGAAACTATACGACATTGAGCTCAAACACACCTGTAACTTTTTGCTTCCCCTTAGGATTCTCCTACTGATAATTATTCATAGCCATATCTTCTACTTAAGCCTAGACTTCCTCAAGTGTCTTAGTATTGAGTGTACCTCTGATTGCAGCATCTATCATTTGCCTTGTAAAGGGGTTGAGACCGTTACAAAAGGTTTGCATTTCAATCTAAAGGGGAAGGCCGTGGTGTGGACACCAGCTTAATAAGTCATTAAAGTACTCACATGTGTTGTATAGAGTCTAACCCTCTACCTGAGTAAAAGAAGAGATATTGGCTTTGAGCTTTGTAGTTTTAGCAAGTAGAAAATATTTCTCCAAAAAATTTTCCGCCTTTTCGTTCTAGGTAGTGATCAAATTCCTTTCCAAGGAATTCAACCACTTCTTAGCTCAGCTATGTGAAGAAAATAAGAAGAAGCGCAGCTGGATAGTATCATTAGCTAGCCCATTAATCTTGAAGGTATTACATATTTCCAAAAAGTTGGAAATAGGTGCATTAGGGTCTTTGTCTTAGAGGTCATCAATTGTAAAAATTGTTGCACCATCTAAATAATATTCAACTTGATCTTGAAGTTATCGACTAGAATAGTTGGTCAATTAATGCATGACTAGGTACCACTCAATGACGGTTAGGAGTAGTTTAACATGGTTTAGTTTTGTTCCCCGTTATTGGCTATGATGTCTTCAGGCAAGCTTTCTTGATCAAACTCTTACTATACCTCTTGATCATTTACATCATCCTCTATTAGCTCAACTTCATCTTTTAACCTAATAGGAGATCCTTGATTAAACACCTCCACTATTTTTTTAACCATTAATTGCCTCAAATTGCATAAAGCTGTCCTCTCAATCTTAGGATTGATTTTAATAAAATCCTTTTATCAACTTCTTATGCACTAAACCAAAGAGAACATAAAATTTAGTCAAGATCACACCAAGAAAATAACAAAATTAAAAAAAAAAGAAAGAAAAGAAATTAAGAAAGATAAAAAAAAAATGGTTAGATTAATAAATAAAGTCCTTGGCAATGGTGCCAAAAACTTAATATAATGCAAGCGCATCTATCAAATTGTAATAAGTAGATTAGGTTCAAGTGTTGATTCTTCAAGGACTTTGACTACAGATACTCACTAGATCTGTATTGTCTAACTTAGAAATTTGAGTTCGAGAATTTAAAGAACCTAAAATTAATTGTAGCAATTAATAAATTATCACTAATTAAGAATTGTTTAAAAACTAAGCAAGAAAGTAATAAAATTATAAACTACTTTAAGATTCATAAACCGTATATAAACTTTTGCTTTCCTTAGATCTAATATGTGATTTTCCTTAAAGATAACCTAATTTATTCTTTAATCTTTCTTGACTATGAGAATTCTCTATTAAAATTAATCACTTTCTTAAGCCAATTAACCATAATCTTAAAATCACCTATTGTAATATCTTCTCAATAGCATAAGCTAAGATTGCACTATTGCACAACAAATTCTCTACGATATAATTTAAGATTTCGGAAAGATCTTGTAAATTATTTCTTATCTTATAACAATCGTCATCAATTATATCTAGATCTAATCTTATGAGAAATGTTTTGATTCTCTTATAAGATATCAAATTCTAGATTACTACTCACGGAAATAATAATCTAAATCATGAAGCACATATAGTTGAATAAAGAAAAAAATAAATAATAAATTAAATCTAATTGAAAAATCATGTCATACGATTAGATATAGGTTCTATAAGACCTAAATACCAAAGATCTTCTCCTTACATATCATAAAGCAATAATCTTGAATCAAAGAATAGAGAAACGTAAAAGAGTAAATTATGAAATTTAAGAAAAATTGAATCTTATAGTCTTCTTTGTGCTTTGCTCTCTTGAGTGTTCTTAACTTGAAAAGTTCTCCAAAAGTCATCTAATAATTCCCCTTGTGAAAACCCCAAAGAAGCTTTATATAAGAAAGGGCAAAAAAAAAAACGTGTACAAACGGTATGATTAAAGATACAATCGTGCCCCCTGGTCGTATAACTTATAGCCATTCCTTTATGTGTTCTATTCTCTTGTTTTTTTTCCTCAAAACTAGAAATGACACAACCAAGGACATGGTGGTGTCATTAGCTATGATACTTTAAAATTAGCTCCAAATTCACCTACAAACAATACAATCATGTCGTTTGGTTATATCGATCTTTAAACTTTTATAACTTACTTATTTTAGCTCTGAATTGAGTGAAACTTATTTCTATCTTTTTGTTTTCTCACGTAAATCGTTCCAAAATCTAAAAATCAAGATTTTATTTAATTAAGTATCATTATCTAAAAATAAACTCAAATTTCAAGGGAAAATAATCAAAAATCACTGAATAAAATACATGCAATTAGGAACTCATCAGTAGGATATCACATAACACCTCATCCTTGTATCTATCACTAATAGTGATCGATACTTGTACTTACTTAGTAACAAGGAGTTCACCTTTCTTGTTGAGCCACTGATTTTGTATGGTCAAGGTGAGAATAGGTCGCAACCTCAGAGCCTTCACTACTCCTTATACTATTACATTAATATAGCTTACTTCATCTATAATTACAGTAGAAAGGTTTTTGTTCACTCAGCAATGCATGTGAAAGAGATTTTCTCTTTGTTCATTCTCATTAGTAGCAATGACACTAAGAGATCCTCAGACAACCATGCAATATTCCCCAAATTTAGGTCGAGTCTAGGCGTTTAGGTCTTCTTAAAATTCTTCTAATAAATTCCTAATGTCTACCTCTTCTTCTCCTTCAATTGCACTTTCTACTTCAATCTACGTGTTTTACCCTTTATGGTCATCATATATTTGTTTATGTAGACATTTCATTTTTTCCCACTTTTTTATTTTTAGAATAGGTCAAAAGGTCTTAAATTAGGAAAAATAAGAAAAAAAAAAAGAAAATTCAGCAAATAAGAAGTTTAGAAAAATACAAAAAATAGGAAAAAGCATAAAAAATAAGAAATCTAGGAAAAATATCAAAAGATAGGGAAATAAGAAAAAGCAAAAAAAAATAAGAAATTTAGAAAATACAAAAAAAAAACATAGAAAATCGAAAAGTTAGCAAAAAAATTGAAAAATTGAAAAAAAAAAAAGAAGATTTAGGGAATTTAGAAAAATAAATTTTTAATAGAGTAGATTTTAAATTTTAATAAATGTAGAAAGGGGACCGTTAGGTTTAAGTTTAGATTTGAATCTAACTTAGACTATCCTAGTTCATATGTGCAATTAGACAAGGCATAGGCTAACGGCCTAACAAATAAGCACATGAGCATTGGGTTTAAGCATAAGATCAGGGGTTCAAATCTTAACAAAGGCATAAAAGCCTTTTTTTTTTTTTTTAGAGGACACACAGCACTGTCATGTATCAAGGGTTCACTCTGCTACGTGCTTTGACATGTGGCACCATTGGATTAGGTCGTAGTTAACGTGGCGCCATGTGACATGACATGCAGCATGCTACATTAGCTACCTATTACCGTATCAATTGCCACGTGTCACGTGAGGATACATTATGTATGACCACTAGACTATGCGACTAACGTGGTGCCACGTCAGTCATCTTTCTCTCTCTTTCCCTTATTTTCCTTCACTTTCCCCATCAAAATAGACTCGACCCCAACACTTTAGCCTCATTTTTTACAGTAAGCACGAGCTTAATTATATTGATTAATGAGTGATTCTCGTCCTATACTTGGCCTACTTCGAATTGAGATAAAAAACATGTCCATATGCAACTGTTTAATAGGTCAAATTGAGCTCCAAAATATCAAGAAAAAATAGAAATTTTGCAATTCAGGATTCACTTGATTCCTGAGTTTCCAAGTCAATCCAGCATTGTTTAAGTATAAATGGGGTCTTAGGTTTGTTTCACAAGGGACACAATCATCCAACATTGATCAGAAAACCCCTCTCTCTATTCTCCGATCATCTTTCCTCTCTACCGCAATTTTACTTTCTCTCTCTCTCTCTCTCTAGAAATTGGTTAAGTTTGAAGCCTTTTGAGTAAGGCCATTGCTACAAGCACGACCCCCACACTCCTAACTTTCACCCACTACTTTTATGACCACCACTATGACCCCTAAGTCCTTCTATTAAACCACCTCCACTAAACCTTAGATCGTTGAAAACCCCCCACTCGAAACCACCTTGTCCAACAACCATCAAGTGAAACTAACACCACCAAGAGATTCACCACACTCCAAAGCCCAAACCCCAACCATTCACTCAACTCCAATAGCCACCAAACAATGCGAAGCCCCATAACCGTCACTACCTATCCCCTGACAACCACCAATACTATCTCCTAACCTTGCAGCATCAAGCCTAACCCCCCAAGTCTAATCCCAAACTCATGAAAACGCCCTCACCACTACGGAAAAGCTGCTAGATCGAGTTAAATCACTCCATCCGAGTTGTTGTCATCTTCTTCTACTGTGCAACCTATGAATTGCTCTAGATTAGACTCAGATTCGAGCGCCAAACTGACCTGATCAACCCAACTTATGTACCATATCCTTAGTCTAACTTTTTCTTTCGTTTTTCTTCAATTTTTGATGTAATTTATTATTATTATTATTATTTGTTTGTTTGTTTGTTTGTTTTATAATGTAAATGTAAGCAAAAAAAAAAAAAGAAAGAAAGAAAAAAAAAAAGAAAAAGAATAGTTTATTCCTTTTAGTATAGTAGAAATAGATAAAATAAAATAAAAAGATAAAGAATAATAATAATAATAAATAAGTTAGTGAATAAACAATTGTCTTGTCACTAAGAAAAACATTTTTCTAAATAAGCAAAATAAATCAATCCATACTTAAAGTTAGGGCATTTTAGAATTTTTTTCAAAAAAATAAAAGTTCTAATTTAGGACTCTTTTTAAAAATTTCCTTAAATAAATCAAATTGGGCTAAAAAATCAATCTAGCATATTTTTAAGTTAAAACAAACCCAACTTACTAAAGTTTTACAAAAAAGAACTACATACGTCTAATCTCGAATAACAAGTACATAGACACCTATGGGACAATGATAACAAATAAAAAAACCTATTTTTATTTTTTTTTATTTACTTAAGTTATCCAATTCAATTAAATAATGGAGTTTTATTTTACAAAATTGAAAAGTGATTTTTAAGATTAAGATTAAAATTAGAAAGTTAATGGTACCTATAAGTGTTTAAAATACCTAACCTCTAGATCCAGATCTCCGATTTTAAAACTGTTTTATAAAATTAGTTTTGTCATTAAACTAGTGGCTAAGTTATAATCAATCCACCCAATTTATTATAACTTAACTTTTTTGTTAAACTCCGGTCAAGTATCGACTCTAATACATTTCCAAAATAAAAACTGGTTTCTTTAAACCCTAATTGAGGATTGGTATTAAACGGATATGGTTTAATATTAATTGGTTTAGAGGAAATTAATTTAAAAAAAAAAAGAACTAAAAGGAAATAACTAGGCTTGATAGTTCAAACACTAACTAGCAATATGTTCGAAGCCAAGACATTGAAGCACTTAATTTCCCTAGTCTTCCTTCTTAAGTTCTATCCTTATTCCTTTTTCACCTCTAACTCATCGGCGTTAGTCTTTCCTTGGCATTCATTAGGTTTACTTGGAACTTAACCTCGGCGGTTCACCTTAGAGCTATATTAGGCTTGTTCATATCCAAGTCAGCTTAACATACCAGGTTTGCTTGACATACCAAGTCGGCTGCTTTGACTTTACATCTGCTATTCAACTCTTTAAGTAATTCGAATTGTGTCATCCAGAGTTCCTAGTCTTTATACCTTTACAATGTTCTTAATCCCAAGCCTCAAACCAGAAAGGAACCTAACAGTTGTTCATAGTCTAAGGTCATCAACATCACATCAAATCATCAGTAGTTGAAACTTTTGAACATGCTTATCCATAATTCGACTACCCTACCTAAGTTCTTGGAGACAACAAAAAGTTTTTTGTTCATAGTACTCAGGAACAAAGCTATTCCTCATAACTCACTTCATCTCATTCTAAGTTCATATCTTGCGTCAGGCTCATTGATGTGTAGTCTACACTTTCTTCCACCACACCATAGCATACTTAGAAAACTCTAAGGTAGCTACTTGGATACGTATTGTGTTCTCGTAATCATAAAAATCAAACATTTTCTCAACCTTTTCTTCCCAATCCATATAGTCATCATCATTACTAGATCTAAAATAGCTAGGAACCTACACTTTAATGTTTTCAGTTCCTCGAGGAGCTAAAAGCTTACATTCATCATATTTAGGGAACTACTCATCCTCATCTTCGCCATCTCCCACGTCCTCAACTTCTCTTAGCTTAAGTCTTCATCATGCGTGTCCTTTAGCTCGGATAGGTTGCACTTTGGTGCATTCATAGCATTAGGAGTTCGAATTCCCACACCTTACCCTCTCAACCTATCTTGCATACCTTATTCATGTTCAATATTTCTTTATTGAGGTCAAGCTTACATAACCAAGTTGGCTACAATGGTGGTGATGTTTTATATCTGTTCATTCGTAGTTCAGCGAGTCTGTTGTCAACACGACCACAACTAAGCGCATCATTCTCAACATCACCTATCTCTCCTTATATGCTAGGAATTAGGATTCAACATTTCCTTAACAAGACTTTAACACTTTCACAACCCAACAACACACACACACACACACTATTAAGTACTACACCAAATAATAACTTTGGCACTTGCTCTATTTTGTAGTAGAGAAACAAAGTATGACAGAACATATAAACTACTGCAAGGATCAATCACTACAACACTTAACTATTAGTTGTAATCTTAATCTCTGATATCAAGAAATATGATGCGCCTTGGAACTAAGTTATCATAAGGGCTTATTGTAGGGAGATAAGTGGGTCCTTCGAAGTATCAAAGAAAGCGTAAATGAGTTGGTTCAACCTTTGCAGTAACTTCATGAGGCTACTTGTCGTATATGACTTACCAATGAATACTACATGACTTAGTCTTAGTTTGATATAACGCATAAGTAAAGAACTAAAATCCACTTGCCACTAATTTTGAGCTACTAGTAAGACTAGAAAAGAGTAAGATATTTACTAGGAGAAGGTTATCTCACAAGAACACAAGGAGGAATATTCACAAAATAATACAATGATGATAGATAATTCTAGCTATGAATGACAAAGGACTATTTATAGTAAGTTCTTAGGGCAATATGGAAATGCATGAAATTACATAAAAAGGTAATATAAGAATAAAGAAATCTAGTACATTGCCAAAAAGGGGCAAAAAAGGAAAAAGACAAAAAGGAATATAGTACAAATGTTAGAAAAAGTGAAGATAGATAGCAAGCTATTACTGCATCCATACATTAGGTAGAGAAGTACTAAGCCGAGTTGTTTAGAGGTAGCAATAGGTCGATAAGGGAGAGAAGCAGGGAGGTCAGCTTTTAGGCTTTCAATGCTTGATAGCCAACAATTGAGTTCTTGGCACATGACAGATCGACATTAGGTACTTAAAATATGGGTAGGAGGCAGAGCAGATGAAAGTTTGTCTAAGTAAGGCACTCAAGGAGTTTATTGGGCCTTCTTAGTACTGAAGCTTGTCTAAGCCAAGTTAAGTAGAAAGGATCCTTCTTCCTGGACCTTGCAAGCCTTTGAGATGGGCTTAGGTGAGAGGTCTAGAGGTCGGCATTCCATTATATACACTATAATATAATCTAATATACTACTACAAGTTGGTCCAAGAACAAAGCCAAAACCTAATTCATTATAGTACAAAAGGTTACTAGATTAAGACGTTGGCTAAATTAAACGACATAATAAGAAATCTAAAAGCTCCATACCTTATAATGCAAGTAGTCTTCAATTGATCCCTTACTATAATTCTAACATAGTAATAACCTAACCTTAAATCCAATTTGGAAAAGTATCTTGCTCTACTTGGTTGATCAAATTGGTCAGTTACCATGGGAGGATACTTATTCTAGACTATAATCTTGCTAAGGGCCCTATAGTTTATACATAACAATAGGGATCCATAATACTTCTTCTAAAATGTAATTAGGGCATCATAGAATGCCTTAAAGGGCCAGATAAAGCTAGTATCTAGGTGCTCTTTCAATTTTATGTTAAAGCTCCTCTAATTTGGGAAGGGACATCCTGTATGGAACTACTAAGGGGGCTTCGCACCACATTCCAACTCAATCACATGATATACCTCTCTCTTAGGTAGGAGTTGTTGAACTTAGGGTTCATTATTTGATTTTGATAAAAACAAAACAAAAAGTGTATATCTAAACATGTTGTTTTTTAAGAGAACAAAAACAAGTGGATAATTAAACTAAGTATTATTTGATTATTTTGAGATAATTGAATAAGTTCAATTAGCTTACTTAGTGATTAAATATATCAATTATCTCTATAAGAAATTTAATCTTTTGAAGTGGTGATCAAATGATCTTGGAATTATATTGCAAAGAGTATTCGTTTGTTGTGTGTTAAAAGAATTTTTAGGTGATATTTGGCCTACCAAGTTAACAGCTCAAGGAAGAACCAAGCTAATGGTATAAAGCTTTAGAAAACATAAAGAAAAGCTTATTGACCTGGAAGAACCGGCTTACCAGTTCACTTGCCGGTAAAGTAATTTTTACCAACTTATCGGTAGTTTAAAGTACCGGCATGCTGGTAAGTCATATTCAACTAACCATTGGAGCAATGAACGCATTGTAACGGGAAGAAATAAATGGGATAATATAAATGCTTAATAACCCGACGAAGAACAGTAGAGAATTGATTTTGTGCTGCAATATTTCAACATTCTCTTATATTCTTATTGTCTATAATTTTCATTGTCTTTTGTACCATAAATTGCTAATATTTAGAGAGATTTGAAGTGTAGTGCTTGTGAGCTATTAGTTGCAAGTATTAAGAGTTAAAAGCACTACACCAATAATTCTTGAGATTGAGTTTTTGTATTGTGAGTTGAGATTGAGTTTTGTATTGAGAGTTGAGATTGTGATTTGTGTTAAGAGTTGTGAGTGTGAAACTCATGTAATCAAGTTTGTGTTTGTGTAGCTCTTAGAGCTTGGATTAAGAAATCAATAAAGTAGTGTAAAGTCTTTGGTTGGAGGCATTGTATATCTGTGGAGACTAGGGGGCGGTCCAAACTCCACGTTATATCTGGGCTTGATCTTCTTTATCCCTATCTCTTTTAATTTCCGCACTTATTATTGTTCTATTATTGCTTTAATTACTCTTATTATTGCATTTAGTTGTTTGTATCACAAAAGAATTGCAATTTGTCCTTAAACTCAATTCACCCCCCCCTTCTTGAGTTTAACCTAGTGTTCTACAGGAGTTGTTTAGGGAGTTCCTTTAGCATCATATCGCTAAACTTTACTAGTATCTCCTGGATAGTCTTGGGAATCTATAACTTCTTTAAGACCTCATCTTCTACCTTCAAAGTGGCTAAGAATGTATGTTCATTTTGCTTCATCCCCTTAGATGATTGAATGGCTGATAGCATCTCATTAACTGGGTCGAATATTAGCTTATAGGAATCACACATTCTCAAAACTTATCCATGACGAAAATACAATTTGTGGATAAGACAATAGAAGCCCTAGTTTTGTTAAGAAAATTCCTATTAATCACTAATTTATCATCGTTTAATAAGATTACTTCAAGTTTTTCCTTCCCATTCCATTAGCTCACTTTAAATCAACTTCTCGACTCGACAATTGGTATCGCTTCAAAGTTCATTGTTTTGAGTCTTCCTTAGCCCTTCTCCACCTTCAACCTAATTTTGGCAACTACTTCCTTAGAATGAAAATGCCAGAGGCACCCATATTAATCAAAGCATCCATCTTACGACCTACACTTAAGCTTCAACATATATCAACCCCTTAAGCTCATAGGTAAGTTTACTTTTTATGGCATTTAATAGCTTTAGGGCTCTAAGTTTACTATCACTTTAGGCTACTTCTTCTTCTCCTGCACATAAGGCTACTAACTTAGCCAGGTTCAAGCACTCTCTAACATTATGAGGGCTTGCACAGGGGAACCAAGAAAACCTTCGCTAGGATGATGCTCCATGGGTATCTAGGGCCTTACTTTTTCATGCTTGAGTTTGACCTTCTCTTCTTAGGCGGACTTTGTACTCTTAGCATCTCCCCTTCTTTTTTTTAGAGCCGTCCTTCCTTCCTTTATCCTTAAACCCATCTCCTTTCTTGAATTCGATTAAGGCTTCTTTTGTTGCCATGGCTTCAGCAAAAGTCTTGATATCTTGCCTTTCTAATTCGGTATAAGCTTGCATTTCGTCTTGAAAAGCAAATTTTGCATCTTTATCACTCATATCAGGGATCTTTAGTGGCAACTTGAAGAATTCCATTACATATTCCTAAATAGAGTCGATGAAATATCTCTCTAAACTCTATAAGAAGTTATCGATCTCCTCAAGATTCTTAATTCTAAGTATGGCTTAGGTTTGGGGATGTTAAACCTCCCCACCTTTTTTGTTTAGACTATACCTTAGCTAGTAACATTTCCTTTGTTGCAAAATTGCTTATAGATCATCTAACTTCTTTCTCAAGGTAGTTACCACCCTCTTTAAGCCATTATCCCTTTTCTAAATGTTACCCATCTCTTCGTTTAGGGTTGACAACTTCTTCCCTAAGAGGTCATCGTCAAACCTTCCCATGCTGTCTTTTAACCATTCTACCTAGTCCTTCATTTTTGCCACAATCAACTCTGACCTAACTAACCTAACTATTGATGGTTAGCCCTTATCGCTAGGGCCCCGAAGGCCTAAGCCTTCTAGGGAGCCCCAGCTCAGGCATTAGTGAAACTTGTTCAACTTCGAAGGAGAAAAACCTCAGGTTGATCTAGACGTTACCGCCTGTTTGAGATAAAGCCCAAATACTCTAAGAGTCTCCCCCTAGGGAGAACCCGGCCTTTACCCTCCATCTTAGATATGAGAGGGTCGTTCTCTTCCTCCTGAAGATTGCATCAAGGGAGCCCGCTAGATTATAAGTCAAGCACCTTCCTTGCTTCCTACCTTCTTTTCCTATCCTCATTAAATGCTAAATGAACCTTGTTGCATAACCTATAAACTAGCCATTGTCTTAGAGCAACCACGTACCACTAATGGGATAGGCCCTTTCCTAAAGTTTCTACCAATTGATAAGTAAGAGGATGTTTTGTCTCCCACTGGTAACATTACCTTCTTGGATTCCATATTGACCAATCCCCTCCTACTATGTGTCCACATAAGTCAATACCCTTAATCTATAAATAAAGATAAAATCTCAAGATAAGGGGATCGACTCTTTTACTCCACTAAGAACTCACTACCTTTTTATGATTATTGTCTTATTCTTTTCGCTAACTTAAGTGCTAGAAGACCCTTATTAGTTATATTATAGGAGGCTTTTTGTAAGTTCACCTCCATATATAACTGATGGACTACTTAGAGTTCACCCAACAGTCGTCCTTGTGATATCCCCTATCACTACTAGCCTCTTGAAACAAAAGGAGTTAGTGAATTACCATTATGCTTAATCAAATTAATCATGTTTCCAACCATTGTTTCTCAAATCTTGCTTTGATAGTAGTTACAATATGTAGAGTGTTTAGTCTAACTCACATGTATGGCACTTAAGCTCTTGTTTGTGGAATCCTACAATGGTTTTTGGAAAGCTAGAAGCTTTAGTGAACTTAGGCTTTGGGCCACTCAATGATTTTTGTGAAATCTCGTGAGCTTGGGTCTTTACTGTATGGTCCATGACAAGTGTCTAAAAGAGAAAAATGGAAAGAAAATGTTTAATTTCTATGTATCTTCTCGTGTATAAACTCAACCAATCTCAAGAAAAATATCTCTACCTTCTTATCGCAACCCCATTCCCTAACACCCACCCTCTATAAATATATGTACACGCACCGAACCAACACAACAATTCAACACGGCATATTCTGCTCTCCTTGACGGAACGCACACAATCACCTTGCAGATAAAGAACATAACCGAATCTCACGATTAAAATTAAATCCCCTTAATCCAAACCGAAGAGAACTCGACGCTTCTAAAACCCTAATTCCACATCTCACAACTCACTTTCTTCCGAAATCCACCTCCCGGAAGTGAGCTCCCTTCCTCCCTTGCCTCCCATGTCGGACATGTTTTGCAAAGACTGCAAGAAGCCGACCGAGGTGGTCTTCGATCACTCCGCTGGGGACACGATTTGCTCCGAATGTGGACTTATACTCGAAGCTCATTCCATCGATGAGACCTCTGAGTGGAGAATCTTCGCGAACGAGTCCAATGATAACGATCCCGTGCGTGTTGGTGGACCCTTGAATCCTTTACTAGCGGACGGTGGATTATCGACGGTGATTACGAAGACGAATGGAAAGTCCAGCGAGTTCTTGAACTCCTCGTTGGGGAAATGGCAAGGACGTGGCGCGAATCCTGATCGCAACTTGATTCAGGCGTTTAAGTCTATAGCTACAATGTCCGATAGGTGATTGATCGGGAACTCCCTCCGTCTCTTTCTCTAAACGCATCGTCATAAGATTTTGTTTTTTATTTGATTTTGGAATTATTTATTACTGTTGCTGTTGCTATTTGAAAGTCGAAATCTTCTTCGTTTTTTTGTTTTTTTTTTGGCCAATAAAGTCAGAATCTTCTTAGTATGTGGAATTTGGGACGGAGTGTTTCTGTACCAGTCGGTGCTATGGTCTGTGTTTCAGTAGATGATCAACCATTATTCGTATATGATAGCATGTGTTTAGTGTTTGAATTTATCAGTATGGAATGGTGTCCCAGTCCGTGCTTTAGATAAAAATGAAGGCAATATTAAATATTATTCGTATGCGGTAGCATGTGATTGGTGTCCAAATTTTTCTGTAAAGAATGGTGTCCTGATCCGTGTTTGAATAGATAAAAAGTGAAGGTTGTACTGAACATTATTCATAGTAGCATGTGATTGGTGTCCGAGTACTTTGTTATGAAATGGTGTACCTGTGTATTTTGGTAGATAAAAAGTGAAGACATTTATTGTAGCATGTAATTGGTGTCTTATTTTTTTCGGTGAAAAAATGGTGTCCCAATCTTGTTCCCGTGGATAAAGAAGTGGTACCCTTGTTTAATGTCCTTTATATAAGGTAACATGTTGTTAGCAGGAGCAGATATGAAAACTTGAAAGGAGGCCTTGAAGGTTTCTTGGATGGCCTTTAAAAATGATATTTTGAGACATAAACAAGATATAGAAAAAATGAAAAAGTAATAAATTTAATTTATGAGTAAGATGCATATCAAAAACCTTTTAAAGGATAGATTTTGGAAAGATGCTGGTGAGATTCAATTGAGACACAGATAAGATAAGAATTAGACGATCCTGCATAGATGAGAATTAGATGATCCAGCATATACTTATTTATTATCAACTTATGAAATTACTATGTTGCTCAGTGGTGTGTGCTGTTTTTATTTGCGCTAGCTGTTATTTGAGTGTTTGGGTTAATTTAGCATTTATTAAGATCGAGTAATTAGCAATCTGTCGGCAGTAGTTGAGGTTAATTTTGAGATGTATTTTACTGTTAGTGATTGTGTGTTGTATGCCACTTCCATGTGGAGCATTGAAGGGGTGGTGTTGGTAAAGCTGTGTAATATATATTTGATTTTGGAAACATACTTCAACTTCATCGTAGTTGAATTTTTTGAAAGCAGGATAAAGATGATTACTTCTTGAATCAGTCAGTTGAGAATTGGATTAGGATGATTTATCAGAAATTGTTGCAGGTGGAAGTGAAGTTTTAAGTTTATTTAGATGAGCAAAGATATGTTGGTTCCTTACTTTTTATTGATAGTTGGTGAAACTGAAAAACCTTTTGTTGTACAGATTACCCTTTGGCTTTATTCTTTCATGATTTTTCTGTTGAAGCCAATTATGATGCATCAATATCAACTGATGTAATAAATTGATTCTTTCAGGTTAGGACTTGTTACGACTATAAAGGTATGCAAGTTTCTTATGTGTCTCACCAGTTATTTCTGTGTCTCAGAGCATAGCGGATGCATCTGTGGTGAAATTTATGCTTTAACGAATGGCTGCAACCTTTTAATGTGTTTTTTTTTTTTTTTTTTTTCAATTATTACATTTATCAAAATCTTTTCACTACTATACACGTCAGTTATACATTTATTAAGTTTGGCAGCTAGGTGTATTAAGAGTTGTATACAGTTGACTCTCTCATATATTTGTGGATTTTTCTTTTTTCCTCTTTTTTTTTTTTTTTTTTTTAGAATATCAGGTATGGAACTTGGATTGAAGTACCTTAAAAAAAAAATGTATAGAAGTAAATGCCATCTGTGCTATAATAATTACCAAAAAAGGGAAGTTTTTCCATATGACCAGTTTCCATAGGATGGAAACAAACATTAAATTTAAAGTGATAGCTTTTATCTTTTTGTTGATTTTATCATTGAAATGGGCTCAAGTGAGTGAGGTGTAGAACTAGCCTATCCTCAGAAGAGCTGACACTTGAGAGTCAAGTGGACTATTTCAAAGAAGAAGAGGAATGACATTTTTGAGTTGGCTTTTGAAAAATCAAGAACTACTGGAATTAGAACTAAGACTCACACAGTGATCTTGTGCATTGATAGATGATCATATTTGTAAGAATTTTATTTTCTTGATAAAATTCATATAGAGCTAGCCTGTCCTAAAAAATTTAATATGGCATTGTAAAGGTGGTTTATCTAGTGTTTGGGGCCATATGCAACATCCAGCTGGTGAGATTTTTTAAGAGGGAGATTTTGGAGATTTGAAGAGGAAAATATGAATTTATTAGGCGAAAAGGGAGTCCTAAGTTCCTAAAGGTGCAAATTAGTATCATGCATTTGAGATATTCACGTGGTCTGGTTCCTCCCCATTGCACTTACATATATCCACTTGTTAAGCTTCCAAAATTGAGGTGTTCATCGTGAAGAAGATTCATTTTGTGCTTGTGATAAAACGTTATTTTGAACTCAAAATTGGTTAGGCAATCGGAATATATTTAAGTGGTTCTTATGGTTGACTTGAATCCAAATCATGATATGAAATAGACATATTATTTGTTTGTTTATTTATTTCATAAATGAGATTAATATATTACGCAATAAGACTGCAGGGTTGTCACCTTCTCTTTGTAGTTACACGTGCTGACTGACTGCAGCTGGGCATTCTCTTTTATTGTATCATTTTGTCATATGCTTGCAAATTTGACTTACAGGATAGAGCTAATGAAATATATAAGAAGGTTGAAGATCAAAAGCCTCTTAAAGGACGGAACTTAGATGCAATCTTGGCAGCCTGTCTCTATATTGCCTGCCGTCAAGAGAATAAGCCCCGTACCGTGAAAGGTAGTATGTCTAAAGCATTTGCTTCAGACACATTTATAATCTAAGCCTAAACATGTTGATTTCGGCTAGAAATATGCTCTGTTGCCAATGGAGCCACAAAGAAGGAAATTGGGCGTGCAAAAGAATTTATAGTCAAATTATTGGAAGGTGAGATGGGCCAGTCAGTGGAAATGGGAGCTATACATGCAGGAGATTACATGATAAGTGTTCATTTATTTCCTCTTTCTTTGTACGGTAATGTTATTTATGCCCATTGGACTATCTATGGCTGCTTTGATCTTTACCCTTTTTGTATATGGTTTGGTTCTTAATCCCACCATTTCTTCTAGCTGAGGCACTGATATTTACATCCTTCTAACCTTCAGAGACGTTTTTGCTCTAATCTGGGAATGACAAACCAAGAGGTAAAGGCTGCCCAAGAGGTTGTTATGAAGTCCGAGGAACTTGACATAAGGTCAGATTGGATTACCTAAAAAAGGGATTCTAAAATAACCATGCTATTTTCATGAGTTTGGCCTGAGAATACATGAATATAGTTATGGAGCCATGGAAGAATTTTCTTTTGATTCCACTGGATGGCTATTTATAATTAGCTTGATATGTGCAATCGATGTTTTTTCTAAAAAAAAGGCAATAAAATAGAATAAAATGAGCATGACATGGTGGAGCTTGTTTCGATGTATTTTATGTTCCTTCTGGGGCAAGAATCTATAAGAAGGCGTGGGATTCTTTAACTGTCAAATAGAAGCAAAGTCTTTATGAAATGTTCTTCAAATAATGATTGTCCCAGCAGCATCCTTGGTAACTGGTTTTAATGAGTTTGCAATTCACTTGCATCTTTTCTGTTGCATATATTATTCGATTCTTTATATGAATATCTGATGATTGTGAACTAGATCAAGTTTTTCTTTCTTTGGTTTGCTTCTCTACCAACACTGAACCACTACAATTCTCCTCTGACTATTCTTCCTTGGTGGGGAAAGAAATTACTCCTAGACTAGCGTTTTGAGAGAAACTGTGTTATTTCACTAATCACGAACACTCTACGATATACTTCCCCTACTATATGGATACATCTGGCTATTCTTTTCTATTGTACTGTTGTAAGGGCAAAATCTTGAAACAGGGAAATTGCAGAAAAATAAACATTATGGTTGATAGATGTTGCAGGTGTTAGGAGAATAAGGAAACTGCTTTTTGCTACATACCTCTATTTTAGATCCATGTTGCCACTTTTCTCCTGTCAGAATGATTTGCCTGCTACGACTCATGTAACAAATCATGTATGCTCCTCTTCTTTTGCTTAAAGCAGCTTTTGATGGACCTACGACTTGATTGGTACAACAAATCAGAATGTTTGAATTTATTCAGTTAGCAATTGTCATGAATGATCTTGTGTGAAGAGTGAAGATAACTTGTTCTCAATGTTAAGTAAATCCTCGTGGATGACCATTGGCTAAAGTTATATTTCTATCAAAATTATAGAAGGAAGCGAGACAAACTCTTTACGTGCAATTTAATTCATATATTCATATACTGATATGTATGTACATACATATCATTGAAAATTAAGCAGCTGTCAAGTGAGAAAATTTTGCTGCTGACACGAGCCAGTCACAAGAAAGATTAATTTGTTAATCGGTTTCTTACATGATGTTTTTCTTTTCTGGATTTATTTGTGCAGGAGGAGCCCAATATCTATTGCTGCAGCAGTCATATATATCATTACACAACTGTCAAATGACAAGAAGCCTCTTAAAGGTTGGAAAGCTTATATAGGTATTGCTTACGATTTGTGCAGGTAATATCAATTTCTTGTGTTTGCAGATATATCAGTCGCGACTAGAGTTGCTGAAGGGACTATTAAGAATTCTTATAAGGATCTTCATCCTCACTTGCCAAGGCTAATACCAAGCTGGTACGCGAAGGAGGAAGATCTGAGAAATCTCTCCAATCCTTAAAAATCTCCAAGTGGTGGCTTTATGTATGGGTCAGAGAATCGTTTGTTAGTGGATTCCATTTCTGTAGCTAAAAGTTTCCCCCATGGTCGGTAGCAGAGGTGAACTTTTGAGATTAATTTTATGCTATCGGAATCAATATATATAGAAAGCAGCTTCTGGTTTTATCCGGTCAAATTTTGTTCTAGTGAAAAGATTACGTGGCTGATAAGGTGGTTTTTGCTTTTGCCCTTTGTTTCAGCATCAGTTGGAAGTTTAATATCATCTACGCTCGTGGTTACTATGATTGATATGTACTTTTACCTAAATTGAAAAATTAGGTCCCTTAGGCAGATGGAAACAGTTTCGTTTGTATTATTCCTTGGGATATTTAATCAAATGATGAGTTCTTCGTGTGTATATATATTCTTTCCCGTTGTACGGGAAAGAAAAACCTCGTGGAAGCATCGGTCCTGTATCAGTCCTTTCCCCCTAGTTGGTCGATATTGTCCTGAGTCGAGCCATTTCTTGTCTTTTCAAATTAAATATTTGCTTCTTCCACGTAGGTACCAAAAATCCCTAGGGTAGTCGAACAAAAACCAGAGGTTCAAAGAATGAATATCACGTAATTTTCGAATTGACCGATACTGATATCATTTGGAAATTTTTAATTTCTAATTATACTTTTCCTAAATGATAAGTTGCAAAGTATTATCATGAAGCATGCGAAGAGCTTACCCATAAATGGAGGAGACATCGTTTCTAGCACCAGGGCATCCTCAGCGCCAGAAAGCTCATGATAAAGTACGGTGAAATATATTAGCAGCAAGTCATGTATACCCACCAGTAGCCATTGGGTTTACGGTTGCAGCAAAACCCAAATTGACAAAATACATCGTTTCAAATATAAATAGATCCTAATCATTATGCTCAAGGGGGACATTACAATGCTGCCTCTTTAAACTGATACGTCGTCTAACCAGGCTAACCACCACTAATAGATCCAACCATAAGAGACTAAAGGGCCTTATGCATCTAACATCCACATTTTTTGGTTACAATATTTGGTTAATTGTTATTGTACATTGAGAAACTCCCAACAAATTCTCCAACCCATTCTCTTCGTAGATATCCCTGAATTAGGCATGCTAAAAAATGACTACCTAATCTACATAGGCTCTCCTGGCACATCTGACTTGACTCCACTGCAGTCGAAAACGCGCACTGAGGCAGCTCTGCCTAACATATCCCATGAAAGTACATCTGAGTGTAGTTCCTTCCACGGCTTTGATTACAAAATTTTTTTAGACACGACAAGCTTCTGAGTTAAAAAAATGGGACCACCTCGCTTTCCAGCCAAGTATGGAAGCTCTAGAAGTTATCTTCTTTCATTCAGCTCTCATTACGTGTTAGGACCATCATCAAAGTTTGAACCAGGAGCCAGCTCATTGAGGTCAAGGAAACGTGCTTTTCTTTCACCATCAGCCTCCTCCTGGTCTGAGCTCTCAGGTTGTTCACCTTCAACCTCCTCCTGACCCGTGCTCTCGGGTTTTTCCACTGGTTGGTTTTGATCTCTCTCCTCTTCCTCAGGGAAGCTTTCAACCGGTGGTTCAACTTTTATTTCCTGCTCATCCTCAGTATTCTCTGACTCCAGACTCTCTGCTGAATACTCTTCGTTCTCACTTGCTTCGGATTGCTCAGTAGACTGATCCCATTTCTCTGGTTTCACTGACTCCGTATCGGATTCAGAGAATTCATATTGACGATAATTTACACGGTTTCTGGTCGACCTTTTACTTCGTCTTAGACGTGGTTGGAGTTCACGAACCGACCTTAGTTTTGTTTCTCCCCTGGTTCTACCACGCAATTTCTTGAACTTTTGATGCCTACCACTATCATCACTTGCACCAAAGGACTCTTCCTCTTCATCCTCCTCTTCTTCCTCTTCTTCAGGATTCTCTTCATCCCAACGATACTCTTCATCCCCTTCAGAGCTACTGGACACTTTCCTCTGTTTACGCTTTCTAAGATACTCCTCGTCATAAACAGCTTCTCCAACTATATCATCATCACTGTCAAAGTCGTGGTCTGAAATCGCTTCAACATACTCTCTTTCAGAATATCGTTGAGGCCTCTTCCTCCGTCTGTTACTGATGGTCACCATAAGATAATTAGAATTTTAATATATATATATATATATATATATAGGTAATTGAGATAATCTCAGCAGAATCTTGAGTACCTTCGATCCAATGGTTCAGATCCCTGTTCCTCATCAATGTCCATAAAATCAGGAGACCCAGGTGATGGTGCACTGAAACCAGCTTCATCACGGACTTCTTGGCCATGCAAAGGCTCACTCCATTTACCATTAGCAGAAGCTTCAGGTTTGGCAAAACCCCCCCTTCGGTGAGTAGGCTCTGGTGAAGGTTCTTTCTTTCTAAGAAAAAGTACAGGAGAAATAAACTGTATGTCAATCAAAGGGCGAACACGTGGTTCGAACATTAATATAATAGAAAAGCATAATAGTGACAGGAGGAGAAAAAACCCTTACTTTGTTATTTTGATGGCTTCATTAATAGACCGATCATAATCATCTGCATTTTATGCATAAGCCAACTTAATCCTCAAAACCAACATAATCACAGTCACAGCAAGTGATGGGGACTACCAAAACCCAATAAGGCAGAATTCCCATAAAGAAATTCCAGAAAACAACTACCATCAATTCAACATGCTCAAAAGAAGCAATAAGGTTTTATAAGTTCTTCAGCCAGAGAAAAGAAATTCATTTGCTCTTACCAAAGGTATAAGTAACAGGTTTGCGATCACGAAGAGAACGCCCAGTAGCAAGCCCATCCACACTCAAGAAATTATCAAGAAGAAGAGCTTCTCTATGTTGCTTTTTCAGCAGCCTCTCTTTCCTCTGCAAGAAAAGAACTTGAATGAGAAATAATAAAAGACCAATGCAAACCAGCAAGACGTCACATTAAGGATGTTAGCTCCATAAGCTTTAAGTATCAGAAATTTCTATCAAAAGGAGTTCGAGTACCTTATGAATCTTTTCAATCTCAGGTAGCATGTCTATCTTCAACTTCTTCCCCAGTGATGCCTCTATCCTATTTTTACTCTCAACTAGTTTTTCCTGAGCCAGGGGAAAAAAAAAATTCATGAATTTATATTCCAGGGAGACAGGAGAATAGCAAATAAAACTCATGATAAGAAACTGTATAATACTCCCAATTGCTTAACACTCTATGTCCCTCACATCGTCCAATGTTCTTAGCATGCCACACCGATAATCTTTATCTTGCAGTCGCATATTTGGTGAAATAGAGCAATGTTACAGACAAGGTCATTCAACTATGTTTAACAATGAAAATAGAAATCTTAAACCAAAGTACATTGCTGTCTAGATCACCATGTATCTGGGCTCCAAAGAGCTTGATGTTTCTTGCCATCACTGAGGTTATATGTGGTAAAAAGATTCAAACAAGAAACCGATCACTGCTCAAGGCTATCCCAAATTTCCATTTATACAGATGTATTCTAAGGCCCAATCAGTGACCAGCTTTTATTTTTGAACCGAAAAAAGGCTAGCCCATATCATGTTACCCGACCAAGTCAAATGTCACCAAGAACAAAAAGAACCTCACAGGTTAATGCCAGCCTGCAGATTACACACTAATTATGTCCTATCCATGATAACTCCAGATGTAGACAATGAAATAAGCATATAATTGGTGAAGCTAAATGACACCAGTACTCATTATTTATTATTAAGACCATCCATGTCAGTAAGTCCATTCCAAAGGATTAAAAAATATTCTACAAACACTGCAATTGCAGACCCGATAATTTGGAGAATAGCTACTCAATCTGCTTGAATAAACAGATTCAGCTTCCAGAATGTAAAAGAACTATCTTAAGAAGATATTAACTACTGCAGGACATAAAGAATGCAGGGTATTAAACTCTATTAGACATCTAAAATGAAATGACGGTACTAGAAGCAGTGAATCCCTCAAGAAGAGAGCAACAAGGTCGAGGAAGCAGTTTAGTGGAGATAACATCAGTGCCACACTGAGAACACTGTAATCATAAAAAATAATTGACTGAACAATGTAGAGTGAGAAGAGGAAAAAAAGAAGAAGAGAGACAATAAGAACAGCCAAGCAACTCCCAATCTCCTCTCCTAGACTTCATGCCTGTTTGTCATAAAACTTATTGAAAGGAAGAATATGCCCTTTATCTTAAAGATGAAGGAAGTAAAAATTTCTCAGGGAAGCACTTTCCACCAGGTCACTTGATCCTCCTCTTCCCCACCCTAAACACACACCCCACAGAGAAAAACCCCCACCCCAACCGCAACCCCACAACACAAACAACAGAAAAAAGAAGAAGATGATGACAAAGGAAAAGAAAAGCCACACAATTTGAAAATGTGGAACCACATGCACGTTGCATAGCTCTCCAACAACTGGTAGCCATCCAAATTGCTGGAGGAAATACACTGGATTTGCTTCCAGATATTTACTGGATAAAGTTTTCATATCCTACTTCTTCCAGAATGTATCACAGACGGCTCTCGTCCTCATTACAGGAGAAACTATTTAAGGTAGAGTTCCAAGTCCAACAGCATAAATGCCGTTGTTATGGCACTACTATTCACTAAAGATGAGCAATTCCAGATGGTTTAAAGTCAGATGCTTTCACTGAAAAGAAAAATCTTACAAAGGTTTTATAAGGAGGATTCTTATGCTGGTTTTTGGAGTGAGTAATACACCCTTGTTTGTTAAGATTCTAGTGGATGTTAAATGTGAAGCTCCTCAATAATGAGAGGAACAACAGAATTAGAAGCTGCCCAAATAAATTCATCTCAACTACAGAGTTCGAACCTTCCATATTCAACTACCAATTTTTTGAAAAATTAATCCAGTCAAGGAGAGAAAAGAAAATGAAGGAAAAAAGGTCCATCAGGATTCTCAAACTCTTAAAAGAAAAAGAAATATAGATTAATTAATTTAGTGACTCACAGAAACGTCTTGAAATTCATCCAAGCTCGTAGCAACTGCTTCCCACTGGTACGATGCAATAGGAATCACCCGAGAACCCTTTGCCTTAGCATTTTTTACCTCAACTTTCCTTATCTCACGGTAAAGACGATGGCCTATGATCGGATCATCTTCATACCTATGAATAAAAAAGTTATTACTTACCAGAAGGTCATGAAACAATTAAAAAAAAAAAAGAATTGAAGCAACATCAAAATAACTAATTTACTAGAATCAACAACTTACCAATAATGCACTCCGCGTGAATCACCTCCAATACGTTCTTTGCGAAAAGCAGAAAGTTGTGCTCCATGCTTCATTGAGTTATCGATATAGTTGCGTACATCTTCTTGCTGTGAAATGCAGAGCAGAAATTTCATTGCTTTGTGCATAAGGACCGTATCTGATAATTTTTGCTTGCATGATTACATTGACTCATAATTTATTTGGAGGAGCATATAAATTGTATGTGAAAGTACATCTAAAAATATCTTCTACAGTGATAATATACTAGTCTGTCCTTTATTTTGTTAGATCTTTCTCTTTTTTAATAAATTTCTTTGTGTACAGTCCTGAGGTTTTGTATCATAATACCTCGTTGATTCATTTTAATTAATTTTACTTTTGATTTACAGATTGTTTTTTGCTTTATAAAACATAGTTTCCAGGAGCATAAGGACAAATAGAACAAATATTATAAAAACAGAGTTGAATTCTAGCCAGTTAATAGGGGCAATGTTAAGGCGTTCTGCTAATTTTCAATGAAATATATCAAAGCTTTCATATCAAGTGTAACTGAGCATCTCTGGAGGTACAATGTGTTCCAAGTAGAAAAGCAAGGTTGATGAAATTGCCTAAATAATTAATTCATAGAACCATAAGGCACAATTAAGATAAGGTTTCAAATGTACTATAATCTTGACAAATGCTTCACAAAAAGTTTTAAAATGAATTGACAAACCAGCAACAGTTTGTTAGACTTTAAACTACCATGGGTATAATGTAAAATGTAGTGTACTTGCAAAGTTTAACAAAAATAAGCATAAAACATACATATGTATGAAAAGAACAAAGATATTTTCAGATCCCACACTTTTAAGTGCCCAGTCGCCATTTTGACCTCAACTCTTTCAACTTACTGGGCAGGACAAGATACCTATAGCATGGTGTCTCTAGCCAAAATATGCATATGAATACCTCCTTTATTTTTGGACCAAGATTAAATAACCATCTCATGGAATATCTTTTTTGCACTACAAAGAATTAGAGCAATTTTCAAGATACAAATTGCTCCATTGAGTACACAGATCCTTATTTCTTCATCTTCTAACAAAAAAGCAAAAAGGTGGATCCTTTCTTCATGAGTGGTATAAGGATATCCTATTTCATTGAATGTCTTGTTACATGTCATGACCCTTGGATAAATCTTGATATATTAGTGATACTATTGAATGTTCCATTCAGAGTGTGCACCATCTGACACTGGGTTCTAACAAATGCATTCCATAGAAGATTTTGTTACACAGGCCATGGCCCCAGATTCTCTCATAACTAATTTTATGGATCTTCTATATACTTTTCTTGATTCCTTCGACTACATATATAGTGCTTGTCAAAATACCTAAAAAAAAAAAAT
The DNA here is from genome assembly GCA_024138015.1 of Lumnitzera littorea. Lineage (NCBI taxonomy): Eukaryota > Viridiplantae > Streptophyta > Magnoliopsida > Myrtales > Combretaceae > Lumnitzera > Lumnitzera littorea. The sequence continues at coordinate 108,490,526 of JAMXBB010000004.1, read as the reverse complement.
CTTTGGAGGGGGGGAAGAGCAAGTGAGACAACACTAGTCCTTTGCAGAATATGTCCACTAAATATGGAAAAAGCAATTTCCTGCAAAGGAGTCAGGCAGGTTTCGCCAAAATCCAAGAACAGAAAGTTTTAAGCAGGTGGCATGTTGAATGGCAGTTGTGTACCATAGTCAATAGCTGGATATGATAAAAGGGGGCATGGAATACATTTGGTGAGCTACAATAATGCTTAAAGAGCCTAATGGATCAGCATAAAACCTCACTTACTATTGTGCCCATACTTACTAGGAGAATAAAAGCATCTAATATCTCCCTACAAGTCTCCTAGTAAACATGGGGAGCTATCAGATGCTAGATCCAAAACTTGAAACAGGACATTTCAAGTAGATTAATACATGCACCAATAATGATAGCTAGAGGAATTGATTATCACAAGTATCATCTCTCCTTCAGATTGATATTCTGTGATATGTGGGACTGGCAGAAGTTTCTGGTCAGATTCCACCTTATATAGACAAAGAAAGGGCTATAATTTCATCACTTTCTGTCTCCTCTTCCAATATTCTGCTAGAGCATCTTCTGAAGATTTAATTGGTAATAAACAGAAGACCAACAAAAGTGGGCCAACTCATGGATAGACGAATAATTTCTAAAATCCTTTAGCATCGCAAGGTCTTTATGGATTTAAATTTGTTCTTTACTCTTCAGTTTGCCAACCCATTTTTTACCTTCTCTTGCCTGGCTTACAAATCAAAACATAATTTCTCTATTGTTTGATTCACTTTTCCAACATAAGGGGTTTCAAAGAAGAGAGCTAATCATATGGCCGTGTGATTAATATGCACAGAGAAATTAATTTTTCATACAAGCTTCTCTTCCATTTCTCATTCATGATTCATACCTAATTGTATAGTCTCTTATGGAAGTTTCTATGGTCCCATCCTCCATTTTGATAGGACTAGTCCAACTCTCCATTCCACTATTAATTTACTTTTCTTGAAATTTGGACCGTTGAATTCACAATTAGCTTAATGATCTGTTCTTAGTACTTCTTCAACATAGTGAAATTCAGCAAAATGTTTGTTGATTAAAGTTTCTTCTTAAGTTATCCAAGCTCCATCTTCACCCTCTTTTCATTATTTACCTCAGGTTACATAGTTTTTATACAGATTCAATTTTCTTATACAGCGTAATGGGAATTGGTGAGATGGGATGCATTTCACAGGCAAAGTACAAATATATGCACAGGATGGAAAATCACAGAAAATAGAAACATGATTTGGCATCTGTGATAATGTAGTAGTCACTTCATGTAGCAGGGAGCAACATTACCTCCACACGGATGTCACATAATGCTTTTAAGATCACCACACGGACCCCAGGTTCAAGAGATTTATACATTTCAATCTCCGCTCTGACCAGTCAAAAGGCAAATCTTTCAGACAGAAAACATTTTCCTACATGGAGGACAGAGTCGATTGCAAGATTACTCACCCATGTGAAGCAACAATTGGCAGCTCACCTTCTGCGACCTGCAGAAGCCCAAAAATTTCATTTTAGCAAATAATGATATAGATAAGCAATAAGTTTAATAACACTCATTGACTTACCCAATGCCACCAGTCTCTCAACTTTCTGCACAAGACTGTAACCCATGAATCACGCGTAAGTGCCATTCTCGTAATTGGAGGGATTGCCTGTATGATAACACATGCACAAACATCATGATTTGCTGCAAACAAGAAAAAATTAATATTTTTTTGAGGAATACAAGGAAGGTGTAATATATAATTAAGAAGAAATGAAAAAAAATCTTTTGATTATCATTAAGTACCTTAACATATATATTGTTCCACTATTGAAAGCAATATGCTTAACTATCACACACACATGCAAAAAGACAAAAAAAAAAGAAACCTGAAAAGATAAGAAAAAGAGAGCAGATATCCATCAAATCTGAACAAAAACATGAAAAAAAGAAGAAAAAAATCCATACAGAAGGAGTGATCTAACAAAAAATGATCTAGTTAAATTACATAGATAACATACAAGGACATTAAATGGCAAATACAAAATTTGATCTAAGCAAGAGATGATTCAAATATCGAAAAAGTTAAGCACTCACTAGTTGTCAAGTGCCTACACTTTTAGCCATAGGTCCAAGGTCCCTAATGAAAACTGCCATTTCAAAGAGATTAAATGAAAGTGAAGCAACTTTAGGGATGGTAGATTCAAGGCTATAGAATAATCTAACATTCCTTCCTTTCCAAACTTACTACATAAGATAAAAGAGATTAGCTTCTCAAGGTGCTTGTTGGTATCATTAGCATCCAAAAACTTCCATCCGGGAAAGAGTTGCTCAGCATTGCTGGGCAAAACCCAGAAAGCATGCAAACTTTGAAGAACTAAAACCATCACGGCATAAGATAATATATGACAGAACCTGATAGAGCATATTTTCTTCCTTACTTCTCAACATAAATCTATTGACCATTTGAAACCATGATCTTTTTAGGCTTGCTCGTGTCCCAATTCTATCCTCTACAGCTAAGCAATAAAGAAGTTATCAGAGCAATTATGGGCAAGATGTTGAATATCCATTCCATGAAAGCCACAATCTCTCACTTGGAGAATCTGAATAAGACTAATCAAACAAACTATCATCTTTTGTGTGTGTCATTGAGTGGCCAGGTTTTTTTTTTTTTTTCTTTTGGTTTCTTTGGTGTGGTGTGCCTTTTTGGTTGGGGGCATCCAACCTTTAAAACATTCCCATGACTAAAACCCTTCCAATGGGTTCTCTAGAAATGGCAAAAACACAAGAAGATGTAACTTAAAATCACTCACATGAATTACTTACCCAAAAGAATTTGTATATAGCTTAGAAGGGCCATAAAAAATACATTACAACAGCGGCATTTGAAATCTATTCTTGGTTTCAATAATCTCAAGCATACAAGCTAAAATTCATGCGGAAGTAAGCCTTTGCAGCAGAAGCCTTTGTTATTTAAAGGTAAAGAAACTCCAGAAGGCTTCATAAAGGAGAAACTCAATCATGAGAAATTAGAATGATTACATATATGTACTCAGATCCAAATTGCATCTTCTACTATGTTGTCAGGAACCTTTTTTTGGATAAATATGTCGTCAGGAACTTTGAAGCCAATATGTGCTGCAAAGGCACTTTGCTGCGTACATCACTTAACCAAGGTTGGACATTTGGCGTTCTATATCATTTTGTCTTAATAGCTACTGTATTACTATAGTTCTCTAAATTATTTTATTTTATTATTATTATTTTTTTTTGGCCTTCTTTTTAAGAAACTGCAATTAGCTAAAACTTGGAAGGCTCAAGCATGTCACTTCAAACTATCCACAAAGAACCGATTCTCCCCTTATGAAGGGGCTTATTGTTCAATAATTCACAGCCATTGGACCAAATCCTACTCTTACATGCATTTTGATAAGCACCTTCTAGAAGTTACCTCAGGACAGTGAGTTTAGAAATTACCTCTATTGTGTAAATAATTGCCTGATGAACACCTTATTTCATGTTTCCTACCTCATCAAAACCGCTTAAGTCATGCTTCTACTCAATGTACATGTACTTACATCCTGTGATGTTAAACGACTTTGTCACCGTAACAACCACATAACTCCTCTTAAATACTCCAATTTCAACCTCAACTATCTTGAAAAAAATCGTGTATCTCCCGATTACTCCCAACAATGATGTAATATAAAAGCTTTTTCACATATATAGGTCAGCATTTGACAAAGCTAGTTGCTTGCTTTGCAGCTAAAGAATGTATAGTACCCCAATCAGACCCTAACACCCTAGCACCCAACCAACTCTAATCCACTAAAAATGAAAATTTGAACTAATGCTAGGTCTTAGTCTGAACTCTCAATAACTCAAACAAACAAATATAGGAAAAACTAATAAATTAGGAGCAAAAAATTAGCTAAATGTAGAAACATTAGAAAGCACCAACCTTTAACAATGGCATATGTATGTCCGCCAATGTGTCATTGGGTGTTATTAGCGCAGTCTCAAGCTCCTCAGCAGAAAACTCCAAATTGATATTCAACAAAGGCCTAAAAACCTACAAAATTCATTAACGTACAAAATCAAACTATAACACTGTAACAATCAATACTAAAAAGATAGTAAAGCAATAAAATTACAAAATCCACCTAGAGATCATAGCTTTGGCAACTGAACACAATGTCCGTATAAAGATAAAAACTTTGCAAATTAAAGTACTATTTTCCCAGTAAAGATCAGAACTTTACAAATTAAACTACCATTTCCACAGAAAAATCAAAACTTTGCAAATGAAACTAGGATTTCCACAGAAAGATCAAAACTTCGGGCTCACATGCAAGAAATTAAGTATGGAGGCCAACTCCCACATCGACCGGAGACCCCACCGTGGCAACTGCGACGGCTCTGGTGGCCCAACCAACGGCGTAATAACCTTACTACTCCCACATTGCTCACTGATCAACATATTGTCGTCCACATCCTCATCCACTTGCTCCCCTTCCTCCTCCTTCTTCTGCCTCTGCTTCCTCTCCTTCCTCGCCGCCTTTGGCCGCTTCTCGAGAGCCGCTTGCTGTGCCGCTGCTTGTAGCCTTGCGGCCGTCCTCACCGTGCAAGCTCGAGTAGGCCGAACCCTACCGTTCTGCACAACGGAAGTAGTAGCTTCCTTTTCCTTTTCTTTCTCCTTCTCCTCTTCCTTCTCCTTCACTTTTCCGTTATTTTCGTTAGTTCCATTGCGGACGTCAGTTGCGGCAGTTTCCTTAGGGCTTTTAGAAGGAGAAGAAGGAAGAGGAGGAGGTTGCACTTGGTCGCCTGAGATCGGAGGAGGGGGAGTAGAAGAAGATTCCGGTGACATATCGAGAAAGATCGAGAGTGTTTAGGGTTAGTAAGGCAAAATCAAATACGTATGATCATGAATAGCAAGGAGGAGGGTTTGTTCCGGAGAGAGAATATCGAGTGGAAGGTGAGTGAGAGGGGAGAGAGAGAACGAGAGAGTGAAGAAAAAAAGTGCATTTAGGGTATCGTTTTGCTGTGATGTGGGCGTGTGTTTTGATGTGAAATAGGGTTAAAAATATTGGATTTTTAATGTGATTTTGATTTGGTGTAATGGTTTTTTGGTTTCTGGGAGTGAAGAAATTTTAGGGAGAGAGAGGATGGAGAAAGAGAGAGAAGAGGGTTGATTAAGGGGGGAGGGAAGAACGGTAGAGAGACAAAGAGGACTAACGCCTGGAATTTGGTTTGTGGGTGTGTGTTTTTGTGTTTGTGGGTGTGTGTTTCCTACTTACCATGAATTATTTGCAGATTTTGTTAACAATGCCCTAAGCTATATATATATATATATATTTAAATATTATTTTTTATATGACCAATATATATATTTATTGTTACCAATGAATTAGTTTGTATATTTACTTATGGGTCTTTCTCTTTTGCGATCAAGACAAAAGTGCAACACTCATCCACCGCATCTTAATTAGAAAAAGTTATTTACATTTTTTTAACATTTCAACGAATGAATTATTAATTATTAATGTCACTTAAGCCCTTTTTTTTTTTTTTGCCATGCATTCACTTTTTCTCTAAAATATATAATTACTATTCGCAAGTGAGAAAAAAAAAAATTTCCCTTTTCAAGTCTTTAACATTTGCCCAATGCATTTACTGACAGAATCCGTTTTAAAATAATGAGGACACAAAATTAAATATAGAATGGTATATAAAGAATCTTTCTAATTAGTAGTCATACTATTTCCCACAGCTAAGCATGCTCTTATTTCTTAATGTTAAATGAAAGAAAAAATTGGTTAATTACGCACTTTAAAAAAACAAACTAAAAAAATTGTAGTCTCCTTCTCTTTAATGAGTATTAAGGATACTCATTAACACTAATGTATCTTTAAAATGCATATTTTCTTATGGCATATATTTAACATCATGTAGCCATGTTATTTGGTAACACCCCAATAATCTATATAAGCATTACAATTCGCTACATATGCCTATTAGTTCAGAATATGTAAGACTTTTAAGTTCACAAATCAGAAACATAAAGAATCATATCACATATTACATAAAAATCCATAAGGAGTGAGAAGTTGTATCCACTTTTCGACACTCAACCAAAAACATAAAATAAATCAAATAACTAAAATTCTCAATTATAAAAAAGAGTTCATCTCCTCAATGTACAAATCCCTTAACAAAACATAAATTATTAGTAACATAGATATTACCCTATTCTAGTCATCATAAAAGTAGAGATACTCGATTCCATTCTCCTTGTGGATGTCATTGACAGACGTCTCCTCAAAAATAAGATATTCTTTAGACTCAATACCTGAAAAAAAAAAAAAAAGAATAAGTCGAAACCTAGTACGAATGTACAAGCACATATATATACCAAGCTAAATCGTTTACATGTAGAAATGCAATAATAGAATAATACAAACAGTAATTTAATTACCTTACATTAAGCCAACAAAACGACAAGGGGTATTTATAATCCTACCGCATTTAGTCTTTATCTATATATATAGGCAATTATAATTATACGTTTTCCTTTAAATTCTTTACGCCTAAAAACCAGAGTCCAAACATCTAATATTTTAATTGTATTGTCCCATGTACGTGTTCACAAAGGAATCTTCATACATAATCAACAATTACTCTTCTAGAAATCTGCTACTACGAGCTTTTAGAGCGAATGAGTCAGGCAAAATCAACAACCAAGATCAATTAGATCGAATATAGGTTAATTCAGTTAGATCATTTCTAACCTAGTAAGTACAAGCAAACAACAAACACCACGTATATGGATTCGCTCCAAAATCAAAAGTAAAACCCTAACATCAAAGCTTGAACAAAACTTAGACCTCAACAAAGGAAATCAAATGCGACAAATCTAAAAGAAAACAAGTAGCACATTAACCTTTAAGCATTCTAAGACTAAGTCTTATTTAAGAGTTATCTATAAGCTTATAGTCTAACCAATCAAGGTCCCGAAAGAAATTGTCGAATTACATAATAAAATAACGTAATATGAAAAGTTGGTATAACTTTATAAGATCACTAATTTAGTAAATCATAAGGTACATAATATATATATATATATATATTAATCTATATGTATAAAAGAAAGTATAAGATGGACATATGATTAGAGTATCGAATAATATAGATTATCAAATCGATATAATAAATAAATAATACGTACTTACTTGAAAAATAGTATAATTTGTAAAAGCTTGTAAGGAATGACATAATAATAGTTGATACGTAAAATGGACATACTATAGGTAATATGATATGCTAAATAGATAAATAATACTAACCTGATTAAGTAATTAGATCACGAAAACATTGATAACAATAGTAAATCTTACTAATTATAGAATAGATTCACGGTATACTAAATTAACGTTTAGGACTTTTGTATAAAAATATGATCATTAACATAATCTATAAATAAATAAAAATTAGTGACTCACTTGAATACAATAAAAAACAAAAAATTGGCCTTAAAATATATGTCTATAACTAATAATCCGAAATACGAAAAGATATACTTAACAATGACTCTTATATAAAATGACACTATATAACATGATAATCAATAATTTAAAAGTAGAAATCGAATGCTAACAATACTTAATTCAATACTATCAACAAAAATAATAAATAAAATGATAATAATAAGATATATACTATAACTACGATACCAAATAAGAAATAAAAAATGGCTCGCAAAATTAAATCGAGAAGAGAATTGTCGAGTAGGCACAAGCAAGAACTTAACCAAACAATAATACAAAAATTATAATTCATAAAATAATAATATATTCAAAAAATTAATTAGTAGCATTTATCAAGTTAATAAAAAATGCATAGGATGAAACCTAATTGAGAGTGTGAAAAATGAATTTGTTGAGCTTGAAACCATAAAAATGCAATGGATTTTTTTTTTTTTGTGGTGGGGGGGGTGTGTGTTGAAGAAGAGAAGAAATTATGTAAGCGAGTGAGAGGAAAAAAAAAAACAAACATAAGTAAGAGGGGGGGCGGGGGGGGGGGGGGGTGGTTGTGAGAGAAAAAGAAAAGAAAAATCAAGAAGTAAGGAAAATAATAATGAGCTAAGAGAGAGAAGGTGAGAGTCAAGAGAGAAAATGCATTGTGGCTAGAAAAGAAAAGAATTAAGGTTTAAGATAGGTTCTTAAAGTTTTTAGGATATAAGGTAGTGTATATATATATATATATAGAAAAAAGAAAATAAGAATTAATTATAATAAGAATATATAAATACCATGTAGGAAAATAAATTTTTATATAAATGTCATAATGTAAAATTCTAATAAAAATTATTGTATCCCATACGTAAAATACAAAATTTAATATACTTAATATATACGTAAAATAAGGATTTTAAAAATAATTAAATTGAAATCTTAATTTTGATTTCTAATAATACTAACTTAAGATATTAACGATTTAAATAAAATACTAGATTAATTAGAGTGTTTCATATTTTTCCTTATGTAGTTTTTAATTCTAAGCTTAAGATAGTATTTTTAGTCAAAATTACAAAAACTTAGAATATAAGAAAACAAAAGCTAAAAATGAAAACTAGAAAAAGAAAAAAAAAGTTGAAAATAAAATAATGGGGCATTACACATTTAATAGGCATAGATGCAAATTGATGGGAATCGACCAATAAATTTATAATGAATTTGCATTAATGAAGCAAAATCCCTTATGGAGTGCAACAGATTTCAACTCCAAGAAAAAAAAAAAACGAGCTTAACCCAAGTCAATAAGGGCTTAATGAAGTTACTGCTTTAAAGAATGATAGTAGCAACACTTGTCACAATGAGCAGCATGTCATTTACATGGAGCAAAACAACTAAAAACTCATCATTAATAGAGCAAGTGAATAAAGAGTGATCATAAGGAGATTAAGCAAACCCTTGCTTAAATAGAAGTTTAGAAATTTTATAGTACTAAATTTTATTATAATTTATATTATTAATAATTACTTTTTAATTTTTACAATTTTTCAATTATAAAAATTCATGTATAGTATTACTTACATCAAACATGATATAAAAAGATTGCATTATCCTATTATTTTTATACTATATTATTCAATTCTTTTTATACTATTCAGTTTTTGCTAATCAAACATTACCTTAGTGTTAAACCATAAGTTAGAATTGAACTGTACAGAAAAAAGGAAAAATGAAAAGAAAAACATTACATACGAACTATTACTATTCTGTACTAACCTTTTGGGCCAATGTGGATCCAATTAGAAGCACATTGGACAATGGGCCCAATGATCTCTACTTGGACAGACAAGAGCCCACCAAACAGGGAGAGCTAACCAAAAATAGTCCAATTGAGTAATAATTGGCTCTAACCAGACTTCAATTCCTTTTCCTTGTTTTCTTGTGGGAATGGTGAATGGACAACTCCTGAACGGTAAATTTCACTTATAAAATAATATAATACTGAGACCCTTCTAAAAATTTTGAGATGGAAAAATTTTGTTTAGATGTAATAATCTGCCTTTGTATTATATTAGTGAATAATTACAATAATTTTTTTCCTTAAATAATTTTGTGCTAATTATTGGAAAAAGAGTCATTATTCGAGAGAAAGTTGGAGCATCAACCATGGCAAGTAAATAAGGAAGTTACAAATAAGATGGTTTAGCCACATGGCAGAAGAGATATAAATAGTGAGCTAAAGAAAAGTAATAAAAACTAGCATGAACGTTTTTTTAGTTGTCAATAAATATTTTATCCATGACGGAGTGTACTGCTAAAATATTATGGGTAGCAGTTTATGTTAGCAGGTTGTGTCGGTATCCCTGTTGGGTACTAAAAATATGTGAAATTGTATTAAGATTACAAATAATTAAATTATAATGTAATTATATCTATTAGTGTTATAATTGTGTCTTTATGTTATGTGTCGTGTGATGTACCCGGTTTTCTCTATTTAATTTTTGCAAAATATCCACACCATCATTTTGCCGATGTAGAAAAAATGTAACATCCTAGTAGATACAAAAACGCATAAACTCTCAGCAATTTTCACCACTCAAGCCAACAAGAACATCGAATTCGCTAGCAAAAATTGATTGTCATCCGCTGAAAAGTTATGAATACAAAAATAGTTATGTTACAACAGTACAAGCTCAATATAGAGCTAAACACTGCCTGGCAGGAGGAGCAGCAAGGAGGCTGCTACAAGCAATAGCTTGTAACCCCAAAAGCTCAAAGTGTTGGCATGTGAAGAAGGGTTGGAAGTGGGGGCAGGGCTTCCAATGTCCGTCGTGTTCTCTTTCGCGCAAGTGTAGCTGCATCGACTAGGACGAACAACTCTATAAACACCACTACTAGTTAGAACATACAGATCGTTATTGTTGTCTTCTCCATACGAGAAAACGTATCCTAGAGCCGGAAGAGGACTTCCTTGCACCCTGTCGCATTTTATTGGGGAATCCTTGGCACAATCAAAAGGGATTAGATTAGTGGTGAAGTTTCCACTGTTTTCAGGCACTTCAAAACCTGCCCATATTGCTCCAGCATACAAGTCTCCGTATATGTAACTGAAAATTCGTAAACAACGATGTATGAGGATTTATCATACTGCCAAGGAACATAAAGACTTGGAACCTTGTATTTATTCTGATTTGCTAAAGAGAAAAGAATAACAATCTAAACAAGTTTAGGGACTTGCAAGTTAAACTAAATTGAAGAGCGGTTAAGAGGTCTAAAACTAAAATTCATTTGATAAAAGATGATCAACAAAATCGACTGCAGGGGAAACTGAAATAACTTACTTCCCATAGGTGCATGGATCTGTCATTGACCGGTAGAAGTAGCCCCCAGTTATTGATGCAGACCCTATATTCTTGTTTACAGTCGAGTGGTTGTAACCCAAAATGGGGAAAATTGGGTTTATCGACTTAACAGACGTATTTCCACCAGGAGATTCTGGAGGAGTATATGGGTAAGGTCCTTCGTAGATGCGCCAGCCATAGTTTCCGCCTTTGGTAATTAAATCTACCTCTTCATAAAGATCCTGGTAGATATAAGATGCATCTAATTTTAGGAATATCGATTGCACAATAAAAGGTTTGCATTATGGCGAAAACAATTATCTTCCGATAAACTAGGAACTTGATTGACTATCTCCTAGAAGTCACAATGAGCGGCAAAAATCACTTCCCCTTCTCGATTAAGAAGAAGAGAGATTGTCTTATACCTGCCCCACATCTGCGCAAACAAAGTAGGAAGGTCTAGCTGAATCGAAGCTGCATCGCCAAGGATTTCTCATGCCTAAAGCCCATATCTCCGGTTGCAATTCATCATCTTCAGCGTATGGATTATCTTTAGGAATAGAATAATTCCCCCAAAGACCAAGTTTACTTACTTCTTCAACGCCTAGAAGCATACAAGCAATAAAAGTTTGAGAGAGATTAAATCCAAAGGTGCGTAAGGTGCATATGGTGGCATCATTATCTCTTAGCAATGCAAACAAGGAGATCAATATCATCGGCCATCGACTGCTTTACTCACTTGGAATGTTATCAACATCGAATCGCATAATCTTCCCTAGCAATGACTTTTTGTTCTGTGAAAAATTGTAAGGATCTCCATTGCCGCCGCCATCTCCCATCATGAAGTACATGTATCCGTCAGTTGGGCCAAAAAGGATCTGTCCTGCATGATGAGCGGTGAATGGGAGGCCCATTGTGAAGATTCTCCTCACTTCAGCAGGTTTCGCATTTGTTGCCTGGGATAGTCCGTGCTTTATCACTATTAGCCAATAAATATAAAAAAAAAAAAAAAACCAGATATAACGAGCCTAAACTTTTAGACTAGCTAGTTTTGGTTTTAAAAGTTTTGACAGAGTAAGAGATCCTGAGTTTGAATCCCTTCCTCCTCATTTCACTCTATTTAATTAAGATTTCCTGATGCATTTTGGTCAATGTTGTAACCTACAAGTGAGGGAGAGTGATAATTATTAAATTCTACACTGGATTTGCAAGCTTAAGCTTTTAAGTGGGCTGTGAAACGAAATTTTAACGATTACAAAACCTAATTTAAGAATGACAACAAAATGAGAGTCAAATGTGGTAGAATTTTACCATTGAAGGCTGAGATGCAGAACCATTGACGGAATATTCTGCAATGACGCTATGATGTTGGCAAGGTTGTGCACCATTATCAGGAGGTAGCTTTGAAGGATCACAATTAACGTCTGAATTACATGAACACCTTCCTGTACATCCTGGCCATTTCACCTTATCGCAATTGAAAGATGCAAAGGGCCTACCATTCTGGGAAAAGTTAGGATGAAACGCCATGCCCATCATCCCAAATTGAGTATCGAAATTGACTTCATCGGTTAGGTCTAGAAACGGTCTGGATTCATCAATGTCCATTGTTTTTCCAGACCCTTGTTCCGGAATGGTTGCTAAGAAAATCTGGCCCTTCTGGGTTGAGAAAAAAGCACGGTTCGAGCCATCAGGATGAGCAACCATATTGAGATAAGATCCATTCCCTATTTTCTCAAGACACAATCCATATGGAGGTGTTACAGGAGTATCAGTAGTATTCAGTTTGACAGGTTCACCATCAAAACATACCGAATCATTGGCTGACCCACCGCCAAAAGCCTTACAAAAATCAGCCTTGGACTGCCAAAAATCAGTCAGTTTGCTTAAGCTGGCATTTAATGATATTCCGGCTTTCACTTGCAGGAAAGGTGCAAATGGGGAGTTTGCTATAGATACATTTTCACATGTATCCCAAACTTCAGAGCAGAAATCATCTGCAGCTTGGCTAGATTGAGATGAATTTGCTGATACGGTTGAGTTACATAGGACAGGTACTGGCCTTTCCACGGTATTAACTGTGAATAGCTCTGCTGAATATGGATCGCATTTCTGTGATTTGAGATGTAGAGAAACAATAAGCGAAAATTAGCAAAGTTGTTAGATGGATACTGCTAACATTGACTTTCCCAACACAAATCTAATTGCTGCAATACTGCTTATTTCCTTGTACATCCAATACTGTAAAAGTAACAAAACATTACCGCGCAGAGGATAGATTTCAAGATGGAGCCGCAAGCAGAATCAGATATGTTCATATCCTTAAATCGCTTCTGAAATAGCATATCCACTGTGGAGTTGCAGCATGTGCTTCCATTATAAGGGCAAAATGTCAATGGGGTCGAAACAGTAAAGGGTGCTCCTACAAAATAAAATAACACATCGCTACTCAGAAATTTAATTCAATTTAAACATAGGGAAGCACTGAAAAAAAAAAAAATCAGAGATGTTGTATATGTTGAATTTGTTTTGTGGAAAACGTTTTCCAGATTTGGATAACAGGAAATGATAGCTTAAAGAACACGATTCTCAATTAGACAACAATGTTCATTTAGAAATTGAGAATTAAGATTTCTTATCAAAACAGGTGGAAATCATTTTCATGCTTCTAATGTCAATATGAACCACCATCACCTATCACACGTCATTATCATGAGCTTGTACCGGGCTGTAGCTAAATCGAGTCAAGATACAGCAAAATTGACTTTGAGCTCAAACTCGATTTTAATATGCTCTTTGAGGGTCGCTTTGATTTAAAGTTTTTATTTTTCTTCTAATTAGAATAACATTTAAGCCCAAAATCCGATTCAAGCTCCTCCAGCCAAGAACCATAAAAGTTCACTCAGACTCAATCAACTACTTAAGTAACTCGAGCTTAACTTAGAGTTCAATCAAATTCGAGTATATATTAAGCAGAACTCAGAGTAGTTCAGCTGGAACTCTCAATCGCTTGCAGTACTAATTAGTAATTAGTATGACCGCTTTCAACTAGCATCTATATATCATGCATTAAGATAATTCAGCAAACATTTTCCATGAAACAAACACAAAAGAAATCGAAGGCTGCTTATAGAACAAACTTACTTGAATCGGTGCACAAAGGAAGAGAAACAGCAGTATCGGGAATCAGCAACAAGTTGGCAAATAGGATGATAAAAGCAAGAGAACCACCACCACCTATCATGATTCCAACTACCAGGCTGAACTGAATGCTCAAAACATGCCAAAGAAAACTCTCTCCCTTTATCTGCTGTGTTCAAAGAACGGAAGTCAACACAACCCATCAACAGCAATAAAAATAATAAATGTTTGCATACACATAAGCTCTCTAGGACGTTTGACCATTCTGAAAACAGTAGTCAACAACTCTCTCTCTCTCTCTCTCCTCTCTTAAGAATAGCTGGAAGAAAAAAAAAAAGGAAAAAAAAAAAAACACTATTCCCGTGAAAATAGGTGTATTTTCCGTTGAATATATAGGAAAACGAGTCCATAATAGGTACAGTTAAAAATAATCGCACTCGGTTTCAACTTATCTTCTTTCGTAGTGTATGCGGGTGTCTGTCACTATCTCGATAGATGGAAATTTTTGCAATTTAGCTGGTAAGAAGAAAATTGGAAAATTTATAATATTTGTCTATGTCAACTCTTTCTTTGTCTAGTGAGTCACAAGCAAAGATATATTTTAAGGGAGGAAGGACAGATCGTCAATATTTTCAAATATGTTTCAAATACAGATAAGATGGTTTGTAGGCCAGACCAAATAGTTGACTTCACATGAATCCTTGATCTAAAATTAAATGTGGGGTAGTTGGGAAAGGAAAGAATATATATCGACTTGGTGGGAAGCCCAACTTGGGTATTTGTTAGTTTGGCCTAGTTCGATGCGTCTAGTGCGGCGGTGCCATATCATGTGTTTACCATCTGTATCCTGTGAATAATATGCTCGGATTAAAAATATTAGGATCGCAAAATCACTACTTACATTTGGGATGTTTTTCAATTTTGTGTTATGTCATGAGAAAAAAACTTTATATGTAAAATTAAAAAACTAAAATTTATGTAATTGTTCCGATATTATCTCTAAAAAGGAAACACAAAGCTTTATCTACATATTCCTTATATATTTATTCATTAATTCTATGTTATTATGCGGTGGAATTAAAAAATAAAGGTAAAGACTTTGTAGCCTAACTGACATGTTCCCCCCTCTACTAGTTGTTCTCATTGAAAAATAAAGAATAAATTATAAGTACATCCTTAATATTTATTTAATGATTGTTATTTTTGAAAGTAAGTGTTTAAATTCCAAAATCTTTAGCTTTATCGAACCATACTATGCTCTTTAGGTAATACCAACTGACAATAAAAATAGTAAATAATTAATCAAATCAATCATCTATGAATCATTTAAAACAGCAACGACTACGATGACGCAGATGACGCCGATGCCGCCGACAACGATGATCATGATGAGGCCCATTACATTGCTATTTGAACTGGGTTACAAGTATTACGTAATTAAATTGAGTCAAATTGAATAATATTAGATTGAAGCTTAAATTCGAATTTAAACTTATATTCAAAAACTCAAAATTTAGAATTCAATTTAAATTCGATCAAGTTTTAAATTTTAAGTTTGAACTTGATTTAAAAATATATATGAAAATTCTAGCTCAACTTGGTTAGCTTAATTAAATTTGAATTTTTTATAATTTTTTTAATTAATATTAAATTTGCTTATATTTAAACAAATTAAAAATATATTCAAAATTATATTAAATTTAATTAAGCTTGTGAGTCAAACAAGGTTAGTATATTAAATCTCGGTTTAGCCTAACTTTACTATAATTGAGACGAATTCGAATAAAACTTGAGTTGAGTTTGAATAGTTTGCGATTTGGCTTGATTCATTGATATCCCCAATTACCCAGGTTAAAGTTAGATACTAATGTAGTTTAATAACTCAACCATTATTAATATTGAGAATGAGGTAAGATGTGGATGATATTGGCATGCTTTCGAGTTAATCAATATTGTAAATGGGTTCATTTTTTATGTAAGGAATTTAATGGTGAGAGATTTACCAGAATTGGGAAATTAATGGATAGTGATTTTCCTCATTTATCACTTTAATTGACTTAGTCTAGTTAATTATTTACAATTAAAAATATTTTTAATTGTTCGTTAGTAGATTTACATGATTTTACATATTTTGCGCAAGATTTATCGAACTAAGGTTTTTATTGAGTTCAAGTTTCATTTTATGGTTACACACAATTAAGGTCTAGGATTTTCATGTATGATTAAGTTTTTCTAATTGTGTTTTGAGGTTTTTGAGTTTGCTTTTTGGGTTTTGACTTAAAACTATTATTGATTTTAGGTTCCCTAATATCATTGATTGAAGCAAATATCTATTGATACTTGAGCTCGATCTTATATCTAAAATGCAAACTTCTCGAGATTTACTAGTTTTCATTGAAAAAATAAGTGAAAGCACAAATTTAGTTAGTAACCTTTACTATCATTTCTATTTGAGCTCTAAATATTTTAATTTTTTTATTTGAGTTCTCGATATGTCCTTTATTAGTTTTTTATCAACATTGACACATGATACCATGGGGTTGGTCTATGCATCTTTATTGAATAAATAATAAAATAAAATATTTAAATAATAATTAAAGTAATAAAAATCAAAGAAAAATTTAGAAAAAATATTAAAAAAAAGTATAAACAATAAAAAAATATAATATAAGTAAGAAACATGACATTAGTTTAGGGGTCGAGCCCCTTGATCATGTTTCCCAGGTTTGAATAAGTGAAGGTTTTATATATGGTTTTTCTCAACTTCGTGTTAAATTTGGTGTATTACATCCAAGTTCTTAGCCTTTCTTAGAATAATTAACATTAGTTTTAGTTTTATATGTTTTTTTATCTTTTCATGTATCATTTTTATATAAGTCCATTTATATTGTATGTCTTTTTTTTAAAATTATATTCTTCAATAAATTATTAACAATTTTATCAATACCGTCATTTCTTATGACTGAGATACTAAGATGTAAGAATAATAGGCATGTGGATTAATAGTTTGATTCACCATTAAAAAAAAAACTCTAAGATTACACTCTCTTGTGTTTATTTATTCCTTTCTCTCATTCATTTTTTTTTTCCTTTTTGGTAAAACTTTATCTTTTCTTTTTACTATCTCATTTTTATACTATTTTCTTCATATTTTACTAACCTTAAAGGTATTAAAAACATTTTAGTTCTTAACTTATTATCTAATATATTTTATCGAAGTTACTCAACATTGAATTTATTATTTGATAAGATTTTATTTTAATAATTTAAAAATAAAACATAAAAAATAATTTAATATGATCTAACTAAGAATGGAACGTTTTTTATTGTAGGAATATTCTTTATTCAGTACCAAAGTTTTATATTGTTAAAATTAAATGTGTTGAAAATATAAGAAACTTATCAAATTGTTACTATTTGGTCAATAATTATAATTTCAAGTTTGATTTTAATCATGTATTTGCATAGCATTTCAAAAGAAGATAAAGTGAAAAAGAAAAAAAAAGGGAAGGTACCTTATATCTTATGCCTTGTAGAATTTGCAAGGTATGTAAAATATAGAGTAATTCCAAGATAGCATAGGATAGGTCTTTAGTACAAAAGTTTTGAAACTTATACTTATAGAACATGATACAAGTAAGTTATTATATTTTACCCATCCTTTATATGCATATTTTCACCTATATTATTATTACTTTTCAATGATATATAAAATATGTTTTAAAAATGTTTCAAGTGGAAAATTATTTTATTATTAGAGATTATAATAGTAATATTTTATTAATTATCGTGAAAAAATAAAAAATATAAAGCTCATTATTGCCCTTGCGTGAAGCAACGGTACAAAAGCAGAAGACGAATAACAAATTTTGACTTTATCAAACTTAAGGGAAGGGAGAGAGCACCACGAACAGCGCTACATTAAGCACCTTCACCAATTTAAGCACTAATAGTAATTACTAATAACAAAGAAAAGTGAATTGCTTAGCACAAGAATTCGTATCATTTAACAATTTAACTTATAATTTTGGTAATTTAATTTGTAAACTCAAGGTTTTAATTTTAATTTAATGATATACTTAAAATTGGATATACTTAATGATATGCTTAAGTAAAATTGGCCCTATAATGATATACTTCAAATTTTAATTGGAGAAGAGAAGATTTAGGGAGAGAAAAAAGATAATTATGAATATTTTTACTAATTTGCCCCTTTATATATTTTATTTGATGAAGTTTGTAGAACAATTTTCTTGAAATTACAGAATTCCTAAAAAGTTGATAGGGCTTTTCCTTTATTATTAGTAACTATTGAGAGTCAATGTAAAGGAAAGATAAAGAAGAAATTATAGATTTCTGGTATCATTATAGATTTCTCTAGATTTTCATCTAGTACATTTGTTTATTTATTTATTTTTTAAATTATGTTACAACTTATGGAAGAGGGGATTCTAACTTAGTTTACTCTATTGAGAGATCAATTGATATAGGATAAAGTTGTAGCTAATGAAAAAGAACAAAGTAATAATAAAATTACATATTTTACAGATGGTGTAAGGTTTGGATGATATTGGTGAGTTTATCAATATTATAAATCAATTCTATTTGCGTGCAAAGAAATTAATGGAGAGAGAGATGGAAAGAAAAGTTGAGAAAAATATCAATTTTACCTATATTATAAAATATTTATAGTTTTAATAAGTTATTTTTAATATTGGTTCTTTTTTGTTATCTAATTTTTAATTAAAAACCTAAATAGTAATTTTAGAGAAAATAGTTACTTAAGACCCGTCTAACTTAAATGACATAGATAATGATAAAACATGTTAAGATTAATAAAACCACATACATAAAAAACAAGATACTTTATCTATTTTTTAGGTTCTTATTATAAATATTTTTTACACCTAATCCTTTTTCTTTTCTTTTTATTAAATTTCTTCACAGGCAGAATAGTGTAGTATGAAGATCTTATCCATCTCAAAGGCAATTTATGATATTAAAAGAGCACTGTAGACCTGGTATCAAACGTTTTCTTCCTCCTTTGCTGAGTTAATCAGTCTATTGTTGTGGTTCTAAAAAGCTTAACGCCATGAAGAGACAGAAGAAATTTTTATAAAAGTAAAATTTGAAGATCTGCAGATAGATTACTTCATTTTAAAAATAGAAAGTTAAGCATATGGAATAAATATAGTCCTTGTGAGATTAAAGTTTATCTATTCAATTGAATTTGATTAGATTGGATCCTTTATAAAATCGGTCTGGATCACATCATACATATAAATAGTGGATATCCAATTCATCAATATTATAAATATATATATTTTTCTGTATACACATTGTAAATGTGTTCATTGCTAGTTTATTCTAAAATAAAAAAAAAATATGGATTTACTAATATAACAGCATGCAAATGATAGATTAGATATTGGAAAAATATAATCAAAACAGGGGGAAATAAAAAAAAAAAAGAAAAAAGAAAAAGAAAACCTTGCTCCTATCTCCAATCTGCAAATCAAGAAGACAAGCCTACATACATACATATATGGAGTACTTATATATATATATATATATATGGAGGTAGAAACTGTCAAAAAGTTAAGTGTCAACGAGTGAGTGACGCAAATAATCCAATCTTATTTCTTGATGAATGGTCTAAAAAAAAAGGCCAAAAGCCAAAAGGAGATAACGAAATGTTAAACCTAGTGGAGACTAGACTAGTGGGGGATTTTGGGTAAGATTTAGTTTAGCGATGAGTTAAATGACATCATTGATGAGGCAATATAGGACAAAGTAGGCAAAGTCATGGTCCCCTAGATTAGGCTATGCTAAATGCTAATGGGGGCTGTGCTGAATGCTGATGGGTCGGCACAGGCCTTTTCACCAGATTTGCACGATGGACAATTACTTTTCTGACAAGTACATATAAAAATTGAATTCTGGACCCATAGGGTGAGCCGGAGTGTGAAAGGAAATCAAGCCGTGGATTGCACTGGTACAACTGCTTAGGAGCGAATGAAGCGAGATTCTAAAGGCTCAAATCAATTTAAAATTTCTTGCAATCAAGTTTGAGTTAAGATTTTTATTCAACCTATAACTAAAGTTTAAATTTGATTTATTTAAATAAATTTTATTTTTAGTTTAAGTTCAACTTATTTATTAATTAAACTTGAATCGAACCGAGTTTAAAACGAGTCGATCTTAAATCTATTAACAAGTTTAAATATACAAAATAAAGACATATATAAATATATTAAATAATAAATAGTAAAGAAGTTTATATATTATATATTATTGTATAACATATTTTATATTTATATATATTATATAAATATTAACCTTTAAATTTCAATAATATATAATATATATAAAACTTATAAATCTATTCAATAACTTAAATGAATTGACTTATGAGCTTAAGTAAGTAGGCTCATGAGCCTGAACCGAAGCTTGAACTCTGTACGTTTAGATAAATGAATTTCATTTTGAGTTTGAGCTTAGCTTATTTACTAATCAATCTTATGTACTAGTTTAGAGAGAATAGAAAGAGTGGCTCATACCATACTTATCCAATAGTTTTGTTTATAATAAATGTTTATTTTATGTTTGGTTTATATGTATACTTACTTTCCCTATATCTAAAATTTAAGTTTAAATCCCTAAATTTTCCAATAAAAATGCTTTTAGACCTATTATACTATTTTATCATTAGATAGAATCCTAAAAAACTTAAAAAAAATTATAAGATCAAGGGTAAAATGAATATGCAAGAGTTTAGACGATGTACTTTCTCCAAAGATTTTGAGATTAAAGATAAAAGAATTAAGTATATATGAAACAAATATAAGAGGATGTATTTGTAATTTACCCTTATCATTATTTTCAAATTGTAAATGTGCAAATATGGATCTATTTTTTTGGATAAGAAAATGCATTGATTAATAAAACATCAAGATACAAACCACGAAGTTCAACCAAGTTTAACCATAGAAAACAAAGAAACTATCCCGACTGTCTATTAATAATCCACCACTCCTGAGTATTTTTATGAATATTCAAAAATATACATTTATTCCTTTTTAAGTGTCACTAAATCCCTACAGTTATATATACATACATACATACATACATATATCACTTCCTCCCAACCCCACCCACCCCCCCAAAATAGGGAGGGTTGGGAGGAAGTGATATACCCCCCAAAAAAAAGAAGTTATTAATATCTATGGTCTTTTTTAATGATAGTATTTGGATTTTAGTTTGGACTCGGACCTTTAGTTGGATATATTCCATTGCAGGTGCTGTGTGTTTTCACATTGTGTACTCATAGGAAGGGTGCAAGTAACAACGTCATACTCATCCTGGAATTTTTCTGATACCTGTATCATTGTGAGTTTTATATTATACGGTATCTAGTAATTTCTCGACATTGTAAGTTTCTCAAATAATATATATATGTCTGTTGTATGTACATAATCCAACCATGTCCTCTTTACTTATAACATACTATTATAAGTTAACACCTAATCAGGAAATTAAACCTATGCCACATCTCTAACTTAGTCTATACATAGCTTTTATATATATATATATATGTATATGTATATATTTCATTTTATTATTACTTCATGCTTTTTTTTCAATTGAAATTCATTACATTTACGTTGTTTATTCAACATTTAAGAGCGTTATTGACTTTTTAATTTGAATATCAATAATAATATTGGGTATAGCTTGTTGTATAATTTTAAATGAAAGAAAGTAGAAAAAATAACAATCACATCACTTTTGGTATCCGAAAATGGACTTCAAATGGAGTCGTGGTTTTGGTTTCATATTTTTTTTATGTTTGGAAATGCTTTTAGAAGATGGAATTGTGTTTTCTTAAAATTGATGATTTTGGTTTTAAAAGGGATTTTGATTTTGCTCTTAAGAAGCCAAATCACGATTCATTTCTGTTGTCATTAATCGTTGTTAACGAAAATTACTTATTTAATCTTCAATTTAATTACTATATTCAATGATTAAAGGCGATTTTGACAATATTATATATACACTCAATTCTATTTCATGAGCATTTCAAATAGAGACATGATTTATCATTACGTCTTCATTCTATTCCATTGCATCTATTTCATTTAATCTACTCTATTCCAAATTATTCTCTCATATAAAAAATGACCTTATAGGTTTTATAGATACTAGGGGTGGGTGCGGTTTAGTTTGATACAGTTTGTCCTCCTATATCGAGTCGAATCGAATATAATATATCAGTTCAGTTTTTTTTTTTTTTAAGTTGAATATAATCATACGATTTAGTTTATAAATTTTTCGAACTTAATTAAAATCGGTTCGATCCACAATTCGAACTGTTTGTATCAAATTTTCACCAAAAATTTTTATCTTCCATTAATATAGAATTTCAAATTGAATTTGCTCAATTTAATTTTAATAATTGATACAAAATTATGATAAAAAATGATAAGATATGAAAAATTTGATGAAATTTATGAAGAATGATGGAAAAAAAATATAAAAAAGTACAAAATAATTACATAAAATTTTTTTATTTAATTAAACAGTTTGGTTTGGTTTGCTTTGCTTTCTCAAACCGAACCGCGAACCGTTTATATACAATCGAACCAAATCATAAACAAAACGATTTGTAAAAAAATCAATTTTTTGGTTTAATTTGATTTATGGTTTTTTTGCCAAATCCTAATAGATACCTTGAAAGCTATAATTTTGTAGGATATAGATTATGAAGTGGTTTTTGAATGATTTCAAGATATTATGAAGTGTGTTCTAGATTTAAATTTTTGAAACATGAACTTACAAGCTAGAATATATATATATATATATATATATATAATTTTGGCTTTGTGCTTTTTATTGAAATCGTTTTATTTATATTATTTACTTTACATTTAAGAGTATTATTAACTTTGAAATTGAATATTAATAATATTTGGTATGAATTGTTGCAAAATTTCGAATGAGAAAAAGTAAAAAAGAAAATTAATTAAAAGTTTTATAGATACTTTGAAGTCTACAGCTATATGGAATTATAAGTTTTAAAATAATTCAAAAAGATTATAAAATAGATATTGGTTTTAAACTTTTAGAATTTATATATACAAGATTAATGGGTTTAAAATCTATTATTATAGAATATAGGTTTCAAGGATATATAAAATATGCCTTGGATTCAAACTTTTGGGATGAGGTCTTCACTGATGATACTCAAGATAAGCACTCGTATCGTATTCCTCGGACACCAGCTTATCAGTTATCTTTACTTGCGAATTTAAAAGGCTGCAGCCGTTTAGTTGCTATAATTTGGTGGCCGCTCTCGAATGATTCGCCTTGCTATTCTCCAAAATCAGAAAGTCATAGCAAATTTGCTTGCTGTCCTGTCCTGTGACTCAAATATTCTTTTAACGTGCTTGTCACATGAAAAATTTCACGCTTGGGATGAAAATTTGCTGTAATGACCCGGCTGTCTCCATGCTGTCGCATCCACCTAGGAGATGCCACGTATCATCAAGATTTGAGAAACCAATTTCCGTTCACCTCCATCCATGACACGATAGTTTCCAGGTTAGGAATTCTTTCTTTTTTTTTTTTTTTTTCTTTCCTCTTTTGTCGTATACAGTAACTCCTACCTTGGATTTTGTATCTTGGTAAAATTTCCGCCATGTCTCTTTTCATCGTGACCGATACAGTAGATTTAATTAAATAATGTTATTGAATTCTTCGTATTTTCAAAAGGAATGTTATTATATAACATTATTTAATTATTTGGATTTGATTAAATATTCTTCAATGTAATAATAAACCATTTGGTTAAAGTAAAGCAAACTTTTTTGTTGTTTATCTCTCAAGTTTTAGTATTTTTTTAATACGTAAGATAGACTTGTGATATATTAAAGCAAAATGAATAGTTTTGTTTTTTTTTTTCTTCCAATCTTATTAATCGGTGATTTTTGCTCATCGTATTAACACTAATACAAGTGTTAGTTTAAATATATGCTAATATACAATAATACTCAATTGAGACAACATATAATTCAGAAAAGTTACCTCACAGTGAATAAAGAAACCTAATAAATGTCATAGTAGAAAATTCCATTAAAAATATGTCCTTTTTTTTTAATCACTAGTATGAGAATCTTTTTCCTTTTTTTTTTTCACCATTATTAGTTCTGAGACTAGTACTCAAATACTCATCATCTTCTCTTATTGGTTTTTCAAATTCTTGTAGGAAATTAAGTTTTCTACATATTGAATATTCATTAGGATTGTTACTAGTTTCCATAGACCTGGAAATTGTATTAATATGTACACATATTAATAAATTAAATAAAAAATAATAACTTAACTAAATTCTTAAGTTTCCCAAAACCATATAAATAAGCTTGTTTGAAATCAAAACATAACCTTTAAAATTTTGAAGTAAAACATGCTTTTTAATTCTAAATTTACTAATAGAATACATGCTTCAATCTAAGAAAAACTATAAATTATAAATAAACTAGTATAGTATCAAGATTGAAAATATTTTTTAAACCAATAATGACAAGAAATAAAATTTGGAGGAGAAAAAGTGGACAATGCATGAGTTACAAATTTCAATAATTAAATCCAACGTCGGAGCTACTGTGGAAATATTAGTTTCAACGTGGGAGCCAGGCGATAAAAAGATAAAAGGTGGAAATTTTACTAAGATAAAAAATCCAATGAGGGAGCTACTGTGTACGAGAAAATGAAAAAAAGGGAAAAAGAAAAGGAAAGAATTCCTGACGCACAAACGATCACGTTATGGACTGACGAGAACGAAAATTGGTTTGTCATAACTTAAATGACACATGGCATCTCTTGAGTGGACGGACAGCACGGAGACAGCCGAGCCGGTACAGCAAATTTTCATCCTCAAACTTCGTAGATTTCTTTTCCGCTTTCGAAGACAATCATTTTCCAATTCATGTATAATCGTTTAGACGGTGGTCAAGCAAATAAAAACGGTTATAAAAGAAGCAATTCACGAGTTGGATCGCAATTTGTCAACATGGGCCTAAATATCAAAATTAGGCAACACGTGCTTTTCTTGAATGTCAAAGTGAGGAATCATCTCTACTTTAAACTTTCATGGGTTGCTTAGTCATTGACATCCACCAAAGATGGTTTTTGCAAATTCAAGTAAATATTTAATCATGAACCAAACAAATATTTTCAACGTTTTTTCTTGGGAAAAATAGATTGCAAAAGTTTTATTTTACATTTGGAATGGGTCGGAGCAGATTTATGATTTCGGGTTTTATTCTTTATCCACATGTTTGAAAGTGTAATTTAAAAGTTGGATGTAATTCTATGGAACAATCGATATCATTTTTAAGGAGGAATTTAATTCTATTTTAAGGAGTTAGAATCTAATTTCATTCGTATTCCCCTCTCATTAATTATATGAACTTAAAATTATTTATTTAACATTTAAATAAATTATATCATACAGTAATTAAATATATGTTTTACGATTAATACTCTTTACACATTTAATGTTATTTCATTTTTCCAAATATAGAAAATGATTTATTATTTTGTTCTTCCCTTTGTTTCATTTCGTTTCGTATCATTTAATTCACATACCAAATCATTTTTTTTTTTTGCCATCAAAACATAATTCATTTAGATAATAAAAGGCGGTTACAAAACTGAGTCTCAACAGAACAAGAAAAACGATAAAAATTTAACAACTCTCTCAATTGAGGTGAGGTGTTTATACACCAATTCAAAGGGCACATCCTAAGCCTATGTTTAAACACTAACCAGTTAGCTATCCTATTAGTAGATCTACAAACAAAACTCACAATAGTCTAACTAAAGGAAGACAATAGATCCTTGATATCCTAAACCATGGTAATGTTGAGCCATGAAACTAACATCACATCAGATTTGATTAAATTGATCACAACTAATGCATCAGACTCCACAATTAAGTTTTTCCAGCCTAGGTCACATGCCTATAATAAGGCTCTCTTTATAGCTCTACATTCCAAAGCTTCGATACTCAACCCATCTTCTCTCTCAACGAAACCACTTACCATAGTGCTTAGATAGTCCCTTGCTACACATGCCACCGTACCCCCTCTGTCCTTCCTAGATCGAGTTCCATCCATGTTGAGTTTAAGAAATCTGGACAAGGGTGGAGTCCATAAAGCTTGCTAATCTATTTCACCATACCCTTCATTCTTCCTCTCCTTCCCTTTCCTCTTAATCTACTCCTCCCATGAGACCTTAAAGTTATCCACACACACTAAGGGCCTAACTTCCCCTCTCTTGTATACTGTCTAGCATTACTCTTTCCAAATTATCCAATACACCATGGCCATCTGCACTTTTAACTCTCATTTGTTCTTCTTTGACAGCCCATCCAGATTTTCTTTAAACCACTCCCAAAGGATTGAAATCCTCTATCTCTCCAACTTCCAATTGAAGATGGCATTCCATAACTGCAACATCTAAGGGCACAAAAGCAGTGTGTGCTCGATAGTCTTTCGTTCCTCACAAAAAGGGCATCTAGGGTTGGTTATCTGATGTTTGTAGTAGAGATTGTCAAAAACTGGTAATGTATTCCTCATTGCCTTCCATATAAAATGTCTGATCTTTGGTTGGTAATTGAAACTCCAGATTTGCTTCCAATTACTTTTAGATAACGCTCGTGAAGAGGATGGATAACTCTTTCTCTGATCCTTCTTGCTTTCAACCAAGTGGAAGTAGGCTAATTTCATTATGCATTCACCATCTTTAACGAAAGGCCATACAAGGAAGTCTTCTAATGTTTGAATTGGTACGGGGTATTGCTCTTATGGCTTTGATTTCTTCTTTTGTTAAAAATTGCCTTATTAGGTTGAGATTCCAAAAATTACCGTTCTAATCTATAATATCATCAACTCTCATAAGGGCAGATTCGTTTGGTTGTATCTATGCAGCCGAAGATCAGGTAGCCTAAGTATCCATCTATCCATCCATATGTTAATTTTATCCCCCTTTCCCTACATAGCACACGGGCCCTTTTGATAACACTTCCTTCCCTTCTAGAATACTAGCTTACACCTAAGATGCCCTATTACCTTTAGTTGCCCTTAGAAAGTCATAGTTCGAGAAGTACAACCTTTTCAAAACTTGAACCCAATGGTTGTTAGGATGAGTTAACACCTTCTAGGCTAACCTTATTAATTGAGTTAGGTTGAATAAGTGGAGGTCCTTGAATCCCAATCCTCCTTTTGCTTTCAGTTTTGATAGCTCATTCTACACTATCTAGTGGATCTTCCCTTCCTCTCTACGTTGCCCCTACTAAAATTTTGACACCAAACTATTTATATCCTTGCATCACTTTGTAGGGAACTTAAAAGTTGCCATAAAGTACATGGGGTTGCACTTACTACCAACTTTATCAGGATCTCTCTACTTGCAAAGCTTAGCAAATTCTGTTTCAACCCTTACAATTTGGCTAATATTTTATTCTTTGCGAACTTCAGAGCTTTGGTTTTAAACCTCCCCCAAATCATTGATAATCCTAAGTATTTTCCCAGTTCATTTGAGCCTTGTATCCTAATAGAGCTTGCTAGGGTCCTCCTAATTTTGTTAAGAACATTTAGGCTGAAGAATAAGGAGGACTTTAGAAAGTTGACCTCTTGTTCGGTTGCTTTGCAATATTTCGAAACCAACTCCCCTAGCTTTAGAAGATTTCCTGCTTTTGCTTCTAAGAAAAAGAGTGAGTTGTTTACGAACAACAAGTGGGTGATTTTTGGGTATTCTCTCTTCATTTTAATTCCTTTTAATTGTCTATGTTCTTTGTAGAACTTGATTCCTCTAGAAAGTACATCTACAACAAGAATAAACAAGTAAGGAGATAATGGGTCTCTTTGATGGAGTCCTTTAGAAGGTTTAACATGTCCGATACACTTGCCATTCATCATTACATTGTACTCCACTAAAGTCACACAATCCATTATCCATTTGACCCATCTATCAACCTTCCTTAACTTTAATATGACAGCTTTTAGGAAATCCCATTCCACTTTATCATATGCTTTGTTTATGTCAATTTTAATAGCATATCCATAATTTTTTACTCTTCTCCTATTCTTGAGTAAGTGAAACATCTCATGCACTATAAGTATATTATCATGAATCATACATCCTATGATAAATGCACTCTGGTTTTCAATAACAAGCTCGCCTAGAAAAGGTTTTAGCTGGTTAACTAAGACCTTAGACATGATTTTATATAGGAAATTGCACAAACTTATAGGATAGAAATGATTGATAGACTCCGGGTTAGGGATTTTAAAAATAAGTATCATGTTAGTACAATTAAGGGAGTTAAGAAATAGACCTATCACAAAAAAGCTCTTAACTACTTCTACCATTGCAGGGCCTATAGTATTCTAATAGCTTTGGTAGAAGATACTTGAGAAGCCATCTAAACCTAGGGCTTTGAGTCCTCCATGCTGGAAAACTGCCTGTTTGATCTCTTCCCTACTCACTTCTTCACATAATACTTAGTTCAGCTTAGAAGTGAATAAAGTAGGCCAATCTAAGCATCTCCCCACCGCCTATTCCTTTTGCTTTCAAAAAGTTTATTGTAGAATTGAACACAATTTCATCCTATCTCCCCTTCACCAATCGGCCATACTCCTCTTTCATCTTCAATTTTTAGAACTTTGCTTTTCTGCCTTCTACAGATTGTAATGTGATGGAAGAAGGAGGTATTTTGATCTCCATAGTTAAGCCACTTGATGTGCAATCTCTAGTGCTAATACTTCTCTTCCCTCCCCCATAACTTTTCAAGTTGTTCTATAATTTCCTCTTCCTCTTCCCTCTTTTGACTAGCTTTTGCATTTTTACTTCACCAAGTTTTCTCATGAGTTTTTCTATCTCCATTTTACTATTTGGCACTACAATCTTGCTCCACTTGGTTAGCTCATTATTACAATTTTTAAGAATGCATATTAATTGTCTTAAATCCCCTCCGCAATGTTGCTCCCAACTCCTTTAATAACCTGTTCACACTCTTTTAAGTCCCTCTAAAAATTTTCAAAGTGAAATCTTGTGAGTCCTAGTATGTATCGACTATTTGTGTTCAAAATTAAGGCTACATGATTTGATCTTACACCTGGGCAATGCTTGATTT
This sequence comes from Lumnitzera littorea, assembly GCA_024138015.1. Taxonomy (NCBI): domain Eukaryota; kingdom Viridiplantae; phylum Streptophyta; class Magnoliopsida; order Myrtales; family Combretaceae; genus Lumnitzera; species Lumnitzera littorea. The sequence goes on along the minus strand of JAMXBB010000004.1, from coordinate 108,461,308 downwards.
GTGTATTAGGAAACAACCCTAGCCAATCAATTGATGTAAACCTCTATCAATTCATTCCTTGACCAAAACTCCACTATATCTTTTGTTGAGCCATGTAAATCATTGTCCCACATAACTTAGATCTTGAAAATTAGCATAAAAACCCATATTCTTGAATTCCTCCATTTGTCTCTTACTCCTCATTCTTCCTCCACTTTTCTCATGTGATTCCAATATCCCATTAAAATCCTTAATGCATAGCCATGGTCCTTTAAAGCAAGATGAACATTGCATTATGTCTTTCCACAATTTTTTTTTTTTTATTGAAGTCACTTGGAGAGTATATCTAAGAAACATAAGCTAGAAAGGATCCATCATTATGCTCTACTTTAGAACGAATCCAATGTTTCTTTGCTTCTAACACTTCTATTCTCACATCATTTGTCCACCAAAGTACCAAACCCACTGATAAGCTAACTAGGGGCACATAAAAGGCATTTACATATTGCTGTCTATTACGTATTCTTTTAACAACGCTATTTCTGTTTTTGGTACCCATAAGAAAAACAATCACTGAATTGTGTTTATTTACTAGCCGTCTTAGATTCCAGATCATCAAGGATCAGCCTAGCCCTTGACTATTCCAGCTCATTAGCTTCATAGCCCCCGTGTAACTGTTGTAAGCCAGCTACCACCACCTTAATTATTAATTAGATCAATCTCCTTGACTTCAACATCTACAAAAGATGATTGTTCTAGCTTTTCTTCTTGTTTTCTGGCTCCATTCTTCTTTCCTTTTAGTGCCTACTGTTGGTTTCCAATAACTCCTATCATGAACCAGTTGTCAGTCTTAGGATTAAAGGGTTTATCATCAATCCTTAGTCTTTTTTCTTCTTGTAATAAGAGCTCTTCTCTACTGCGTTTCAAATTCAACTTTCTCAATGCTTCTGTCATAGTTGTAGCAATTCTATTTTCAATTATAATAGGCTTTGACTGTGTGCTTATGATTTTAGGATCATTATCCTATTCATCTGGTGGAAACTCAATGTGGTAGATGGATGGGGATCGCTGGACATTAGGTCTGATTGCAGGGGTTGAAGGGGTTTGTAGCTATGAGGGGTTGGGGGTTAAAGGAGAGGCTATCAATGGTGGTGAGGTGGGTTCGTGAGGGTAGGGAATAAGCATAATCTCAGTTGACTTAGCTGGAAAAGATGGTGAGGAATGGTTAGTAGGTGGTGAATCATGGTTTGTGTTTAAGGCTAGGGTAATGTTTATTATCAATAGTCATTGTATTATCACATTCCAAATAATTTATATGTACCGAATGTGACACTAAATCTTCTAAAATATTTCTTCTTAAGGTGTAAAACATTTAGTATATCAATAATGATCTAAAACTTTGAGATACAAATAATTTTTCTTATTTAGTACATTATAAGTGATTTTTTATATGTTGATCTCCAAGTAAAGGCAGCTTAAAGTATTCTGTTAATGGAAGCCATTGAGGTTTACATTGTACTTTTGGATATATTCAACCATCATAATATAATTGGATAACATACATCTACACTATGATTTTCATCCCAATTAATCATTTGTGAATTAGTATGCCTTTGATTCTACCGTGGATGTGGTTACAGAGTGTTGAGAGAGAGAGAGAGTGAGAGAGAGAAGATGAACTGAAAATGAAAGTATCTTTCTAACTTTCTCAAAATTAGTTACAATATGTTATGAACCGACTTTTACACTACACAAAACATACACATGGATGCTAACTTATATAAACTAACTAATGAACAACAAAAAAATAAATATAAACTATAACTTCTACAACCCTCCTTAAGTTAGAGCTTCTTGAAGTCCTAACTTAAAACATAATTGCTGCACTTGAGAGGCACTAAGAGATTTGATTAAAAGGTCAACAACTTGTACAGATGAAGGAAAATAAGTAGGCCGAAGAAAGCCAGAGCTAATGTGATCTCTAATGAAATAAACATTTATGTCAATGTGTTTAGTATGACCATGCAAACAAGGATTGTTTCCAATCAATAAGGTAGATTTATTATCACAACCAAGTAAAACAAGAAACTCAATAGGAATATGTAAATCGCATAAAACAAAAGACACCTAAAGTAACTCCATTGTAGTGGCTAAACCGCGATACTTTGCTTTAGTAGTTGAGGTAGATATAGTAGATTGTTTTTTAGTCTTCTGCCAGACTAATGCATTTCCCCACATCACATAATAACCAGAAATTGACCACCTATCAAGACTATAAGATCCCTAGTTCGAATAAAAAAATCCATGCAACTATAAATTGTTATCAAAGGAGTAAAACAGCCCTAAGGCAGTAGTACCTGTAAGATACCGTAGGAGATGAAACAAAGCATCAAGATGACGTTGACGTGGTGATATAAGAAATTGACTTAACTTATTTATAACAAAACAAACATCTAGTCTTGTAAGGGTGATATACAACAATAAGCCAATAAGTCTTTTATAGTAAGAAGGATTGGGAAGTAAGGAACCTGTATTTTTATCAAGATGTAAGATGGTTGGAAAAGGGAAAGCTATTGATTTCACTCCTGTTAATCTAGCATCACTCAAAACATCAAGAATGAGTTTTCTTTGGTTGACAAGAATACCATGATCCATATGACATAGCTCAAGGCTAAGGAAAAATCGAGCTAAACCTAAATCTTTTATAGTAAACTCTTCGTCCGGCCTCTTTTTGACAAAAGAAATCATGTGCTCATTTGAGCTAGTAAGCAACATATCATCAACATATAAAATAACATGTACATAACCACCATCATTATAACAAGTAAAAAGGGAATGATCATGCTTTGATTGAGAAAAACCAAATTAGATTAGGACCTTAGGTATTTCCAAATTTCACTGTTGAGGGGCTTGCTTAAGCTCATAAAGAGATCGTTTCAAGTGATACACTTGGTTTGGTAATGCTTTAGTATAAATATCTTTATCAAGATAGCCATGCAAGAAAGCATTACTAACAACTATTTGATGTAAAGGCTAAGAATAAGCAGCTACTATTGCTAACAAATTCTAACAATTCTAAGCTTAGCAATTGGGGGAAAAGTATCATGGTAGTCTTCTCCTTCAACTTAGGTAAAACCTTTAGCTACTAATTTGACTTTATATCTCTTAATTGAACCATCAGGCCTATGTTTAGTTTTATAGACCCATTTAGAACCTATTGCTTTCTTTCCTTCAGGTAAGTAGGTTAACTCCCAAGTGTCATTACATTCAAGGGCATGTAGTTCATTTTGCATTACTTCTTGCCACCCTTTTGTATTGAGATGCTTCTAAGTAATTACGGGATTCTTGAGTCACTAAGACATTAGCAAGAGAGACTACAAAATCAGAAGGATAAACAATAAAAGTGGACAAATCAAATAAAGGGTACAAAGGAGAAGCATTGGTAAATGGTCATTATGTGTGTTTTTAGCAATAGCAGTAATAGGGCTATGTTTTTCTTGAAAAACAAAATCCTTAAGCCATTGAGTTGGCTATCTTATACACTTATTTATGTGCAAAGGAACATAAGTACTGGTAATAAGAAAACTTAATGCACCAAAAACTTCATTCTTATAATCCAGTTTGATGATCGCATTAGAACCACTACTATTAGTATCTACAACATTAAAAGTAATTGCAGGTTCATTAGATGGTGAAGGGGTTGGAGTAATAGATGGACCATGACGCAAACTGTCTATAGGATTGGGTGAAAGAGGATGAAATGAAGGAGTATCAAACATAATTGGATTAACAGGAAAGGTTGAAGCAGGAATGGCAGTACTTGGTGAAGAGGCTAAAGATTTAAAAGGAAATGATTTTCTGATAATATACCATCACGGGAAACAAGAATTTTTTTGTGAGAAATATCATAAACTCTATATCCCTTTTGTCCATGTGCATAGCCTAGAAAAACACACTTTAGTCCCTTTGATTCAAACTTGTTTCTTGGACAAGGTTACTTAGCCACAAAGTATAAATAGGCTATCACTTGCAAATTTTCATAACTTGGGGGATAGCCAAACAATATCTCATGTGGTGATTTTCAATTCAAACTTGCCATAGGCATCTTGTTTGTCAAATAAGTAGTTGTGAGTAAACATTTACTCTAAATTCCTTAGGCAATTGAGTATGGATGCGAAATGCTCTAGAAGTATCTAAAAGATGCCTATGTTTCTATTTAACTTTGCTATTTTGCTAGGGTATGTACACTGTAGTCCATTGATGCACTATTCTTAGGCCTTAAAATAATGATTGGCACATGGTCGATAAGAATTCGAGCTTATTATTTGTTCTCACAAACTTTGGAACAATAGAAAAGTGGTTGGACACATAGGAAAAATAAGTTTGCAAAATTGAAAAGGTTTGGTCTTTATGATGAAGTAAGAAATCTAAGTTGATTTGGTGTAATCATCCACAATTGTCAAGAAGTATCTAGCACTTGTATTGGAAACAACATTGTATGGACCCCATATGTATATATGTAATAGCTCAAAAGCAAACTGCATAACATGTTGACTTCTTTCAAAGCATATCCTATGGAACTTTGCTTTTTGACACACATCACAAACAAAAGAATTAAAGTCACAATTCTTACATACATCCAAATGTCTAAGCTTTGAAACCAACCTATGCCTAAGCTGAGCATGCATCAAATGGAGCTTACTATCTTTCCCAGGAACTGAAATACAAGAGGTAAGAATTTTATTTTGCTTAACAAAATCCATCACTACTTCCTGACCTTCTTTCTTTAACACATACAATCCGCACATAGACTTAACATTGCTACAATTTCATTATGTTTCGGGTCCTAAAAAGTGCATTGAGAAGGATTAAAAACAGCAACTAATTGTTGATCTAATACTAAACTATGTACTAAAAGTAAGTTGTGAGTGAAACTAAGAACAAAGAAAACATTGTATAGGTCAGGGTTGGTGTGATAACAGTAGAGCCAAATTTAGTTATGTATATGACTTGGACATCAGGTAAGTTAACATTGATAGGATGTATGAGATCAGTAACATTATTCAGTAAAGAAAGGAAGGTGGTCATATGGTTTGTTGTCACACCTCGAAGCGGTAGAGTCATAACAATTCCACCGTGTAAACCATTCTAGGATAGAAGTTGAACTTATAGCCGCTATCTTATGCCTAATTTACACAAGGCATCTATGATTAACCCGCTTTGAAGTAAATGGTTCATAAATTAAACATGTTATTTAACTATGTAATTATGAAAAATACATATTTACACTAAATAATCTGAGTATGTTTACATAACTTAGTAGCATAATCATAATTTACTTGAATAATATATAAATTAATACTAAAAACTTTAAAGATAGAATGTAGACTTGAGAGTGTATCTAATCCTTAGTTTCGTATCCTCACTCCTCAGGATTCGGCAGTTGATAACTTTAAGGTAGTTATATAGCTATTTCTTAGCTAATACTTGTAATAATATCTATAGTGATGTAAGCAATTAACTGCTCAATAAGTTGGGACAAAGACTTAAAACTATACATTAAATACAAACAGGTTTATCAACCAAATTAGTTAAATGTAATGCAAGTACATGCAAATGCCATTACACGATGTTATCCGGTCCATTGTGAGATTAGAGAAACGATACCCACTCTAATCCGAGTTGAAGAGTTTCCATTTATATAGAACAGCTCACGACCAAACCTAGGCTTGTGCAGTGGAGATACCGCTTCTCCCATGACTACTTTCAAACCATTGACTTTACCCTTACCGTAACCTCCTCACCTATTACTTAGTTTGACTAAGAATGAAGAAGGGACCCATTATACTATCCAGCACTATCCTTTTTGAATGGGTCAGTATTTGCTCGAAGAATCCAAATGTTCCCCTAATGGGTTGCTATGTAAGTTCGATTTAGAATTACAAGTTATATATTAAATTAGATCCAGTTTAAAGTTATTAAATCATTTCAAACAAATCACACAAATACAAGCTAGAGTAGTAAACCAAAATCATATCATCAAACTTAGAAATAAGCACATAAAGGCATGCGTACAGTCAACTGTCGAGCCCTATTTCGGTTTTTCATAATTTAACTTATATTAAGCTTAATTCGCTTAATATAAATTACTTGATATTAAATTAAGAAAAATATTTTTCTAAAAAAATATTTTTTTTAAAAATTTAATAAAAATTAAAGTTGTAAACCAGTTAAATTGGTAAAAAGTGAAATTAGGGTTTTTAAGTAGAAAAACTTTGATTTAATCACTAGTTTGCGAATATTCTAAAATTTTTTTTAGAAAATTAACAAAAAAAAACCAAGCTTGAGGACTAACCTATTAAGATTAAGTTATCAAGTAAAAATAAAAAAACTAATAGGCTTTATTCTTATAACTTTTCTAAAAATACTAAGATATATACAAATACGCAAAAATATAACTAAAATAAATTTTTTATGATTTTTATTACGAATTTTATAATTTTTTTTAAATTTTTTATACAATTGCCCTCGAGATGCCTATGTACCTGCTAATTAGGATTAAAGCAACATAATTTTATTTTAAAAAAGATTTAGCGGGTTGATCTTTTTTTAATTTAAAAATCAAGCTACATTCACATGCTCGGTGTGGAATTTGGTCATGTGCGTGCAGTAGTGCTAATCATGATTGTACGTGGCAGTAGTGAGTCGTGCATTGCTTATTAGATCATTGTGTGGTGTATGTGCTTATGTTTGTGATTGGTGATTAAGTAGAGTATGTGAAATTAGTGTGCGTGATCAAGTGAAGTCAAGATGTGGCTGTGTGCGTGATATCGTGAAGTTAAGTATGACTTGTGGCTGTATGATTAGGCGTATCAGGCAGTGACTAAGTGTGTATGATGGTGAATGTAGATGTACAAGCTAGTGTGTGGGGGATGGTAGGATGTACCACAGTGTGTGCTGTGAGTGGTCAGGACATGCTGCAGTATATGCTACAGTGTGTGCTATGAGAGGTCAAGACGTGAGGTAGTGCTTGTGAAGTGGGTGGTGTTGTGATCAGGTGAATGTTTAGTCAGCAACGCTTGTGAGTGAATGTGTATGGAAACAAAGTGCTTAGTAAGTATGTGTCTAATAGTGAATGTATGTATCATGAATATGTGTTTGTGTGTTGGGGATTCTAAAAATGTGTTCAAACTCTATCGCCAAATTACTATTTATAAACTACGTAATTGAATCTGTCAAATCTTTTTAGATATAGATTTAATCTTAACAAATCTTAGATATGAAAGATACGATAATCTCTGATTTGCATTTATTAAAGATTCATCGAAGATTCTAGAAATCCTATATTGATTTAGGCTTTTTATTTTTTAGGTCCAACTTAGTCTAACTTGATTTAGCTCAAAATACATACTAACTCATCTAATAATTTCTAAGTCTATTTAACCCAACATAAATTAAATAAAAATCCACCTTATATCAAATTGGACTAAAAAAAATTTTAACGAAGCTCGATTCTTTAACGACTTAGAATTTATTAAATTAAATGTACACCATTATTGATTCAACTCTAAACGACTTGAATTGGCTCAACTTAATGCAACACGATACGACTTGATACTTTATTATTATTTTTTTCAATTTTATTTTTTTTAATTATTATTTTTTAATTTTTATCATTTTTAATTTTTAAAACTTGGCCCAATAAAAAAGAATCATAAAGGTAGCAAAAATGAGATATCTACATCAACTATCTAACAAACATAATCAAGTACAATTTCAAACCTTCGAGTATTACAAACTAGTACTCTGAAATACAGTAACATATTAATCCCAATTTACTTAGATTCCTTACTTGGTTACTCAGGTGTGACTTACATAGGCCGTCGTCGATAATCCTTAAAATACAAATGTTGTTTTAGTTTTTACATAACTGCTAAAGATATGTTTTATTCTAAAATTTTTATTATTATCTTCAATATAGACCTAATCATTTGGGTTTGGTCTTTTACACTTAATCTTAATTGAAGTTAGGTTTTGATTCCGTTTTGCGAATTCAATTCTAATTTAGCTTTTAATTCAGTTCTAACTACAAGTGTTATATGTAATCTTAAGATCTCATTTTAAACCATAATGTAAAATTAATCATATTATATTTGAGTATCCTAAATATCATATTTAGTCTCTAATTAATACTTTAATCCATTTGGTACACCATAATCCTAATTTAGCTATTAAATTTACTCCTGATGTGAGAAAAATTTATATTTTTCATATAATTATATAAATTTATATTTAATATCAGATTTATTTTATATTTATATTATTATAATATTATCACTTTTGGCATAATATTTTCCACTCATAAATGTCCTATATTTACATATTACGTATTATTACATAATTCACTTTTAAATCACCTATTTAACATTTCTAACACTATATATATCATCCTTTATACTCTAATAATAGATCAAATGTCTAATCATATCCTAAATCAGAAATTATATCTAATTAACCCTAAATTATAAAATTAACTTAAAATATATCATTTACCTATATATTTAGTATATATTATGCATAATACATACAACTAATGCCTTAAACTCCAATAAAGCTATATAAAATATATTATACTCAGTAAATTATGGTTGTTATATTATGATCATGAAAAGCACTAGGATAGTTTAATATATATTATTCTCCAATATACTGACTTTAGGTTCGATTTTGCTAAAAATTAGCTTAAATTAGGTAAATGACCAAATAAAATTATAAGATTCAAACAAAATATTTCCAAAATCATGACTAAGCTTGAAAAGTCATTACAAATTAGATTCATTAAGGAATTTAATTAAAAACCTATTGTTTCTTTCATATGAAAAACATAGCAAATTCAACAAAATAATTTTAATAAATACTAAAGGTGTAGTTTATCAAAAATTATTTTTATGTAAATTAAATATATCATATGAGGAATATGAACACTAAAAATTAGCTCAAAATAACATTTTTTTTACTATTTTTGAAAATTTATATAAAATTCGTTATAATCAGGCCTGTTTTTAAGGAATTTATATAAGCACTTCTAATTTAAAAAAAAAAATGGTTGGATATTCTGATTCTGCATGCAAAAATACCAAGGGAAACAAAATTTTATAATTTTCCATACATATTTGTTATTTTTATAAAATTAAACAAATTTGGAAAGGAAATTGAAACTCACCAATCGATAAGCTTCTAGCAACTAGCGGCAGCTCCACCATTATCTACAGCTCTAGACATGGGGCCCACTGTCTGTTGGTGGTGGCCGTTCCTCTCCAAGCGGTCATTAGATGTGGATTACTTTTATAAGCCCTAAATACACATCATTTTGTATAATTTTGCTAAAATTGGTTTTTCCTCTCTTCTCTTATCTCCTTTATTTTTTTTTATGCTAAACTAACCAAATGAGGTTTTGGAAGTGTCTTGTTGAATTTATAGTTGGGTTTAGGATTTTTTCTTTCGATTTTTTCTTTGCCAAGTGTCCCTTATCTCTTACTTTTTCACTTTTTATTTGGCTTAATTTTATTAGTTTACTTTTTCTTCTTCAATTCCAACTTGCCACACCTCATTTCTAGGATTATCTTCATTTTTCCATATTTTTCTTGATTTTTATTTATTTATTTATGAAAATTTTTAATTATTTAATATTATTTTAGCATATTTTGGGTATTTTAAGTAATTTCACGTATTTTAACCTATATTTAAATACATATATGGTACAAATAAATATTCTTAAATATTATTTATGTTATTTTATGATTTTTAGTATATATATAATTTATCTCTATTGATTCGTCGGAACTTGTTTTATCTATTTCTGATAAATAATAAGAAATTTACATATAATTCAATATTATAATAATTACTTATTTTATTATTTATTTTTCTAAATTCAAACCCACAAGATTACTTTTACTAATATTTCTAATTTCACTATAAAATTTGAACTCAATCAGATAACTTACTTGATCATCCTAAATTTCACAAATTGAACCTTAAACACCTGATTGTAGGACTTACATTTGTGGCTCTTGTGTTGACAATCCAAGAACTCAAGTTATTATTTAGTGCATTTAAACAAAAAGAGGAGGAAAGAATACTTGCAAACTGAACATTATTTGCATCAATAGTAGCACCAAAACCTTTAGTTTTCCCTTTAGCCTTCATGAACTACAACATCTATTTACACATATCCTGCAATCTTTGGGAATTAAAATCATTAGAAAACATATTAGCCTTAGACATACCATCAGTTAACTTGTCTAAGGGAGTGCTTGGCCATTGCTATTGAGCTATAGATAAATTGTTTGCCACTGATTTCTGTTTACCAAACTTCTTCCCCTTAAACCATTCGAGGTATCTAACGATCTAAAAACAATTTTCAATGCTGTATCCTTCTATCCTACAGTGTTTATAAGTAATCTTACTCATATTCTTCTTCTTATCCAACACTAACCCTTTATCTCTTGTATTGAATGCTACCATTTCAACATCAGTAGTGAAACTTGAGGTAATTTGCTTTTATTTTTCAATTTGTTGAACTAAATAGAAAGCCTTATTCACTAAAGGCATAAGGTCCATGGATAGTATTTGATTGTGAACTCCATCATACATCTCATTTAAACCCATCAAGAACTGTATAAGTTTGCTTTCTAACTCAAACAAGACTATTTTCTCCTTCAAAACATAAGTACACAAATTCAATCTTCAATAAGTATACTTAGAAAACACATGTAATCGGCTAAGTTTATCCCAACATTTCTTAAGTCTGTTGTAATAATGCGCAACACTACTATTGTTTTGTTTCAAGTTGCTAATTTCATATTGTACCTAAAAAACTAATGGTCCATTTGAAACCCCATACTGTTAATCACTTCATCCCACAAATGCTTCGTTGACTAAGAATACAAAAAGCTTTGAGCTATATTAGTCACCATAGAATTTATGATCCAACATTATACCATATAATCAGGGTAGGTAGTGCTTATAAGGGGAAAAACGTAATAACATCAATAATTAGTATGAACTTTGCTAAACATTTGAAAAATATGTACATTATATGAGAAAAGAAAATTTTTAATGATAATTGAATTGCATAGTTGTAAATTACAATAATTCAATTTAATGATTAGCATATATCATTTAAAACTAGAATTCAGGTAAATTCAATGATAACACAAAAGAAAGTAGTGGATGAAAAGGAAGAAAATGAAGAGTTAAAAGCTTCTAGAAGGTGATTGATACTTATAGCTTTAGTGAAATAGCATTATCTAAATTTACGAATAGTAAATGAAACGAAAATATCTGTATTTTAAGGACAATGGGCAAATAAAAAAAATACACCAAAAGTTGTCCCTTATGTTTTAATAATATAGTTAATAAATTAATATGAATTAATATAGTTTGATTGCACATGACTGTAATAATATGTATTGAAATAATTTGACCATCATTATTACTAAACTAATATTGTATTACTATCGCTATTTCATATTACTATGCATTAATATAGTTTATTTATTTTAATATATATTAATATAGTTCATAATGTATTAATAGTTTGACCATCGTCGTTACTATATTCACATGTATCATATTGTTTGACCATTATTATTACTATATTAACATGTATTAATGCATTTAACTTAATATGTATTAATATATATTAAGATAATTTGTCTATATTGATATGTACAATTATAGTTTGACTATTATTATTATCGTGTTAATTTGTATTAGTATAGTTTGATTGCATTAATACGTATTAATAGAGCTTTATTATATGAATATAAACATTTCAAGACTATCCAAATTAAAATTTCTAAATATTTATATGATTTGAATATATGATTATGTAATAATCATAAAAGGGAAAAACAATATAAAGCATTCTATATATTTTTTAAGAAATAAAAAAGATACATTAATAAGCTCCATATATAACTCATTAAAAAAAGTACAAAAAGTAGATTTTAAAATTTAAATTTGGAGTTTCAATCAAGCTTAAGGCCACCAAAATAATATGCTAAGTATAGATTTAAGTTAATTGAAAAAATGGAAAAAAACTTAGCTTTAGGTGATCTCATATTTTGGCTTCTTGCACCATCCCCAACCATGCTTGGTAAATAAGATAGCTAAGAAAGTTGCAAATTTAAGATTAAATTAAGTATAAAGGGTAATTGAATTTAAAATAGGAAATAATTAATGACTGTTGATCATTGTATAAATAGTTGATTCATTCACTTTACAAGTACTATACAAACCATAATGTGTTGAAAAATAAATGTTTTACTATAACACCTATACTATAAAAAAGACATAAAATCACCCATCAAACACACACAAAAGAAAGTGACATAATTACCTTCCAGAATTATGAAAAAGGAACAATCTCAATCACTTCTATTTTTCTTTCATGTTCATATAAAAAATTTTCTTCACATTTCATAACTTTCCAAAATGATCCTCTTCTTATAATATATTTTAAAATTAAACATTTTTATCTATTAAACTAAGGCATATGGTCCAAAATTTGATACATTGAAAGTGGAATTTATGTAAATATAAACGTAACATTAATTTAGACTCACCCATTTAGATAGGTTAATAGCATAGCCAATGGATATAAAACATCAATGAATTAAAAAGATATCAAGACAAAAAAATAAAAAAAAAAGTCATTTAGTTTTACTTATGAGAGGAAATAATTAGATTCAATAAAAATTGTTAACAAATCTTATATGTTTATGCCCCTATAACAATAACTTGCAAGAAAATGATGAGTTGTAATACTTGACAAAAACGAAATACAAAAACCAAATGTGCATAAAACAAATAAACTTGTTCAACAAAGTAAATCACACGATTAACATTTTTCTTGAAGCAGTTAGACATTGGTAGAAAAATATATAAACATTTGCAATCTATTATTAGATAGAATAGACAATAGATAAATAAAATAAATAAAAGAGACAAATGGGACATGATGAAAATCTTACCATTTTAACATTTTCTTTACACTATAGTAAAAAATATTGATTTATGAATAGCTACATAGGTACAACTAATCATTCAAAATACAATGCTTAAGAAATCTAAATAAAATACTCACTAATGGATATAAGATACAAAAAAAAAAAAAAAAAATCAACATCTATCATAATATATATTACAATAGAATTCTTATATTATTACAACTGAATTCATATTACTCTGTTATTATAATGGAAAATATAAAATTAAAAAAATAGTTAAAATTATATAGGAATCATATAGTATTACAACAATATTTATATAGCTCTACTATTAAAATGTAATTCAATCTTACTAATTTAAATTATGGAATACATAAATAATCTCCTATATATATCTACTTACAAAATTTAAACATTTAAAGCCACATATGTAAATAACTTTTAAAAATTATCATTTTAATACTTGGACATTTCGATTTTTCATTTTAGTCCCTGAACCAATTAAATTGTATCACTTTAAGAGATCTGTTAGTAGGATTGCAAACAAACGTTAATGTTGTTGATGTGGAATAAATAAAAGGGCAAATTACGCTTTGGGTACCTATATTTTCACTTTTTTTTCCATATTAGGTACCTGTGTTATTATTATTATTTTTTTATCAATTAGGTGACTTATATTTTATTAAATAGTGAAAAATAAAAACCATTAAAAAAACTGTTAGTTTTAAAATAACACGAGAAACAAAAAGCCATCTTCTTTCTATCAACAAGTCTAAAACATAGTCCAAAAAACAATGAAATCATAAAGAAATATATGTATATATATATATATATTGTTTGAATAGATTTAATACTTGGTCTAGTACATAATTTTTCTTTCTTTAATATTATATAATTGATAAAATGTAAATGCATACAAACAAACAAGTCCTCCAAACCAAAGTTTGAATATCAATAAGATTGAAGGAGACTATTGTTAGAAGTTTTGTTCATGAGCTAATGCATTTGCTCTTTTTAGCTTCTTTAGGATCTAATTGTTTCGCTTAATTTTTCTACATTTAAAAGAATACCAAACGACTACCAAAATAGGCCAATGCTTACCAAATTAGATAGATTACTCAAGTTTTGCTCATACAATGAAAAAGTTCGTCAAAGTTTGCATTCAAAAGTAAACTAGAAATTTTGATGCAAACCATTCCTGACGTCTATGCTCAAATCTAGACTACAAGGATTCACTTTGGTTTGGGGAACCTTTTTACGAATTTTGTAATATTAAAGAAAGAAATTATTTCTTAAGCCAAGCATCAAATTTGTTCAACCAAAGAAAGATATTTCTTTATAATTTCATTGTTTTTTCGGATATGTTTTAGAATTGTTGATAGAAAGAAAAATGACTTTTTTTTTTTTTTTTTCATTTTAAAACTAACAGTTTTTTTAACCACATTTGCTTTTCACTATTTAATAAAATATGGATCACTTAATTGATAAAAAAATAACATAGATACTCAAAATGAGAAAAAGTGAAAGCACAAGTAACCAAAGTGTAATTTATCTTAAATAAAATTTTTTTTTTTTTAAAAAAAAGAATTGATGATGGGGTTTAAGGCAACTGTTGTAATAATACACCATATTGAATTCACTTTTGCTTTCATCATTCGATTTCAGTTGAGACCGCAAAATCGAGCACTGATTGCAAAACCAATCTCCATCAAGAATGCCTTTTACAAGTGGATTTCCATAGCAAGTAGTGTACACCGTTAGATCACAACCATCACAAAACACCATCGGATCTTTTAGATTTCCATCTGTACTTCGACATATTGCACACAGAATTCCATCGTCCTCTTCTTCTAAATCTACCTCTCCTTCATTAGATTCTTTAGGTTTCCTTTCAGGTTTTCCTTCATTTCCACTGGCAGAAAATAAAAAGGAAGCATCTTTTTCCTTTTGTATAATCAAAGATATAGACTTTTCAATATGGTTATCTTTTTCTCCTTCCTCTCCTTAGGCTTCTTCAGGCTTGCCTTCGAGTTTTTTCAACATTTCCAGAAACAAAATCTGAAGCTGAACTTGTAAAGGAAACACTTTTTTCCTTCTTCATATCTAAAGACCTGGACTTTTCAGTTGGATCATCCCGTTGTTCTTCTTTTGCATCTCTTTTAGGTCCTTTTTCATGTACCGTTTCACGTTTTTCCACTTTGTTTGCATCTACATAAACCGAACTCGAAGCAGAAACTAAAAGGGAAGCATGTTTTTCCTCTAGTACTTCCAAAGACTTGAACTTTTCAATTAGATCGGCTTTTATTAACGAATCGGCTCTTTTTTCTTTGAAATTTTCCTCAAAAGATGATGGGTTATAAGCAACGTTAAGATTCATATTGGAAAAGGGTTTAGTAGGTGTGATGGGTTTGACATATTGATTCCAACTTGTTGACATAATTTGTTGGTAAACATGTTTTAATTGAGGTTCCTGATGTTTTACTGCTGTGTATTTGTGTGTAATATGTGTGATTTTATCGTGGCGTTAGATGTTTTTCATTTTTCTTTCTGTTGAAAGAAGGAGCTTCTTAGTCATTTTAATGGAGATGTAATGTACAGCAGGTGGGCGTGTATCCTGCATCTTGTGGTATTAAAATCAAAGTGTACTTATAATGAGGTGCAAGAGTGGCCCCTTGCTATGACTTGTGCCAATAATAATTGGGACCAGATTTAATATTCTTTTAATTTTGTATTTTAGGATAACTGGTGCATGAAAATTAAAAATAGTTGCGATATTCAAAAAGTCCAGTTAGATTAAAGTTCATGCCAACGTCAAGTAGGATAGAGAGAGAAGCTTAGGTACCATCTCAGCAAACACCCACGTCTGTTTTTGCTGAAACTAAGGAATGATTCAAAGTGATGCATTTTAATTGGTTCAAGAACTTAAATGAAAAATTGAAAAATCCAAGTATCAAAATGAAAATTTTAAAAAGTTAAGTGTCTATATGAACTTTATCCCTATGTGAATTCTTTTATTAATCATTTTTGGTTCTATGGTTTCGATCACTCAGATTTGATCAACTCCCTATTACACTTTCACCTGTATAAGAAATAAACATGTAAGTTAGTTAAGGAAGATTAATTAAAATAAAAAATAGAAACATTTAAAATAAAAAAGAAAATAAAATCGAAATGTGTATAAAAATAGGCTAAATTAGAACTTTTCTACTATATTCAAAGAAGAGGATGAAACAACAGTTCAAAAAACAAAGAAGATAATTGGTTATGAAAAGAGGTGGAGAAAATTGAAATGGAAAGGATATGGACTTATTTATAGTAATAAATAATGAAAAATAATGGATAATAATAATAAAAAGACATTATGATTTGACAAAACAAATAATGAAAATAAATAAATGATAACATAAATAGATGTAATATAAAAAAGAAAGGATCTTTCAAAACCATATATTATAATATGATTTGAAAAATTTAAAAAAAGGGAAAAACATTAAAGATGAACTAAAAAAAAGAACACAAAAGGAAAGAACTTTTGAAATTATATATTATTATTAGACGCATGCACTCTTGATGCGTATGTAAAAATTAAACATAGTCATATAGTACAATTTAGAACATGCTATGGTTATTGAATCAAATCATATACTCAATTAATGATTCTAAAGAGAAAAAAACACAAACAGTCTACAAATATGTATATTAAAAAAAGAAAAAGAAGAAGTAACAAAATAGTACATAAAAAGTACGTTAATTGTTGTTAGTTTACTTCATTAAAAAAAAACCCATCATTTGTCTATAAAAACAACTAAAAAAATTAATTAAGGAATTTTTTTACATTGCAAAGAAATATGTATAAAATGTTATCTAGTGATTAAGTTAGTAAGCTCCTTGTGCATTTAATGGTGATCAAATTAATCCATGTACACATATTTTTCCTTTCCCTCAAACTTACTAGGTTTGAATCTCACATAGAAAATCATAGTGGTTAATATGGAAATTGGTAGAAATAGGTTATTTTAGTCCTAAAGCATCATATTGATTTATTTATTATTTAAACCTTTTCCTTTCAATCTATATTCTTTTTTTTTTTTTTTGGTAATCAATCTATAGTCTATATTAAATATTTTTTAGTGTTGCATCTTTTTACAAAAGTACCATAATTGCAAATAATGTTTTAACATTTTAACGGCCATCTATTGTTTACTATAATCATAATTTAAAAATAGTGCTTAATCCATGCACACATCACCAAGTGTCATTGTCTTCATTATCTAGAACAATTTGTTACTAATATGTGAATTGCTGGATGATTATCTCTTATTTTATTTAATAGATTGTGTTTATTGAATGTACTAAACCAAAAAAAAAAAGAACGTTCAACAATTCTATTGAAATAATTAATTTTTTTTATTGAAAAGAAATTAAAACATTAAAAACGTTATCTTTAGGTAAATTTCTTTAATATACAATGAGTTGTACAATTGAATATGTTTAAGCATTTATGTGACATTAACTATACAAAAAAGAGCTTAAAAACTTTTAGAAATAGAGCATAATCGGTATCATTTTTTACATTATAAAGAAAATTAAGAAGAATTGATTAATTTTTACTTGCGAAGAAATATATCTTACTTAAAATGATGTTGGCAAATCGAAAACCAATCATAAAAAAAAAATGGGAAAAAAAAGGAAGAAACGAAAATGAAGTAAGCAAATAATAGTTGACCTTTATTTATTTGAAATTTTCTTTCCATAATACCAATCAAAGTAGTCAAACAAAAAAGGAGAATATTTTTTATTCACTTCTTGCCCTTCTTTTGAAAAAATTGCATAAATATAGTGCAAAAAACTTGAAATTTTTACTTTTAGAGCCCCATAATCTCTTAACTCTAGTATTTCAACAACTGATTCATGATTTGGATGCAGCGTTGGAGTGAAAAGCAATATATGTGAATTAAATTGTGACTATTTGGAAGTAAAACCAAAGAAAAAAAACTTATTGAAAAGAATGAAGTCAACATAAGTATAAATAATTTTCTTCTTCAATAACTAGTGTTCACATTTCAGTAATGGTATTATCAGACATCATCAGTGCCATCTTGAAAATTATTATGGTCATCTGATAACCTTAAAGATGGATATCCTAACCTAATATCACATTTACACAACATAAATTACACTGCTTCATAAATTTGTTGATGCTCATTTCTTCTCACTCAATTCCTTATGCTTAATTTTGTATCTCTATGTTCATTTTAATTTGATTTCTTACTTTTCGATTAATACTAAACCCAAACCCAAACCTAAATCTAATTAATATTAATCATCGATTAGAGAAATTGAGAAATTCCGTTTTTTTTTTTTATTAAAAAATAACTTTTGGAGCTGTCACCCGACTGAAATCAGAAAAAAGAGAAATCGAAACTGTAATCAATTGGGTATATTGACTACAATTTGGCTACTGATCTTCAATTTTAATTTGAATGAAAAATCAGAAAATTTCGAATTCGATGGGCTAACCTATTAAATCTTAATAGGTATTACTATTTACTTACGAAATTAGATTTATTTTTCTAAATTATTATTTTTATTTTTCTTAAATATGTAAAAAATGAGAAAAACCAAAATAAGGATTTAAGCTTCTACAGATTTTATTGTTGTTCTAAAAGTGCCTACATATCTGTCAATCGGGATTGGATGACTATAGTTTTTTTCGAAAACTTTAATGTGTTGGTTGATTTTAAAATAATTCAAATGAGTACTAACTCTTAAGTGTTTTTATTTTATAAAGAAACTCTTTGAAAATCTTTTTTTTTTTTTCCAAAAAAATGAATTTTCTAAGTGAGGAAATCTTAAAAACTTAATGCTAATAAAAACACCTAAGTTACTACACATATCTATATTATTATTATTGAATGACTACCTACATTAAAATATAATATATTTAACCTATAAAAACTAATACCCAAAAGAAACTTCTAAACTAATATATTCACACACACATATATATATATATATACATACATACATCATGTTAACTAATAAATAATAATAATATAGTAATGTATATATATAATAAAAAACTAATCTTAACAATCCCTAAACTAATATATATATGTCTTTATATCTATATTACTACTTATTAAATGGACATCCACTTAAATCAATATAATATACCTAATCTATATTACAAAGAAAACTAATGCTAAGGAAACAACCTAAATTATTATTTACATAGACTATGCTAAATCACTTAAGGTTCTAATAACAATATAATATGATATTATGATATAATATAATATAGTATAATATAATATAATACAATATAAATAAAAAAATTAAAATTTTTTTTTGAAAGAACCAAACACGGCCGAATCTGAGCTTGCCATCCGTTGCAATGCTTTTTGTCGGATAAGTGGATGTGCGCTGCTGTTAAATTGCGTCTTGGTCCCATATTGCCCTCAGACGTGCTTGGCGTGGACGGTGGCGATGGAGAATTGTGCAGTGATGGTGGGCAAAGCAGCGGTGTTGCCGTGTGCGCTGTGCTGTGTGTAAAGTTGAGGCGATTGCAACTATCGTGTGTAGATCTTCTCAAGGGTTGCTGTCGGCATAGCAGTGAATTTGGCTAGGTGTAGTGTGCTTTGTTCGAAGGGACGGCAAGTGTTGCAGTGGATGTATGTGTAGTGCAGCGGCCTTGACTGTGTTCAGCAGCATTGGTTATGGCTTGGGGCGCTGCTATGGTGATCGTGTGTGGAGGCATTGGCAATCAGGGGATTTGCATGGTGCTGTTGGTGGATGGAGAAGACAGTGGCTACCGTAGCTGTCTGTGTTGGTCAGTAGCTTGGTGAATTGACAGTGCTGCGATGAAGAGTGTAGGCGTGCAGGGTAGTAGCGGATTGAATAGACTTGGCTGCTGTTCGTCAGTTGCAGTGGGTCGGAGTGATGCTACTGTCCGTGGATAGAGGCTACTGTGTTTTGTTCAAGCGGTTATGAGTGTTCTTCGAATGTTGGCTGTGAGATTGGAATCAGTGGGACAAAAGGAATTGTTTTTGTGTTGCAATTCAAGGATGGAAAGTGGTCAGCTGTATAAGACTGTCGGCATTTGGATGTGGTCTTGCTGTTGGACGGACGGATGCTATTCGTGACATCTTAGAGTGCAGATTTGTGTCTTCATGTAGCGAGCGTGCTACAGTATAGGACGTGGTGCATTGGTTGGAGTTGATCTATGTTTGGTGTTGGTGAAGGAGAGGCGATGGTGATTAATAGCGAGGGTGATCGTGTTTGTGAAGACTTTGGTTTTTATTTTTTAATGTCCTCCTCGTGCCACGTAATTCGTATTTATAAAATCTAGAAAACCACTTTTTATCAAATTGAATCTCTTATATTTACCTCAATTTGATTTGATAAAAATCAAATGAGATTTAAATCATTTATATTGATTTAAATCCAATTTGATAAAAACCAAATTAGATTCAAATCTCTTAAAAATTTGATTAGATTTAAATCCCGTTCGCTCAGTCGATTATCGTAAAATGAAAGAAAGAAAACTAAGAAGGACATTTGTGCCTAGTTATATTCAAACCTTGGACCGTAAACTAGACTAATATCAATGTTCTAATATATCTGTTAAGTCATTGAGTTGTGACTTAACATTTAGTATAATTAAATTATATTTAAATTATGCAACTCACTAAAGTTATTTGAACTGGACCCAAAACTAAACTAATTGAACCTAAAATAATTTATTTTCTAAAAATCTAAAATAATCTTTTATAATAATTTTTTCTTTTCTAATTTTTTTGTATTTTCATCATTTTTCAATTTTTATTATTTTTATCTTTATTAGTTTTTATTTTGGAATTAGTACCCTATTAAAAAAACTTAGAACTATGAAGAGTAAAAATAGGGTGTCTACAATTACGTCTCAACATTTGTATCTATGTCATTTGTATGTCTATCTACCTTTACATGCACATATATTATGAGGTTTTATTCTAAGAAAATTATATTAAATTCTAGTAAAAAAGAAGAAGGAATTAATGACATCTTAATCTCTTAAGTTGCAAGGGAATTATACCTATCTTTCCTCCTAACTTTTGTTGACATATTAAAGAATATAATCATCTAACATTTAAAATTTTAAGCGGCATCTTTTGTCATCCGAATTGTGTATATATATATATATAGATATATATATTATATCTTCAAGTGCACAACAGAAGGAAGAAATATTATGGGAGAAATGAGAAAGATTTATAATTCATTTTAATTTAAAATTTGAACTCTTATGTGGAAATTTGATATTAATGGAAATTTTAATGTGTTATAAATGAACTAACAAATATAATGACATCTTAGATTAATGATTTAAAATTAGAATTATTTATGGAAATCTATATTGATAGTAATTCAAATGTATTATTAATTACAGATGTAATTATATAATTTCCATTTTTTTAGTGTAAAGGTAGAATTATGGTAGATGGCATTTATAACTTTGGTAAAATAACACCATTATGAAATTACAAATGATATATGATATAAAATATAAATATTATAAAGGGGTGACTTGGATAAATAAGAAAAGACATCAAATGCTTCATTCTTTTACTTTAATAACATAGATGATAGATTTGTTCTTTTTGTTTTTTTTTGTTTTTTCACTAGCCCCTTACCTTATAGAAAGTGCAATTTAAAGAAAAGAAATTATTTAAAAAAATCTATTCATTCCATCTCTCTAAGAGTGGTTGGATCCTTATTTGAACTTTACTAATATCCTCTTTTATTGGATTAAAAAAGGGTCACATATATTAAAAGTTCAATGCTTAATTTGAATGAGATAGATTTTTTCAAACTAGTAATTGAAATATATTTTTATTGACCAATTCGAATTGCCTCCTAAGATTTATAATTGCCTAAAAAGTCCAATAGAAAAGCTTTTTCTTATTATTTTCTCATTATTTATTTGAATATTTTGACAAATAGACCAATGGGGAAAATAATTAGGGAAAATGTGGCAATTTCTTATAGGTTTATAGTAATTAATCTAATATATAATATTATTAAATGGATTTAACACAATAATATAAATAAAAAGTTATCTGAAAATGAAGATGAAGATATTGGTGTCACATGTAGTCTGAAAGATGTAAAATGTGGTCTAAAATCGTAAATCCAGTGATTGAAGATGAGATCAAATTTCCACGTTACAACAATGATTTTGATGAAGAAATGAGTGTCACAATGAATGGTTGTCTAAATAAGAAAATGCAGATTTTGATAGGATTAGGATATAGACATTAGAAGGAATCGCATAATGTTGATAAACCCATTCATTCAAATTATTTAACTAAATCCTTTTAATAATATTATTTATCAAATTAATTTATTATAAACTAACAAGAAATTGCCAAATATACCTTATCATTTGTAACAATTTAACTTGAACTCTTCCCATAGAGATACTACTTTCTTTGGTTTTGTCTTTTAGTACAGTAGCTTTTCAAGAGGTTACTTATCGTGGGATTAATTTAATTTAAGCACACTTAATTTTAAAATTCCAAAGCATTCCAAGATGCTATACCAAAATACGCCTCGATAATTAAAATTTTATTACCTAATATTTAAGGAGTATTACAATTCACCTCTTTTATGGAACCGACGTATTGTCAGTTCACTTACATAGATCTAAAATCACTACCAAGCACAAACTTTGTCTTTTTGGTTGGTGAATTACTTTGATACCATCTATAATAACTTGATTGGAACTCTCCTCACCAAGGTATTATCCTTTTTAGAGTGGAATACCACATGGTTTTATACATTAGTCTAGCGGTTTCTCAAGAGGTCATGCATTAAAGGATAGACTTAACCTAAGCATGCTTAACTTTGGGGTCTTAACATACTCCAAATCACTACACCAAAAAGTATCTTAATGATTAGGATGTTATCACCTAATATTTAAGGGTTGTTATATCATTAATACTAGTAATAATGGATCTCATAGTGGTGGTCTTCTAATGGTCTCTTAATGGTTGTACAATTGTGTGTAGCAGCAAACTTACAAGATAGCCCCTTGTGGTAGTGCTAATGAGTGCCCACTTATGCTAAAGTTAGATAGAAGGGAAAGAAGAGGGTAAGTTTTTGAGAGTGTTTTAGTGTATAAGTGGTGTTCAAGTTATGATCCTTATACTTGTAGTTTCATGCCCTAATTATATGGCATGAAGCTTACCTGTTAGGGACATATGGTTGATAAGGATTGACTCTATGTAGTCAGCGTAAGGAAGCATGCTTAGTATGAGAAATAATATATCCTTTCTATCGATTGGTGACCTTAGGGAAGAGAGTTTATTACATTAGTATGGATAGTTGCCGTAGCCTGAATGGCTAAGCTCCTAAGCTATACAGTAGGCTGTTAAGTGGCATTAATGAGGAGAGAAAAAGGATGAGTAGAGTAGTTATAGTGTTATGTTCCTTGGGTCGCATGTTGAGAAGTTGGTGAATGCTTAAGGTTGAGGTCGATGTGGGCCTGTAGAGCTTCGAATTTGGCCACCTTAAGGACTATGGAGTCCTCTAGGTCTCAAGTTTCGAGTGATCCGGCATCCTTAAGGACATTGGTTGAGGCTCTCGATATCTTCCATGTCTTCATGGTCAGGTGGGTGCTTGGGAGAGACTTGAGTAGGTTGTGTTGTTAATGGGCACGCTAACTATCTGGCTACATTTGGTTTTGGGCTACACTATTCATGAGGAGGTTGAGCTAGTTTTATTGCTAAAGGGGGGCTAAGCTGTTGACCTAAAGAAGTGCTCGGGGAGCCTAAACGCATTGAAGCACTTAAGTCTGAACCTCTATAATTTGGGTTGAAAAGACCTATCAACAAGTACAAAATGCAGTATGTATAAAAAATTAGGAGGCATATTACTTCACAAAGGTACTAAAGCATAAGTTATATTTTTATAGTCTTCACTTTGCTTATTTGACGTTGAAATTGGTTGAACCAATTTTTTGACAGTAATATTGGGAAGTTTTACTTTAGAAGTTGCATTGCGATCAATGGGTAGCTTCTCAAATATTAAGTTCTCTATTTTGATGCTTATATTATATTAATATCTCTCTAGTTTGAATGAGTAATTTGAATTTATATGATCTTCTTAGGGGTGAGCATAGTTTGATTTAGTATGGTTCGTCTCCCTCTTACTGTACCGAACCGAACCTAATATAACAGTTCGATTTTTTTGGAAGTCAAATCTAATCATACGGTTCGGTTTATAAATTTTTTGAACTTAATTAAAACTGGTTTAGTTTAGTTCAATTTACAATTCAACCGTTTATGTCAAATTTTTACTAAACATTTTTATTTTCAATAAATATGAAATTTCAAATGAAATTTACTTAATTTAATTTTAATAATCGATACAAAATTATGATAAAAAATAATAAGATATGAAAAATTTGATAAAATTTACAAAAATTGATGGAAAAAATATAAAAAAATAAAAAATAATTATATGAATTTTTTTTATTTAACTAAATGGTTTGGTTCGAATTTAAACGGTATGATTCAATTTGCTTCCTTAAACCGAACTGCGAACTATTTATATATAACTGAACTGAACCGTAAACCAAACGGTTTCCTAAAAAATCAATTTGGTTTGATTTGTGATTTGATTCGATTTACGATTCGAGGTTTTTTTCTCAACCATTACGTAAATCTCTCTTTGAATGCTTTCCATATATCACAAGCTTAGAGAACTGACATGTCTAACTGTACAATTGGGGTAGACTTGTACCATTTACTTAAAATTGAGGAATAGTAGAGAAAAAAGGACTTTATTACTTACTTGAACTTTTTTCTTTTTTTCTTTTTTCTTTTTATTGATAGTGCTTGCTTGTACTTTAATTTTTAAGAAATCAAATCCCAAACATTTCAAAAGGTATGCAACATACTTTCTTTTACATTATTTGGTAAAGGACAAATAACATAGATGGCCCTTAATAACTTTAAATATTATAGATGTATCCAATATAAGAAAAATTAGATAGTACAACCCCATTGAACATTTGAGGCCTAACTGACCTGATAAGTTATCATATGTTTAAATAAAGTGTACATTTCAAATTTACGGACCTGTGTTTTACCCTTTCTATCATATCAATTGGTGAAAATGAATACAATAATTAATTTAATGTAATAATAATATATTTAGATTGCTAAAATACTAAATGTGCCTTGCTTTTTGGGTAAGTGACACAATATACAGAATCAAGTCCATAGATTTGAGATGATGATAAAAAAAAAAAAAATTGGTATGAGATGGTTGAAATAGAGATCATTGAATTGGCTTATCCACTCTTAACTCTTTTTAAGAAAGCCTATACACTTGAAGAGGCCTTCCTTAGACTCGGACTGAGAAGTAAGGCTTGGTAAAAAAACCGTAAACTGTGGATTAAACCTGAACCAAACCAAACTGAATCGAAAAATTGATTTTATTTTTTTTCCGAAATGTTTGATTTATGGTTCAGTTCGGTTGTTTATAAACGGTTTGCAGTTTAGTTTGGAGAAACGAACCAAACCATACCGTTTTGAATCGAATCAAACCATTTACTTAAATAAAAATAATTTATGCAATTATTTTGTACTTTTTATATTTTTTTCTATCGATTTTCATGAATTTCATCGAATTTTTCATATTTTGTTATTCTTTATCATAATTTTGTGTCAATTATTAAAATTAATTTGAGTAAATTCCATTTGAAATTTTTTATTTATTGGAGATAAAAATGTTTAGTGAAAATTTGATACAAACGATTCGAACCGTAGACTAAATCAAATCGAACCAATTTTAATTAAGTTCAAAAAATTTATGAACCAAATCGTATGATTAGGTTTGATTTAAGAAAAAAAACCGAATCATTAGATTAGGTTCGATTCAATAAGGAGGAGCGAATCATACCGAATTGAATCACGCTTACCCTTACTTTAGAGTAGGCCATCAAAGGACCCATCAAGAGAAGAACTCATCTTAGTGCTATTTGATTGACATCATCAATGGTTTAACTTTATATATATTTAAGAATTCTTCATCGTTTGACAATATAAAAATTGAAACAATGATGTCATATTGTTAAACAGTCATTAGAAAATGATCAAATAGACTTCAGAATGAATAATACATCATCTCTCTTCATGAATCATAAGGTTGATGATAACTCCATTTATCATTAATGCACTTGAGCTACTGAAATTGGTCGCTCTTCCTCAATGCATCTCACTCTTAGTCATCTCTTTCATCATTCCGCATCACTACTTCAAGGTTGCATATTGCGAAACTAATGTTGAATGTAAGTGAACAATGTAAGCAAATCTCCTTATCTATATAATACTAAATAAAATTAATTGAATAATATAATAAATGAAAGGCATGAAATATGAAGAAGAAATTAAAAAAAAAAAAAAAAAAACTTAAGGACATGGTTGACCATATAAATTCATGGGTAGTGACGCATCCATGACAATGGTTGGTGGCTCACCTATCTAGCACCCTTAAAAATAAGAAATAAGGAATAACTTTATGGGCTGTAGCAGGATTATATTATTCAATTTAATATATTTAATAATATTAATTTAGTCGTTAATTATTTTGAAATAATAAACAATTGACATGTAGCTGTTGATTGATAATGATAGATTAGGATAGGGTACACATAATCCAAAGTATGAAATAAAAACATAAGTGTTAAAAGATGAAAACACAATTATAAAGTCTCATAGAAAAACTAGATGGAAAAATAAGTGCATAAAATGGAAATCTTCTTGGGAAATAGCTCTTTCATTCCCAGTTTTTTCCACGTGGAATGGCTATTAAGATGTTTAATTGTATTTTAAACACCAAATAATCAATTTGTAATAGTTCATATACTCACGTTTATGAATTGCCATTCGATGGTCATTTTATAATCATAAATACCACCATCACCCCAAAACCCTTTATCTACTGGACCAACTCCAACGAAGCCAACTATTTCCGATGACCTTCCATCACTAGTGAATCCAAAACTTGACCAAAACTAATAATATCCCATCCAATGCCAAAATCAAGGGTTCTCGATCTTCTTTGTGTATGTGTGCGTGAGAGAGAGAGAAGCAATCTTCTAATCTCCAACAGTGTAGCAGGAATCAATGATGGATGTAGGAATCGTCAATTAACTTGACCAACAACGGTGATTTCCAATCTCCAACGATGGAGTGGCAATCAACGATGAACTCACCCAACATCGACAATAAACTGCACCTCATTCCTTTCGATGGGGTTGGATGCTGTCGATGATGTTTCGATATGATGAAAGTTTTCTTTTTTCCAATTTAATCACAATTTTTGTTATTGAACTACCTTTTAGTGTTCTCTTTTTCCAATTAAGCCCATAAAGATTTGATATCAACAATAAATGGAGGCGAGAATCCAGATTTTTGTATTCTTTTTTTAAAATGGGTCAAGTTGTGAAAGAGCCGATGATGAAAATGGTTTTAGGGTTTTAGTTGTAGAATAAGGGTATATTGAATATTTTGTTTCTATCCTAATATAATTTGTTATATTGTACTTTCTTGTCTATTCTATCCATATTGTATTGCGATTCAATTTCTGTTTTGTACTATATAGTGAAGGGAACAAACCATAAATACATACATTATTATGAATGCTGACATGAGCAAGATTAAATGCAAAACCTAAAGTTTAATAAATGCCCACATCTGACTGTGGGCAGTAGCGGACCCAATTACCAGAACAATGTAAATGAAACCCCCACCCTCTCTGCCCCCACCCCCACCAAAAAAAATCGGCATTTTGTATACTTTTCGTAACATTCCTATTAGGGCCTTTTCCCAAGAGGATGGGCTTGAAGGATATGTTTGTCAAACCTCCCGCAAGGCAAAATCCAATGAATAAATGTTGTTGTCCTCTCTGGGCACTTTCTAGCATCGTATCTAGATGTACATTTGCAGTTGTATGCTCCCCATTTCGAACTTATTCCTACTAATATCATACAGATACTTGATATGGTCGTGTATAATTTTATTGTTATCTCATAGTTTTTGCGGTAATGGTTGAATATTAATAAGGGCATGCTTGAAAGAGGAAATCCCAGATAGCAAATACTGGTTATTTGTTTGTATTTTGGCTGTATAGCATATATTTGTTGGTTTTTTTCTCATTGCTCCAAAAACAAAAATCCCTGCATTTTCTAATTTTTTTTACATGAATAATTAAATATATTAGACTAATAGCCTCATTAGTGCTATTAGGCCAAATTCACATTTAACCTGCTATATCAACTTTTCACAGATAAGTATCGAACTTTTGAAGAAATTATCAACCACGGAATTTCTCAAAAACTTTTAGGGTGATTAGCAAAATTTACTCTGGATATTAATATTCATTGTTGGATGGCCGTAGTCTAGTCCCTTTGCCCATATGACAGACTAAAATTCAAGAGAAAACAAATAGCTTACCACAAAAATTAGGTTACTTAATAAGATCGGACCGAAATTTCCATTGAATTAATTTATAACTCGTGCATAGTATCGTAATTTTGTGTTGCACGAACCATAAATAAATCGGGCAATTATTATATCAACATTTGAGATGGTTTGTAGAATAGTGATCAATCTAAAAGTTGCTTTCTGTCTTCGAATTCTTAATAGCCTCTAATATCCAAATTGTATTTCTTTTAGCTTTTAGTCGACATGACTGTCTCCTGAGTCAAGGATGGTCGTGTGACAAATCGAATGCGTTATGCTTTACTACAATCGTTTATTCGTAGCAAAAGCTATTATCATTATTGTCCTAAGAAGTTCACCCTGTCTTATAGATGCATCGTGTGACAAATCCATGTATGTAAGAGCGGATTTTGAACTGAAAATCGGTTCGAACTGAATCGGGCGGGTTTGACCACCCGTCTTTCGAATTGTTGAGTCCATAATCGATGAGTTGGCTGGTTCATGACCCAGTGAGGTGAACTGCAGAGTGAAACCCGCGGTTCAATAGGCCGATTCACAAACCGGCCCATACGTTGCAAATAAAAAAAAACAAAAAAGGAAAACTCACATTACTAAAATCTGCCGACACTCCAATGTCCAATCTAATCATTATTCATATTCTCTCAGTGCAACCGAAAAAAAAAAAAAAAAACAAAATAAAACACTTCCCCACATCTCCCATTATCACCATAAATTAATATTCCCATTATGACTCACATGCATCCATAGAAGAAAGTGACAATAAATAGAGATTGAATCCAGGGAGAAGCTTTGCAAATGAAAGTGAAGACTAAAGTTACTGAAAGAGCCATGTGAAGCTGAAAATACGTAGGAAATAATAGAATGTAACGTGATAAAGTTTGAAAAATTTCAGATTATGTTGCGTATTCGCGTTGAAGATTTTTTTGCTGAGAGAAGCGTTTGTTGGAACAATTTGAAAATTTAAATTTCAAATGTTGAAACTTTCTAGTATAAATCTGCTAGCATAGACTGCTTGAAAGACTTCTTTGTCGTGTAGTTTTGAATTCAACCATTTTCGTTGTGCTTCTTTTGTTCATGCATTAAATTTCAATCGCGCACTCATATTCTCTTATTGTCAATTGTTTTCAATATTTTGGAGTGTAAATTTTCATAAACTGATGAATAATTATTATTATTTTTTTTTGCGAATTTTTCTTCTGCTAAATTTAAACAAAAGAATTTTAATTATCTCCATGAAGCAATTCTTGCGTTATACCTTTGCCAAGAAAAAGCATAGTTCATCCTTAGGTGGAAAAAGTAAGGAAAAGACCACGAGTATGTCATCCATGCCATGGTGGTTCGACGACACTCCAGCATATTCGCAGTACGAGTACGACCTCAATGAAGAAAGGGTACATGAGTTGATGGAAAACATCGAATGCTAAGTTACACCACCTCTTAGATTTGAAATCGAACCTCAATACATGAGTTATCGAGGCATACCATCTCTTGGATTCAAACCTGTACGCATTAGTATCCTTATAAGACCCATTAGATTTGAACCTTTACGCATGAGTATCCTTACACAACCTGCTGGATTTGAACCTTCATAGATGAGTCACCTAATGACTAAGTTTAAGGATAAGGAGGGTGAGATAGAAATGATTCCCAAAATTGATGAGTAACATATGGGTTAACATACATTCGGTAGTTTGAAGCCTTGTACTCAAGTAAGCCCCCTTAAACCTGACAAATCTAATATTTTCACAACATATTATTGTAAAGATATAGATAAGAAAGGGAACTTATGGATGTTTTGCAACTATTGCAATGCGTATTGCGCTTGGAAAATGGGAGAGGGATACGATACTCTCAATAGGTACCTGAAATCGAAGTATCATAGGGAGATGGGGATGGATAGAACACAACAATAAATTGCTTGAGGCGGCGGTTTGTCTGGACAAGCACTAATGAGCTATGACCAAGAGAAGCATAAGTAGAACCTCGTGCAGTACTTGATTAAGATGCATATGTCATTCAACGTATGTACATTAGAGTCAAGAGCTAATACAAGTGTGAGACGTTTAACCCCAGCTTGTGATAGTTAAGCTGCATTATGTTGAGCCGAGATACATAGGAGCTCTACTATAAAGGTTAGTGGGAGCTCGTAGGTAGGTTTACCTTACTTGATACGTTAATATGTATATGTATAGATATATAGACAGATCCTTTTTGTAATAATTCTTACATGAGTGTAATTGTTCATTAGATAGAGAATAATTGGCGACTTAATAAAAGACTATTGGCTTTATGAGTATTTAATGAGTGCCACATAGCATAAAACATTTATAAAATTACTAAAAATATTCTAAACAAGTATGACTTGGTTAGGAATTTTTTTTTTTATCGATTTTGACAATACAAGTTTTAATATCAAATCTATAAATTTTTTGTCAACTAGTGTTGGGAGGGGATTCTTTTTATATATATTGTATATGTCATATTTTTAACTTATATGTTAAGAATGGAATTACAGCTTTGCAAGACAGTATAACCCCTACTAAAAATGTGGTGAAGGTAATAATGGAGAGGCCATCCCTCCACAAGAAGTGGATGAAATTTTGCACGGAGTATGGGAAGAGACCTAAAAAATTTAAGATGAATGGGTAGTACTGTCGGAACTCTACATACGAGTTATTGTACAATATCATTTTTTACAATGAACTGTTGTGTGACTTCGTTATGTACAATATATGTGAGGTTGACATTTATCTTAGTAATTGAGATGTATTCAGTTGCTGAAGGTTCTAAAAGTTTTTCATGATGTGACTAAAACTTTTTTGCAGGTTTATAAGTTGAGTGTCTGCTTATTTGTTGTGTTTGCAGTCAGCATACTTAGTGTGCTAGTTCAGGCCCTTAAAGACTCGAACTTGCATGACTTTGTTTATGATATGGTGTTGAAATGGTTATCTTATTACAAAGACATTCCACGTATTTATTTTATTGTTCATTGTAAATTTGAAGTACTACTGATGTATTTCAAAACTTATTATGGTTATAGCAATAATCTAATGGATTCTCAAGATATATACAGCTCGAAAGCACAACATGGTGTATTCATAACGACAACCAACATAGAGGAGTTGCTTGTATGTTACCAATGTCAGTATGATGGCTAGTCATTAATCTCTTCTTCGCCACTCTTTAAGGAACGTCACTGCTCATTTATGGGTGAGCAATTGTTGACACATAAACTAAAGAAGCAATGGTTTGGCGGGCCATTGTTTGAGCTACAACACTATATAAATACGAATTTCAAGTTCTCTAAAAAAATCTCCATTTAGGAATTTGATATCTTAAATTGGTGGTAGAGGTATATAAGGAACTATCCATTCTTATCTCACATTGCATGTGAAGTACTTATCGCTCTAACATTGATAGTTGCTGTTGAGTAAGTGTTTAATATCATAAGAGATTGGTATAAGGCTGCCTACAAATGGCAAGAACCATATGGGACATCGAGCGAAGAGGATAAGTACTTCAGTGACTGTATTAGATTTGATAGAAGCTTAAGCTCGGCCGTAGGTCCCCTTCCTAAGTACAAATCGTCGATACAAGGAGATACCTATTAAGTACTAAAAAATCTTTTTTTTTTTATTTTTATTTTTATTATTTCTAAAAAAGTTTTGTCACCTAGAAAATTTTTTTTCACAATTACTCATGAAAAATTAAATGGTATGATTTTCCCAAAAGTAACGATCCAACCTTAGGATTTTTCAAATTATCATTGATAAAATTATTTTTCTTCTAAAAAATTAAATTGGATAATTACGTATATTTGGTCTTTTTTTTCTTTTCCTTAATTTAAGATTTACCAATATACTAAAGGTTTTTTAAAAATTCAAACCAAACTATAGCGGTTTGATTTCGGCTAGTAGATGCATAGATATTTTTGGGGTGACCGTAAATTCAACTAAAAAAATTTTTCCCCCCTATTCCTAAATTCTCTAAGACTGAACTTTTACAAGAATTTTTTTGTACTAATTAGCACTATTAAAATTGGATGGTATTTTATTTTATATTTCTACTTGGCTATTATACTCCGATCGATGAGATTTTTTTTTTATAATGTACCGCTATAATTTACAGTTAATAATGACATTGTATTTTATTTCTTCTTTATAGTCCGCAATTCTACAAGTAGTGAGAATTATTCTGTAAGCAGTGAGAATTATTCATCATTTGCAACTTTTCTCGCTTTACTTAATATTACTCATTATTTTAATATTGCACTAATATTAACTTCATGTATGCCGAACCTCTTATTTTAGAATAGAGTAAAATTTCAACCTAAAATATTAGTTAATCGTATATGCGGTATTACGTATTATGTTATGTAAATATACATGGTACATTATACGATAATCTTTGGAATGTAATATAAGTGTGGGAGAGGATTGATAAATATTTCCAAGAACATGAAATTCAAAAATAGGTAAGAAATTAGAAATTATTAATGTAATTAATAAGATTAAAAAAAATAAGGATGCCGGTTGAACCGGCCCAAGATCGTGACTAGCCAAGGCGATCACTATTCGCCCTTGAGTTCACCTGTGAACTGGTGGTTCCGTTTCGACCTCACAAACAGGTCTAGTGATACTATTTGATGGCACCCTTTGAGTTAAAAATTAAGTGAAGTGAACTGGAAAAAGAAAAAAAAAAAAAACAGCAACAAATGAAATCGACAAAAGAATCTTTTATGACTTCAGAAAAAGTGCAATTATAAGATAAACAATAGCATATTCTTTATTAGAAAAGCTTTTGCTAAAATTGTAAATCAGAACCCCAGATCGAAAAAAAGAGAATATGCAATGCAATTCAAAGCACTATTGGACAAGATAGCACTACTACAATTACTCCAGCGTGTGGAATTTGTCTCCCACTAGAATTGCCTCGTCTGTATAGCTACTACGTGGATAATGGATATCACATATATAAGCATTGAAAATACAAGGTCCGTGGACGTGTAGTCCATGAAAGAAATTTTCCTGACGTGTTGCTAAACACTTTAGATGAATGTTAGCCTTGTACACTTCATGCGAAAATTAAGATACTATCTAATAGAGGTGTCGAATGATCATAGTTGCATGAAACTATGTTTTATTTAGGAGAAAAGACAGACGAAATCCAATTTGTACATTGTGTCATGAGGAGGAAATCACGAAGTGTCTGTTACTTGATTGTACCTAGACTAAAATTTATCTGGTTGGTGTTGGGTCATGATAGGAGTTGTTGTTGCAAGGTTCTGGTGGAAGCAGACTGCTAGGACTTGTTCAAGTGCAAAATGCAATAATAACGGATCTGTAAAAAATTAGAAGGGGTTAAATAGATTCTAAATTCTTTTCATCTTGTTAATGTTCCTTGCGAACTTAGCTTATAATAAATGCGAAATTAACAAGATAATCATACTTTCTGTATATATAGAAGACCGAAAGAATATCATTAGGTACTTTAACTGATTTTGTCGACTCTCACGTCTTCTAACTCTACGCTTAAAAGGGTGTTATTTACAAAATTCCTTCTGATATCTCATGCAAAGTTGCTTCTCATGCTTCATAGGAGTTATATATCTTTTTTTCTTTTTTTTTTTTTTCCTTTTGATATCTTATAGAAGAAACCCGTATTTTCATGTTTCACAAATTATAGTCTTTTTCTGGATACATCACATTAGATATAAAACTTACATAACTTAGTTAGCCAATCTAAGTTTGAAAGTAAATAAATCAAAGTTAACAAAATAATCTCAAAAAGATGAAACGTGTAGCACTCTAATTCTCTTAAAATTCTCCCCGGAAGTTGGTGTAAGCTCTTAATACGAGTCTTTTTCTTTTGCTGGCACTACAAAAATTTAGCGTGTGTCTCTGGTGAGTTGTGAGCATTTCTTCAGCCTTCATTAACACTTAGAATGAATCACCAACAATATCAAATCTATGAGAAGATAACGGCTCCATAAGCAGAAGACGTGTATTCAGTTATTTTTAGACAGAATTAATAGAAACTTTTCACGTTTGAGAAATCATATTTATACTCTAAAATGATGACATTAATTAAGTGATATTTGTTAGAAGTGAGTGGATAATCTTGTGGCGCTTTATATTTCTTGTGATACCTATTCAATTGATAGGTTTTGGATGGCAATTAAAAATCACACGGTCGGTTGGATATAATATTTTGGAATTTGTTCTCTCACAATAAGATATAATTACCATGTCTCTATACTCTATAACCATTTCAAAACCTATACTCTAAAATATATAAGAAGGTCTATGCTTTTGGATATCCTACATCATTTCTGTCGGAATTATCAATAATATTAAGAAAAATGAAACGTATTATATTATACTTTCTATGTTTTACTATAAAAGTAAAAAATAATGAACAATTATTCATTTATTTTATAGCTGAAATATTACACCTGGAATCCAATTTACTCTAGCCCACTAAACAGAGCCATTTCTCTTAACCCTAAAATAGATCTATCATATCAACATCCTTCTTCCTATCACTAGATAGAACCTCTCGAAAGGTACTCTTTTCTTCTCTCTTGCGTCTTTCTCATTGCATTTCTTGTTTGTTGATTAAGGTTTGCAAATTGTTAAGCAAATCAATACTTTCTGTTACTAATTCTTAGTGATGAGAACAGATCTACACTCACTCTTCTCTCGTGTGTTGTTTGTTTTTGATATTTCTCACTATTTCTATGCCGATATTGAGTATTCACTGACTAGGATATGATCATACTTTAAAGTTTTTCTTATCTCTAAGACTGATTGAGGAGTCATTGTCCTTACTACTTTGTTGTGATGAAAGAAGCACCAGTATTTCGGATGTAATGGCCGTCTTGGGACATAGACTACTTCATAGGTTTACATCTAGTATTTTTGTACAAAATCATATACATTAATACTGTTTTGCTATTGACTTTGATTTTTGATTTTTGATCAAGTATTGTTGCTAGTGTAATATTATAAATGCCAAACTGGAAGTTTTATTTCTCGTTTTGGCATTATTGTAGCATTTTCGATTATTCATCAAGTATTATTGTAACATAGTTTGCAGCAAGTTACTATATCTACTTTGCCTAACCTGTGTAATTACTATATCTACATGATAAAGGTGTCATGATGAATAACGTTTTTTCACTTTCTACTTAAGGGTTATCATAATTGATCCCTTTATAAAACTGACGTCCTCATCAAATTTTTTACGTGGGTCTAGAGCAATCATCAAGCAGGCAAGACTCTAGAGGTGCTCCTTATATTTAGATATTCAAATTCGGTACGTAAAATTTAAGACAATCATATTAGTTGTCCAATTGAGTCTGAATTTTACGACGAAATTATGAATATTAGTAAAAGTGATCATATGAATTTGGATTTAGAAAAATGAAATAATAAGATAATTAAATATTATATATTTAGGATATACGTATATTATCTATAATTTATCGAAAATGCATAAAATATGTTTTGATAATTAATGAGTCGCAAGAGATAAAATATATGCACATTAAAAATCATAAAATAATTTAAATAATAATTAAAACTATTTATTTGTATTATATATGAATTTATATATAAACATAAATACCTAAAATTATTTAAAATACCTAATATACACTAAAATAATACCAGGTAAATTAAAGAAAATTAATCAAAACAAAAGAAAACATATCTCACTTTAGAAAAACACACACGAGTACATGTACATTCAGACTATCTATATTCACAACCAAATACAATCTATAGGGTTGCATGAGGCAATTTAGTCTATGTTGCCGTCTCACTTGCATAACTCTACATCTATCCAGGCAAC
Source organism: Lumnitzera littorea (assembly GCA_024138015.1). NCBI lineage: Eukaryota > Viridiplantae > Streptophyta > Magnoliopsida > Myrtales > Combretaceae > Lumnitzera > Lumnitzera littorea. The sequence goes on along the minus strand of JAMXBB010000004.1, from coordinate 108,424,944 downwards.
CTAACTTACCATGATACACTTAAATTGCACGGCATAAGCCTCGGCGGTGTATAAGTCACATAATTGAACTCATCAGTTAAGTCAAACCACAAGGGATCCATTAGACTAAGCATAACCTTAGTTCCATTCATATGTTAGAGGGCGTGACGTATGTCTAGTTGTAATAGTTTAAATTGCATGGATATGTGTTCATAGGTTTGGTGGGATAGGTTTAGTCTAATGTGTAGGGTATACTAGGCAAGTGATTGATTTTTGGGGTTGACCTATAATGGTTAGGTTTAGGATATATAGACTGTCATGCCTCGAAATGGTAGAGTCGTAACAATCTCGCTGTACAAACTATTTTGAGATAGAAGCTGACCATATAACTACTGTTTTAAACCTGATTTATACAAGGTGTCCACGACTAATCCGTTTTGAAATAAACAGTTCATAAATTAAATAAATTGTTTACTTATGAATTTAAGAAAAATAAATATTTACATTAAATTAATTTGAGTGTATTTACAAGATTTAGCAATCTAATCACAATCTAATTAAGTAATTTGTAAACTAATGCTAAAAGCTTTAAAATAAATCTAACTAGAAAGTGTATTTGGTCTTCAGTTTACATTCTCACTCTTTAGAATCCTGTAGTTGCTAGCGTCAAAGTGATTATTGGTTGCTTCATTGCTAGCACTTGCAATAATGGCTATAGGGATGTGAGCAACCATAACTTAGTAAGTTTTGATGGAGACTTAAAACTGTATCACAAACACAAATAAGGTTATCAACCAAATCATTAAGTGCAATGAATATTCAAGCAAATGCCATTGCATAACGTTGTTCAGCTCGTCATGAAATTAGAAAAATTGCGCTTGCTCTAATCTGGGTTGAGAAATTACCGTTAATGTAATAGCTCGCGACTAAACCTAAGCTTGTGCAATAGAGACACTGCTCCTTTCGCGACTACCTTCAAACCATTGATTTCACCCTTACTGTGACCTCCTCACCTATCATTTAGTTCGACTAAGGATGAAAAGGGACTTATTATGTTATCTAGCGCTATCCCTTTCGAAGGGGTTGGTATTGAGCTGGAGAATCCTACGTTTCCCCTAATGGGTTGCTATGCAGGTTTAATTTATGTTTACAAGTCTTATATTTGTTAAGTTCAGTTTAGGGTGATTAATCATTTCATACAATATAAGCCAAAATAATAAACAAAATCATAGCATCACTTATATTCAAGCATATGCACACAGCTAACTATTTAACAAGTACAATCAAATATAATCTCAAGCCTCTAAAATATAGTAACGTATTAATTCCAACTTATCTCAACTCCTCGCTTGCTCACTCGAGGTAGGACTTGCTTAGTCGATTGCCAATGATTTCTATAATACTAATGTTGTCTTAGTTTTCATATGACTGTTATAGATTAGTTTTTATCTTATAACACTTATTGTTATCCTTGGTTTAGCGTTTAATATGCCCAATTATCTAGGTTATCAAATCTTTTACAATTATTCTCGATTTGGGTTAGGTTCGAGTTTAGTTTCCGCATTGATTTTTATATTAAGTACTAGTTTAGTTTCTAAGTATAATTTTATATACGAACCCTAGAAACTTGTTTCAACCTACAATGTGAAATTAATCACATTACTTTCAGATATCTTAAATACCATAATTACCCCTAATCAGTATTTTATTCTACCCGATATATTTAAACCCTTATTAGTGTATCGAATTTACTCGCGATGTGCGAAATTTTTACATTCTTCATATAATTACCTAAATTTAAGTTTTCCATCAGATTTATTATATATTCCTATTATTTATATTATTTATATAATATCAATTTTTATTCTAATATCTTCTATTTATTGGAAATTATATTTCCAATAATGACATATTATGTATTATCATCTATTATGTATATAATCACATCTAATATTTCTATTACTCTAATTACTATCTCCTAACATCAATTAACATTTCTAAATTTCTAAATTCATCCCAAATCAGATTTTACACCTAATTACCCTAATTTACAAATTAACTTAAAATTTACTATTTTTCCATATTATTTATTTACTACATAATTACCTTAATAATTACATCTAACACCTTAAATGCTACAAGTATCATACTTCATCAAATTTCAACATCCCAAAACATATAATTATTCACTAAGTTTGTAATTAACCATTTAATTACTTAATTAACCAAAACAACTCATTTTATGCATTATTTGAAGGCCTAAAAATTATCTAAAAATTTCGAAAATTTATTTTTGAAAAAGGGCTTTATGGCACTATTCTATATTACCTTAGTAGTTTACAGAAAAATTTTGAGCTCTAAATTATACTTCTAAGCCTATTTATTTCTAATTCTAAATATGTTTAGTTTTGTTCAATTTTTTAAGCACCTTATATTTATAGACATAATTAAACTTAATCACTAATTTTTCCTAAATCTACATATAATAAAATGTCATTATATCAAATTTTACAATTTTCCGGGAAAAATTAGTAATTTTAATGAATTTTACAAAATTAGGCTGGAATTTGACTTACTTGGCCATTGGGATTACGGCTACCAGCGATGGCCCTAGGGGTGTTGGCTAAGTTGGGTAGTAGTGGTGGAGTGGTGTGGTGGCGGTTGTTCGTTTTTAGGTGGTTGTCGGATGTGGGTTTCCAAAACCCTAATTGCATAGATTTTGTGTAATTTTTTGTAAAACATTAATTTCTTCTCAATTTCACCTCTCCCTAATTTTCTACAATCTTAGACATCTAAAATAAGCTTTTGAAAAATTTGGGGTATTTATAGAGGTCTTGGGGAATTGTTGTGCATTGAATTGATTCGATAATTACCTTATTTTCTTCCAATTTGCTTTTTGTGTTATTCTAATTTAATAGATTGAATTTTTTCTTTTTTATTTTCCTCAGCTTTCACGACGCAAATCTGGATTATTCCTTATCTTTTATAAATTTTCTTTATTTTTCCTTAATTAATTATGAATTTTCTTTAATTATTTAACATTATTTTAGCACATTTCGCGAATTTTAATTAATTATATGTATTTCTACCTACATGTAAATTTATATATAGTACAAATAAATATTCCTAAATATTATTTAGGTTATTCTATGATTTTTAGTATACATATAATTTATTTCTAGCGGTTTGTTAGTTATCAAAATATATTTTATGCATTTTCGATAAATAACGAGTTATATACTTAAAATTTGAAAATTTTATATTCTTTTATTTTATTACTTATTTCCTTAAATTTGAATTTACGGGATTACTTTTATTAATATTTCTAACTTTATTTGATAATTTAGGCTTGATTAGATCTTTTAACTGATCGTCCTAAATTTTACGAATTAAACTTTGAATAGCTGATTATGGGTCTTACATAGATTAAAGGGGTTTTCTATAGTAATGCTATCTATATAGCATTATTGTAATACTAGTCAAGATAACTTATTATAGAAGCTTAACAGGTTACCTCTATAGCAAGTAACTTGCTATAACAAAATAATCTAACTTGTTCAAGTAATATGTTAGCCTATTTTAATAGGATTAACGATATAGATTATATTTTAATAAATTAATGTTTTAGATTAATTAGTATTACAGTAATACATTTTTGTTAGCATTACCATAGAAACTCCTCTAAATAGGCTTTGAGCCTAGTTTTAGGAATTTTCTATGATCTCATTTATATTTTTTAGTGACCTATCCAGCCTTTAAGCATACATTTAATTTATATCAATTAGATTTAAATTATTGAATTGACTATATTTTTAATAATTTATATTTAATGGATATAAACTAAAGGTGGGACGGAGGGCTGTAAGAAGCTCTCCTTGGTTTATAGGGGCATTTGAGTGATTTTAAATATATTATGCATTACTCTTGAAATGATTTGTTACTCTAATTAAAGGAAGTAATAGTTATTACTTGTTTACTTCTTTTTATGTATCACATTTCCATCACTACTTTAGCTGATTCTATGAATCACATGCAAAGTGAAGATAATAATTTGTATTTTTTGTATATTGTGAATATATGTGTTGTTTATTTTATAGAATATGCAAATACATAATTTTGTATTTTTTTCGTTTAAAAGTTACGTTCAGAACTTTGAATGCTATGTGAATATTTTTCTATTTTCTTTGTTGATCTCACCTAGACAATGGAAAAAGAAAGAGAATATAAAATAAACACAATGAAAACAACATTATTGTTACATCTATATTGATCTATCTGGTTTAATTCAGTTCGATTTAATCCTTCCATAAAATGAATTAGTTACATCTATATTGATCTATCTGGTTCAATTCAATTCGATTTAATCATTCCATAAAACGAATTAGAGTAATCTATTTAACTCTCATCAGCAATGATTTTGGTTTCACCCAATTAATCTGATTGGTTTAACCCGATTCTATAAGAACCAATCAGATTTTTTCGAGTTGAAATATATTATTTTTCTTTATATTTTCTAAACAATATATCAATTTGTTAAAAAAAATTAAAGATCAAAGAAAAATCAAAAGAAAGCATAAGAATTTCTCAATTTTTAATTCTTAAAGATATGGGTAATTTTTATTACTTTACGAATAAATATGAATTATATTATTATTGAATTTTGATTTGACATTCAGACTCTTAATTCTTTCTTAATCTCAGATTAACTTTTGAGGGAAAAAAATTTCGGATCAACCTTTGGATACGGATTTGACAAGATTGGAAAAGAGGAGTAATTCACTTTGGCAAACCGACCAACTTAGGTCTTTTTCTAATGCATAGATGGACAAAATCATTGGCATCTCCTAGCTCAGTAGAGAAATTAAAAGAAGAAAGCAAGAATCATTACAAGGCGCCAAAATAATCAATAGCCACCTTTGATTAGACTTATTTGCATAAAGTTGATTAACTATAAATCATTAATTTAGAAAAGAAGCATGTATATGACATTACATGCACAGTGATACATTATATTTTATGCGGCACATCGCACACGATTTTGGATATTATATAGGGCATGGTCTCCCATGAGGTGTCATATATACGCCTAGCTTCTTTTCATTATCGTTGCTTATGCACATTAGGAGAAAAGCATGGAGGGAACGTGCAAGAAACCCTACTGGAAGTGCCATCGCCTATCACCTCCACACACGTCAGCTCTTTCTCGTTCTATTTTCGTCGGACACGTTTTATATGCAACATCGTCGGAAATGATTATTTTAAGGCAGTGGGATCTGAAATAATTTAAAGGTGATAATGCTTCGATTCAATTTGATTCGAGTGAATTGAATTATTAACTGAAAAATGAACCGCCTAATATGAAAAAGATAGATAAGTTTATGGTTAGATTCAATTGTCTTTTTCTTTTTCTCTTCATTTATAGTGTAAAACTATCAATTCGATTCATGCTCTAACCAATGAAGAATATTACAATTCGGCTTGATCTTGTGAATCAAACTTGAAACAAGTGCAAGTAAGACCAAAGTTTCAGTTTAGTTTTACTCGTATCTTTTGGTTTGATTCGGCTTTATGTCCACCGCTATGAAAATTTATTATATTACTTATTAGTTTGAGTTCTCATTACATTTACATTTAAGTAGAGTGTATTAGTAAGTCTCTGTTTAGTAATTAGAAAAAGATGCAACTTTTCTTTTCCATTTGAATAACTCTAGAAATGCCCTTCACTTACTTTATCAACTCTACCCTTTAAAATCAAACACTATAATGTAATATAGTTGTTAAACACACTATAAAAAAACTTAAAAAATTTTGAAGTTGTGTTTGCCTATCTTTTGATTTTATGTTTTCAATTGAAATAATTGCATGCCATGTATTTATAATCACATGCCAAAATATATCACATACATATAACGTTTAACCTAAATATGCTGTTTTTATTCATTTGCATGCATAACAAGAATCAAGTAATCTATATCCTTGTGAAATATATTCAACTAAATATAACATACAGTCCATAACAACTTAGTTAATAAAAAATAAATAATTTTTAGTTTAACACCAAAAACACTTCAACACACCCGTAGCAACTCGTTGCTTGAACATGACAATAATAAACTCACTAAAATGTACATAACACACTTCCATCTTTACAACTACGGCTTTGATATCAAAGGATGATGCGCCTAAGAAGATAATCACCAAGATATCAAGCTAAAGATACAAACAATGGGGCGGATTCTTCCAAATACGAAAGAGCAAGTTTACTAAGGTTTTAGTTATATGTTGAACACGTAGATACGATGTCACAACCCGGAGGGGGTTCGAGTCGTGGCAATATCTTCATGTAATACGTAAAGATTTGAGATCAAATATTATCCCTGATCAAGAACCTTTAGTATACTATACGAGGCATTTCACAACTACAACTTTCTCCTAGTAACTAATATTAAGTAATAGCAGAGCGTATAAATTAAAGTTATACTATCTAATTAACTACTAACATAACATAGATAAAAGGGAATATTAGGTTTTCCTTAAATCAGTCATATAGTATCGCGATAAGTCATCATAAGTAGCTTAACCTACTTAATAAACTAAAAATATTTAATAATAGAGAATAAAGAGAGTCTAATAATAAATAAAGGGCTTGCTTGAGCTTTCGACTTCTTCACATCCCATAATCCTAAGCTGGTACTACTAACCTTGAACATCTTGTGACCCAGCTCCAGCCACAAATCTTATTGCAACCATAAATTATAGGAGGTAAGCTCAATTACTTAGTGAGTAACCTTCTTACTTTATAATGAGTAATACCAAACAAATTATTAAACAAGCGTATAAATACATGGTCAAGCATATGCAACAATATATGCAGTCAATTGGTAATTGTATACTACACGGTTTTAATGTTCACTGTTGCTTAGGTTAAGAAGTATTTTAGCATGTTAGGATCCAGGTATCTACATTGAATTTGAAGTCTCTTAATATCGAAATCACCCTCAATAGTATACATGGTACTGTTTCAAGAAGAAGGTTTTAGTAGGCCTCTTAAATAGCTATTCCTAAGCCTTTTATCCTAGGGTTCAGATCTAATCACCTAGTTACATAAGTTTAAAGTTAGTTCTTTTGTGCTTTTTGTGTCTAAATCATTATTTAAGGCTTTGGGCTTAAGCTCACTTATCTTTTTAGACTTAAGCTCAACATTAGATTTAAGTTTAGCCCATTTTTAATATGTTTGCAAATTTGGACATTATGGTTTTTAGCGTTATTAGCACTATTCTTAAGCCTATAATTATTAAGTAAGTTAGTTTAGGCCCTTAACCATACTTTTGCTTACTTAACTTGATTAATTAAGTCTTAAACCTTACTTTTAACCTAACATGTCATTAAGTTGATAAATAATAATTTCCAGATTTGGTGGTTCATGAATGTGGCAACCATGAGTTGTTTATAGGGTCAAATCTTTTGTTTTCATGCAACACTTGATTTTTATGGTGTTTTTACTTAAATAACATATATTTCTACTAATCTAAAACCATAATCACTACATAAAAGTGTGTGGAAATGTTATAAGAGAATATATAAGGGGCGGCATGCATGGGGAATAGGGGTTTTATCATCTTACTTAATGATTTACTACTCAAACTACCACTACTCTACAATACTTATTTTATTTGTGTTATATCTTTTACTAAAAGTGGTTTTTTTTGCACTAACCTTTGTTTTCCCTTCTTAACACCTTAGAACTTCTAGGGAGTTGTTGTAAAGTGAGTTTCAACAAAGAAAAGTATTAGTTCCTAACATTATTTTACAAAAAAATTGAGGAAAACCTAGCCTAAGTACTTACCGGAGCAAAGTGTAGAAGGCCTTCTTTTGTGGTTATATTCCATGAGCCTTTGTATATGTAAGAGGGTGTGAGGGTGTCGAAGGGTTAGGGTGAAGCGTGTATGAGGCATGAGGCTTAGTGTGGAGTGATTTGGAGTGGTGATGGAGGAGTTATGGTGGTTGGTGGTATAGTGGATGGGGTGGTCGAAGGAAAAGAAGAAGGGTAGAAGTTTGGTTGTTTGGATTTTCAAGAGGGTTTGAGAGTGTTTAGGGTTTAAGAAAACAAAAATAAGGGAGGGGAATGGGATGGCTGGTCATGGAAAGGAGAGAGGGTGAGGGGGACAAGCATTGATTGTTTAGGGAAATCAAAGATAAGGTACAAAAATGGGAATCATGTACTATTATGCTTTTTGCCAAATTGGGTATGATCTTGTCCTCTTAAGGTACAAGATATTTTAAGGTGATTAAGGGTTTGCATTTTGGTCCTTAATAATGTTTAACTTGTAGCTAATCACAATGTAATAAGGTTGGTTGAGGATTAGGGTTTGATTAGGATAATTGATAGTAATTAGGCATGGCTAGGCTAATTAAGTGCACTTAGGATACGTTTAGGGCTTGTTGAACTTTGATACTATATTTTAGCTAACCTAAATGGCCTACACATGTACTTAAGGTTTCCTTAAGGTTTGGTGTTTGTTTATAGTAATTCGATTCGCATATGAGCTTGAAAGTTAGGGTTTTAATCGTTTAACGTTATCAATCACTTGTATTGATTGATTCAACCTTATTATTAGTGTTTATTTGTAGTATTAAGGCATTTGATCACTTAATTAAGGTTAGATGACCATTTTAATGTTTTGCTATCATTCTAAGGTTTCTCAAGTATTAGGGTTCTTGCTCGTTTAGTTAGGTCTTTAGGGTTTACTTTAGTCAGAGTTTTTGGTTGAATACTTAAGGTTTGATTTCTTTACCTAGGCTTTATTATTATGTTTGTGTGTTTCTAGAGATTATCCAATGACTCCTTCATTCAGTTCCGCTTTTGGGTTATCGAAATTTCATAGGGCTTATGTATGATGCACCACAAATGCAATATATAGCCTAAACTCTACCTTGATATGACACATAAGGTAGAAATTTAGAGTTATTTGCCACAATTGTTGTTAAAAGGATTGAGAGAGTAAGGAATATGAGAGCAAAAGACTCATAAATGAAGAAATATATATTCAATATTCAAGATAATTGATTTGACTATCACCTTAGAAGGACTATTTATAGTAAATCCTTTGGGTAAAGGAAAAAATATGAAAAGATAAAAATAGTACAATCCAAAAAGTTAAAATAACATATCTTAGTCTCAACTTTTAAAGGGTAAAAGAGATAAAAAATAAGCAAAAAGAATGTTTTGGATACACATGTGCTGTCAAATGGTAAAGGAAACGTATCAAAGCTAGACAAGCAAGTGCTTTAGTGGTAGAAGAAAAAACAAACATTAGCCAAGCTAAATTGGTGAGGTTGGCTCAATGAGTGGTAGGTCAAGTTAGGGTAGTTACAAAATTGTTAAACTAGTGATTCTACCTAGAATCGTTTGAGGGTTTGTAAAATCAAAATGTAAAAACGTAAGTTTTTATAATTTATGTAAAGTAATTTTAAAAATTATAGATATACTTATAATAGTTATTCAAAATTTGAAATATATTATGAAAATAAAAAATTATGAAGAAATTAATTTTTTTTATAAAAATTCTTAATATATAATTTAACATGTATGAAAAAAGAACAAATAGAGCTGAAATTAGACTTTTTTCCATTTTCTTAAAAAAAAAAGTTGTAAATTAAAAGAGAACTAAACATTTCAACTCATTTTAAGTTATTGTTGGTATAAAATAAAATATGTAGTGTTCCTTATAAACTTTTTTATTAGAGTCGGAACCTTAATAAAGATTATAAACATAAAATAAGAGTTTAGAAAAGAAAGAAAGAGAAAAAAAAAATTAGAATAGGATAGAACAGATATTATAATACTCTAATAGATGAGGGTTGTAAAAGGTTAATTGTATTTTTTTCTTTAATTTTTTAGTTCATTCAACTTAAATATGTAGAATCGGTGAACTTGGTAAAAAATGTAAGTTTTTATTGAGTTTTTATATTAATTCGGTTAAAAACTTAAGTTTCTATAAAAAAAGATTTTATACTCAAGTTAACTCAAAAGAGTCACCTAAAATTATAAACTCGTAGAATCACATAAGTAAAATTGTGATTTTGACAACTATGGGTAATTGGGATTAGATGGATGCCAAGTGGCTCTTTTGGTGGCATAAAGAATTAGGTTGGCAATACAGCATTAGGTTGATAGGTTGGTTTAGGTTGGCTATATGAGTTCAAGTTAGAGTAATTAGAGTTAGGTTGAAGATGGTCTAGACATAACTAAGATGGATAGTTGTGCACGATTTGGAAAATGATTACGGCTATGGAATATGAAGGGAACCTCGTCTTTAGTTGGCTATTTGGTTAGGATTCATTGTTCAAGGTTTTAAAGTCCATGTGTTTAGCTTTCAGTGGTTAGATAAGGGATTTGGTTCTCATCAATAGGAATGGATCGAGGTGGCTCAATTAGTACAATTATCACTTAGGTTTAGTTAAGTGGGTTCGATAGGATAGGTTCAATATAGTATGTTAGGTAGATTAGATGATAAGTAATTGAGTTTTTGGGTTGACCTAGATGGTTAGGGTTAGGATTTAGAGCTAAGCTTTGAGCTAGGGTTTATGAGGGCATTTAAATGATTTTAAATCTATTTATACTATTCATGACATAATTTTTTATTCCAATCAAAAGAAGTAATAACTATTACTTGTTTATTTCTTTCATGTATATTTTATCCCATTCAAATTAAATTGACACGAAAAATAATGATTTGTATTTTTTATATTTTGTATATATGTGTTATTTATTTTATGAAACTTACAAATTGTCTTATATACATAATCTTGTATTTTTTTTTTCTTTAAAAGTTACGTATAGAACTTTGTTAATCTCAGTTAGAGAATCAAGAATGAAAATTGAAACAAAATAAACACACCGGAAAGAGGAGTAATTTCTTTGGACAAACCAACCAACTTGGTCTTTTCCGATGCACACATGGACAAAATCATTGATATCTCCTAGCTACCTAATAGAGAAATTAAAAGAATAAAGCAAGAACCATTTCAAGAACCAAAATAATCAATAGGTACCCTTTGATTAAACTCATTTGCATTAATTGATTAATTGTAAATCATTAATCTAGAAAAGAGGCATGTATATGACATTACATGCACATTGATATATTATATTATAATAAGGAGATGCGGCACATCGCACATGATTTTGAATATTAAAAACGACATTGTCCCCGATGAAGTGTTACATTTACGTCTAGCTTCTTTTCATCATTTGCTTATTAAAATCATTAGCCCAAGAGAAACTATATTTGTGGTGTATGCGGACGTTTTCCATTCAGCCTTCGTCTCGTTGCTTAGAAAACAATGGAGGGAACGTGGAAAAAACCCCAGTGCACGTGCCACTGCCTGTCAGCTCCACACACGTCATCTCTTTCTCGTTCTACTTTCATCAGACACGTTTCGTACGTAATAGCGTCAGAAATGGTTACTTGAAGGTAGTTGGATCTGAAATAACTTTAAGATTGATAATCATCATCTTCGATTCAATTCGGTTGAGTTTGAATTTGATCACAAATTGAAACTGACTAGATGGGAAAAAAAAAAAATCCGAAGTTTATCATTACGCTTATTTATAGTTTTTCTTTTTTCTTTGTTCTTCCTTCTCTCTTCCACTTATAGTATAGAAATATCAATTTGATTGATGCACTAGATTGCAAAAAATATTACTATTTGGTTTGATGATTCCAATAGAACCATGGATCAAACCTAAACCTAAGTGTAAATGAAACTAAATTTTCATTTTAGTTATGCCTGTATTTATGGTTTGATTCGGTCTACAAAACTTTATTATATCACTTACCATTTGACTTCTCATTCTTACTCAATATTTAAAAGAGGCTAGGTGTACTATTTAAGGCATTTCACTATAGAGAGTAAATTGGTGTGTCTCTTTATAGTAACTAGAAAAAAAAAAAAAAAGCAACTTGCTTTTCCATTTGAACAGTTCTACAAACGTCCTTCACTTGATTTATCAAATTTGCTCTCCAAAAGCAAATACACTACACAAAATGTGATAGTATTTAAACTCAATCATAAAACCATAAATTTTAGGTTGAAAAAGTTGCATATATATATATATATATTATTCAATTTGATTTTGTTTTGTTTACGGACTTATTTAGTTTAGGTAGTTTTTCCTCTCTTTTTTTCCCTTGTTTCTAGTTGTCAATAGGATTGAGTTGGTTGTGATTTTGACATACCAAGTAATTGAATATATATTGTATCTCAAGTTCCCTTAAATTACATAAATTAAAATCATGCTTGATGTATTCTAAAGTAAGGATAAATGGGAAACCTTGTTAAATGAGGTACATACCAAGATCTTACTCGACTGTGTATATTCTGGATAGTAATTTTTTGAAGCTTATTTTTATAGGGTGTCACGTCCCGAAAAGATGGACTCGTAACAATTTCGTTATGTAAACCATCCTAGGATAGAAATTGTCTTTACAGTTGTTATCCTAGATCTAGTTTACACCAAACGTACTCGACTTTACCCCTGTGAAGAATCCAATTAGACACCTATTTGATATAAACCTATGGAGTAATTTTTTGAAATAATTTGTTAAAAATAAATTTGTAATTTGATCTTATAAAAGGATAATAGTAAATCTTACAAATACTTGTTATTTCATGTATTAACCAGAATATTCAAAACTATCAAGCCTCTTTGAGGAGTCCTATATAGTTCTTCTTAAAAAATAAAAAATTATTACTAAAGACAATAATTGATAATTTCTTGTTCTATCTCGCTTCTCATTCTAGTTTACTAATGTTTTGGTTTTGGGTAAGCACTTGTAATTTATTTGGAATATGTAAAATAAATTATAGGGGAATGAGTGATAACTTATTTAGCAATTAGGGTGGAGACAAGAGTATGCTTTGAATACACCATAAGTAGGGTTTTCAATTAAGTTAGGTTAGATGCAATGTGTGTATAAGTAAATGTTATCGCATGATGTTATTTAGTTCGTCGTGAGATTATAGAAATTGCACTCGCTTTAATCCGAATTGAGGAGATTGACATCATATATTCATGAATCAAAACCAAATCGGAGCTTGTGCAATGGAGAACACCTTCCTCTCGTGAACACTTTTCTCTTGTGACCACCTTCGAACTATGACCCCTAATCTTACCGCGACCTCCTCTCCTATCACTTAGTTCGGTTAAGGGTAGGGAAATGACAATTTTAGCTATTTTTATTGAAGAGAATCTGTGTTTAGCCCGAGAATTTTAATTGTTACCCTTAGTGGGTTGCAATGCATATTGGGTTAAGTATTAAGTTGAGGTTGAGCTAGTTCATCTTTTTAAAGTGATCAACTAAACTTAAACAATTCAAGCATAATGATATTCACAGAACAATCATAATGTGGAGCTTAACTCCTATCACAGCAATAGAAACTCAACTACAAACACCAAATACATACAAACAGCTAATTACAATCGTAAGCAAATATATACTAAAGTCTCTAGGTATTCTAAAATAATACCCCAAAATGTTATAAAGCATTGATCCTACTTGCCTGTCCTGACGCTTTTTTCAAAAAACTCGTATTGTCAATGGTCTGATCGCTAGGAGACCCTATATATACAAAATCCAAATTCAATTTTCGTAATAATTACAAAAATAGTAGGGTCTTATCTAAAGTATATTATCATAGTAGTATATATAGTTTTATTATATAAATCAAGTTAAGTTATTACATATTAGTAATATACATAATTATATTATTATGTATAATACATCATTTTGATTTTATCGAAACATACTTTTAATTGGTTAAATCGTATTTTAATTACGGTAGGGTTATTGCAATATGTAAATTCTCGTAATATTATAAAGATATAAGTTATATTACTTAGGATTGTCCAATTTTTGTAAAAATAATCTCATTAGGTTTGTATAGACTTAGCGACATGTATTACAGATCTTATTTCTAGAGATGATTTCTAACGAGTAATTCAAATTTCTAATATAGTTATACGTATCTAAGTAAATATTATCATATTATACATATTTTATATAATTAAATTATAGTTTACATAATTTGTCAACATAACTCTATAATATGGATATTATCTAACTCTAATACATATGTAACATATTTGGATCATCAAAATATCATTAAATATATTAAAAATATACTTTTATCAAATCTAATTAGTATACATATAGATAGTGTTTTATTTAATTATTTATCATATTTTAGCCTATTATTACAAAAAAATGAGTCCCAGTTCATAATTTAAGTTATTTTATTACGTAAATTTATACTAAATAGCTTGGATTACCAAATAATTCCTAAATTTTTTTTATAAACTCCTAAAAAAATAGGGAATTTAGTCATCACTTAGTTTTATGTTATTGATTTATCACCTATATATTCGAAATTACTTTTTTAATCTTAAATTATACTTAATTTCCCAAATATGATTCTTTTTGTACAAAATTATTTTCAACCTATCCCAACATTATTACACTTCACTAGAAATCAGTATAGGCCATTTTCACCATTTAATTTTATAAAACTTATTTATTTCACATTTTTACCCTAATTTCTAGCTATTTTTAAGCAAAAAAATACAATAAATATTAAAAATACTCAAATGAAAAATCAGGCTATATAATAATTATCTATATATCATATGTATTTTACACAAAAATTTTAAGTTAGAAATTATATCATTTAGTGTATTTATTTGAAATTTTAAATTTCGGATGAATTGTATATTTGTTAAACAAGTACATTAAATATTCCTAATTTTATAAGAATAAATTCACGAAATAAAAGTACATCTAAAGTAACTTAGGAATTATTTTTTTTTATATTTGTCCTAATAAATTTAATAATTTTTTGAAAATAGACGAAAACAGAGTAAAAACTTGAAACTTGGGTTCATTAGAGCTTTGGCTACCATTGGCCAGAGATGGGTTATTAGTTGGCCTAGTGCGGCTTTGCTAGGTGGCATCGAGGTTCCATGTCAGGTTATTGGATGGTCAAGGATCTACACAAGGTTAGTATTTTGCTCTATTTTTCCTATTTTTCTAAATATTTTTCTAAATTTTTCTTAAGTATTTATGGTTGCCAAAATGTGAAATCTAAGTCTTAGTATCTTATTTATAGTGGTTTAGGTTAGTTGCAATTATTTCTTAATTATTAAGTAATTTATTTTAATATTTTCCTTAAAAATACGCGTAGTATGAGATGTTAATTTTTTTATATATTTGCTTTCGATGCAATTGCTTATCCTTTCAAAGTTGCTCCATATTTAATCTAATCATATTTCAGGTTGTTCTTATTTTTTTTTATAATTTTTAGATAATATTTTAGGGTATTTTATATTAGTATTTAATGATTTTGTTAATGTACAGGTATATATCTTATATATATCATACACGTAATGAGTAATTATATACGTGTAATCATGTTTCTAGCATATCCTTTATTTTTAAGATACTTTTCCTATTTAATTTTGCGATTTTATCTTTTATTATGCATAATTATATAATTTTAGGTTAATTTATGGGTATATTTATTATATATATCAGGTATACTCATAAAAATACGTGTATACTCATATAGTATATTATGCTAAATTATTTCTTTTTATTACCTAATTAACTTATCTTTAAATCCTCATCGCATTTCGAGCTCGATTTTAGGGGTTTCGATTATTTTTATACTATATTGAATAATCACATTTATAAGGCTAAATTTAGGATTTTTGGTCATTATTTTTTGAAATCTAACTTTACTGAGTTATTTTAACTAATTTTTCTAACTTAGTTATAAAATTTAGACTTAATTGGATATATTTTTCTAAAAACTCTAAATTTAGGTACAATCGCCTTAAATATGACTTTAGGGTCTCATATAAAGTTAATTCTCACTATTTTGATTATATTATCGATATTTTATTATATTTTTTATTTTCAAGTGTATGAGAATTCTTCAATTAGGGTTATCATGTTTCTCGTAAGTTTTTAGCCTATTCGATTTATTTTCTTAACTATCTTAGATTAATTATTGATCCTAATTGTACAAGAAGAAGGCTTTGTCCTAATACTCAGATGTTTATATCTTAATTGCTGATTTATGAAATATCACATAAAGTAAGGTATGAATAAGGTAGAGGTACCATAGAACCTATGCTTTAGAGCATATAGAATACGGGTTCCAAGGCCTTTATCCTATAAATAATTAAATAAAATTAGTAAATAAAAGATACCATCTTATCAAAATAAAGCAAACCCAACTTATCGAAAATCCTAAACTAAATACTTGTTAGTCCTTTTCTTTCTATGTTTCGTCTTTAGTTTATACTCCTTCGCTGTTTTCTTTGTACTCCTTCCTCCTTAGCTAAATCCATCATCTAGTAAAGCTTGTTTTTTATAATAGATTAGTTTTTTTTTTTTTGTTTTATCTTTGGCAAAAGATTTGGTAGTATTATTAAAGTGAAATTAGATTTTCTTAGAGTATAAAGAGATTATTTTACTAACACATATATCTTAAAAAAGAAAAATATTTTAGTTTTAATTTATGTTTTATTCCTTTTTCCATATTATATCTTCAATTTTCCCATAATTAATTGCTTGTATCATCACATTATAATTATTGAATTATATAATCTCATGAATCTTTTATTCATATTTTAATAAACTTTGTAGATCTTGTGTTAAATATGATGTTTATTGTTTTCATTGTTTAAAATAATATGCTTATTCTCTTAAATATCTATACAATATAATTATTACAAAATGAATGTTTTATTTACATAAACAATGCTTTGTATAATATTTCCATAAAAATTCATCAATAATAATAATGATTAAATAACAATTTAAGGAAAATAAAAATTAGTTGAAAATATACCTCAATGTAATCTATTCATTAGCATCATTTGAAAGATTCGCTAAATTGAGCAATTACTTTTGAAAAAAAAAAAAAGGTTTAGGTTTGTTTTATGTTTCAAAAAGAATAGCTATATTGAAACTTATAAGGAAAAATTTTATTTTACAAGTTCTATAGCGTATTCCGTACTCTATACAATTTACAAGATATAAGATATATAATACTTCTAAGATGTCACAGGATAAGTTACGGATAGTAAAGTTTTGAAACCTATACCATAAAATAGAGTATAGGTAAAGCTCTATATCTTGTTCACTTTATATTCGCTCACCTTTACTTAAAAGTTGTCATAGAAATTAATAAAATCACGAGGTCGCAAGCTCCAGTTGGAAGAGCTTGGTCATTATATTGTCTGCTGACTAAGATAGTGGGAAGGGAACAAATTATCAACGCATATCATCAGGAAGAAGCTTTACATTTTTTTCCTTAATTACTTTGTAATTTATTTTTAATTATTCTTTCTAGGAATTTGAAAGGTACTATGTTGTATTTAGTTGACCAACCTAACTACATTATATTGCGAAGAAGGGGGATTCAAATATAATTCATCCTATCGGAAGACTAATGTTAATATTGTTAAATTACAACAGGGTCTTGAGACCTACTTATTAGTTGAATAGGTACAATTCATTTGTAACATGGAAAAAATGATTATAAATGTTCTAAGGTATTTTGTGAATAATAAACAAATTCAAATACTTACATGGTATTCTTTCGTATTTAGAAAAGCTAAGTATACTCATAAGCATCTTGGTTCTCAACAAGTCTTAAATAAGTGATATATATTTAAGCAAGTTAACTAAGTCTTAGATTACTTTCTAAGTA
The DNA here is from genome assembly GCA_024138015.1 of Lumnitzera littorea. Taxonomy (NCBI): domain Eukaryota; kingdom Viridiplantae; phylum Streptophyta; class Magnoliopsida; order Myrtales; family Combretaceae; genus Lumnitzera; species Lumnitzera littorea. The sequence goes on along the minus strand of JAMXBB010000004.1, from coordinate 108,407,184 downwards.
TAGAACTTTCATCAAATTTTAAAACCTTATTTTTACTCATTTAAAGTATTTATTAAAGCATGTTCATAAATTTGATTGATAGACTATTAAAAGCCTAAAATAACTTTTTTCTTGAATGAACTTCTAACACATATAATAAACTCCTAGCCAAACATATCACCTTCATATTTCAAAGCTTTACGTTATCCTCGCAATTTAAGCCACAAATCTTGAACTTAGAAACCAACTAGAGATATATTTATAATCAGATTTATTAAGCAAAAACAAAATAAATGTATGATAAATATAGCAAAAGTCGGATATGACCAATTCACATCTTAGATCCTGTGAAGAATTTTGCATATTTATTATTGAAATAGATAAATATATACAAATATTAATTATATGAAAAAATTACAAAAATACCAAAATTATATTACATGTAGAACATACGATATTAGTATTATATTAACCTCATACTTGTGTCGCATATAAAATATACAACATTAATGCATGGTATAGAATTCTTTAAATTGCATATTGTAGACATGATACTTTTATAAATTATATTGTTACTTCTTGTAAATGTGATTTAGTATTGCTATTTATCTAATTAATTTCATATAATTCATAATTCAGTAATTTTCTTTAAGTTTTGGTAAATATGTATTATACCATGAATCTAGGATTTGCATGATCCTAGACGTAGTATTCAACAATCTCTACTAAAAAATAAAAAAGAAAGAAAAACTCAATAGACTTAAAATCATATTTATTGCAAAGGAATCCATTTCGCGATTTTAGTGCCACATCGATAATTAAAAAAACTGCCTTTTTAAAGAAAATTCATTTATATCTTTCTAAAATTTCTCAAGGTCTCAATAACACATTCTAATCAAGAAAAAGTGAAAGATGCTTTTAAATGATCCTTGAAATAGAAACGTAAGCCAATAGAGAAGGAATGCTAGTAACAATCCTTATGCCTTAGGAAACCCTATGAAGAAATACGGGATAAATATGGTCACAAAATATGTTTATAAGGATTAATTAATATGGATTTCTATGTCAAGTATCTCATAATTCTTTATAATAAATAAGCTTTATAGGGTGCTTAAAAGCACCTAGGTGTTTCTCTAGCTGTGTGCTGATAGTGTGCCAGGCAGATGAAGTAAAATATTTGGCCAAATTATGGCCATTGATTTTTTTTTTTTCTTTTTCTAATAAAATAATATTATTTTAAGCACATTTTTAAGCATTTCACTTATCAACATATCCTAATAGGATATCCAGAAACCCAATGTGAGCCAGATACATCCTGATCCCGTTCTTTAGCTAGGCCGGTGCCGGGTTATAAGAGGAAAAAAAAAAAAAAAAGACCCGACACAAGGTGCGTGTCTGTATTTGAAATTGTTGACTTTAGAAACCTGGAAAACAACAAAATTCTTGACTAAACGTTTACATGTGCTTATTCATTGTAACTAGTCAATTATACACCTCAAAATATTTAATCACTTCGTCTTACTTCATAAGGAATCTTTTACTTCTAACAAACTGAATATAAAAAAAAAAAACACAAAATAAAAAAATAAAATAAAAATTTCCAAAGACATAAGAGCAAAATAAAACAATATCAAATGGGAGACCATTAGGTTACATGTCTTATTCAGCAGGCGTGGCAAACGGTATTTTAGAACATAACTGAAATTTAAAATTCTCAGACCCTCCTAAAAAATTAAAAAAAAAAAACCAGAAAAATTCAACAGACACAACACAAACTTTAAATTCTCAACTCTTCTTCTAATGCAAATTCTTCCCTTTCAATCCCTCTTTCTTCTACACGCACTTCATGCTCTCTAAGATAGTACATGGATTGCGGCAAATTCCCTGAAAGCCGGCCCGCGGTGGCCGAAAATGTGGTCGAGGTGGTGAGGCCATCTTTTACAGAGGAATCTTTCTCTGCAGCACAACTTGTGGAGTCTCCGATTCTTTTGTTGGCTTTCTACCACAGGGCCCTGAGGGCGGAGCTCGCCAAGCTTTACCACGCTGCAGAGGCTCTGGTGGAAGGTGTGGTGGAGGCAGGCCGCCTTGGGACGGTGGTGGAACTTAACGAAAGAGTTGAGTTCTTGAGAATTGCTTATAAGTATCATTGCGCTGCAGAAGATGAGGTAAGGCAGTGTTCTTCGCTGTTCTTTCTTTCCTTTTCTTTTTTAACAATTTAATTTAATTTTTCATGTTTGGTAAAAATAAAAAGTGATATTAATGACTATCCAAGTCCTATATGGAACAATAAATGCATGATGCATATAAGTGTAGACCCGAAATTCAATTTTCATTCTCAAACAATATTACTGTGCCAAGACCCTTGTGGCTCGGTGCATGATGGTGAGATGAAAAATGATCGAGTCCCTTCAAATAAAATTGGAGATTTTGTAATTATCCAGTCGCTCGGCAGCTATTGAGAAGAAGGAAAAGGAAAAAGAAATTGGGTTGGCCCAACCGGTTTTATACTTTCAACCTCACAAGTGCAATTATGATATTTTAGGGGGGTACGCACATAAATTAATAAATTAGGTGATTTTAGATTCATTTCTGTTGTATGTAATACAGAAGGAAAATTTTAAAGTCTCAATATTTAAATGTAATTTCACTCATAAGTTACAAAATTTTTAAGATATATTACAAAATTACAAAGGAAACTTTTTAATAGATAGTAATAAGCTCACATTTTATTGATAAGGCATAAAAAGCTATCTATGACTCCCAAAATATTCAATTTACCATAGAATGGGAAAAAAAAAATCACTTTTTGAATTTCTGTAATTTAGTTCATCATTGGGAAGCAAGTTGACGAACTACATTATCCTACCAAATTAAATAAAGCCCCTTTATCGATTTCTCAACATCTTTAGTGGGGTCTGGATAGTGATTCCCATAATGAATAATTTGGGCTTAGCCAAAGGAATAACTTTTCCAGAATCGACAGAAGTTGAAACAACATGAAGAAAAAGTTAAGACATGCTTTCGTGGAAGAAAAAAGCTTTATGCTTTTACTTTACCCTGTAGGATAAATCAACATCAGATACCATTTTACATGGTATACCATCCATGTAGGCTTCATTCTGGTGGAAATGCAGAAAAACTTATGGCCTGTAGGTCCACTGATAATTCAAAAACAATCGATGATTTTTGAGCCATGTTTTGAAAAAAAAAAAACTACTTCAATTGTATGGACCATTTCATGGAAGGCAGCGAAAGAAATTGTACAGTCTTATGTCATCACATCTTTAAGGTTGATATAAGTCTGGGATAAGTGAGGGTTGATACAAGATCAAGGTGTTAAAAAGTATACAGATATGCACGCTCACACAAATTTTTAACCTCTTAGCTCACTTGGCTATGGGACTAAATTCAATATAGTATCAGAGTAAGTTGTCATGAGTTAACTACTTATTTAATTGTTTCGAGGTAATTGACTTTAGGAAATATCTTAAGCTTTGTGATCAAGATATTGACATTTGTCTGTTTATAAAGGACTATCCTTCATTCTTTTTATTGCATCAACAAGATTCTCTAACCTGGCAAATTCTTAATAGGTTATCTTTTTGGCACTCAACAGACATGTAGAGAACATAGCTCCTGCATATTCCCTCGAACACAGAAGCATAGACGATCTCATTGATTCAATTGTGCGATTCTTTGATGTCATAATGGATGGTGGTGACAATAAGTCCAAACTACTCCGGGAACTTATGTTCTGCTTTGGCACCCTACAAACTATTGTATGCAAGCATATGGTCAAGGAAGAGAAGCAGGTAACACAGTCAGTAATCAATATAGACTTTGTGCTTTGATCAATATGGGGGCCAAGTTTCATCCAAATTTTGGGCATTAATCATTTTCCTTCTATGTTTTCTGCACTTTCATTCGATCTTTGACTGTAGTATGCTTGAAGCAGGTATTTCCACTGCTGAAAAAGCTATTTTCTCAAGAAGAACAGGCTTCAATCATGTGGAATTTCCTTTGTAGCGTTCCCCTTACATTCCTTCAAGAGTTGTTGCCATGGATTATTTCCTATTTGTCTCCAGAGGAATGGCATCAAATAGCCAGTTGTGTTAAGGACATGGTGCCTAAACATAAACTACTACAAGAGGTAAGCGCAAGGCTCAATCTTATTCCATGATGCAGTTATACTAATTTCAGGGACTAATTAGTTGCCAATGTTATGGAAGGTGATTGTTTCCTGCTTCAAAATGATTGACCAATCCATGTGCAATGAGATAGAAGTAAGGGCTATAGTGCCCTTGAGACGTGGAATAATGAGAAATATCCTACAAATTTGTGCATCTGATAGCATTTCTGAAGATAGTTCACAGCTGAGAAAAGAATGCTTTGATAATTATATCCAGTGTAGTCCTGTTGATGCTGTCCATGTTTGGCATCTTGCCATATGGAAAGACTTGGAGGCAACTCTAGAAGAGCTTAATCAACTGCGAGGCTCTCAAAGCTCCTCAAATTTATCATCGATCATCCTCCACCTAAAATTTTTGGCAGACGTGCTTTCATTTTATGGGTACATTTTCAATGATGGTTTTGGTTTTTGACTTGCTAACACTACCATTTTCACTAGCTTTTGTGATATTTTATTTTACTTGTGTTTGATTGATGATATTTTTAAGTACTATTTCATGTTATTTATAATCTTAATTGTTGGTCTGAGATTTGCAGTCACCCCATGGATCAGCTTGTCATCCCTATGCTGAAGGAACTTGATGAAAGCTGTCATATTCCTGTGATGGCTCAACTTCCATACAGAAGGCAACTTGAAAACGTGCAACGGGCACTTCAATATAATGCTAAAAGTTATGTACCTAAGCTCTGCCATGAAGTGAAATCACTACTCATGGTCATTAGCAAATTCTTCACTTTTCAAGAGTCGAAGGTACACTTTTCCATGTGTAGTTACAATATGATGATAACCTGAGCTTCAATTCTCCTAATTTTGTGTTGTCGTCTATATTTATGTTAAAGCATGTCTTGAATTTACATGATGGTTTTTCCTCTTGTAATTGCTTGCAGACCAAGTTATTTCCTATATAGTGTATTGATGAGTTATAAGAGCAGTGTGAAAACTTGGTAGGCCAGGATAATAACAATAGTTGTTGTAGGATCAAGCGAACCCTATATTTGTGTTGTTACACATAGTGGCTTTTATTTTATTTAGGAATTTGAAGCTTTTCTTGTAAACTTTGTGCCAATTCTTTTTCTTTCTTTTGGTTCTTCGTTTTATTTCTATTGGTATGTTTTGTTTTGATTGAAACCAAATTCCATCTGGCCACTCGGATTTTTGCAACAACTTAAAATATCCTATGTCTTCATGATGTTGCTTCCTGCAATACATCATCGATTGTTTCTGTTTCCACCAGGTCTTTGAAACAATCCGAAACAAGTGCAGTCATGAAATGCAACGGGAGCTTCTCTATGCAAGCACTCGGGTGCTCCCGCTTGGATTATTGAGATGTGTAATCACTTGGTTTTCACCTCATTTATCTGACAAGAATTCAGAGTCCATCCTTGCCACTCTTAAGCAAGGAAGTTTTAGATATCAAGATCCTTTTACATCCCTCCTACATGAGTGGTTTCTTGCTGCGTATTCAAATGAGACACACACCAGCAAATTCAGGGATTTCCTTCAAGATGCTTATGTAAGGAGATCTTTTCTCTGGTCCGAGAAAGTAGAGGAACACAATGACTCTGTAAAATTGGCTAGCTATTGCAAAGAACCTAAAGCTAGACCAAATGATTTGGAATTTTCCATTCAGAGGAGAAAGAGTATCCCTTGTTCCTCAGCTTCTGTCTTGTCCAATAACAGTAGCGTTGATTTACCATATACCCGTGAAATCAACTTGCACATATTATTCCCAGTGACAGTAAATAAACCCATTTTTTCCCAGTTGTCTGGTGCTAAAAATGATTACTGTTCGGATGTAAGCAGATCAAGGCCAATCGATCTCATCTTCTTCTTCCACAAGGCTCTTGAGAAGGATCTCAAAGATCTTGTGAAATGTTCAAATCAGGTAGCCGAACATGTTCAGTTCCTAAAAGACTTCCAAAAGCAGTTTCATCTTATAAAGCATCTATACCAAATTCACAGTAATGCTGAGGATGAGATTGCATTTCCAGCTTTAGAGGGGAAGGGGAAAGTTCAAAATATTAGCCATTCCTATGCCATTGACCACAAGCTGGAGGTGGAGCACTTTAATAACATATCAATCATTCTGGATAAGATGTCTGAGTTGCAAGTTTCATCTTATACTTCTGACTCAGGAATGGTTTGTGGAACTCATCACCAACTGTGTACAAAGCTCCAGGACATGTGCAGATCAATGCATAAAATACTATCTGACCATATTCATCACGAGCAGATTGAGGTTTGGTCTTTATTCAGGGAATCCTTTTCAACCGAGGAACAGGAAAAGGTCATTGGAAACATGCTTGGAAGAATAAAAGCGGAAATTTTACAAGTTATGATACCCTGGCTCATGTTTTCATTAACACCAGAAGAAAAAGATGCTGCAATGTCAATATGGAGGCAAGTTACTAAAAAGACAATGTTTGATGAGTGGTTGAGTGAATGGTGGGAGGTGGATGAGATGGATAAGTTGATAGAGCCTGATGCTTGTCCCACAAAAACTGTAGACCCCATTGAGATAATAGCATCTTATCTCTCCAAAGATACCTGGAAAGACACTCAAGGGAAGATACAATGTGAAAAAGGCATCACGTTCCACCAGGAAAATTCTGCAATTGAAACTAGTGAGGCATTTAAGGAAGCTAGTGGAGATCACGCAGCAAAAACAGTGAAAGGTGATAAGTGCTTGGAGGATAGATCAAAATGCATAAAATTAACTGAAGACATGAACTTGAGGAACCATGGAGATTCCTATGAGGCCAGAACTGCAAGCAGTGTGCAAATCAGCCAGGAGTTCAGCTATTGTGCGCATCTTGGAGCAATTGGTCAAGAGGAGCTCGAAGCTGCAATCAGAAGAGTGTCCCGTGACTCATCTTTGGACTCCCAACAGAAATCACACATAATACAGAACCTGATGATGAGGTTGCATAACTAGAATATGACAATTTTGATTGACTTTTCACAATGGAAAAAGTTTCCCTGTCCTCAAATGGTGTTGTCACTTGCATATCCTCCATTTAATACAATGTAGTATGTGATTGGAAGGGACATGGATGGTGATACTGTTTAGGACAAGGAAACTTAATTTTTCATAGATGTAATCTTCTGTTTAGAAGTTGACTCTAGCTTCCTCAAACTTTCAGCCGGTGGATTTTTGCTAATCAGAAAACAGATTCAGACATTGGTAACAGTCCTGATACTGAAGAAGTCCCTGGTCGGTCTCCATCTTATCGTGATCCTTTGAAGCAGATCTATGGTTGTAAGCACTATAAAAGGAACTGCAAACTTCTTGCTAGCTGTTGCAACCAACTTTACACATGCATACGTTGCCACGATGAAATGACTGATCATTCAGTGGACAGGTACAACCAGTTTTAACCTAAAGATATATGTGGAAACAAGGATACATATATAGTGTTAGAGGAAATACTGAACATGGAAATTTTACATGAAAATAATCCTGTGTCATTTCATAGAGTAATGCAATATGTCTATTCTAATATATATTTTAACAATCTTCCTTTCCACATAATAGTTTCATATGTACATTATACTACTACTACTACCTTGTGCTAAGGCTGGAGTATGCGTGCAGGAAAAACATCACAAAAATGATGTGCATGAAATGTTTGACAATTCAGCCAATTGGGCCAACATGCACAACACCGCTATGTAACAACTTGTCCATGGCAAAATACTATTGCAAGATCTGCAGAATCTATGATGATGAAAGGTAAGAAGTTTGTATATATAGCTTTTTGCTGTTAATTATTAAGCTTAAACTTTAAATTAGTTCATTGTGGAGTCGAATCCACCATAATACAAGAGGAGGAGATCCTGAGTTTGAGACCTTGCATTGTTGTTTCATCCCATGTGAATCCCACCATTTATTTAAGTTGTGCATTCAATGGACTTTAACTAGCAGTCTCAACCTACAGGAGGAATATTAAGAAATATATATTAAAATTCCACATTGATCTACAAAATTAAGCTTTTGGATTAGTTAGTTGTGGAGTTTCTTTTAACATTCACCTGACCTCATTAGAAGCAACACATTGGACATACCTGTTCTCGATTATGTAAGTCTTTAGATTTGACATCGTTCAGTTGATTATTGATATCACACTCATTTGAGCGTTTCTCCGTTGTGAATATGTGCTTGCAAACTGCAGTAAGGTCTTTCAGTTCCTAATTCTACAGAAAGAACAGATTTAATTTTCATCTATTATGTTACTTTGACCATTTTCTTTACTGCGGATATTTCAAATCTAAGCAGAAGCATTCTGACATGAGCAGAGAAATCTATCACTGCCCTTATTGCAACCTTTGCCGACTGGGAAAGGGATTGGGAATCGACTATTTTCATTGCATGAATTGCAATGCATGTATGTCAAAGTCACTCTCAGTGCACATATGCAGAGAGAAATGCTTTGAGGGTAACTGTCCAATATGTCATGAATACATCTTTACATCGAGTATGCCTGTGAAGGCTCTTCCATGTGGCCATTTGATGCATTCGGCATGTTTCCAGGTATGAAAATATTCACAATATGCATGCTGTCTTCAGCTATGTTTTACATACTTAAGACTTACAATTCTTGTACTTTTTGCCAGGACTACACTTGCTCTCACTATACTTGCCCAATCTGTAGCAAGTCACTTGGAGACATGCAGGTAAAAAATGATGTGTGCATTTATAGTACTGTTGTTGAATTTGGATCTACAATCATTTGATCTAAGATCTTAGGCGTCTTATATTTACTTTTGATACCCTCAAATGCGGTAGGCACATCAAGTTGACCACTTAATAAATGGGTTAAAATGATTTGGATCCACAACCATCATATATAAATGCATACACTTTTAGATTGGTATGAGGTTAAATTTAACATTTTGTATAGACAATTTTAATGTAATTGCTCGTGACGTTGAAGTGTGCGACCGAGAACCTTATACAATGTTCATGGTTAAGTCAGCATTTCATGTTTTTCTGTTTATCCGTTTAAGTACTTCAGAAGCACAAAACCAGAGTTTTCCTTTTGTTGTTAACCGAAAATATATCCTTTGAGATCCACCTCTGTATATATTTGAGTTATATAGACCAAAATCAATCCGCTCAAGCTCTGCACTGGGACATCCTGCTGACATACATTGCTTTTCAGCCCTTAAGCAATGATTTAATTGTACTCCTGATAAGCAAAAAACAATTTGTTAAGACAGAACGTGCTCTGTTAACATTGTGAATGGAATAGGAAACTCAAATACAACCCTTATTGCACAGGTTTATTTCCAGATGTTGGATGCACTATTGGCTGAAGAAACTATTCCAGATGAGTATGCTGGCAAGACACAGGTTGGACTCATTTTCGCATACTTTCTTCTTTGTTCCTCAATAGTAATTCGGTTTTGTTATACATGGATGTAGCATAAACTGTATGAACCATGTTGCAGGATATCTTATGCAATGACTGTGAGAAAAGAGGAAATGCTCCTTTCCACTGGCTTTACCACAAGTGCTCCCACTGTGGTTCATACAACACCAGACTACTATGACTCCTGTCTAGTAGAGTGTGTATATAGTTGGCGACCCCAGGATAGGGTAGGGGAACCTGTAATTTGCCTTGTCAATAATTGCTCTAGTGGTGAGGCAAGAGTTTTATTTTCAGTTGTGAGAAATAGCTGGTATCCCCAAAAAGAAGTGTAATAAAAAGGATTGATGGTTTTTGCAGTGAGAATGAGTTGTTTCATCTCATGCCAATTGGTCTCCAAAATGCATATACCCATTACTAATGGATCCGGCATCACTGTATCCTAGTGGTGTACGTGTATTATGATAAGGTGATAGTTATAACGGAATTGTGTTAACTATTACCCCTTTCAATTTATATGTATGGTTTTTTTATTGTATTGATGTGCCATTGATAGAAACAAGTGAGGTTTTTGTTTTTTGCGTAGGCTTTTTCATGGAGAGAGTGAATTTTAGGTTTGCTGAGACCTCATTTTTTTTGCCTCCTTTTAGAAAATGGAAAGAAAAATCAAAAAATTAAAAAAGGAAAAGGATAGAAAAAGTTGGAAAGAATAAAAAATAAAAAATCTGCAAAGAAAAGTACAAAAATAAGGAAAGTGAAATAATAAAAAAAAACAAGTGGAAAATAGAGGAAAATAAAAATGAGAAAATCTATAAAGAATGAGAATTGAAAAATGAAATAGTAAAGTCGGGGCAAAATAAAATTTCTTAGGTCGAAAATATACAATTTTCTAGGCAAAAAATGATTTTTTGCAATTTTGGCCTTAAATTCATTGAATTGGACATTATGATAAAAATTAGGGGAAATTGCAAATAATTCCTCTAAATTTTAACTTAAATGCGGGTTTATTTCCTAAATTTTCAAATGTTTTAAATCAACCCATTAAGTTTTGATAAATTAGAAACATAAAGTACATTTCCATTTTTAGTTTAAAAAAGCCACGCCATAGTCAAAGTTTAAGAGATTTTAAAGATACACTTTTGTTAGTTCATGGGATCTTTTTACACCAACGTTAAAGTTTAGGTAGATCATTTGCAATTTTTTTAGTTATTTATTAATTTATTGGGTGATTTACAACATTTGTACCAAGGCCAAAGTTGGGAGATTATTTGCATATTCCATTAAAAATTATCTTTTGCCAAGTGTACACTTGATAATTGGTGCAACATTTATTAAGGAGTGTGTTTTGAAACTCAATATTTGAGTTATTTTTTTTTATAAATAACGAACTAGCTCATCATATTAATAATAAAATTAACTTATTTATATACTTAATTTTATTTAAAAAAAAATCAAGGGATTACTTAAATTAACTTCCATGACTGCATCACAAGTTTGGCTTAAATCAAAGAATGTCAATCGAAGCCCTAATTGGTAACTCATAGCCTAAGAATATTACATGATGGAGAAAATTTAATATAATTATAACAGTAACAATTATCAAATAATGACTAATGTAACATTTGAAAAGGCAAAATTATGTATTATGATAGATGCAACAATTACTTTTACTGATGTTATTGTTACTACTGCTATTAACTTATTGACATTATTGTTGTTTGTGATCACTGTTATTATGAACTTAAGTATTGATTGAGGTGACATACACCTTATAAATGGGAAAAGTATATATTTTTAATTCTTAATATTTACTAACTTTTTTATTTGAGTCATCAATCTTTTTTTTCCTTCTTTTTGAGTTCTCGACTTTTTAAAAATCTTATAAAAGTAGGACTTCTATTAAATTCATTTAATTATTCATTAGTGCAAGACATGTATCAACTTCAAATTGATTTATGGTAAATAATTTAATATAATAATAAATATTTAATCACATAATATGTCATGACTCGAGTAAGAGAAGTCGTAATAGTCCTAATATATAAATTAACTTAAAATAGAAACTGACCTTACAATTGTTATCGTAGATATAGCCCTACATAAGACACACTTGACTTAACTAACTTGAAGCATTTAGTCTGGCACCTATTAATAACAAAACTTGTAGTTTAAATTTTCAAAATATTGTTGAAACTAACCTGTAGTATGATTTTTCGTAATATAGTAGTATTTACATAAGTATTTATGCATCAAAAGTTCTAGTATACATAAAAAAGTCTAAAAAAACCATAGGTTTTGGAGTTTATATACAATAAAGTAGGAAACTAATAGGTGTCCTATAGATTTCTAGTTAGTTTTTGCAAAACCTAAAAGAAAGCCAAAACCAAACTCCAAATCCTATTCATCTTCAAGTTCCCCACTTCCTTAGCCTAACTTCACTAACCTGAGGGTAGTTATAATGCTACATCCTTAACCTTTACTCAATACTTTCAAAAGATTCTATAAGAATATGAGCATAACTAGCTCAATAAGTGGGATAAAGACAAAAGAGTATAATGAACATAAACATGGTTTTCAAACATTTTATTTTAATGAAATGCAATATAAATAAATAAATGCAACATCGTATAATGTTAACTGACCATTATAAGGTTAGAGAAATTTTATCTGCTTTAATCTAGATTGAAGAGTTTTAATATGACTCAAATCAAACTAAACTTAGGCTTGTGCAATAGATAATATCTTTTTCTCAAGATTGCCTTTGAACTATAGCCCTTAACCTTTTTACAATCTTTTTACAACCTATTCTCCTGTCACTTAGTTCAACTAATAGTAAGAAAATAATTATTTCAACTAATAGTAAGAAAATAATTATTTCAACTATCCTCATTAAAGGGGTTGGTATTTGATCTAGTATACTTAATTGTTTCTCTAGTGGATTGTTATGCATGTCCAATTAGTTTAAAGGCTAGTCTTTAGTTAATTAAAGCAAAGCAAGTCAAGCATATTCGGACAAAACAACACTCCAAATCCACAGTTTGAGTAAACAATCATACATGAGGTACGTGTACAATTAACTAAGTTACAAGTGCAACCTACTCTCAAGTCTCCAAGTACTCTAACACAATACTTTAACATGCTACAACTCACGGATCCCAACTTACCTACACTTTACTGGTTTATTTGTCTTGACTACTACCTGATGGTCTTTAACTATCCCTATACATATACAATAGACTAGATTTAATCTATATTCAATCCTTGAATTAATAGTAATTAATTCATTTAATATGATTTTAGTTGGTTTGACATAAGTTTTATAAATCCTATTCACATATAAGTTAGGATATTTCAAGTAGTTTACTAATTTTATAAGTTATTTTAGTGTATAGAATCCTTTGAATTTCCCTATGATTTTAGCTAGCCTTAGAGTCTTTAAGAAATTACCCTTTGATTTAGCTTTTGAACTCCCTTATACTTATATTTCACTTTTAACTTTGCATTTGATTTTGCTTCTAAGTAGGTTTCTTAGTATAGTATACATTAAAAAATCTTTTAAGTTATCCTTTGTATTTAACCAATTTGCTATAACTAAAGGATTTAGTCACTTTTCCTCTAGCTCTAGCTAGGAACAACATCAAGTAATACTTCATTCATCAATATACAACTTTATTACTTCCCAACTCCTCATATAACATATTCTCATTCATCATTTCATCAAATTTATTGAATAAACAAACTACACTTATAAAGACAAAATCATGATTCCTTATAACTTGATACTATACAACTCCAATAAGATATAAATACTCCACTAAGTGATCAAACTCAAAATTCAAATATGGTCTTTCCAAAAAATATATTAATTTTTACTAAAATAACCATTTTATTCCTAATTTGAAGCTAAAAAAATGAATACAAATATAGAAAATATTATTATGAAGAATCTTCTCATAGCAATTTAATGTGAGTCTTATATTTGACTAATAGGGATTGAGTGGGTAAATTTATTGTATCCGTATAACTAAATTGATTAACCTAAAAACTTATGAATGGGCTTAAGACAATAGTCAAGAAGACTCTAATATTAAAAATATAATAAAATAATAATAATAATATAGCTAAAATAGTATAATTTAACTATATGACATTATTTATCATAATCATGTAGAATAGGCCCTGATAAATCGTGTACTTTTAGAGACAAATTATATATGTAATAAAATTATTATGAGACATAAAATAACATGTAGAATATATACACATATGTTGTATGTAATTTTTATGTATATACATATAATCGAAACTAATTAAAATACTTGAATAATAGCATTTTAAGTCGAATTTAGTTAATTAAATTCAAGAAAATTAATAAAAAAATTTAAGGACACTTAGAGCAACTAGATTACATCTTAATAGGGCTTTGGATAAAGAGGGACAATTGTTGGTGTTTAGGGATGAATTTACATGCAAAAGAAACTTGATATTTAAGCTTATAATTATGAGGAGACAGAAAGAAAATCTATTTCAACACTTCACAAGCTTGGAAAAATTCAAAAACACTATCCAACATCTTATATATGCAAGTGATGATCTAGAAAAAATTTGATTAAGTTAAAGTAATCAAAGAAGAAAATTGGGAAAAAATTTGAAAACCTATGTGCGATTTGGGTAATTTGGCAGTTCATTGGAGTAAGGAGGAGTGGTTAGCGATTAGACCTATTGATATAGGAATGGCCAGAGTTGACAACCAAAGCTAGGTTTTTTGGTGGGTGTCTATTTTCTATCCAATTTTGAAAAATTCAATGAAAATATAAAAAATTCCCAAAAAATTATGAAAAAATTTATTCCCTTGTATTTTCGTTTATATACTTTAGGAAAAATATTTTTTTATACAAATTTAGTAGCTACAATATACGTCATTAAGAAATTGATAAAATTGGATAATTTTCGATATTGAAATAAATAGGGCTAATGATGTAGTTTTCATTTTAAATTTTTTCCATAAACTATCTTAAATCAATATTAAATTTTTATGTGAAAGTTTTCATGAAACTATTTTCTAAATTTTTATTTGATCTTTGTGCCTTAAAGTATGTATTAAATAATGTTTTTAGTAAAAAGTGACATATTTTTCTTAAAAACCCAACTTAAATTCTGAGCATGTTTAACTATTGAAGTATTTATATTATTTTGGAGTGGTTGAATTGAGTAGTAAAGTAAGGAGTTATAGAAAATTGTAACTTAATCTTTAAAAGTGAAGTTGGGCAATTTGATTATTTTGTTGGATTTGATAAATTAATGAACTAGGATGCAATGTATGAAGTGTTGAGAAGTAATAAAGCTGAGGAGGGTTGCTTGAAGTGTTATTTAAAGTATTAAATTGATCATATAATTGCAACTTGGCAGAAAAGTGAGCAAATTAACTAATTATAGGATATTGGTTAAAGGTTGGGGATAACTTAGAGGTCCTATGAATGAGTTGTATATGAAGATGATGCTCAGAGATTGAGTTAGAAGTAAAAATTATGAATAAAATGTAAAAACAGGAGACTCAAAAGTTTGGTCAGGGGGTGATTTTCCTAAAAACTCTAGAGATAACGGAGTTAGAGGGTAACTGAGAGGCTAGTTTAATAAGTAGTTTAGCTTGGAGAAATTTCGAGGCTATTTCAAAGAATAAAATTAGTATCATAAATGATCCCTGTATAGCCCAAAGAGTAACATGGAAGATTTTTTACTAAGGAAAACTATTATAAAACTGCTCAAAACCTAACTTAGATGATTTGGTAGTTTAGAATCATTTATAAAAATTGATGATTGGTCAAGAAATCATGATTTATAAGTGGAAATAACTTACAAAACTTATGACAAAACAACAAAAAAGGGATTAAATAAACCAATGGCTAATGATTCAAGGCATGAAAACTAATCTATTATGTATTTTTAGGGATAATTGAAGATTAAGGAGGCAACGATTAGGAGTAGTTTACTAGTAAGTGCAAGTAAGTTGGGATTGGTACTTCATCGCATGTTGGAGTATCATATTAGGATACTTGGAGAATTTAAGATTGCTTGTTTGTGGTTGTAGCTAGATTGTTTGTGCATGTGCTATGTATATGCTTGTGATACCGATTAATGATTGGGAGTTGAACTCCAAATGCTATTTTTTGCTTGAACATATCATGTTTAGCATATATGAACTTGATTGCTTACCTTATAATTTGGATCTTAAGTTAACTAAGATCTAACCTGATATTCACGACAACTTAATAAAGGTAATGATTAGGTTATCAGACTAAATATCGGCACTTTGATAAGAATAGCAGAAATGGTCCTTTTCCCACCCTTAGTTGAATTAAGTGATAAGAGAGAGGGTCGCGGTAGGGTTAAGAATTGTGGTTCCAATGTTGTCTAGGGAGGAGGGTTTGATATTGTTAGTTTGAAACTTTTCAATCCGAGTTAGAGTGAATGAAATTTCTCTAACTTCACAATGTATTAGCTAAACATTGTACGATGATCTATCATTTGCCTGTTGCGTTTGCATTTAAATAATGATTGAACAACCGTGCTTGTTAATGTACTCTTATGACTCCGTCTGTTCTTACTGAGCTAGTTGTGCTCTCATCTTAATAGATTGTTTTATAGGTGTAGAGTAGTACCCGAAGATGCCTGAAGAGTTGATGATTAATGAATAGATCAATGCTTATGTTATTTTTTTTTCTTTTGCGTGAAGATTATAAGGTCTTCCTAGAAAGCATTATAGTTTTTGTTGGCTCGTCGATATATTTATAATATGTAATGAGGTCTTTTTGTGGAGTTGTAAAGATTTTTTGAAAACACTCAAACTTTTGATATATATAAAGTTATGCAAAAGATCTAAACTATCTTTAGATGTGAGAAAGTATATCTTGAAAAGTGTTATTCTACAGGTCTTATCTACTATAGATACCCATCCAACCACTTCAAAGATAGTTGAGTAGTTGATCGCCTTGTATAGACTGTATTTACGTTAGTAGCTAAGGTAGGTAGCTTATAGACTAAGTTGCCTTATACGATGGAGCTGTTACGACTCCTCAAGTTTATAATGTAACAGTTAGTAAAAGTATAGGAATATAGAAAAATATTGAGGTCGAAATTACATCATTAGAATAATTTATTTCAATATCGGAAATAACTTAGTTTTACTAAAATTAGAATATGTAAGAAAAAAATTTTGGGGAATTTTTTGAGTATTTTTAATATTTTTACTAATTTATCAAAATTAGACTCAAATAGAACCCTTAACAGAAGTTGGACTTTCGACCACCACAAATGACCACCTCCTTATTGCTAGGGCTGGGAGCTAGCTCCTTTACTACCTGCTAATGGTGGTTAGTCTCTAGCAACTCTCTAAGTTCTCGTACACTCCTAAGGTTAGATTATGCGCTGATTATATATTTTTTCCCCCAACTTTATTCCTTCAATCTTCTAAACCAAACCCTATTTTTCCTAGATCTTTAGTTGCATGTAGATTATTGTTGAGAGCTTCCAGGAATTTTTCTGGAGTTTTTTTAGGTGTGTTAGCAATTTTGTTTTATATCTCTTCTTAAAATTTGGTTTATATACATAATCAGATTGCATGTTAATCTATCCTAAATCCTTAACACGTATCCTAAGTTGCTTCCATGGCCTTATTAAACATTCCCTAGCTATTCCATTTGACTTTATGATTTTTATTAATTTTTTATGAGTCTCTTTAGCTTAAAATGTAATTATTCAAGTATTTTAATTAATTAGGGGTATATATTTACATGTAATAATTACACATGGTGTACACATATATATTCTGCATGTTATTGTATGTCATTTAATAAATTTATTACTTACATAATTTATCTTAAAAAATTTATGAGCTAATAAATCTTATGCCGTGCAATTACAATAAATATTAAGTAATATAGTAGAATTGTACTATTTTAGCTATATTATTATTTTATTTTCAAGATCTAGGTCTATAGAGTCCCTTCAACTAATGTCTTGAGTCTACTAATAAATTTTTAAGTTAATTAGGTTAGTTTTACTTATGCCCTAAAATACCCACTTGATGCCTATTCATAAAAGTATAGAGCTTACATAATGTAATGTAAAATAATATTCAATTATATAACGTGATAAAAATAATAATAAGTTACATAAAAATAATTAAAATTAAGAAAAATGAGTTGGAAAAACTTGTGCAAATCCTACCTACAATGGCCAATTATCCTAAGGCTAATAAGAAGTTAAGAAATGCTCAAGATGCTTGGAAAATCTAATGGATTTAATAAAAATCTTATTTTAATATGGTTTTGAAAATGTTGATGTCTCAATTAGAATTAAAAAAAAAAAAAAGGTTGAGAACTCAAATGGAAAAATGAGTAAACATTGAAAACTAAAAGCGCAATTTTCCTTAGTTAGAATATCATTTATTACAATAATTTAGAAAACCTATTAATGTATTTTTATGTATAGGGATATGATTATTTGAACATGCACTTTCTTACAACTTTTAGGGAACTCATTTGCAAATTTTAAAATTAAAGATTTATATATATGTTTCTAGTTAATCGTAGTTTTTACTTTATGGTTGAAGCCATTAATTTTCTTTTTATACAGTAAAATGTATTTATATATTTATATAGCAAACTCTTGTTTATGTAATCAATTTTGTAAAGGTATCTAAAGGAATTATTGTTGTAAATAATTTCCTAATTATCAGTAATTTCATATGAAATTATGCTCTCCATATAAGGTTATTGCCATGTTAATATCAACCATACGTAGATGTTATAAAACAATTGTCAGATTCCTATAAGACATATTTGGAGTAACTACATGATGCATATTTATATATTATATATAATAAAGTTTGAACTCATATTATATATATATATATATATATAATGAAAATTTAAAATCTAATAATTCAATATTTAGAATTTGAAGATCCTTCTTATGATGCAAACTATATATTAATAAGTTACTTCCATTACTCTTATGGTGCTCACCTTTATAAGATCAAAGTAATTTCTAGTTATTGAGTCACAAATTCACTAAGATCCTCCCATTAATTCTCTCTCTCTCCTTTTGGTATAAGAAGACCTAAAAACCTGAAATAAGTTTTATATGTTATTATATAATAAGACATATTGTTAGGACTCTACAGGGGGACCTAGTAGAATTACTTAAAATTTCTATAACACGTGTGCACCCATGATATGAAAACTGCCTTATAAGTCAGAGATTATAAGACTTTAAATGATTAATTATTGAGGTTACTGATTTTTAAGTAATTAATTTATTGTAAAATTCAAATATTAATAATTATGGGTGTCCGATATTCCACAGCTCCTCAGAATCGCAGAGAATCGGAATTCCCTACCAAATAATAAGATAGGATATACCAATATTACAAAAGAAATACAAGAAAAATTAAATTATCAACAAAGTTTGTTTATATATCATCTAAAGAGTATTCAACTATTTCTAATACTAAGATACATATCTTCATCTCACACTCGGTACTCGAGACTTATCCCAATCCTAATGTAAGTAAACCTGCAAGAGAAATTATGAGGGAGTGAGCATATAATAGCTCAATGAGTTCGTCTCTCACTACTACCGTTCAAGCAAGTTATCACACGTTCAAGCAAGTTATCACACATGCAAGCAAGCTATTTACATACAAAATGAATGCAGGCATGATGAATGCAAGCAACACATTCATAGGAGTCTAGAACTATGGAAGATGTAGAATTATATCATCTACACTTTGATTATCCTTTATACTTACCTGCACAGGGCACCTCAGCTTACTTGCATGATGCTACCTAAGGGCCTCACCCCACTAGGCGACACTCGACTATTACCCTAGCCGAGAAAAGAGTTTCAATTCAAATAGGGGGATTCCAAACTAGGACTATCCAACCTCCAAGGCCCCTTAAGCACAAACTTACGAGTCCATCTCGTAAGCTAAAATTAACGAAGGCCTTACAGGCACAATAAAGTGAGTCCTCTCGCTATCAAGTTGAGAACCCATGCTAACTTTGCCTTAACGATAAAATATCATTTCTGGCACTGTGGCCTTTATCAAAATCATACATAATACGTTTAAGATTAGGAAAACTTTTTCTAAAAATACCCTTTTCAACATTTTGCAAAGCTAGCACTTTCTATCCATACATTTACTAGGTCATAGACATGCAATAAATAGAACCAGTTATTTGGGTCAGATATTTATATTTATCAATTTAAAAAAAAAAGTGATTACACAGATGATGACATACGAGCAGAACAGTCATTCAAACATACAAGTAACAATAAGCAGCAAAACATCATGCAAGTAATACGCACAAGCAAGTAGAAGGTCATTAGAACTCCTTTACCTGGATTATTGTTCATTCTCCAAACTTTGGGGTTTCCAGAACTCAATATTAAATGCCTAAATCAAAATAGTAAAACTTATAAGTATTCTGAGAAGTCAGACTCCTTAGTTAACTAAAAGTCTACTGTAGTTTATTTAGTTCCTCAATATACCCCAAGTCTTATATTTATAGAGTTTATCATACTTAATGGGGTTAATAGTAATTTTTTTTTTTTTTTTTTTTATATTTGTAAGTTATAAGATTTCCTTTATGTATTTTGTAACTTTTTCATTTTAATTCCGATACTTGCGAATTTATAGTCGTTTTTTATCGTTTTCAGATATACGTTCATACGGTGATGTCCGTTTTGGATGTTGTGACTCATCTTTTAAATTGTGATATAAAAATATTACCAAAATTATTATTTAATTTTAAAAATTATAAAATATTAATTTTCGCTTTTTCTTAACATGTTTATGATTTAATAATTATTGAAATTATATATTCGATATTTTTATCATTTTGAGTATATTTTTCTATTTTTGAGCTTTTTAATTTATTATGATTATTATTATTATTATTATGGAATTTGTTATTTTTATTACTTCTCATTTTCTTATTAATTATGTATTTCACGATTTATACATACATATATATATATCTATATATATTTTCAGTATACTACATATATCTAATATATGTTATACGCTATATGTATATACTTATTTTATGAAAACCAACATACTCTTATGTACATATATATATTTATGTATTTGTATTTATACATAATAATATACTTATATAATTTTCAAATACTTAGATATATATAAATAATCTATAAATACCTATTCTTATATTATATATTCGGTATATATATATTTATATAGTATTTGTTATAAACTATGTATACTATATATTATACATATATATGTCATATATTATTATTTATAGAAACATACTACTATATTTATACTAAACAATTATGTATGTATATATACATAAAATAATTATACATGGATACATATATATACATATAGCTTATGGTACTAATATGTATATTTATACTATAGTTTATTTAATGAAAAATACTTAATACTTATTATATGTATTCTAAAAAAAAAATACATAATACATACTTTTCTATATAATATACCTATGTACATACATGTATACATACATAGCTCAATACATGCATATATAATTCAACCTAAGTGTTTATGCATATACACATGTACTAATAATATTATATGTATAAAAATACCTTACAAATACTATATTTATACATGTATATACTATATACATATATCTATACTAAATAATTTATTTACCTTTTTTTTCTAATTCTTTCTTCTTCTTTTCCTTCTTCTTTTCTTTCTTTCTTTTTCTTCTTTCTTTCTCTTTTTCTCTCCTCACAATTTGCTTCCTGTTTTTGGTTTGTGTAGAATTTTTTTTTCTTTTTCTTTTTCTTTTGTTTTTTTCTCCTTTTATACATGTGAGTTAGCTTAAAATTTAAGCTAAGTATTTATCCAATTTTTTATTTTTCATTTTTCTTTTATTTTCTATTCAACACATGGCAAATTTTTTTCTTCATGTAGGTGGCAATTGGTTTCCAGAATGTTGCAACTGGGAAAAGGAAAGAAAAGAGAGAAAAGAGATAAATTGAAAATGAAAGAGAAGGAAAATAAAAATTAATAATAAATATATGTAATTTTTCGAAACATATAACTTATAACAAATCTCCTCGTAAATTAATTTTTAAATTTTTATGAAATTTTATCAATTTAATTGGTACCTGGTACAATTATAATTTTTATAAGTTATTATAGCGATTTCGTTATAATTTTATGCGAATAGGTGTTTTAGTCGAAAATTGCAATCGGCTATAATTTTATCACTATTAAGTAATATTTAATTATTTTATAGGTTTATATTTATAATTTTAGAGTTTCGATCAAATTTAGGTTCAATTTTGGTTAATGGTGTGTAAGTCAGTTTTAGGGTTTTAGTATGTGATATAGGGTTTTGATCAATTTCTAAGGTTACTACTACAAATACATAAATTAAATTATATATACATGTATTAGGCTATGTATGTATACATGTGTGTACATAGGTATATTATATGAAAAGAGTATGTATTGTGTATTTTTTTAGAATACATCTAATTAGTATTAAGTATGTTCATTACATAACTATAGTATAAATGTATATGTATGTACCGTAACTATATATATATGTGTGTATACATGTATAATTATTTTTGTATATATACATATGTATAGTCGTAAAGTATATATGTAGTGGGGTATTTTTATAAGTATGTATTTAAGACATATATATATGCTTTGGGGTATACGGCATAATATATAATATATAGCATACATATTTTATAACAAATATTACGTAAATATATATACCGAATATATATTATAAGAATAGGCATTTATAAATTATTTATATCTAAGTATTTGGAAATTATATAAGTATATTATTAGGTATAAATACAAATACATGAATATATATATGTACATAAGAGTATGTTTATTTTCATAAAATAAGTATATATAAACATATAGCGTATAATCTATATTATGTATATGTAGTATACCGAAAATATATATAGATATATATATATATGTATGTATGTATAAATCATGAAGTACATAAATAATACGAAAATGAGAAATAATAAAAATAATAAAGGTCATAATAATAATATAATCATAATAAAGCTAAAAATCTCAAAAATAGGAAAAATATGCTTAAAATAATAAAAATATCATTTATATGGTTTAAGTAATTATTAAATCATAAATATATTTGTAAAAAAAAAAGCTAAAATTAGTATTTTATAATTTTCAAACTAAAATAATAAATTTTGTGATATTGTTAGGTCACAATTTAAATTGCAAGTCACAATGTCTAAAACGGACCTTGTTACGAGAAAATACGCTCGAAAACAATCAAAATGGACTATAAGTTTATAACGATTTGAGTTAAAACAAAAAAGTTCCAAAATATATAAAAGAAGTCTCATAACTTACAAATATAAGAATTAACCCCATTGAGTATGATAAACCCTATAACTATAAGACTTGGGATATATTGGGGGAAACTAGATAAACTACAGTAGACTTTTAGTTAACTAAGGAGTCTTGTCAGGACCCTAAAGAGGGCCTAGTAGGATTACCTAAAATTTCCATAACATGTGTGCACCCATGATATGAAAACCGCCTTGCAAGTCAGAGATTGCAAGACTCTAAATAATTAATCACTAAGGTTACTGATTTTTAAGTAATCAATTTACTGTAGAATA